>JALJVW010003752.1:4175000-4775000 GCA_024865655.1 Emberiza elegans
TGGATACATATGATAACTCTGTTTACTGTGCAGAAATACCAACAAGGTCCCAATCAAAGATGAACATCAAGATCTGCAGGGTGGATGCAAACAGGAAAGCATCCCCAAGAAAAGTTTATATTCCAAGCAAAATGGGAAGGTTCAAGTTGGTCAGTTATTTAAAAGGACGTGAAAAGTAGTGAGTTCAGGACAGATTTGAACAGGAAAACACATTCCCCAGTGTGTTCAGCATCAGCAATAAATTTGTTCAGTGCTCAGGTGTCTTAGACCGGAGTACAAGGCTGGGACCAGCCTACGGGACTTTTTGGGACTTTGTATTTAAAGTTCCAGTTCCAATTCTGACCTAGCATCAGCTCCCAAATATGGGAGCTGAGTCTTTGCCCTGTAATCAAACAAACAAAAAACCCCAAACAAACACAACAAAAAAGGAACAACTACTCATTTACCCACTAGAAACATTTCACTTGTCAGTGAGCTCCACCAGCATTTGAAGGGGAGCCAAGGGGTGAGAGACATTACAATGCACAGGAGGAGCACAAGAGGGTTGTTTGCTGTTTTGCCCATCCTGACAGCTGTTCCAGCTGTTCCAAACCTCTACTAAACCTTCCTTAAAGATGTTGTGCAAAGGGAAGGGTCCCTATCCCAGCAGGGCTAGGAGGGTTTTAAGCTGCCAGCCAGCTGGGTGAGTGTGAGCCCACTGCAGGCACAGGAGGGGAGGCTCAGGCTCCCATCCTTCCCTCAGGAAGGCTGATGCTGTGCCAGCACACACAAAGGGTGCACACACATGTGTTCTGTACTGGCTCAGCTCCAGGGATGCTTATTTCCAGCTGAGGAGCTGTATCAAGCACAGTCGGAGATAACCTTCCCAGCCTTTCCATCTGTTCCTGCAGACAAAATGGCACAATAAAGATGTTTCTAAACACCTCCAAGCAGGTGGAGGGTTATGAAGTTGGGACAGTCATAGCCATTGCCTTACTTACTTACATCAGGGGAAATCCTTTGGCTATTCCCTGAAGCCTCTCCTCACCTGAGCCACCACAGGACCTATAACTCTCCTCCTCCTCTTCCCTGGAGACTGACCAGCTCCCCCCAGGCTGCCTTTGTCCATCGGTGGGGACATGGGACCCCCGTGCCCTGCAGTCAGCCCAGCCCATCCTGAGCTGGGTTTGCTCACCAGGCCACCAGGGATGTCCCCTGAGCTGGGAGCCGTGACTCAGCCGCGGGCCCTCTGCCACCCAGCTGCTGGCACTTGGCACTGGGCTGTGTGACTCAGGCTGGCAGGAGCCTTTGGAGGTGCCTTCCCCTGATTTATATCTGCAAGGGATCCTTTGTGTTCAGGCCCTATTGTTGGCATGCCAGCCTCACTGTAAAAATCTGGAGTTAATAAACTCCACTTTGCAAGCCCAGCAGCTCAATCCAGGACACAGCTTTGTGGGGCTGGCAGTGCTCGCTCCTGCTCCATCAGCCAGCACAGCTGCTGATGCCTTTACCCTGCAAAAATCCTGGGATTTTACACATGGGCAACCCCAGGGAAACCCCAGGGTCACAGTGCCTGGTAGTCTGACTCCATCTTGCTCCATCTCTTTATCCCTTTTGGAGCCTGTGCTCTTGCAGCCCCATCCCTAACTGCAAGAAGCCTCTTGGCACCAGCAAGTTGAAGTCCCCCAGAGAAATCAGAAAATTTCAGAAAATAAAGACAAAAGATGGATGTGTGATTTCATTTATGGAGCTGTATAAATAATGGGACCATCTCTACCCCTCCCCAAAACCGGTGACATTTTACAGAGGGCAGAGGGACTCACACATGGCACTGCAGCCTTTCTTCCGTGGCAGATTTGTGGCTTGTTTGTTATCAGTCAAAAAGGGTGGAAGCAACTTTCACTTCTCAGCAATCCCATGGGACAGGTGTGCTCTGGAGCTGGCTACATTCCAGCAGAGCAATTCGCTTACTTTAAGCCACATTTTTGGTTTGTATCTGACATCAGTGCAGCTACATCAGTTTGCATCAGCCCAAGCACACGGCTCCACGTTCTTAGGGAAGGGAGCTCACTTCTGGAAGGTTTGGAGCAGCTCCTTGGTGCTGCAGGCTGGATGCCCCCACGGACAATAAGCCCTGCCTGGGAGGATGTGGGAAGGCTCTTTTGCTTTGTGTTACTCTGGAGAAGAAATGAGGCAGTTCTCCTCACAGTGAATGACAATGGGAAAACAAGAGGAAACATCCGGCAAACAAAATAAAACACTTCAGGACTGAAACTGGGAGCTGAGGCTGGAAGAGAGCTGGAAGAGGCTCCAGAGAGCCCCTGGTGCACAGGGAACAGCAGGATCACACTGACACTCATCACCCCCACGGGACAGACACAGGGCGTCAACAGCTTTTCTTAGGAAGAACTGAAAGAATTAAAGCACTTTGATTCAGACACCCCGAGGAAAATGGGCAAGCACAGGACAGCCATGTGTGACTATAATTAACCCTTCAGTGCTGGTCCTGTGCAGTGCTGGGCAGGTGAAGGCATGTGTTCAGCCCCTGCCCTGCTCCTGCCAAACTAACCAAGGCTCAGCAGGGCTTACAGCCATCCTCTTTCTCCAGCCCTTTTGAGATTCGCTCCTCAGCAAATCCCTCTTCCAAAAACTGATAAAAATCTACGTGTTGAGAAGCTTGGAAACCAGCGTGAGAATTGGGCAGAGCCACAGAGCGATGCTGTGCATTAAATATTGTGATTGTCTGCAGGAGCATTCACACAGGGACAAGCAGCACCCTTTGCAAAACTGGGTTCAGCAGAAGTAACCCCAGCTTGCAGCAGGAGAGCATGAACTACGGAGATCAAAGGCTGCTGCTGTTGCAATAAAACATAGGCAAGTACCATAGGCACCTTAAGAAAGATTTTGGCAGAATTTGGGCACCCTGGTTGGAAACTGCAATCTGGGAGCTCCATATTCCCACTCTGCTGCTGCCTAGCCCTGGAGGTGCCTGAACTTGCCCACTGCCTCCTGCTTTGAGTCACTGGACGGCTGTGAAGCTGCTCCCAGGTGTGCTCAGAGCTGCTCCCATCCAAACATCCCCACTCCAGCTCTCAGGCGAGCGCTGCCGTGCGCTGGCAGCAGGGCTGGCAGGGCTGCCCCCATCCCCAGCAGGACCCAGCCAGGGAGCTGCAGCAGGAGCAGCACAGTGCCCCAGCAGAGCCTTTTGCTGCAGCAGCACCAGAGGCTGGGCTGTCCCTGGGAGCACCTCTGGGCTGTCCCTGGGGACACCTCTGGGCTGTCCCTGGGAACACCCCTGTGCTATCCCTGGGAACACCCCTGTGCTGTCCCTGGAACACCCCTGTGCTGTCCCTGGGGACATCCCTGTGCTGTCCCTGGGGACACCCCTGGGCTGTCCCTTGGGAACATCCCTGTGCTGTCCTTGGGAACACCCCTGTGCTGTCCCTGGAACATCCCTGTGCTGTTCCTGGAACACCCCTGTGCTGTCCTTGGAACATCCCTGTGCTGTTCCTGGGAACATCCCTGTGCTGTCCCTGGGAACACCCCTGTGCTGTCCCTGGGGACACCCCTGTGCTGTCCCTGGGAACACCCCTGTGCTATCCCTGGAACACCCCTGTGCTGTCCTTGGGAACACCCCTGTGCTGTCCTTGGGGACACCCCTGTGCTGTCCCTGTAAACACCCCAGTGCTGTCCTTGGGAACACCCCTGTGCTGTCCCTGCAACATCCCTGTGCTGTCCCTGGAACACCCCTGTGCTGTCCCTGGAACACCTCTGTGCTGTCCCTGGAACATCCCCTGTGCTGTCCCTGGGAAACACTGTCCCTGGGACTGTCCCTGGGGAACACCTCCCTGAAACACCCCTGTGCTCTCCCTGGAACACCCCTGTGCTGTCCCTGGAACATCCCTGTGCTGTCCTTGGGGACACCCCTGTGCTCTCCCTGGAACACCCCTGTGCTCTCCCTGGAACATCCCTGTGCTGTCCTTGGGGACACCTCTGTGCTGTCCCTGGAACACCCCTGGGCTGCCCCAAGCAGTTCCCATCCTCTCTGCCATCCATCCCGTGGGGCACCAGGAGCTCCCCTGCAGCCCCTGCAGTCTCCCAGCCCTGAGCACACACAGCAAGAGCTGCGTTTCCCTCCTTCCCAGGGATGCCACAGCATCCTGGGTGACAGCAATGAACTGCAGCTTCTTCTCTGCCCTGCAAGGATGCCAGGGTAGCACAGGCTGGGCTCGACTCTGGCTTTTGTCACTTTGTCAGTGTAACCCACGCTCAAGGCAGAGCTTTTTTTGATAAATTGCACAGGCATTTCTCATTTACCATTACCAATTTCCCATTTATCCTCCTGTCCTGTTAACAGCTTGGTTTCAGAGAAAGCACAGTAAGTGCCTGTGGTAAGGAACTGCTGAAGCCCAGCTCCCCCCACACTGTCAGCCTCTGCAGTTTTCCCAAACACAATCAACAACCTGGCCTAGGGCTTATCTACCCACTTCCAAAAGTCTTAATCTGACAACTAATGATGCATTAATCACTGTCAGACCACGATCTTTTGTTTCTGCCTCTCTGCAGGCATCTGTCAGGATCACAAAGGATTAATTATTGCACTAGCCTGGGTACAGAAGCTGAGCCTCTCTGCAGACACTCCTCAATGTTTTGTGATTCCTTCAGCAGCCACTTCACCTGTCCTTCCCCTCCTTCCTCACCACTCACATTTCTGGCCCTGGATATCTGCTCTCTCTTGGGTAAGCAGGACTCCTTTTTCAGCCTCACAAGCAGCACTAAAAGAGATCACCAAACCCCTTCCCTGCAGCATTGTCCCTCTTTGGGCATCCTGGTTTCCAATAAATTTAACCATGAAAGGTGCCTACCCTCTCCTTCATATCTGCTCTTATGTGGTTCACCTCCAACCTTCCATCCACACAGCACTCTAGAGCATGCAGTATGCAGGAGCAGGGAGAACCTGCTCAAAATTAAGTGACCTTCCTTGCAAAGCCCGTGGGATGGTGACCAAACACCAGAGCAATCTCTGGGAGCCATCCAAGCTCCACCTCAGCAGACAAAGCAGCTGCATCACTTCTGCAGAAGTGCCCTGACAGACTGAAATCACTTCTACATCTCAAGAGCCTGGGCCCAGCTGCCCACAGGAAGTGACACCCCCAGGACATGCAGGGACATCAAGGGTTCATCTGCACATGGAAGCTGTGAGGGTTTATGGACACTGGTGCAGCACAAAGAACCTCTGGAGTTTGACAGAGTAAAACTTGCACACGCAGAGGCACAGCTGCTTCCAAAGGCAAAAGGAATTAAGCTACACCTATGTAAAATAAATTTTTTAAATTACAGCTTTTCCTCAAATGCAAACTACTTCCATTGACATGGGTGTTGGACCTGCATGTCCTGAGCCTTCTCTGCAGCAGCAGCAGCCAGGAAAGTGCATCTGGCCACCCTTCACTGCTGAGCACTGCCTGAGGCAGCCTCTGCTCTCCCTTCCATGAGAATTTCCATGCATGATTCAGCAGCCATCTATGAAAAGCAATTCAGGAGATTAATGAGTTCACTATGACAGAGGGGGGGAACACAAGAGAGCATCTCTGGGTACACGGGGAAGGTTTCAGCAGGTGCTTGGATCACACAGATCTCTCCATTTCTCAAACATATCCCAGGTGCTGGACTCGGTTCAGTTGTTTTCCTCTCTATAGCAAAGGCCTGAGAAGCAGAAATAGACAAAACCAAGCAGGAAACAAAATCAAATACTTGTATGTGATGCAGTAGCTTCTTTCCAATAATCTTGGAGTGTGTAGGCTTTACAGAAGGAAAATACTTGGCACATCAGCACAGCATCATCCTGCTGCCAGTGACAGAACAGATGGTGGAAGTGTAACCTGACACAAGAGTATCTTTTCCTGTTGGGACATTTAGCTTACAGCTCCTTCCCAGAGATACATCTAAAGCAGGAAGTTTTCTTTCTCCCAAAACTGGAATTCTCTGAGTGTTACACTGCTGGAGATTTAAATGTTTTATTTATACAGGGAAATTTCCTCCTGTAAAGAAACTCCAGAAGTTCCTACAGCCCCAGCATTGCAATGGATCCCCATTTGCTGGAACGCTGCTGGAATCAAATATTGCTCCAGCCAGGGCTTCCTGGCCTGCTGTGCTGCTCAGGAACCTCTGAGAACACCCTGAGTCTTCTTAGAGCCTCACTTCTCTCATATATCTCTGAATTCTAATGGACTCGAGTGGTTCCAGCTGCAGCTGACCCTGCAGAAAGGACAGAGCCAGACCAACCCACACTTGTCCCTCCCCACCAGCAGGCCTATTTGTGGCCTGGGCAGTGCCAGAAATAAACTCTTTCCTTGGAGAGACCCACAGCCAAGTGCTGGGCTCTGCACAGGGGGCACAGCAGCCTCCAAGAATCCCATTTTAGCCCTGGTTTCAAAGTGCTCACCTGTCACAGACATCCTTTGTGAAAAATCCTTTCCTTAGGATCTTTTCCTTCTGAGAAGCCGAGAGGCCTCAGAAACAAAATGTAAGCAGTGATTATCTGCTGCTGTGGAATGCAACAGGTGCACCTGTGATTGGCCCATCTCGGATGTTTATAATTAATGGCCAAGCAAGGACTGAGCTATCCCGGAGAGAGTCCGGGAGAGCTGCTGTCTTTTCATTCTTTCTATTCTATTCTTAGCCTTAGCCTTCTGAGAGAACTTCTTCCTTCTATCTCTTTTAGTATAGTCATAATGTAAAAAATATATATAATATAATATAATATAATATAATATAATATAATATAATATAATATAATATAATATAATATAATATAATATAATATAATATAATATAATATAATATAATATAATATAATATAATATAATATAATATAATATAATATAATATAATATAATATAATATATCAAGCCTTCTGATCTTGGAGTCAACTTTCTCGTCTCTCTCTTCATCCTGCAACCCTTGTGATCACAAGCAACACTCACCAAGGGGTTTTAGAAGGCTGGAAGTGCCCCCGGGAGTCGTGCTGAGGTGGGAAAAGGAGGGAGATAAAAATTAAATTTGTGTCCCCTCCTGATCCCTGGAAAGCAGCCCTTCAGGGTGTGCCAGCTCCCTCTCATCTCTTCTCTCCTGGCTGGAAGATCCCAGCCTCACAAGTGCAGTGCTGAGTCTATTTTTAATGACTCATTAATGTTTGCACACAAATGCCAGATGCTTTCTTTTTAAATAAACAAACAAACAGCAACCTCAAACACTCTCTGAGAGATGGAACATTTTTTTCCTACAGTGAAGGCCATGAGTAGTTGCTTGTTCAGGACAGTGGAAGAAGGTTCCTCAAAATGCCACTTTATGAGCATTTCTCCTCCCTCCCTCAGCCCTTCCCCTGCCACACAGGTGGGGACTTTGGGGAAGGATGGAGGTTGTTTCCTCCTACAGCACCGAGGAGGAGAGGATTTCAGAGGACAAGAGCTGAACGTAGCTGATGGGCTCATTGGAAATTAATCCCTGTGGTTTCCCAGTCCTGCCAGTCCTCAACTTTGCTACACTTCCCATGTTCTATAACCATGAAAATGGCAGTGTTACACCAGAGATAAACAGTGGGGTCACAGAAATTGGCAATGACAGAGTTTGGAGGCAAAAACCCTCAGATTCAAAATTGCAGGGAAGGTGATTCCAGTGGGAATTGGTCTCTGCTTGCTCCATAAGTTTTACTCCCAAGTGGCAGCTGTCAGGTGAAGGAAATGCCCACTGCTCCATGGACACACAGCATTCTTCTTGCAGGGATCTGTTCACACACACTGAACTAAACCCACATCAGCAATTGCTATAAAATTTTAAATAAAGGAAAGGGAAATGTATATTCCTTTTATGTCCTGTGCAAAGGCACTGGCTACTGAAGGCAAGAGGGATTCAGGTGAGCGCTCCACAAGATGTGACTGGAATATGTTCCCTCTGAAGTGCTGTAATCAGAGCAGTAATGTATTCCCTTTTTTCCCCCTAAGACTGGGAAAGCACATTTTAGTGCCTGCCACAAACTGTCAGGATCAGCATTTCAAGTAGCAATTCAGCCTTTATCAACATTCAACAGCATTGTAAGTCAGGAATAATTAATGTTACATTAACATAGAGTTATCAGGAAAGGTAAGGCTGTAAGTATTCAGCATCAGATCCATTTAGTGTTTCCTGCAATAATGCCATCAGCAGGGAGTATTTACCATAAATGCTGGCTTCAGGGGGATGTTCCAGGGAAGGCAGGAGCAGTTCAGGTGTGCCACCCCTGTTCCTGCCACCTCCCAGCTCTTCAGTGCACTCCTCAGAGCCTCATCCTGCAAAGCTCATTCAAGTGTCAAAGCAAAAAGAAATATTGCTGTAAAAACCACAAACACTTTGCTATGATATCTCCGAGATGAACATAGGGTTAAACTAAGGTAGATAGATAGATAGATAGATAGATAGATAGATAGATAGATAGATAGATAGATAGATAGATAGATAGATAGATAGATCGATCATACAGACAGTCCATAGAGAAATGACAGATGAGAGTCATGGAATGATAGATACAGAGCTGTATTTTTGTATTTATGCAGACATTTATATGTGAAAGGATACATAAAATCATATTCATACATCCACCCACTACATATGGAAATACATTGTGGCTCTTACAGAAACTGTTTCTTGACTTTTCAGTGGATACATCAGACTGTGTGGTGTGTACTGTGCCTAACCCCAACAATACACATACATACATATATATATATATATAAATACATAAATTGTTATAAATCCAGTCCAAGATTTTTTCTCATAACAGAGGAAGACAGCTAATTGCCTTAACATCTGGAAAAGATGTCTTTCAGGACAGTCAAGGGGCCTGATTCCTGCATTTCTGTTCCCTCCATCTCCAGGGCTATTCCAGGAAAAGGAGCCTGAATGAGGGGTTTGGCTAAGGAGGGTTGAAATAAAGGTTTAGTGGGATTTACAAACATGCCAAAGCTGCTGCCTTTCATTGACCAGGAGCAAGGTGGCCGGGCATGCTGGAAAGTCTCTGTACTTTCAGGCTTACCTGTAACAGCATGGGAGATGTGACAGAGTGCCTAGAGTCAGAATCCCACTGAATTTCAGAGCAATTGGGACACCTGGATGCAGGAAGCTCCAGCAAACCCCTGCATCACCAAGCCCTCTCCGTGCTGAGGGCTGGAGCACCTGTCTGCCCTGGGCTCTGTCCTTGCCCCAGCCTGGCTGGTCCCACTGAGCTCACTGAATCACAGAGCCACAGAATGGTTTGGGTTGGAAGGGACCTGGAAGCTCTCACCTGGAAGTTCCAACCCCCTCCCCCAGGCAGGGACAGCTCCCACTCAGCCAGGTGGCTAAAGCCCCATTCCACCTGGCCTTGAACAGTTCCAGGGATGGGGCAGCCACAGCTTCTCTGGGCAAGCTGTTCCAGTGCCTCACTGCCCTCTGAGTAAGGAATTTGTCCCTAATATGTGACCTAACCCTGCCCTCTGTCTGTTTAAAGCCATTCTCTCCTATCACCCCTGTCAAAATCCCTCCAGCTCTCCTTCCCCAGCTGCCACGCACAGGGGTACAAAGAACAGGGAACAAGGAACATGGAACCAACCTTTGCTCTGCAAGATAAGCCCCAAAACCCAGGTCCTGCACCATCAATCACAGAGCTGGTGTCAGCAGCATGCAGGGGAGGAGGTGAGGGATCAACACTGACTCAGGAGAGAAGACACTGTGATGGTGTTCGCAGGGGTCCCGGGATAAGGGAAGAGACAAGAATGTTGACTCCATGTTTCAGAAGGCTTGATTTATTATTTTATGATATATATTTTATTAAAACTGTACTAAAAGAATAGAAGGAAGGATTTCATCAGAAGGCTAGCTAAGAATAGAAAAAGAAAGAATGATAACAAAGGGTTGTGACTGAGACAGTCTGGACAGCTGGACTGTGATTGGCCATTAACTAGAAACAATCACATGAGCCCAATCAAAGATCCACCTGTTGCATTCCACAGCAGCAGACAATCAATGTTTACATTTTGTTCCTGAGGCCTCTCAGCTTCTCAGGAGGAAAAATCCTAAGGAAAGGATTTTTCATAAAACATGTCCGTGACAAGACACCTCTAACTAAAAGCTTTAAGCAGTGCTGAGGGCATCTACTGTAGTCTCCTTGCTATGTGTGGGGTTTCAAATGCATCAAACACATCTTGAACAAACACCAGATCTTTCTTTAAAACAGAGAAGAGCTTTTCCTATGAGTAAAATAATGTTAACAATGTGCTGCTTGGAATTATGTCTAGATAGGCAGAACACAGTGCCTCTTTCTGGCGCCTGTAAAGGAGTTTGATGGCCCCAGAGACATTTCTGTGTGAGATTGTCTCCTCAGGGCAGGGATGGGAGCAAGGCAAGCCAGCCTATTGCAGTTTAGGATGCCACATTCCCACTGAATCCCAGTCCCACAAGTTCTTAGTCAGTGCCATGCCTGTTTGACTGTGTACAGACCAAATGCTATAGGAAAATGTAAATATTTTTATGGCCTGGCTTGTTTAAAAGCCTGTGTTAAGGGGAAAGGAATGCTGTGCACACAGAGAGCAGAACAAATGTAATGAAAGCCAGAACCCAGAGGTATTCTGTAACCCAGGGATGGAGTGCTTTGCATTGCTGAAGGGTGGGCATTTGGTACCTCACAAAGACAGCCTGAAAGTCGAGATAACACAATTAATAATGAACTCTCCAACACAAAGCACCATCACATCACCATGACCTCACTCTCCTCACAGACAGAATACAGAGCTCTTCACTCATCTCCTCTTGCTTCTGAGAAATGGGCCAAGTGCCCAGTTCTCTCTGTACTGCTGCACAGTTTTGGTGGTGACAGAGCTGGGCTCCTCTGGAGGTGAGCAGGGCAAGGACAAAGGGCAGTAACAACCAAAAAAATCACCTTTAGTGAAATAAAGCCAATAAAAGTCCTGAGCTGAGGCTGTGACCACTGAGATTTCCCAGGAGCTGCAGGTTACCCCTCTCCCAGCACCACTCCTAACAAAGACCCTTCCCAGTGGGAAGTGCAGCCCCCAAGAGCTGAGAGCTACCAAGGAGGCTGAGGAGTCACTGCTTGCTGTCAGCACAGCAAGGCCTTGCACCTCCCCAGCAGCAGGATCACAGGCGGGCAGCAGCACCAGCTGCTGATAAAAGCATCCAGGGCAGCCCAGAGCTGCCTCGCCCCGCTCTGGTTTTAAATGGGATCTTCGCATCAGCTCCGAAAGTTGGAACTTAATGACAGCTTTATGCTGCACCTCCTTGTCTTCTGAGGTGTTCCCACCACAGCTGGGACAGCCTCTGGCATGGGGAATCACCCATTCCACCCCCATGGAACATCCAGGGGCACTGCACACTGGGATGGAGCTCCAGTGAGGCCAAGAAATCCACACAAGGCATGCAAAGCTTTGGAAGAGCGCCCAGCTACAACATCAAATAAGAGGTAGGAGAGGTAAGCCCTGCACAAAGCTTGGCAGAATCCTAATGCACTTAATTTCTTTAGATACATTTATTTAATTATATCCTTTCATATCATTAGTGCTTACAAAGTTCAAATTTAACCTGGGGGAAAAAGGAAAGACTTAGGAGGACGGATTAAAGCCCATCTAAAATATTAAAGCCATTTTCACAGCTAAACATTAAAACTGTTTCAAATTGTTCCCTCAAATATAAATACTACAATTATGTTAAATGTAAGGCTATTTCTCCCTTGGTCTTGCCTGCATCCTTGAAAAAAAATCAAGTAGACAGAATTTAGGTGGGCCAGGATGAAAGCAGAAAAATCTTAAGGTCCGTGACAGCTTAATTTAAATTGCATAGTGCAGGGTCTCTGGCCACAGGGTGACAGCAGCCCAGCTGCTTTCTCAGCACCTTCAGCTTTCAGTCCACAAATGCCACTGGAAGCAGATGCTCAGGACATTTTCCCTTTGCCTCTGGGTCTCACAGTGATTTGTTGCTCCCTGGCGAACAGCCCCATCCTTCGAAGCTGGCAGCCAGCCCCTGTGACCCCTCCAGGTGTCCTGCTGCCTCCTCCCCTGCTCCCACCCTGCCCTGCCCTGCCCGGGGCAGCCTCTGCTCACCCAGCAGGGATCTCAGTATCTGCTGCCTCCTCCTGTACCTCTGAATTCAGAAAGGCTTCCAAGAGCTGAATGCAGCTGCAGCCATCACCAGCAGGCTGCCAGGATCAGGCTCCTGTTGGTGTCCAGCTGGGGGCTCTTCCTTTGGAACCTTTTCTTGCCCTTTGTGGCCTCAGTTACAGCCACATGTGAACAATGCACCCTGTGTGCACCTTCCCCACTTGGTGCACAGGCTTGTAAAACACTTTTAATTTGTGATCTACAGCAGTTCTGTTTTGGGCTGAAATGGTTCCCCTGAGGAGCTGAGCAAGGCTGAAGTGGCTGGAGGTGTTTATGGAGGGCAGGGTGGGAGCTGACAGGGGGGATGAAGGCTCTCAGCTCGCTGGCAGCTCCAGCACCTGGCACTGCAGCCTCTGAGAAATGGTAACAGAAAAAAAAGGAATGGTGATTCCTGCCTGAGCTGGCATTAGCCCCAGCAAAGCATCCCCATTTCCAGAAGTGACATTTTTGGAGGATAAGAAATATTTAGACTTGGTCAAAAGCAGAAGCAACCTAAAGCCACTGCAGCATTTGAGCCAATTCTATTTGAGACCTTTTCTTCTCCAAAATATTGCAAAACATACTACTAGAAACACAGAAGGAATAAACAATGGCATCTGGATTAAACTGAATCATATGGGAAAACAGCACCTGATGACTGTATAATAGAAATATATTCCAAAGTAGAATTCTCATGAAAAATAACATGTAATATTGAAGCATTAGGCAATCCAGTTTGTTATCATTGTAGGTCCCTAAATTCCAAGTGCTCAAGTAGCTACATTAGACAAAGTATCTAAAGTCCAGCTCCTTACTCAACATTACTAAAGTTTCAATTGGAATAGATAATATAAACTTCCTGTGCCAGAAAATGCTACTAGAGGCAATTAAAGCAGCAGGAGAAGGGGGCAGGACTGTACTCTGACCAGCAGCTGCAGTGCTCAAGTCTCCTTCACAGCAGCACGCAGCAGTTCTGAAAGGGAAGGCTGCTATGCCTTGATTTTATAGACATATATTACAAGATGATGTAATCCCAACTTCAAGTGCTGACAAAACACACTTCAGGATTCTTTAAGGACTTCTTGCTGCAGTGGGAGCGTGGGGAAATGTTTGATCTCTCCAGACAGCTTAGCTGAGATTATTTCCTAGCAGGTTGAAGTAATGTGTAAGGTTTGTTCCCCTGCAGAAACATCTGCTAGTAGCAACTCCAGGATCCCAAGCAGGATCCCTGCTTTGAGCTGCTTCATATGAGATTCCATCAGAGCAATCCCCCAAGCAGCAGCAGCAGCAGCCCAACCCTGCCCTGCTCCAGGGAGCACAGACAAGGTGCTGAGCCTGCTCTGCCTCTGGGGGAGGCCTCAAACACCTCTGGGGCTGCTGCTGCCATTAGGACAGCCCAGGGATTACGATCCCTCATCCCTCGGTGCATGGAGCCAACACCTCCTCCCTCTGCTTCCTGGAAAAGCTGCATTTCTCAGCTGCACCTCTCCCTGCAGTGATGGAAGGCTCCTGAGACACTTAGGGAAGAAGAAAGCTCATCCAACTGGTGCCCATATCCTTTGAGTTCTGAGGCTAGACAGGATTTTGGGTGGAAGCTGTGATTCCAAACTTGAAAGTGCATCAGACAGGGCATTCTCAGTGCTGCAGATGTACTTTGGCTCACCAAAGGTGTAAAAAGAGACTGCAGAAATAGCTTGGAGGGTTCACTTAGCTTTTTTTTTTCTTTTTCTTTAGTTCAACCTTTTTATCTCTCACATGAACCTTCTGAAGCAACATTTTATTTTATTTTATTTTATTTTATTTTATTTTATTTTATTTTATTTTATTTTATTTTATTTTATTTTATTTTATTTTATTTTCCTGATACCAGTTCCTGGAAACCACAAAGGGCGAGGGAGTTCACAGCTTAAAAAAAAACCCAAAACATTTCTTTTGGCATTTTGATTACTAATACTGCCACTGCATTCCATGTGCAAAAAACAGGTTTCTGAGAATGTGAAGACCTTTAAATAAAACATTATGGCTCAGCAGACTTATATTTTCTAGCTACACTTGAAAAAAACCCATGCAACCTTATTCCTCTGAAAATTATGGTAACACATTTATTTTGGCATTTATTCTCCTCCTGCTTCTGTCTGCTCCACACCCAAATGTCAACATTAGAATTTACAACCTCTGCAAACAAGTGTTTCCCAGTATTTTACTGCTTTCTTAAATGAGCCTTTAAACCATGCATTGGCCATAGCCTAAATACACCCTGATGGCTTTACAAAAGGATAGGGAAAAAACTCTCTCTCTCATCTCTACATACACATTTTTGCCTAAAACCAGCCAACATCTTGAACAAGAAATGATGGCACATTAAATGATGAAAATAAGTGAAGTTCATATCAATTAAGCTTTGGAGAGAGAGAGAGAGAGAGAGAGAGAGAGTGTGTGTGTGTTTCTGTGCACAGGCAATGTTACAGTGAACAATTTCATTGCAGAAGCAAAGTGGCACCCAGAGGTGTCTGAGGCAGGGTCACCTGGGCAAACACTGCTTCTCTTCCTGCACATAGAGTTTCACACCCCAAACTGTGGGCCATTTCCCCCAAACCAGGTAATTCAGTGCTCAGCAGGGGTGTCACCTACTGAATAAAATGTTATCCAACATTTGATCCTCCTCACTGTTTGCCAGCCCATGCCTGGCACACTGTTCACGGTCCCAGCACTTGGAACACAGAACCATTCAGTGCCCATCATAAGGACCCTGGCTGCTTCCAAACTCCAATGGCTGTAAGCGTGGAACTCCTCAGTGACCCAGAGGAATGGTGGTGCTTCTTTAGGAGGTGTGGAACTGACCACAGAGATGGCCACAAGAGCCTTTTTATTTCAGTGCCTGCCTTGGGATTTTCTGATGCTGACCCTTCAGAGGTAACAGTGGCCAGTGCCTGCAGCCTGCCTCGGCAGGGAGGAGGGCTCAGCCATGCCTCTGCCTGCTGCTCCCGGGATGGCTGCTCCCTCTCAGGAGCTCTCTATCCATGGCCCTGCATGCCCACCTCGGCCTGGGCTGCATCCAGCTCCCTCCCTGCTCTCCCAGCAGCTTCCAGCCCTGTCACACAGCACAGCACAGGCAGGAGGGACAGCGGGCTGCACTTGCGCTCCAGGCTCTGCCTCGGCTGCCACTTTATTAATGGATGAAATTTGGAATGATAATCCCAACCCACAAAGCCATTGCTCTGGGGTCAATTAGCTCTGCAGCTGCCTTGACCTGGACGCCCCACAGCTTGGAAAACATTTGCCTGCCCCTGCCAGGGATTTCCTGGGAGCAGGAGAATAAGCTCCTTTGCCCTCAGATTTGACTTCAGCTGAAATGGATTGCCTTTAGAGAGCCCTGGAAGAGCTGGCTCATCTCCAAACACTACTGAAATCAGGAGTCCCACTCCTTATTCCCATGAATTTTGAGTCATGTCCCAACATGGCCCTTCATTTTCCCCTTGCCATAACATCCAATTCCTTACTAAGGCGTTTCAGGTGGGAGTTCAGCTGGGACAGAGCAGGCTGTGCTGCTCCTGGGCTGGCAGGAAACAACAGTCCCCAGACATTAACATGATGGACGTGTCGGCACGGGGAAACGTATGGCACCAATTAAGGCAGTATCAACAATTATGCAGAACACAGTTGAGTGGATTAATTTGTTGCCTGCAGTAAAGGCTGCCAGTACAGGCTGGCTGTCAAGAGACACCCTTTCATCCTGCCTGCTGCCTAGTGCCAAGTATTATGAAGCCCATGTGCACTAAGGATGATCGCTGGGTTTCTTTTTCCACCAGCACTCCTGGAGCAAGGAGGGCACAACCAATTAATGCCTCTACATGCTGACTTCTTTCTTCTTTGTAAGGGAAAAAAAACAAAAACAAAACCACACTTTAAAAGAAGTCCCCAAATGACCATTATTCACGAAAGACTAAAGTAAGAACTACAAAGTAACTGGGAAAGGATAGTTCTTTTCTTGCTCAGAAAGGTTTTCTTTTGCTGAGGGGCTGACCTGATAACTCATTTGTCAAACACACTTTTCCCTGGTTGTCTAAGCAAAGAGATGAAAAATGGTTAAATCATCTGTCTGACTTTTTTCCAACCTTCTATTTTTACACTGACCAGAAGGATACTGACACCCTCTCTGTCTCTTTCTTCCCACCCGTTCTTTGCCAAGGAAGATGCAAGATCACCTCTAGCAAGTTGTGACTAAGTTCTCCTGCCTTGCCAAACACTGTAAGAACAAGCAGCTGATTTTCCCTAAAAACCTTATGTTTGCAACATGCTACATAGGTCTGTGGCTGTCAGAGTATTAAACAGCAAAGAAAAAGCTAGGACTTGTAAATAATCAGTTACTGCACTAATAAACAGCAGCATTTGAATTCATCCTAAAGCTTTGTACCAGCTGTGCTTTGTCCCAAAATCCAATTAAAAAAAAAAAAAAAAAAACTGCTTATGCTTGTTCCTACAATATGAAGGATATTCAGCTATTCTCCATAAACTCTGCTGTTGCTTCCATCTGCTCCCACATCAGGCTTCCATTTGTCCATATTTAGCCTTGTTAAACTACAGCATGCCTACCTGAAATACAAATTACCTTGAGGCTTGGAGTGACGCCATCCCAAGTAAGGAAACTATTCCTAACACTGCACTCCTTAATTTAATGCAGGCAGAAGTCCCCTGCCCACTTACAACACAGCACACACTGATGACAGTTGTTGATGGAGAAATTCAGTTTTAATCCAACATTCCCAGTAAACACATTGTTCTCAGAGCAGCAGAGCCATGAAATCTGTTCTTTTTCAGAAGGTTTATATCCTGTGTGCCTCAGTCCCCAAGACATTTATAGCATCTTTGCAGCTCAGCAATAGTCCCATCACAAAACCTTCCAGATCCTTCCTATTATCTAATTCCAACACCTCCACTGAACTCTAATGTATTTCTGGGTCTTTTGCCCCATTTTTCGAACTTAGTGTTCATTTTTCTTCATTTCAAGAGCTGTGCGTCCAGGGTTGTTTTCTTCAGGGACTTGCATAGCTCCAACATTGTCCAAACAAAAAAGATAATATCTCAAAAAGACACTTCCTGAAAACTTATTTCTGCAGCCAGTAATCCTCTGCCTGCTGCCAGGCACATCATCATGCTTGGAAATTCCAGTCTGGATCTGTGCTGGATGGGTGATATCCCCTTCCGAGGAGAGGAGAGAGGAAGTTCTCAGAGCACAGGGGGGAAAGGCTCCCCCTTGGTTGTTTTCCCCCTGGACTGAAGCTCTTTGTATCCATGGGGTTCCCCCGAGCACACAGATGCCTCCAGCACTGCCCCCAAGGTGCTCTGCCCCAAGGTCCCCCTTATCTGCTGCCCCCAGGTGCTCCTGGCTCAGCCTAAGGGGCAGAGAGGGCCGGCAGTAACGCCAGGGAGAGCCGGGGAAGGTCAAAGCAGGACAGGACAAATTGTATCCATTCAGACCTGCCAAAATCTGATTTTTTCCTCAATTAAACTTCTAAACATCTACATCATTAAGAATTTTGATGAGGGAGGGAAAAAATGTATTCCCTCATCTTTTTCCTCCTGCTAGCAACTTTAATAGAAACATTTCCTCCTAAGCATCTTTTTCCTTTTCTACCATTTTCTTTCACTTTTATTACTTTTGAGCTCTCACAACAGGAAATATTTTCAGAAATGTCAAGATAATAAAACATCCCACAAGACAATAAAAAATACAAGAGAGGAAAAATAATGGCAAGACTTCATTTAGCCTCTTAGCTTAAGTAGCCCAAGAAAAGGAGGAGAAAAATAGTGAACTTAAAATACCAAAATATTTACAAACCACCTCCCTTTTAAAAAAACTCCTAAATTTTTATGTGAAAAAGTACTTCTGCATACATGGATATGGGCATCTTCTGAAAGATGTCAGGTTTCAGTAAAGCCTCCTTTTCTGCAGGGGAGTTAAAAAAAGGACAGCTCATTATAATGAAAGTTTAGTCATCAGCATCACATGATCAGTGATTAAGAGGAGCATGATTCCATGCAGACAGCTTCCCCAAGCCAGGGTAGAGGGGAGCTTCAGGTGGCCTTGGATGATGGGGAAGATCCAGGACAGAGCATGCAGGAACAGCAGGGGCACTGCTAAAATGCTCATCAGCTTCCCACCCTCCCACAAGGAAGGAGAGGGCAGAGCCCATGTGGAGTCTATTCCTTCTGGATGGGTGGGAATAAGAGACAGCAGAACAATCTGATCCAGCCTGATTTTAAAAAACTTACTTGGCCATTCAAACATACTGAAATATTAAACATCATTTGTGTATTGAAGGACTCAAAAATTTAAAGTTTTCTTCACAAGGACTGGGAAATGCGAGCTCCAAACCAAAGTCAAACCTCCTGTGAAGCTCCTCATGGGCACCTCCTGAGACATTTCATCCTGGTCTGCACCTGCAGCTCCCGTATCCAAAGGGAAGCCACCTCTCCATACCCAAGAGCACAGCTCCCTCTACATCCCCCCCCTCAGGGAGCCCTCACAGCCTCAGACTGCACTTCACAAGCCAAAATCTGCAAATCCATGGCGCTCTCTAGTGTTTTGGTCCTGCCTGGGAGACACTCGAGCATCCCAAGGCACTGACATCATTCCACAGGGTACAAGCCTCCAGGCAGAGGGATGCCCAAGGCCGCTGTTCATCGGACGGGTTTGCCAGCGTTCAGCTTTGTTGGGGTTGGACTGCACCTCCTGGTGGATGCTGCTCCTGCTGCCTGGCTGTGGCTCCACCTGCAGTGCCCTCAGTGATCTAAGCAAAACCGAGATTTTAAGCCACATTCCTGATGGACAGAGCTATTTCAGGCAAGTTTCTGATCCCAGGATTAGGCCCCTGCAGATGCTAAGTGTGATCCTGTCAGCTCCCAAACTGGCCATCGGTGATGTGTAACACTGGTTGTCATTTTGGGGTGAAGCCCAGAGGAAAATCCCGCGTGGAGGAGCTGTCCCAGATGCAGCTCCAGGGAGGGCTGTGGGGCAGGGACAAGGGCAGGCACAGGGCAGGCTGAGGGCTCCTCTGGGACCTGCAGGTGCCATCAGCCATGAGGAACAGCAGCCTCCATGGAAACACCGGTCCTTCCCCAGTGTCTCACCTCTCCCCAACACCGCTTCATGGGGGAGGAGATGAGGACAAAGCACATTTGTAGCTGTTGAAGGCAAGCACAATCCAAAACTGCAGCTGCTCTGACTTGCTGTTAAACAGCTTGCTGGTCCCTTTGTTAATGATTTTCTACTCTGATACCATGTCTCTCTTTCTCCTGAGCTTCTCTGAGGCTGACAGTTCATGACAGAAATACAGCACACCCCACAGACTCACAGCCTCAGGTCCAACTGTGTCTGCCAAGTGACAAGATCGATGTGGCAATTTGCTGCAGAACACGCGAGATTCCGTCTCCTCTCCCTCTTTCTCTCTCTCTCTCCCCTAATATACATTTCAAATTCAATCAGCATTCAAAGGGAGGAGACTCCTCTGGTGCCCAGGAGAACATATTTCCTCCAAGCTCACAGCACTGGCTGGTGACAGAGGGAATACGCTCGCACCGTGTAATTGATTTGATGCGTGCCATATTTTGGGGGGATAAACACCCCCCCTGGACTCCTGGCATTCCAGCATCTCCAGCCTAAGCTCCTTCTTACTGGTGTGTTGGGAGTCCAGTGAAGACACTGAGTAGTGCTGACATGGAGATAAATGCTCTTATCTTCAGCTCCCAACGTTGCTTCTTTGAACAAGTGCTCTCAGCAGTTTTCACTGTTCCAGCTGCTCTTCAGCAAGGGACAGCAACAGGGGAAAGCCTTTCTAACCCACCTTATTTCAGCAAACTTCTCTGCTGGGAGAACAAGCCAGGCTTGCCATCAAACCAGAGGACTTTCAGTGGGACACATCATCACAATCCACAGGGAATAAATTAGGGCTCCCTCCAGGAAACACACTTAGGCACCTGAAAAAAACACCCAGTTTAGGCTGATCTGGTGCTTTGTGGGCTTAGCAAGTCCCAGACAGACATTCATCTCCAGAACCTCGGATACAACTGCAACACCAGCACAACTTCATTCAAACAGTGCTGTGCTGCCAAGAAACCTTCTTATTTTACAGCTGTTAGGAAAATTAATCCACAAACATCAGAGGTTTATGTCCAAAAAGGAGACAGAGGAGTCCTTTTACTTTATTCAAATAAAGGGAGAGGCCATGGGGCATTCCTCTGGGATCTCTCGAATTTTTGGAGGACACAACCTCCCTTTTATCCCAATTTCCCAGCGGCATTTCCCTTCTCTCTTTCCCCATTGGCTGAGGTACTTGAGAGGTGCAGACTTCCTGATACACCTGATACCAAAGATTTCCCTCTAATGTATAACCCTCCTTTTTAATTTTTAATTCTTATGGAATTTAGGGGATTTGTTTCTTTCATATTTTCTTTCACTTTGTTTCTTTCATTGTTTCTTTCATTTTTTTAATGTCCAGTTTAATTTATCAGCAACCCTAAAGTTTATTTGTAAAAGCAAATATCTTTTTCCATTCATCAATCAGTGGAATCCTTCCCATTGTTTCTTTTATCTCTCAGTGCTAGTTTTATCTACCAGCAGACCCACAGCTCGTTTGTAAGGACAAATCTGCCATTTCTCTCACAGCCAAAATGTGAGAACATGAATTTTAAAGTATCTTTCAGGAGGTTGGTGCCAAAACCAGAAGAAAACTTTGTCCTTCAAATCCCTCACCTCTTGCTGTAGCACACTGCCAGAACATGGGAGTGAAAATCCTGCTTTGTGCTTCCTCTCTCCTCTTGCTGCAGGGCTGACTACAGAGCACAAACCTGATCATTAAGCCACAACTCAGCTGGAGCTCAGGAAAAGCCCCACTGATTTGAATGGATTTAGGATTTTGCTCTCTGCTCCTCCACATGGGGATTAAATAAATATTCTCCTGCTAGAAAGGTGCCACATGTCTGCCTGAGTTCAATGGGTTCTCTGAAGTAAAGACACAGAGAAGTTGCAAATTTCTAATGGTGTGGCAGAGGGTGAGTTCTAGGGCCAAAACAATATTTCAGGCACTGTAAATCCAGTTCATCTGTCTTTAACAGATGGAATGGACTTTGGCAGGAAACATGAGAAACATATAATGAAGAAAAAATCCAGGACAATAAATTGCCAGAAGAAATTTAAAAAAAGAAAAAGCCTGAAATATATCAAAAGGGAGATGTCTAGAGAAACAGTAGGTCTCTGATGGACCCAGCAAGCAGAGGAAGCAGAGGGAGGTTACAACCAAGCCAAGCAATGTCTTTGCAATCAGTATTCACACTGAAGTATGATTGGGGTTAGAAAAAGGAGAGGAAAACTAGCTATTATGTAGGTCACTGTCTATGCTGAGACACCACCTGACATGCAGGAATAAAGTAATAAGAGCAGCACTGGAAAAAATCAAGATGTCCTGTGGAATTGAATCTGCCAGACTCACAGCACCTCTCTAAATGCACTGGCCAACAAAGTAACCAAGCTCCTGACAGGAATATGGAACTCATCTTCACACAGCAGTTACTGCAGAGGGACCCAAGAAGGCCAAGATCACTGTGGGATGAGCCTAAACAATTCTAAAATGCCCAGTGTAAGAAAAACATCTGAGAAAAGTCATGGAGCTGACATGAAAACCCCTCAGGCCAATCGCAGTTGCAATTTTTTTCTTTTAAGTCAGTGACGTTACTCTGAATTTTCAGTGGAGGAATCCAGTTTTGGTACTGGCCAGAGCATTCTGAAGAGTCTTTGAACTCTGGCAATGAACTATTCACCTGCAGAATTCAAAAATTTTCCACCTATATCCAGTTCCTAGGGTGATAAGAGGGAAGAGTTACAGAGCTGTCTAAAACAAACAATATTTTTGAATAATATCTGCTAAAATTACCAGAGAGGAAATAAACTCTGTTTCATTGGGCTGAGTTGAAAAGCCACCTAGGCTGTGTATGCACTTCTATTTCAGGATGAAGTTTCCAATTCATCCCCTCTTTACCACACAAAATGCCAATCACAAAGCAATCCTGTGTGTGGAAGACACAGGATTGAACACTAACCACGAAATTATATTGCCACAACAAGAGTGAGCACCCTGTGGATCCACGGGGCACATTGACTATTAGTGTCTGAAGTGATGAAGAATAGACAGAAATAGTAACCACAGCTGGTGATCAAAGGCTCATTCAGCCTCCAGCTGTACAAATTACAACCTCTAACTGAGGAAGCTCAGTGATATATTCAAAAAGCAAAATGAAAAGCAAGTTGCAGATAACAATTGAAAGAAACCAGCCAAATACCAGATTCCCACCAACCAAACTTCTCTTGCTCTCAGCAGGATCAGAATTTTAGATCAGAACAAACAATTGCTCCTAATTTCGCTTGAGTATGACAGAGACATGTTAAGGCACCTTCTGAGAGATACCTGGGAAAATAGACATAGATATCTTACAGATGTTAGATATGGATGTATCAGTCTTGACTTCTGGAGATATCCTAGAATGCCACAAACTCTCAACTGTACAAACTATCTGAGAATCTGTATTTCTATCAATTGAACAGCTGCAGAGACATTTCAGAAAGCAGAAACATGCAGAAAAACCAGATCTTTTTAATGCATCTCTACTTGGGAGCCCCAAAGCAGCTGGATCATTTGCCATTTTCCATATGCTGGGGTAGTATTTGTCTGTGAAATGGAGCATTGCAGCTTCCAGAAATCAGTATGTGAAATTAATCAGCCCAAATAGCAGCCAACATTTACCAATCAAATAGCATTCAAATCTGATGAAAGTCATGACTGAAAATTCAGGGGCAGGAAAGGATTTTAAAATTACAATTTCTCTGGAGTATTTGAGACTGGAAAGACGCAGAGGCAAAAAGGGGCAAAACCCAAGTTAAAGGAATCTGATGAAAAATTCAACTAAAGTCTACACTTCAACATCTTATTCATGTCAAAGCAACATGAGCTGAGGCTCAAAGGGAGCAGACTGAATGAAGCCTTTGCTGTCACCCAGACTCTTATGATCATTATCCTTTCTGCAGCATTCCCGCAGGAAAAGTTATTTTTCAGCCTAGACTCAACAGACCTCTTAAGCACATGCTGAACCCAGTCGAATCAAGGCTGGACAAAAAAACAGCTCTCATTTCATCGGGCCTTATAAAGCTCACTGCAGAAGGGCCTAGAGGGCCTAGTGAAGTTATATGGCTTGTTTCACTTGTGAGGTTAAAGCTCTTCCTTACCCAAAAACCCCCAAACCATGTATTTAACCCACTTCAGCAGAGTGCCTAGTGCTGTCAGGACTCTGACTGTACACAGGACTGGAGACAGGGCTACACTGGCTGTCTGCTCTTAGCAGAACCAAGCCAGCCCCAAGGAATTACAGCTTTTTACCCATTTTTACCCACTGAAAACTGTCACTGATGAGCCTTCTCTCACAGATAACCTGGCATTCTGAACCTCGGTTTAACTGGACACTGGTTCTTCTCTCTGTTCTGAAAGGCACAGAAAAAACAAAAACAAACCTGTTCTAAGATATTTACCAGTGAAGTTCACTGTGGAATAGTAAAGAAACATGGAGATCAGAATGGACACAACAGAAGGACAGTTTTTTCAGCTGACTGACTCCACCCTTTGCCAGAATGATTTTGGGACATAATGGCTGGAATAAAGTGCTGTCAGTCCAGGCTCTGAGGCCACCAGAACCCACTCCTGGCACAAGGCAGTTTTAACACAGCTTTGTTAAAACCCTAACCTGATTTCACACTGGGGGAATTCATGAGCTCCTCTGTGCCATGTCTGCTGCCAACAGGTGCTCCTGCAAGCAAGGGTCCTCGGGATGCAGGAATAACTCATCACCTTCTGCCAGGACACACTGACAACCAGGGACTGTCTAGGCAATTTTTTCAGTGGGTTTTACACAAGGATTTCTTGAAGCAAAGCTGAACACCATGGAAATACCAGCAGCTTTAAGGCTAATTTGCAAACTCAAGCAGCTAACCCAGATGTGATGTTAAAAGCCCTCCATGTCTGACAAGTGAGACTTTATAACAAACAGTCTTTATGAGGACTGCTTGAATTCACCTCCAGGGTTATTTGGTCTCACAATTTTGTAGAAAAAAACCCCATCATCTCCTTTACATTATAATACTCAGAAATCTACTTTCAGCACAGGAGCAAATACTGACTTATGCTGTCTCAAGTAGGTGCTTGCCTTTTTATAAACAAATTCACCTGCAGTGACTATAAAGCAGTAACAAGGCTCCCAGGGAATGCTATATATATGCACATGATATATCCAGTGTGTGCTAGGAAAGTGATACAGATTTTGGAGATTAGAGGATAATAAAATGAAGAGAAATTACTCCTCATCTGAGTCTTCAAAGGAAAAAACTACTGAGAAAAAATGTGGATAGACTCCAGCCTTATAGTAATTCCCTTCCATTCTGCATTTGGCATAAAGTTCTTTCTGATTTCTTTACTCAGGCATATTTTCCCTCAGGGGAAATTCATTACAGTTAGAACACTGCCCATGATTTCATAATACGTATTTATGGAGTTAATCATACTCACATCTCTCAAGGCATCTGTTGCTCTGCTTTGGTAAATTCCTCATTATCCCTGCAGGACAGCAGTGTCAATCCTGAGCCCTCCTACAGTGGGTAGCCATGTTTCATACTCAAAGAAAGGAGATGTTCTCCGGGTGTGATCAACACAGGCTGCCTGGTACAGCAGTGGGCAATTTTATAGTGTACAACAGAACTCTTCTGGTGTATTTCTCTCCTGAATCTTCTCCTGTGGCTGCCTGCTGGACTTCCTCAGGAGGGGAACCTTGCTGTGATAAACATCCAGCACCAGTACACACTCCATTTTAATTACTTCTGACTGGCCACGGTGGCAAAGTACACAATTGGTCACACTGTAACACAAAGCTGAAGGTTTTAGCCCTGCTCTTCCCTCTCCACTAAACTGCTGCAACTCAGTAATGCTACCAAGGCAAAAGCCTGGCTCAAACTGACCTAATTCAAATTAAAGGAGTAAGAAATCACAGCATAGCAGCATTTCTCAGCAGACTCCAGTTTTTCCCACAGGTATCTCTGTCCGTCCTTCCAACATGTATAAACTTGCCTCCTGATGTGGATGCTGCAGTTTGGAAACAACACTTGGCCTGCACAGTGAGCTCAGGGCATTTCTAATTAGAGCTGCTGCACCAGCATCACGTGTTTTAAAATACTGTTGTAATAAATCCTGCAGCTGCAGATTCAATATTTCATAAAGGCAGACATGACCTTGTAAGACAGAGTTTGAGGGGAAATTTGCTCTTAATTGAGTTCTGTAATAAAGCATTTCAGGGAGAAAGAGGACAAGCCTGCAAGCTGGATATGATCATTCAGTCCTGTCCTCCACTATGAATGGGAACAATTCAGCATGCAGGAAAGGAATTCTTGATTTTAAGCAATATGGTTATGGTAAGAATTCCTCTAGACTTTCTCCAGTCTTAAGCACCACTTAAGATTCTGGTTCCATCTACAGATTCTGGTTCCATGAGGAACACCATCTACAGAAGAAATACAGAAATTTTACATTTCAAAGATAGCAGGCTGAGAATTTCAAAATTATCATTTGTACTATGACAGTAACTATAACAGCTGAGACTAAAGTCTAATGGCACAAGTAGCCAGCATGTACCCACAAATAACAAGGTTATTTAAACAATTGAAAATGTAAAGAAAAAACTATTAAGTTCTCTTTGGAGCTTCTGAGAGTCACTACACTTTCTTCTTACTACTTGATGAGAACTTGAGCCAAGTTTGTTTTGTCTGGAAACACGGCAAAGAGCCTAATGCCCAGAGACTATGGAATAAAAGGAAGTAGGGAGCCGAACCCACATTTCAGCAGAGCAATACTGTAGATTGCAGTGGTGTTGAACTAACCTCCCCAAAAGCATAACCCACATTGTTGGAAGCTGAAGGACCTGAACCAGAACTCTGCTGTTCTTAGGCAGTGGGACTTGTGGGGTTCCCAGTCATTCTCACAACCTCTCACTCTCACAAGGACGAAGCTGGCCGGGGTGAAAAGAACAAAGGAAACATGGTGGTGCTGACCTGAGAACACACCACCTCACATTCATACTTACCTTTGCATTCAGCAAAGCTTCAAAGCAGACAGAGAAATTGTTCTTGTTTAGAAATCCAAATTTAGACATCCAAATGTATATCAAAGAATCCAAATATCTAACCTCAATTTAGAATGCTGCTGCCACTCCCATTTAAATTCCACAGAAGCTGTGGCATACTCACACTGTGGAAATTAGGCATTTATGTAACTGTCCAAATAGAAAAATAAAGACTTTAAAAAAAAAAGCCTTAACACTTAGAGCAGTTTGTTAACTAAACAACAGTCCTCTCTGCCTTGTGGCTTTTTTTTTTTCCTTAAATGATCAAATTACAAGTGTTATCCTCCATCACTCACTCAGGATTCAGGCTTGAGCTAATTGCAGAGGATACAAAGCAACTGTTACAGGGACCTGACAGCGCTGTGCAACAGCAAAACCAATCCTGCCTTTGCACAGGTGATACAGATTGGAGGTAAATTTTTAAATACTGAGCCATTTTTGGATTCTGCAATAAAGAGAGAAAGCACTGGAACTGCCAGGGTCCATGCCCCAGGAAGCCTTTTTGCAAGAGTTGCACAGACTGCAGGTGAAGCATCTGGTGTGGTACCCAGGGAACACAAACAGCCTGACCATCTGGAGGAGCTCAGACACACAAAGCAACATCTGGGAGAGCTTACATCCCCTTAAAGAATCAAAATTCAAACCTTTTGTGCACTTTGATTTAGGAAAACAACGAGACTCTGCCGGCAATCAGTAGAGAAGGAGAGATACATGGGAACCCATCAGGAGAGAAGAGGTGAAGCCTCTCTAACTATTTTGGATTGTCCAAGTAATACTTAGGCAGTTAAAATTACTGCATGAAAGGTCAGCTTACCTATCTATGCAAAGATGAGACCAAGGCTGAAGCCTCATCAAGGATCTTTAGTGAGAGCCTGGCTCAAAATCCATCCACTCTCAGTAACCTTCTCATGTACCATGAAAATCTTGAACACTTTTGCAACACAAACAGTAAAAGTTGTTTAATAGCCATGCCAGCTTTCAGACTCTCCCAGCATGCTTGACAAAACTACGAATCAACAAAATAAATAAAACAAAAGTAGGGAGTGGCTCTAACTAAATGCCAATTACAGCAAGAAGAAATTCAATCTGCAGGAGCAAGTAACAGCCTTTTCTTCTTCTTCTTTTTTTTTTTTTTTGCCTCTTTTTTCCTGCTATCTTTATGCTTAAAACTAAAATAGCCAATATACATTTAATGCATGGAATCCCTGCAGTGATATGTACTTGATAATAGTTGACACAAGGGCCTGGGCTAAGTCTCATCAGCAACAATAATTGTTTACCAGACACCAATATCCCATAGGTGTGAAATTAAAACCTGCACAAGTGACACAGAGAAAAAAACCACTGTCCTGGGGTTCACAAGGCAGAAGCACAACTGTGAAATTACTCTGGCAGACACTGACACAGCTAATAACAGGATCCTTTCAATCACACACATTAGAGTTTTCGTGGCATCTGTGATTTATTAAAACTACCAATCTGCTAC
The DNA here is from genome assembly GCA_024865655.1 of Emberiza elegans. NCBI lineage: Eukaryota > Metazoa > Chordata > Aves > Passeriformes > Fringillidae > Emberiza > Emberiza elegans. The sequence continues at coordinate 4,202,832 of JALJVW010003752.1, forward strand.
TTCATTCTTAGGACACGAGAGGAAGCAAGCCTGCACTCTGCCTGCCTGCACGAAGCTTGGCTCAGCAGTATTTCTCACATCTTTTCCACCATTTCTGCTAAAATACCAGGCAGGTATTAGGGAGCAAGCAAGGAGGAGAGTAATTTCTGTTGCTCACACACATCAGGGGGCAGCAGCACAGGCATGCCAAGGAAAATAGCTTTTGTGAGATTCCACAACAGCACCTTCAGAAATGCAGAAATTGTGATTCGGGTGCAAAGGTAAACCACTGGAACCAGTTAAATGAACCCTGCATTGCCGAAATGCCAATTGTGCAAAACTGCTGATATTTCATTTCGATAGATATATTGCATCTGGAGTCTATGGCTTTGTGTTGTTGCCAGAGAGCCCCAGGAGCTTTGGTCTGGGAGCCAGGCCAGTGTCTACCAAGTCAGCTGGACTGCTGTGGATACACAAAGATCCAATATTGCTCTGATTTAAAGCTTTCAGGCAGATTTTTCAGAGACTTTTGTTTTTTTTATAGCTAGCACGTGTGGAGAGAAATAAAACAGTAATTTTAAATGCTGTGCCACTGTGAGCCTATTTCTTACAGTTTCACATTTCAATATCTTATTTTGAAGCATAGAGAACTGGAAATCTGGTTATTTCTAGGTAAACATCCATTTGTGGATAGAGATTCAGTCAGGGAATGCCTCTTCATGAAGAAAGGAAAAGGCCAGACAGAGTTTTGTCACAAAAGCTGGAAATGTGACACTATTTATGCAGATGGTCATGGTCTCTGTTACATCAGCCATGTAACAGTTAAGTGTTTTTCCTTCTCCCACTCCTTATGGCACAGATTCTTGCCCTTCTGTTACAGAAAGCTCTGATGTGTCAATGGAGATGCCCCAGGTATTCTGATCCTTCAGGTTTTAAGGTTTTCTTCCACTTGAAGGGATGCTCTCCATCCCTCCCTACAAAAAATCAAAAGAATTCTGATCATTAAATTGCTGAGAGATAAAAATTTTAAAATAGGAGACTGTAGTCTAACAAAAATCAAACAGAATTAGTAAAAACAAAGAGTTTCTCTTCAGGGAATATTTTAAGTGTGCGCACAGACAAAAATATTAAACAAATGTGTGCACAACTTTATTTTGTGGGGGCATACAGAATGCTGGGCCATCTGTTGGAAATGGAAGGCTGCCAAATATCACAGTCACACCTTGAGTCTGGAAGCTGAGCCTGCATGGTAAATCCACACATTTCTTGTGGTGCCTGCATGCCATCAGCCTTTCCTTTACCTACTCCTCAGTTTTACATTTCCCTGGCTGCTAAACTGGATTGCTTCAGTTTTTACAAGGGCAGAACCCAGTTCTGCAAAACACCACTGGCTGCTGCAGAGCTGCTGGCAGGACAGCTGGCTGCATGCTCGAAGGTTTTCAGAACTGGGGAAAAGAAGACAAGCAGTATTAGGAAGATCAGGGTCCCCACTCAAAGCCACTGGCATCAGGAAAAGTCATAACATTGTGTAGTTTGGGAAAAATTCTTCCATCTTTCATTCAGAAAAAGTAATCAAAAGGAAAAACCTTAAAGGTTGAACTTTTACATGCCCCCAACTTATACCATCAAAAAAACCTTAAGACTTCCATGAATATCTGACTTAATCAAAACTCTGCCATATATATTTTTATTCACATAAGCCTGTGTCTTGTGTCTAAGTAGTTGAGAGTATGGGATGAGAGTCTCCCTAACTTGTAGAGTGGTTAATCAGGTCAGGACCAAGGTAACAACAGTAAAACGACATTTCTGGCAATCTCACTGAGATTCTTCACCTTGCCCCTTTCTATAGCAGAGAACTTTATGAACATATTGGCTAAACAATGCAAAAGTCACCATTACAGTTGTTGAGCCTGAAAGGAAATAATTTCCAGCACCTACTGGCAATTGGCAAGATAACTGATACAGACTGCACTTTTTAAAGTTCAGAAACCCATCTGAACATTAATTCTAGATTTCATAAAGTTTCCTCAAATATAAAAGTGATCCTTAAACTGTTTTATAATTTCAGTTGTTTTTTAATGCAGATTCCTGCTGGCATACCCATGTTTGGAGAAGTCCTTAGGAAAATATCTGTTGTCAATACCACACCATTCACCAGCTCAAAAGCCAAATGGATTTCTCAGAACTCCTCCTTGTTTAGCCATCCTTTCTCTGTAGTCCTCCCAGTGGGATAGAATAAAATTAAATCTAAACTAGGCTTTAAATTATTTAGGTGGAGATAATTGAGTTTGGAAAGTCATACTGGAGCATGATCACCCCGGGAAGAAGCTGAACATGATTTGGGGTGGGGGAGCAGGAGAAGACAGCTGGCATGCCGTGCCCAGTGAAGGTGTCCCTGCCCACGGCAGGGGGCTTGGAACACTGTGGTCTTTGAGTTCCCTTCCCACCTGAACCATCCTGTAATTCTATGTCACATTAGGTGCAGAAAATCTCTCATAGTAAAAGGCACAAGCTGCTCTTTCATTTTGGTTGTGCAGAAAATAACTTCCTGCACACCTAAGAATGGCATCTTTTTTTTTTTCTTCAAGGAATCAGGCCCTAAGGTGATTGAAAAACCTGGAGAGCAAACTACCTCATTTCTGGAGGACCTGTATTTTCCAAATAAAAGAAGCACAAGAAATTCGTTTATATTATTAATTTATTGTGATTCCATTAAACCCCCAGTAAGGGACAAAGCTGACTGGGCTTCAGCTGTCTTGGTAAAATCACAGCTGTTAACTTCAGAGTAGCACACACAGATTTCCTTGAGGAAAAGGTATTTTCTGGTTCAGTTACACCTGCATCTCTGGTAAAATGAGTCATTCATATCCACTTTAAGTGGCAACACAGAATGTTCACACCGTTCTTCCACTCCCCGCTCCCTCTCTGACCCTCATCGAGGACCATTATTCTCCCGGATTTATCTAGACGGGAGTAGAGTTCTTCTACAGCAGCTTTCCTCGGGCCGACATTCCCGTTACCTTCTCAGAAAACCACAGAGTGGAAAAAAAAATCCCCTCGGACTGATCCGAAGCAAAGCGGTGCGGGAACTGAGGGGAGCCGCTGGCACCGGCAGCTCCCAAAGCCAGGGCACGGCCACAGCTCCGTCCCGCCACAGCCGCGCCCCGGAGGGCTCGGGGTCCGTCCCCGGGGAGGAGGCTCCGCTCCCTCCGCCCCAAGCCCGGCATCCCTCCTGCCCAAGCCCGACATCGCTCCCGCCCCAGCGCTGGCATCGCCCCGGCCCCGTTCCGGCCCCTCAGCCCTGCGGGCCCCACGGCGCTTGCGCGGCCCCGCCGCGGCCTGGGCGCGATGGCGCGGCCTGAGGGGCCGCCGACGCTGCCCGAGCCGCTGCGGCGGCGGCTCGTCTCCTTCAGCAGCTCCGTGTTCAGCGACAGCCACCGCACCGCGCTCGGCGACAGCCCCCGCGCCCCCCCGGGCTTCCCGGGCTACCGCGCAGGTACAGCGCGGCCTCGGGCCGGCCGGGCGGGCGGCGGCGCCGGGCCCGGGGCTTTGCTGCGGAGCCGGGGCCGGACCCGCCGGAGGCAGCGCCCGCAGGAGCTGCTGGGGCCGCCGGCTCTCTGTGTGCGCCCGGCCTGGCAGAGAGAGCGGTGGCTGCGGCCCAACCCGCGCCCTGTTCAAACCTCCGGCGCGAGAGTAGCCATGGCAATGTGCACAGTACAGCCTGCACAGAGGCTGGCGTGATTTCAGCCGATAAATCCGTTCTAAGCCGATCGAATTAATCAACAAGACGTTCTTGTTTCAAGAGAGGAGTTCCCGCTTCCTTTGTGTAGTAACACTGCTAACGCTTACGAGTTCTTCATCTCATTTATCAAACATTTCACCAGTAGCTTCTATCTTTCGTCTGTATTTGGCTTGCTGTGTGAAGAAACTCCTCTGTTAATATCCAATCCACTGAAACCAATTGCAAATTATTGGACATCAGATTTTCAAAAATTCAGTTTTACACATACATATCTTGGGGAGTTGCTGTAGCAACAGCCGTTGCAATACTGTCTGGCTTTTGCATTAATTTTAGCAATCCCAGCAAATAAGCATTAATTTAATTTAGAGATAGAAAAATTAATTAGAATTGGCTTATGTTGCTTAAACATTCATCCGAACCCAGTTTTAGAACTTGCACAGAATTTATAAATAGCAATGCCATGTCAAGGAAACCTTTAACATACCTAAACATTGTGATGACAATTGAAATCTGAACTCTTGGCTTCTCTGTTTTTAGGTAATTTTTTCCTTAAATCTGACTTTGTAGGTCTATTAGAAAGCTGTAAGTACAGAATGTACTGCCTACATGTTGAAGTTTGAGACTTGCTTTTCTCTACATTCAGTTGTGTGATGCAGCTTGTCCTGTACCTGCCTGAAAGGATGAGCTTTAGTTTGACACATATTTGAAACTGTTATCTCTTAGGAATCAGAAAAATTACCATCCAAGTGTCTGTTTAAATAAAAGGTTGAAAGTGAAGAGTGGGCCATGCAAGCCTGCTCTCTAGCAGCTCTCTTGATATAAGCCCCAGTCAGAGATGGTGGAGTAAGGTAAAAGCCACCAGGTAATCAACAGTTGGACACTCAGCTTGATTATATGACTATATTATAAAAGTGCTCTGTCCCAGGAGCCAAAAGGTGCCTTGGATTCCAGGAAATTATGTAACTCCAGACAGGGTGTGAAGATTTCCTCTGGATAAATGCAAATATTTTTCTTAACATTTTATTTGACTGGGAAGAGTCAAATTACTGCCCTGCATGAAGCTCAAATGGAGCAGTATCCTTCTGTCATATTTACAGCTGGAGTGATAAAATCTTCTTTCTCTCTGTACAGATTGTGAAATCCTTTCCAGTTTGCCACTGCAGATGTCCCTCTATTTCAATGTTTATTTCTTCCCATTCTGGTGGCTCATCACAGTTGCAATCCTCTACGTGAAGGTGAGAAGGAAGGAAAGTGCTGGTTTGTAAATGTATGTTACATCAAACATGTCCTGGTGTGGGATACAACTCACTGGACTTAGAGGTTTTACACTGATTTGGGAATTCATGGAAACTGGAGGTTCAGGAGTGTTTGAATATCACAACTGTCAGCTGAGAGTAGCACAGAGCATCTTCCTTTAATCACAGACACCACAGCAGAAACTTCTACTTTCTTCTTCTCCTGCAGTATCCAGCCTTATCAGATTATTACAAGTTCATCCTGGTCACCATCATGATCCTGGTCTCTCTGACAGAGCTCATTCGACTTTACCTGGGATATGTGGGCAATCTCCTGGAGAAAGTAAGTTACCAGATGGGCACAGTAATTTCTGCAAGAATTTCTGCTTTTGGGAGTTGAGCATTAACTGGCAGGCATTTTATTTGAGAGATTTAAGTTGAGGACATGGTTATTTTTCTTCAGTTGCACTCTGCATCTTCTTTTCCCTTGGCATTGGCTTCCACTTAATTTTTTGAATTTCAAGTAGTTTTCCCTCAGAAGAGAGCTCTCTCACTCCCTAAAATTGTTTTGTCAGAAAATACAAGTACACTTTAAAACACAGGATATGGAAATATGAAGCCACCCCACTTTGCCTTTCCACATGATGTGCTGGCTTTTGTAAAATTAAAAATAAATGTGTTTTGTTCACAAGATTTTGGATTTTTTCATCCCATTCAGCTGTCAAGTTTTTAATAGGTGATGTCTCCCTGTTGTAGGTCCCTGAGCTGGCTGGGTTTTGGCTCCTGACTCTCCTCCCGCAGTTGCCTATAATTCTCTTCTTGCTATTTAATGAAGGTCTGAAAATCCACTCTCTGGAGCGAGCCGTCCACATCATCTTCGCCGCCTTCCTCTGTTTCCAAGTGGTGGCGGCGTTTTTCGCCCTGAGAAGGATGGTGAACACTCTGGCCACTCGCTTCCGCCTCACTGAGTTCCACCGCCTGGAGGAGCAGCGCCCCGCGCCCGGCCTTTGCAGCCTGGCCACGGGCAGCGGCTCCTGGGGCTGGTAGGGCTGGAGATCCTGCCCCAAGCAGCCTGGCCACGGGGAGCAGCTCCTGGGGCTGGTAGGGCTGGAGATCCTGCCCCAAGCAGCCTGGCCATGGGGAGCAGCTCCTGGGGCTGGTAGGGCTGGAGATCCTGCCCCGAGCAGCCTGGCTGCAGGGAGCAGCCCCTGGGGCTGGTAGGGCCACCAAGGCCTCAGGGGGTAACAGAGCCCGGCCCAGTGTGGCCACAGCTCTGTTTCCATTCTGTTGGGTCATTCTTTGCCTTCTTGCCTCAGAGGTATGAAAAATATAGATCTCGCTCAAGAGCCAACATTAAGCCTCAGAGGATGGAGCTCCTTTCTGCAAAGAAAATCAAAGCCAATTGCACCTGAGTGGACTATTTGTGGACTGAAAAGATTTGGAGGGTTTTACAAAGTTGTGGCATTTTTAAGAAACAGAAACCTTTTTCCTCACTGCTTGCACAAAATTATTTTGTTTACAATAAATCTTTTCTACACTTTTTTGTTTTGGTACCAGTTATCTGTTTTCCAGATATGTTGCACATATTTAGTGTCTGATACCTCAGTTAGGGAAAAAAACCCAACCCAAAACCAAACTGAAAACAAAAGCCCCAAGAGATCTTGAGGCTCAAAAAGAAGTTAGTGAACAAAGACTACACTTTCAGAGATGGTCTTCCAGGTAATTCCAGCTCTTAGAAATTCCTCACTGCTATACTAGGCATGTAATTTCAAAGGAATTCATTCCACAAAACTCTTATGCTCGTCTTCTTTGGCTTAGCTACAGTTCTAACTATCAAGTCAGAGTGGTGCAATTTTCCCAGATAGAACAGTAACAAAATTATAGTCATTAAAAAAGTAGGTTTGTATCACTGAAAGGCAAAACCTGTTTTTCCCAAGCCAGGGCAAATACCAAGGTTCTCTAATTCCTGTTATGTGTATTAAATTTTAGACTATCTGCTGTAGTTTTGGTAATGGCTAAAAGTTCACTTTTTATGTCAAGGAGATCAAACGTTAAAATAAATTTTTCACCGGAATCCTTTGAGACCTTTGAGCAGGGCAGGAGTTGTCAGTTTTGAAAGCTGGCACAAGCATACAAACTGCTTAAAGGGTTGGAAGGAAGATGAGTCTAACACGAAAAAGGCACATTATGCTTAAAGCTGTTGAATATTTAAAGCTTACAGAACCCCAAGTGAGAAGAAGGCATTAGCTTTTGTTTTTACTAAAATGGTTCATTTTCCTTTCAATCCATGAATGAATGGGACAATGAATTATACTAAGTTTGCTTCTTCATTTCATTGTTATAAAGCTTATGTTATCTGAGCACATACCCCTTTGTTTTAAAGCAAACTACCATCTTGGATTTTTGCACAGAAAGAGAGGATTTCTCTAAGAGTCTCTAAGGGTGTCTTTTAACAGTTAATATAAAACATTTAGAGCCCTGTAATCAGAGCCTGAGAGGGACACACTGAGGTTTAAGGAGAAGTTACAGCATTTCAAAAATACTTTTCCAGCATTAGAAAATCCTTGTCAAAACATTCTTAACTGACGCAAGGGGAACATTGGGCATATTTTTAATGTCAACCACAGTTACAGTACAGGAGAATGCTAAAAACAGGGCTGAAGGAAGGTTTTTAACACTAAGTACATGAAATACAACATGAAGCTGAAAAAGTCAACCATACACCAATGCTGGCAACGACGAACTGGCAACAAGAACTTAGCCTCCAGGCTAAGGCCATGAGGTATAACTGAAAGTCCTTGCTTTTAGTGATAAAGAAATGATGCATTTGGAAGATCAAATTGCCCTGCAAGATAACTGTCTGGAGCCAAAGACACAAGGACACACAGCTCTTTGGGGATGGGGAGGAGGAGGGGGAAACAGAATTAAGAAAAACACTGTTAGAAGTCGAGTTGTCTGGAAATGGTACAGGTAGAAACCAGCCTGTGAGGTAAATCTTCAGCAACATATTTGATAAACACAAGATCTCTGCTCAGGCTTCCTAACAGATCTGCTGGTCTATTTTTAATTTCAAAATTATCAGTTTTAATTTCACAATGAAGCCTCCCTTCAGTTTCCAAATTTCACAGGAGCTGGTGAGACATCAAGCAAGCAGAAAAAAAATACACAAGTAGAACATGAGTATAATAATAGTGCGAGCCTCTCTAGGTAAGCCCGACTATTATCATATATATGCCCAGCTAGCTCAATAAATCAAGTCTCTAGCAGAGACCCAATAGCTGAGTTAGCAATGGCCAGGCCACCGAGCTCCTTCCTAGCAAGCCAGTGATACTCAGCTTATAGTGATCTGTCAGCTCTTTCATGAGTTCAGCTCAGCAGCTAGGAGGAATTGCCCGGGGCAATGGCGTAGCAGACGGAGAGAGAGGGGAAGAGAATACACCGAAATTCCGCAGTGAGGTTTATTCGGAAGGTCCGCGAAGGGTTACAGCGTTTCTTCTTCTCCACAGTGGGGGTACAGAGGGCTATTTTTATAGCCTTGGCATGGATCCAGAACCAGCCAATAGCCGCAGGTTTAAGCATATTCCTTAACTGACCAATAGCTAAAAGAGTTACAATAGTATTGTCTTAACTGATTAAAGGACAGGGTCTCAACACGGTCGGGTCAGAGGAACAGGACAACGCCCGCTCAGGAATGACTCAGCATTCAATTCTCCAAGGAGCTTTTCCTGTATCCTTGGGGTTCACTACACATGAGAATTCAAGATTCAGCAGAGCAAGTATTTGGGCAGCGAGGGGGGTTGGTGGTTTCCCTCACCTCTAGAGAATAGATGGAAACCAAAATGAAAGGAAGGAACCCAAAACCACTGGAAACACGTGGGAGTTCACTGAGCAGCATCCAGACAGTTCTGAACGCAAGCAGTACAACAGTGGCTTTCTGCCACACTGCAGTTTGTGCCAAGAACACCCCAAAAAGTATTTTTTCATGCTCTAGATTGCTACCAGCAGCTCTCCCTTCACAATCAAGATCTTTGAGTGGCTAAAGCCTGGGAACATAAATCACTTATTTTGTTTCATGAAGTTTACTGTCAGGTAAGGCCAACAGCCAATTTTAAGGGAAATTTGTACCAATGTATTTCCTTTAACTGAATAAAAGAAATTAGGAATGGGTGCGTTATCTTAAAATGCTCTATTTTAGGTTACTGATCAATTTGAAGATGAGAGGAGTATTTTGTGATCAAGGGCATAGTTGGCAAGTGGTTAATACCTGGACTTGGCCTGTGTCCCTTGTCTAAAATAGACTTTGTAAAAGGATTTCTCTTTGTTTAATAGTTGCAGGACTTTCAAGAAGGAGAAATTAAATTTAGAAGAGGCTTCAAATGTGTACCTTACTTAAGCAGATCTGATAAAGCAGACACAAGATAAGACTAGATTTGATAGAAAACAGACAATTGATAAAAAAGAGGGTACAGCATTAACCTTTCCGTATCAACAGCTCACTCTTTACATTTGCTGAAAGAATTGCACCCAGAGGAATGAGATCATACATTTCATTCTTGCCTTTGTCTCTTATAAACTGGACTGGACTTACTGTGAATCTTTAAATAGTTGATGAAGCAGAATTGGCATCATTACATAGTCTGATAAGATGGCCAATAGCTGGGAAAGGCTGCAGATATCATTAATTTTGAAAAACAAATTTCTCCAGAACAATGGTTGGATAGCAACAATTAAAAATAACCTTGTTGAGTGCTTCAAATAAAGCAAGGATAATAGAGTTTGCTAAAGGAGGCAGGCAAAGCTGTATGTAAGGGTCAGCTGATAAGAGCAAGAAGAATTTAAACTGTAATGGAATAAATAGGTTCAAGAAGTATAACACAGACAGAAAATGTGTATGTTGATGATTGGTGCCACCAAAGTTGCCCCTGGGTACGTGAAGGAGAGAATTTATTAAAAGAAAATAAATGTGAAAATTTACCAGCTTGAAATCTTCAGGGAGTCAGCAGAAATGTTATTCCTCCAGCTAAGCAGCAGCCTAGAGCACTCACTTCCACATTCATTAAATACATGCAACTTTTGCAGTTTCTTATGGGAAAAAAAAAACACTTCAACTTTTTCTTCTTCAGATGGTCCAGGGTTTGAAAGCAATATAGTCCCTGGGAAGCATTTACTGGCCAAGAGGCATGAGCACACAGAGGAACTGCAGACAGAGATGAACAGATCTGGCAGGTAGCTGCAAGAACAGCCAAGGCCTGTGGCTCCCCTGGTGAATTTGGGAAGTATTCATTACTTTCTTGAGAGCTGCCTTGAACATCCAGTATCAGGGCAGTCTGTGAAATAAGGCACTGTTGTTCTTTAAGGATAGAAAAGACCCTTCTATGTTCACACTGGGAGGCTCAAGTAAAATAATCAGGGAAAAATGCCTGAGCATCTTTAGTCACCACACTCTCCATGTATTGAAAACAATCAGCTGAATTCATGAAGGTGAGAAGGATATCAGAGATACCTGTTGATAATCACTTGTACTGCTGGAGCTTTGAGCAGAGCCCCTCAGCCCGTGCAGCCACTGCCTGTGTCAATCCAGAGGGATTCCTGCCAGTCAGTGAGTCAATGTTTGAGCTCCTGTTTCAATTACAGAAAGGATTTTAGCGTGGGAATCTCTCCTCTCTTTGTTTAGCCTTTTGCACAGGAAATACAAAATTTATCACAAGATTAAAGCTTGCAAGAGCAAGATACTTGAGCATCTTCTGCAGTATGTCAGTGTAGTAGTCAACAATTAAAATACAGCTAAAGGGCTCTGTATTTGATTTTTGTTGTTTGCTTTTAAAACACCTCAATTCAAAGCAAATTCTTACTGCAGCAAGAAATGCAACAAATCTTCCTTTTATATTGCAGCTGGGAGCAGGTGAACAGCAAGTCTTTGAACACCTCCATTTTCAAAATCCTGGAGGTACCTAAATCTCACTCTTTTTTTTTTCATTTCCAAATGATCTATCATGCTTAGCAAAGCATGTATAAAAACATGGGGTGGGAAAATAATTTGAACCTGCTCCTTTTTCCAAAATAAAACTGCATTAAAAAATAATTTTAAGTTCTCAAACCCCACCAGGCACTCAGGAGCAGGTGTCAAGGTAATAATAAAAGGACAAAAAGGACAATGTCTTTTTTTGGGGAAATACTGATAAGGCAGCAGCAAAGGGATTAGCCAGGCTGGCTGCAGTCAGGGACAGTGAAATGTGACACAATAAAAACTCAGTTATTGAGTTAAGGACAGCCCTTTGGACACAAAAGACTGAAATGAAGAAAAGCTGTGGGTTTCTTTGTTCTTGAATAGGACTTTTTTTTTTTTTTTTTTTTTTTTTTTTTTTGTGCAGAAGCATGAAATATTGCAGTGATAACAGAGATTGGATAATAAGAATAAAAACCCAACCAAGGAAAATTCTCTGAGGGTTTTTTTAGGATGCTCTAAAAGAGTAATTTGTTTCTAAACATCACCTGCAACAAAGCACCCCAACAGGTGTGAGTAGGATGGGACCTATTTGCCTGTGTTTGCATTTCTGAGTACAGCTTTCAATTAGAGTGATAGAATCACAGGAAAAGACTGGAAAAGACCTCTGAGATTGTGGAGTCCAGCTGATAACCCAGCCCTGCCAGGCCCACCAGGAACCCACGTCCCTGGGCACTACATCTGCGCAGTTTTTGAACACTGCCAGGGACAATGACGCCGCCACTGTCCTGGGCAGCCTGTCCCACTGCCTGGCCACCCTTTTGGTGAAGAGATTCACCCTAATATCCAATCTCAACCTCCTCTGGCATAACTTGAGGCTGTTCCCTCTTGTCCTAGCACTTGTTACCTGGGAAAAGGGACTGACCCCCACTTCCTTCAGTCAGGATCTCTGTCCATCTGTCCATTGCCCTGCTGAACAAACCACCTGGGCTTGTAGAATAAAATAATAATTTCTTATTGTTCTTCAACTTTGGGGAGAGCAGGTCAGAGAAGTTGTGCAGTGCTTTAAGCCATTTTCCTGCTTTGGCTTTGATGCCTCTGGTTTTAGCTTTTATATATTTCAGATTATGTTCGGCTTTAATGTGTAAGCTTCATATTAGGGGATGGTAAGCTCTCTTCACAGAGTATGGAGACAAAGCAATTCCTTCTCTAGCTGGGGACCCAAGGACAGCTGATCCAGATCTCAGGCCCAAGAGCATAAACTATGTGGACTGAAGAAGGAAAAAATGAAGGATGGGACTTCATGGGCTAAAGCTGTAATTGGACAATTAACTTCAATATGCAAATGGACCAAAACTTATAAAAGTGTGAGACCCCGTGACTGGTGGTCCATTTCGTGACCATTTTGGGTTGTGCTGCCCAAGGTGAATCAATTGAGACCTTTTAATAAATACCTACTTTATTCTTTAGCTCTGTCTAGTCTCTGTCCTAGATCAGCCTTCACAAGGCATCAGTTTTAGCAGTGCTGAAATCAGCCATGAACAGACCTTGTCCTGGGCCTGAAGGCTGAGGACCCTTCTCCCCAAAGCTGAAAGCCCCCAGCCAGTCCTGCTTGCTCCATAGGTAATATGGCTCTGCCCATCCTGTGCCACCAGATCTCCATCCTGTATGAAGGACATCCACCACACAGACCTTCCCACACATTCTGGGGACCAGGCACTTTTCCAGGCACGTGTGAGTCAGCCCTGCAGAAACCCCAGTGTGTTTGTATGCAGAACAGGCACCCGTGGCTGGCTCAGTGCTCCAGCAGCCTTGCGGTGACAGCCCTGTTATTTCCCACCCATTTGCTGTGCATCATTATCACTCTTTAGCTTTCTGACATGCAGCTTGTTCCTGCTCTCCTTTCTGTGTGCCTTTGATGGGTAAGACATGTAAATAAAGCTTTTTTTTGGCTGTGTTAAGGGAGTGCTCACAGTTTGGTTTGTCTGCTGCTGCAGCAGTGGGAGCTGCAAACTAAGAAAAATGGAGGCACCAGCTTTGCTGACAGCAGTATGCACATGGATGCTGTTGCCTGGATCCTTCTTAGGGGAAAAACAATTGGAAATATCTTCTTTGGTGTTTTCAGCCAGCAGAGGGGCAGGGCAGCTTTTCCCCTTGCTAGCAATGTGAGAAATCCCCATGGTAATATCTAGTGCTTATTTTCCATGATAGCTTCCTGCTATCCCGCATTTGTTGGTATAATCAAGCACATCTTTACTGCAATATATCTTTCACATGTGCAACCCACCCTTAAGAGAGTCATTTTGGCTGATTAAGTTCAAACTGTTGCACTTATTCAGTCACGTGCAAATATTTTTCTCTATCCCTATCTCTCCTTCCACCTCTGAGCAAAGCCAGACCACTGCATTTCCCAAAAAGCAGCTGAAAACACCCAAATCCATAACAAACACCAAATCCACAAATACAGACCCCCACAGCTAACTGGCACAAGTCACACCAACAAGAACTGGGGGGAAAAATGAAAGTTTAAATGCCCAAAACAAATTAAGGCATGGCTAAGTTGAATCATTTCAAGGGCAGATCTAAAATGCACATACCAGCACAAATATTTTGATGATCTCAGTTAAGAGACTCCACCTCTCCCTCTTCAGGGCCACAAACAAAGTTAGGTCACTGCAGAAACATTTTAGACTGAAGTACTCCAGCAGGAGAATGCACCCTTCCTAGGGTTTTAACTGTTAAAGCCTTATAAAGCAAAAACACTTATAAACAAAGCTGGGATGAAATCAGGATGCATAGTAGGAATTTTTTTTATTCTCTTTCAAGGCTAACTATGAGAGCTTCACATTGCCTTCAGGGTGCTTTTAAGCCTGACACTGAGACTGAGACACAGTTAATGCACAACTGAGGACAGATTTTTTTGCCTCCTGTACACTGAATCCTGACATTCATTGCAAACTGAAAGCAGCCTTGGAAGAGGGGGAAAAGTGTCTGGTGGTGCACAGTGGCACTGTCCGCACAGAGCCTGGTCCAAGTGCCCATGCCATGGCTGATGGACACACAAGAATTTGAGGGTGGGTAGAACTATAATTACATTTCTGCGACAGTAATTACATGTATTTCACACAGTTCAACTGATGTCATGTGGCACAATAGGTGCTGTGAAGAATACTCATTTATTAAGTAATTTATTGCATAATAATTAACAGCTAATCACTTGTGAGTTAAGATGCTCTGGGAACAGACCCAATTCACAGTCTGTGCTGCCTCCTTCCAGGAAATATGACTATTTAGAGAGTGCTCCTCACTCCCCAAAAGCCTCCATCTCTGCAGAGCCCCTGCTTGCATGCACAGGCACCTGCAGGTGATCACTGTGTGTGTGGCAGCAGCTCCAGCAGAGAACTCAGACTCTCAGGTGATATCCACAGGGCAGGCAGGGAGCTGCAGCTGCCTCCTCTGGGATGGAGAACAGGCTTTTAGACCAGGCTAGAAGAAAAGTGACAGCTCTAGGCCTCATTTCTCTGCTCTGTCTCATTAATTTGAAGCTGTTGCAGATATATCTCCATTTAATCACAGTCACTCACTTGAGGGAGTATCACTCAGCCAGTCAACAAAATACCAGTACAGTTTTCTGCACTTGAGCTGATAGGGCAAAACCCACCTTCTCCAGGGGTGGTTGGCCCTGGCTTGTGGATATATTACAGCTTAATGCCATTCAAACCATTCAGCATGAAGCCACACTCCCACATTTTCACTCTAGTGTCCTACACGCACCACTTCACACAAGGACACCAGAGCCTCTGGAGGTCTCTCTCAGCATGGCAATGACCTCAGCAATGCCCCAGCCTCTACCAAGTGGCAGAGAGTAATGGGCAGCAAAGACACACCAGTGGTGTCCCAGTGGGGTGTGAGCACCCACATCCCTTTCCCAGCTCTCTGCTTGTTGTATGAAAGAAAGCCAAACTCACATCCAGCATCTCCCTTCACAGTGATTCTCACCACACATTGTTTGTTGCTTTCACTACTCAGGTTAAGGTACCAGCCACAGCCACCACAAGTTGAATGAGATGTCTCCCATTTTTCTTGGCTTTTCTGATGAAGCAGGTGCAAATAGAATGAGAGGTCTCCCACAAGGAACTGCCTTTATGTTTTCTGCCCTAGCTTGATGGTTCATGTCCAAGTGCTCTGGGGCTAGATGAAGTTTGCCCTGCCTGCTTCAAAATCCAGGGAAAAACCAGTCAGATGAACTTGAAGGATTTGGGGAGAATGTGTTCAACCAGGCTTAGTAAATGTTTTCTCAAAAAAAAAAAAAAAAATCAGCTGATGTAACAAATACTGTTCTTCACCTGTAGTTCCTAGGGCATGTCCCAATCTCCTAGTAAATCCTGGACCCTCTGAAACCTCTGCACACAGCTCAGTCACAGAGCAATAATGCATGAGAGAACAGTTCCTACTGAAAAAAAAAAAATCATTTGTGGTGGCCCATAAATCACCGGAGTGTGTCATTTCATATGGCCAAGGGCTGTGAGCAAGCAGAGCACTGCACAGCGAGGTGACAAATTCATTTTGCATGTCAGAAGCAGCAGAGCTTCCAGTCAATCTCTGAGCAAATTCAGATTTACAGATCCAGCAGATTTGTCTTGTTTTATTGTCTATTAATTCAATTCACAGCAGTGAGAGAAGAGCAGATGCCAGTACCCTGACCTGCCTGCAGTAGATGGAAAGAAGTTTGGGACAGAGCACCTGCTCAGCAAGTTCAGGGGTGCCAGGAAGCTGGGAGCAGTGCCTGATACCCCAGAGGGCTCTGAGCCCTTCAGAGGAACCTGGACAGCCTGGAGAGATGGGCAGGGAAGAACCTCCTGGAACTGACCAGGGGCAAATGCAGGTCCTGCACCTGGGCAGGAACAGCCCCAGGCACCAGCACAGGCTGGGGTGCCCTGCTGGGCAGCAGCTCTGCCCAGAAGGACCTGGGGGTGCTGCTGGACAAGGAGCTGTCCGTGGGCCAGCCCTGCCCTGGGGACAGGAAGGCCAAGGGGACCCTGGGCTGCATCAGGAGCTGCAGTGCCAGCAGGGCAGGGAGGTGATCCTGCCCCTCTGCTCAGCCCTGGGGAGGCCGGTCTGGAGTGCTGGGTCCAGTTCTGGCATCCTCAGGACAAGAGAGAGCTGGAACTCCTGGAGAGGGTCCAGCAGAGGGGGACAGAGATGATGGAGGGACTGGAGCACCTCAGTTCTGAGGAGAGGCTGGGGGAGCTGGGCCTGCTCAGCCTGGAGAGGAGGCACTGAGAGGAACCTCATCCATGTCTGTCTGTGCCTGCAGGGAGGGGCCAGAGCACGGACCAGGCTCTGTCCAGAGGCGATGGGACAAGAGGCAATGGGACAGTGGGGCAGGAACTGAGGCTCAGGAAGTTCCACCTGAACATGAGGAAGAACTTCCCTGTGCAGTGCCCAAGCACTGGGACAGATTGCCCAGAGGCTGTGGAGTCTCCCTCACTGGGGATAGCCAAGAACCACCTGGACACTGTCCTGTGCCCTGTGCTCTGGGATGGCCCTGCTTGAGCAGGGAGGTTGGAGCAGATGACCCACGGTGGTCCCTTCCAACCTGACCATCCTGGGATTCTGGGATGTCAGCCCTTCTTAATTCAACTGGGAGAGCAGGAAAGGAGGGATGAGCTGTTCATAAAGCCAGCCTAGAGTTCCTGAGGCAAAACAGTTTCTTTAGACATAGTGGAAAATAAAATGCAACACTATTTGGGACTGAAATGGTTGATTTTTATAACAGGGGAAACCCCTGCTAACTACTGCTCACAATGGGCTTGGTCCCTGGCTCTGTCCTGCTGTTTCACACACATACCTTAGGTGCTTCCAGCAAAAGCCTGACATTTCTCCCAGGCACAACTATGAGGCGCAGGTGCTGTCACTTCACACCAGGTAAGAGTGGTCAGCATGCCATCTCCACCTCCTGCATGCACCCAGAGCCCAGGTGGACCTGCTGCTGCCCTGGGTTTGGCTGCAGAAAGCCCTGCCCAGGCACATCCCTCCAGGCTTTCCTCTGTGCCCTGTGCATGAGCATCAGCAGGACATTCTGTCTAGATGAAAGCTGCAGGGAAAGGTTATCCAATGGGAGGATCATCCATGGGTGATCCTCATGCTTGGGTTACAGAGCAGACTACAGCTATATTAAAGGAGCTGGCTTCCAACAGGGGAGCACAGTGTGAGGCTCACCTTGCTCCTGGAAAAGCTGGGAAGAAAGAAGCATCCATTTGCTTATCAGTTGCTTGGCTTTGGGATCCAAACCTTACCTGACTGGGAGAGAGAAGAGCTAGCAACCTGAAGAACCCCCAGGGCCCCCCCTTTGTGGATCCAAGAAGGGAAAAGGGGAGATGGTGACTGACCAAATCCAAGGCCAAGGTAATGACAGTATTATTTTAGCCCCTGCTGCTTGTCTTTGATCTCAGTGAGGAAACAAGCACACTCTGTGCAAACACATTAATGGTTTCCTTCTCTTTACAATGGAAAATTACACCCACTTACCTGCCTCCTAGGGGGATGTTTGCATTCAATTCTCTGCTATTTACCAAATACTTTGAAAACCATGCAAAAAAAAATGGTTGGTAAGAGGTGATTGCTCCACATATGTCAAAGGAAGCAATGATCAGGGTGTCTTCAAGACATCCCTTTTTCTCTGTTTCACTCCCCAAAACTGGATGGCCCCAGTGCTGAAGTGAGCTGCTGGGGGGGGGTGTTTGTGCAGGGAGGCACCAGCTCTGCCTCACCTGTCTCTGCAGGCAGGAGCCCCATCAGGGGCAGCTGATTGGGATGAGCCTGTCCTGGGAGAGCAGCACAGCCACGCCTTGCCAGAGGGACACAGAGGCTGTTTGTTCCTTTATCATCTCAGCGCCAACACCGTGCCCTCACCTGGCTCTGACAACACTGCCATTTACAGCGCCCCAATCTGTGCTGAATCAATCCTTTGGCAAATCCATCCCCCTCCACACTGCAAATGTTGCTTCTTCAGCAATTCAACACCTGAGATAAAGGAACTGCCCCTTGCTTTTTTGCCTTGGGTGGGTTTTTTTTGTTGTTGTTTGAGGATTTTTTTCGGGGGGGGTGGAGGGTTTTTTGGCTTTGTTTTGGCGATTTTGGGGGATTTTGGGGGGGTTTTATTTGTTTTGTTTTGGGGGGTTTTTTTGGGTTTTGGGGTTTTTTTTTGGTGGCTTGGGGTTTTTTTTGTTTGGGTTGCGTTTTTTTTCGGGGAGGGGGGGTGTTGGAGGAGGAGTATGGGAGCGAGTTATCCTAGGGAAACACCCCAGAACCCCTTTTGACTCCTTCGCCAGCATCCTCACCTGCGGAGAAGCACGGCAGGGCCATTCCCAGCCCCTTCTCAGCTGACCGTGCAGAGCAAACCCTGCGCTGGGCATATCCCTATGCAATCCCGCTCCCTTCAGCGCACGCTTCCACGGCACAAAGCTGCCCAGAGCTGCCCGACAGGCGCCGGGACACCAGCCCCGAGCGACCCCGGCTGAGCTGCCTGAGGCAGGGACCCCGCGCGCCCGGCCCTGGGAGCAGCTCCGGGCCCGGCCCCGGCTGGGCCCTTCCTTCCTTCCTTCCTTCCTTCTTTCCTTCCCCGGCTTTCGGAGGCAGAGAGCTCCCTCCAGTGGGGCACCGGCCACGCTCGGTGCCTTTCCCTTTCCCGGGGAAAGGGGGAGTTCCGATTGAAACCCCCTCAAAAAAAGGCAAACAGAGAAGTTACCAGGCTCCAGCTGCAGGACAAGCTGGGAAGGCAGCTGTGCTTTACAGCCGGCCAGGACGAGGTGGTGCTGGGGCAGCCAGCATCCAAAAATGCTTCAAGCATCAAAAATGCTGTCCCCATCACTCAGTGAGTGGGGACCCTCCTGCCATAACCTGGGCAGGATTCTCACCAAAATTTTAAGTCAAGTTCTGGAGGCGTTTCTCAGCCAGGCTAGAAGAAATACCCCACAGATCCTCAGGTCATGCCAGGGCTTCCCACAGAGCTCTGCCTTGGGGGGGCAGGAGAAAGCAGGCAGCACTGAGCAGGATGCAGAATAATTTTTAATTTCATATTAAACACCAAAACATCTTACTTCCTTTTTTCTTTAAAAGAAAATAAAGTTTTTAATTTTCCTGTGCAGTTCTCTAGTAGAGTAAATCAGCAGACGTACAGCAGCATGAAGCAAACATTTTTTGTTTCCCAATCTGAGCAAGCATTAAAAAAAAAAAATTACAACATGAGGAACACTGTTGTGGGATATTCATGGTCCATAAAACACAGCAGAAGGGTTGGCACAGCCAGGGGCTGTGGCAGAAACCTGGGGAAATGCAGGAGTGCCTGCACAGGTCACTGAGGCCCAGGCCCCCTCAGAGTGGGGGAGGCTGCTCTGGGAATTGCTGTCCCTGTCCCGCCTGGCCAGGGGGGGCCCGGACATTCCAGAGCCACTCGGGGGACCTGGCCCGCAGCTTCAGCTGGAAGGGGTCGAGCTGCAGGCACTGCCCCAGGTTGTGCAGCTCCATGGCTGGCTCCTCCACACCCCTCACCTCTGCCTCCTCGGGCCTTGGGCTCCTCCTGGGGGCCTTTCCCCACAGGGCGGTGACACAGAGGCCACCAAAGGCCACCAGCAGCACCAGGCCGGCCACCAGGGCTGCCCCCACCAGCATGTCAGCGTGGCGGAGGAAGGTGCTGATCCCTGCAAGAGAAAAGCCACAGGCTCATCCCAGTGCCCACTGTGCTCACAAAGTGCCCCACATCTCCTCTGGGAAGTTCAGCATGGCCCCTGCCACCCTTCCAGGAACCCTCAACCTGCCTCCAGGCCGGAGCACATCTCCCAAACATCCATCCCAGGGAAATACTTACACTAAGAGCCCGCAGCAGCACAAGAACAGTGCTATCCCAGAAGAACCCTGACAGAGCAAAGCCTTGCCAAAGCCACGTGCAGCTACATGGAGATTAAAAGGTCTGCTGCTGTTCCCATCCAGGCCTGGAGAGACCCTCCCCATGGCCCAACAGATAAAGATGGACTCATAAAATTATCTATGTCACAATATAGCAATAACCAGCTGATCTGCAGGCTTAGACTGCTCAAGCTGTTAATTAACTTGGAGTTGGTAGAATGGGTGAGAAATTATTTTTGGCTATGAGCTTACATTAAGGTTTAAGCCCACTGCAGCGGTGTTGAAGTAGTTTTGGTAAAGTAGCTGCAGTGTTTGGAGCACATATTACAGAATATTGCTGTTTTCTATCCTGTAAGGCTCCATTACTCTGCCATTGGATTGGATTAGCCACCACTGATTATAGTCAGGCACCACATGCCATCTGCTCAGCCTTGTGTCAAAGCCGGGGTAAACACCAGGAACATCACTGTCCTTCTCACCAAGATCTACACAGGGTGACAGGAGATCAAAGGGCACCCCCAGGAGCCACCAGGTTTGCTGATCACATCAGTTACAGCAGAGGTAGCTCATAAATCACCCCTGACCACACTTAGCTTATAACTTAAGGGCTCACATATGCCAGGTTGCAGCCCCAATGCAGAGAAAGCAGCAGGCTGGGGGAAGGGATCCTAAAGCTCATGGAGAGGATCTATTCCCAGCCCTTGCAAAGGCATTCCACAGCTGGCAGGGACACCTAGAGCCACATCAGCAGAGGGGCAGGACCCCCGGCTAGGAGAGAGCCCCTTGCCCTGGTGTGCTCGCTCACCCCAGTGACTGTCCCCACTGAGGCCAGGACAGCAGCAGCCCGTGGGAGGGAGCAGAGCCGAGTTCCATCCCCTACCTGCCCGGGGAGTGCGGATGCAGAGCGTGCCGGACTTGGTGGGAGAACGGTCCTCGTAGCCCTTCTTGCAGCGGCACAGGTAGGTGCCCACGCCATTGAAGCACTCTGCCTCCTCCCCACAGAGGCCGAGCCCAGCCTGGCACTCGTTCACGTCTATCATCGGGAATAGATGCCCCAAGTCAAGTCAGGCTTGGCATTAAAGGGTTTATCCCAGGAAAAAAGTAAAGTGAAGCACCCACCTTCAACGAAGAGTGAAACAAGCTGCAGCTTCTCCACACCCACTGAGGTGCCAAGCAGCTCCTCCAGCTGTGAGTGCAGGAGCAGAGACACATTCCTGTCATCTGGCTCCAGGTGCAGCCAGAAGGTGAGTAGCAGGTTGGCATCACTTGTCCTGGTGGCAGGAGAGAGCCCGGGGTGAGGCAGGAGGAAAAAAACATCACTGCAGGCCCAGCTCTGACAGCCCATTTAGACCTTCCACCCTTGGCATGGCATCGTGGTGCTGCAGGCTCTTGCAAAGATGATCCGTGCCAAGAGGCAGCTTTGCACTTGGACCATGGGGAAAAGGAAAGCCCAGGAGTGGCTCTTCACTGGGAGCTAGGCTGAAATGAGCAGATGTTTGTGTAAAGTGAATAGTAGTAGCGATCTGCAGTCCCAGATCAGCCTCTGCTGACAGCTCCCAGCTTTCTCCAGCAGGCACTGTGGCGGGTGAGATTATCCTCATTTTCCTCTGAAGTTTAAATCCATTTAATACCTATTTAGGTCCCAAATAATACTAAACACCAATTTTCACCATCTTTCCTCTAGAAAACTTTTTTTTTTCTACTTTCAGGACAAGTTACAGATCAAGGAAGAAGAACAAACACGTCTCTTCCTGAGGAAGGAGAGTGAGAAGCCAAGACACTGCTAATCCAAGAAATATTACAGGTTATAGCAGTCCCCTACCAAGCCAGCAGCACAGCATTAACCCTACCTTTTGACATCCTTTAACTTTATTTCACTGACTCTATTGGTAGAAAACTTCAAGTTCTTCTGGATCTGCAAAGGAACAGAGTGACCAGTGCTGATTTGATGTTCAACCAGAAGGAGCATGACAGCAAACAGTTTCTTTTCTCACTGTAGCACCCCATCTTGCTCTCCCCCTTCATAAACTCCCTGAGATGCAGAGGATGTCCCATAGCCCACTGCTCTGAGCCCTTTCTTTAGAAGAATACCAGATGTTCCCATTTGCTTAGCTCCAGGTCATCTTCCCCAAACACAAAAGCACAAAATGGTCCTTTCTACATGAAAATTTGGGACATCCCATCTGCTCTTCTCCACCTCCCCATGCTCATACTTACGTGATTCTTCAGAGATTCAAGGAGACCCTTTTGGAACTCACTTCCACCGTGAGGAATCCAGTCCTTGGGTTTGATTTCAGCAGTGACTTCAAACAGCACATCTGCCAGAACACACAAGGATCCTGGCATGTTCAAATGCATCTAATACAAACAGGCTCCCTAAATGAGTTAGTCCTTAAACATCAACAGCAGAACAGCACCATGCTTGTGCAGGTCAGTGCCACAGGGTATTTCCAGGGGCTCTGCATCAGGTAGGACAAGTTGTTGGGTAACAGGTGAACACAAACCTTAGTTAGTGCTTGTTGATGAATACTGGAATTGATCTTTCAGTGAAAAAATGACACAAAGCAACATACCAAATACATATCCAATCACATTCACATGCCTTTAGCCCTTCTGTTTCTCAAAGGGATTGTCATAATTATTGATGGAGTCTAAAAGCCAGTTTCCCTTGGAATCCAGACTGGCACAGGTTTGCTACTTGGCTGTTTAAAACCTATTTATTCATCAATATTTCCCCTGTTCAGAGCTCAGGCTCCTTCTGTATTGACTCCTTTGTGCAAGCTGTTTCTGTGGCTTGCTGGGCCATACAAACCCTGCATTTATATTGTTTAGTTGCTCTCCCATATGAGGGTTTTCCTTCTCTCCCTGGTCTGAGGAGAGGGATTTCTGCACATTTCTGATCCTGGTAGTCATGGGACATCCATTGGAATACACTGGAGGAGTTGAGGTTCATCCACCTTCATTCATCTTAGAAAAACCTTATTTAAATGGCCAACAAGTATTGCTTGGACTCAAGCCAACATACATGTCAGGGTTGGCACCTGAACTCAGGTTTCCTCAGGAGAGACACAAAGTGGCCAAAGCACAACTGTGGGATTGCAGTGGCATCTTTAAAAATAGCATCTTCAGAGTGGTTACTGCTCAGAAACAATTCCCACTGCTTTCTAAATATAATGAGCAGGTGATGTCCAGCACAGCCTCAGGCAGCTCCCTGGGCTTAGGGCAGGGTTTTAAGGCACTAAAAACTCTGCAGGGCTCACCTCCAGGATGGTGCTGGGATTGCAGTCCTGTGTCATTCCCCACCGATGACACCAGATCTGCCAAAGCAAGGGAAAGCATCAGGCTGCTATCACTGATGTAGCAGTAAGGGGAG
This sequence comes from Emberiza elegans, assembly GCA_024865655.1. Taxonomy (NCBI): domain Eukaryota; kingdom Metazoa; phylum Chordata; class Aves; order Passeriformes; family Fringillidae; genus Emberiza; species Emberiza elegans. The sequence continues at coordinate 4,226,012 of JALJVW010003752.1, forward strand.
GGAAAGTATTTTAGGTCTGTGTCACTTTGCAAAAAGAGTGCCATGTGCCAGCTCCTGCCTCTGTTCTTCCCACTGAAATTAAATGACAGGCTCTGAAGACAATCTCTTCTCCTCTGCAGTGGAAAGTGCTCTTTGGAAAGAAATCACCTCAATAAATCTCATTTCCATTTCTGGAAGCAGACAAACTCTTATGCCTGTAAAACCACCAGAGCTGCCTTGGATCCTCATGGAACAAAACAGCTTGGGCATTACATGCCAGCAAATGCAAATAATCTGAGTAAAATCTACAACAGAGGAGCAAGAACAGTTTGGAGGTGAAGAAATACCATTTGAAAACATCTTCTGCTTTCAGGCAGAAATCAAAACATATCAGTAGCTAAATATTGCCTGTGTAAGTGGTCTACCATCAACTCCTAAACTTTCTTAAAAGACAGTGGATTTTTTTAACCTTTCTCCAGCTTCTGGAGCTCAAACTCAGTGATCATGCCTGGGAGCACTGTGACAGCCTACAGAGGAATCAGTGCAAGACAGAGCTGTTTAAAACCAAGATGAGCACTCCCAGTCTGCTTTGGGGGTGAAGTCACAGCTGGGAGGCTGGCTCCTCCATGGAAAACTCAAAACACTTGGATTACAAACCAGCCTGTCCCTATGATGAGTAGCATAATCCCATAGATGTCCATGTTAGAACTGAAAATCCTGTGTCTTCTCAAGTCCCTCCCTCCTTGGATACAGGAGTCAAAAGTGGTACCACATGGCCCAACTGAAGGTAACAGCCATATCTACAAATAAAACCTCTCTTAAGAGAGTGCTGCATCACTGGAGGTGGATATTGCACATTATCAGGCATCAGTTCAGCCAGTAATAACCAAAAAATCACCTTACCAAAGAGCTCTTCAATCTTTTCTCCCAGAGGCACCACATCAGCAGCAGTCACAGCAGGAGAGGGGTAGAGAAGTGGTTTTGTGCTGGTGCTCAGTGGTGGCTCTGCCAGCTCTGGTGTCTGTGTGTGATGTGCAGCAGCTGGCACTTCTGAGGGGCTGCCATTGGCCTGAGCCAGGGTAGGTGATGTGTCAGAGAGACCTACACTGCTGCTGGGCATCTCTGAGCAAGGGGAAACCAGCTGGGTGATGTGGGACCATGGTGACCAGACCTGTCCCAGGGGACAGCTCCAAGGCAGGTGGCTCAGCTTTGCCCCCAGTGTCCTTCCCAGCTGGAGCTGGATCCCCCAACATGTCATCTTCAGTTTCTCTGCCCTTGCTGCCTCTGTCCTCAAGGTTCCTTTCCAGCCTGGTTTCATCCTGACCATGCTCACTCCGGTTAGCACCAGACTGGCCATCTTCCATGAGATCAGGAGAATGTTGGTCCACCTCTTCTGGGCTCACAATGTCAGGCTGGATCCTGCCACCAGCAGGTGCAGCTGGTGGGCCTGGAGGAGCTGTCAGCATGGACAACAAACTTTTGGTTTCCACTGTCCTCCAGCTCTCATTTTTAGAGGTCTCCTGGACAGGCTCCTGGGGGGCTGCTGTGGTGTCACTTGAAGAGCCCACAGCTTCAGAGTCCCTGAATACATGGTACTGTCCTCTAAAATACCTGTATTCATGGCTTCTGGAACCACTCCCTGACAGAAACAACACCTGGACCTCGGTGGCTTGTGCAGCAAAGACCAGAGTGCCTCGGTTGTGGCAGGCAAACACCACTTTGGTTTCCACGCTTGACGAGGACCCCTGGAAGATGATCCTGTCCTGGTTGTTGCCACAGCCATCGCCCCTGGAACCCTTGGACATAGATGACAATGTGCTTCTGGGGGCCTGCCCAAATGGTCCAGTTGCACCAGATGTTGGCTTTAATGTCCACGTGCAGCGGGAGGTGGAACAGGCCAGACCCATCCCGGAAGACAAGGTGGCAGCTCCTGATGGGAAAGTACTCAGTTACCCAGGGAGGGCCCAGCTCTGACACATCTGGAACACAGAAAAGAAACATTTTATCAAAGGCTACTATATTCACAAATTGTATCACATATTACATTTTATATTATATATCAGACTTTAGGGAGTCTGCAAACTTCCACGGGAGAGGCAGCATTTCAGACCCTCTCCTGCTGCAAGATTTCTTTAGTTTCAGCCCCTGGAGCCACATATCCACACTTCAGCTGGAGCTAAGCCTCTGTGAGAGGCTGCACAAGCAGAGCCAGTTCCAGCCAGCTCCAAGATGGAGCCAGCAATGGGCAGGCCAGTGAGGAGTCCTTTCCTGAGAAGGAAGGAGTGGCTGAGACAAGGCGTGGTGAACTGACTGCAGGTCCCATTCCCCTGCCCTGCCAGAGGTAGGGGAGGAGATGGAGAAACCAGGAGTGAAGTTGAGCCTGGGAAGAAGGGAGGGGTGAGGGGAAGCTGGTTTTGAGATTTAGGTTGATTTCTCATTATCCTACCCTAATTTGATTGGTAAGAAATGAAACCAATTTCCCCAAGTCTGTTTTGCCCATGATAGTAAACTGTCAGTGATCTCTCCCTGCCCTTATCTCACCTCACAAGCCTTTAATCATGTTTTCTCTCCCCTGTCCTGCTGAGCAGCAGCTTTGGAGGACACCTGGTGTCCAGCCAGGGTCACCCCAGCCCAGTTCTCCCCAGAGAGCAGGTTGTGACTGCCAGGTGGAGACGGCAGGTCAAAGGCACAGCCTTGTCCTTGCCCCCCCCAAGTACTTTTGGCTTCTAAAGATGACTTGTGCCAAGACAAAAAGTGCTGGGACACCTACCAGCATGTTTCCCTTGCTGTCCTCCTGCCATCTGGCTGTTCCTGGACACACCAGAGGGCTCCCAAGGCTTTGTGTCTCTTGGCAGTGTTTCTCCCCACGGAGCTGCAGGCAGATCAGGAGTGGTGCTGAAGGAGGCAGCTGTCCTCTGTCCTGCACCCACTTGCACAGCTTCTGTGTCTCCCTGCATTTCTAACCCCCTGAATCTGGAGACAGAAGCTGGTTTGTCACTAGCAGCACTGTCCTGATGCTGCACAGGCACCTCGTGCACCTCTCTGGTGTCTGACAGGGAAGCTGGTGTCACTCCAGAGCCTCTGCTGACATGGCCCTCAGGCTGAGCAAGCCTCTCAGCAGGCCCTGGGACAGTGACAAAGACTGGGGAGGGACTCCTGGCCATCAAGCCCACAGAGGATGTGGTTTCACCTTCCTGTCCCAGCACCAACTTTTGCTTTTGCTTCCCAGAGCCAAGGCATCTGGAGGACTCGTCTGTGCCCAGTTCAGAGGCTGCTGATGGATGGCAAGGTGGTGAAGGGGAGACCATCTCCTGTCCTCCTGGGCTAGCTGGGGAGATGTCCCTTCTCCTGAGACTGACAGAGTCCCAGTCCAGCGCAGCTGGGGGAGAGGCCACCATGGACAGAGACTCCACTTGTGGAGGAAGAGGTGCTTCAGGAGCTAAATCCAGAGATCCAAAGCCTGCAGGGACTGGCACTGTGGAGGAGGTCACCAGCACAGGGATGGTTTCTGTCCCCAGGGCAGGCAGAGGTGTGAGAGGATGCTCCAGCCCTGTTGCCAAAGCAGGTACAGCCAGCCCCGGTGTTGTGGGATGCAGTGCTGTTCTCCTGACAGCTCCCCCAAAACTTCCCAGTGGAAAAATATCCATGAGCTTGGCATGCTGGAGGCCAGTTGTGCCTAGCTCAGGTTTAGGCATGGACAAACGCCCCAAACTGCTTTGGCTTCTCTCAGGAAGGAGCTGCAAGTGGTCCCTGGTGACCACATCAGAGGGGCTCCTCAGGCTGGGCATCAGGCCCTTGGTGAGGCCATCAGCTGGGACACTCAGCAGGGCAGGGCTTCCTTCCTTCTCCAGGCTGGCTCTGCTGAGCTGGCTGTCCCTGGTGGGACCTGTGCCAGGGGACAGAGGCTCCGAGTGTGCAGCCAGGGCCAGGCCTGTTGGTTTAATGGTAAACTGCAGGTGGCCCAGACCTTTGGGCCTCTGAGTAGGGCTCAGGACAGGCTGGCTGCTCTCCAGACTCACCCCTGCTGGCTGCCAAAAAGGTTCTGCTCCCTGGAAGGCACCAAGCAAAGGAGTTTCCAAAAGCACACTGTGCACAGGAACAGAACTCACAGCACTGCCCACACTCACAGAGGGATTCTGCCCCCAGATGTCCTGAGCTGCAGTGGGGATTATTCCCTCAGGTGTTCCTATGCCTGGAGCCTCCAGCAGCTCAGACCCCAGCCCAGAAGGAGCTTTTGTTTTTAGAGCCTGTGTCCTTGCACTTTCACGTGGGAGAAGCTCTGTAGGACTTCCCATAGCCATGGTGTCCAGAGTGATCCCTCTTCCCTGCATCTGCTCACTGCTTAGCATGGTGCTGCTGCCACGTGTGGCTGCAAAGGCCAGTGCATCCCTAAGGTTTTCATCCCAGCCAGACTGAAAACCACCACCTTTCTTTGGCAGTTTTGAAGCAGAAGTTCCAGAAATTGCATCATCTTTCGAGGAAGAGGCACCTTGCTGGTCTTGGAAGATGTAGTACTTCCCTTTAAATCGTGCATCTCTCTGGTTTGGCAAGTACCTCTTGAGCAGCACAACATGGACAGCCTGAGCAAAGGTGGCAAAGACATGCATCTCCTTTTTCCAGCAGGCATAAAAAACACTGTTTTCCACCAGGGAGGAGACTCCTTCAAACAGAATTTTGTCCTCATTTTTGTTGCAAGCATCCTTAGTGATAAATCCCTGGATATAAATGATGATGTGCTTCCTGGAGCCTGCCCAGATTGTCCAGTTGCACCAAAAGCTTACAGGGAAATCAGCATGGAAGGCTGGAGGAGAAAACTCCCCATATTTGTCCTTCAGCACTCTGTGGCAGCTTCTTATAGGCAAATAGGCCAATAACCAAGGAAATGCCAGCTCTAGAAGACAAGAAGCAACAACCAAGCTTTCCCCCATTTCCACTTTCAAAGAAATAATTACCATCTTTATTTCCAGAAATTATCTTCAGGATCCCTCTCCTCCCCATTTTGGTACCTCCTGTTCCCATTTGCCAGCATGGAAACACATGAGTGGGAAAACATGGGAGTAAACCCTTGGAAAGCTGGAGAAGCCCTGGCCACCACCACCTCCTGCTCCATGGAGAGCCAGGCTGTGCCCCCACAGCCCCAGAGCAGGGCACACCCACGCTTTGAGCCCCCCATGGCCATGCAGGAGCACAGAGGTCCCAGGACAGCCACACAGTGGGTGCCACTCGTGCCAGGGAAGCAGCTTCTCCTCTGCAGGGTCAGGCTGTCTAGGGACCAGGGCCCAAGGCTCAGGGAGCTGCCCCAGCTGGGAGAGTTAGGTAAGCAAAGAGAGCCCGGCTGCATTTGGTTTCCAGCCTGTGGGCTGGGGTTGTTGTTTACACACCTGCAGAGCTGGGAGACAAAGCTCTCCTGGAGGCATTTCCAATCCCTTTGGTTTAAAGGGCTCAGCCAAGCCAGAAGCCATTAGAGCCCCAACATTAATGCCTCCCCAACATTAGTATCTCCCCACGGCACTCAAAGTGGAAAGCAGCTTTCCTTAGGCAGGGAAAAGCAGCGTTTTCCAAAACCACTTTCTCAAAGCTGGAAGAGAGGTAAGCTCAGGACAGATTTACCCTACAGGAGCACGCTTAAAGTTTGGGTTGAACTTTTGCCACTTGTTTTAATTGCTGCAGAGCTTTGCTCCTGCCTGCAGGACCTGCTCTGTGGCAGGGACTTGGCAGCCACAGGACAGTGGCCCAGGTTATCTCCCACACCAGCACTCAGTACTGATCAACCACATCCCACTCTCTCTGCACACCATCCCACAGCCAGATTGTTACTCTGATTTTCCACACTAGTTATTGGTGGCTTAAAGTACCCAACAAGTTCTGAGGGAACAAAAAAACCCAAAACAAAACAAACAAAAAAACCCACCACCAACAAAAAACCAAACCAAAACCCCAGACAAACAAAAAACTAAACACAAACAAACAAAAAAACAGAGGCTGATCTGAGAACTAATTCTTACCTGGTTTAACCTTCCAGTGTTCCTGAGAGGATCCCCTTGCCTATAAAAAAAATAGTCCAATTGCAGGCCCAAATAATAATTCCCAGTGTTTATAACACTGCTCAGAGAAATGCCAACACCAGCCCAGTGGGAAGGGAAAACCAAACCCAGCCCAGTGGGTTGGGGCTTTGCCTGCACCTGGACCAAGTCCCAAGGTCACATCATTGATCCCATGTGATTATAAACCCTCTCCCCTCCCTACATCCAGAAGCATTGCCTGATTTGTGCTGTTGGACCACAACCAATACAAAAACCAGCCCCAAAACACAGCAAGCAAAGCCATTCAGGCTTTAATCTCTCAGGGCCATGCAGAAGAGAGAAGGATTTGCAGGCAGGACACCACACCCAAGAGGGGAGTTTGCCACAGGGAGCCAAGGGCCCACTGCCCCTCACTCACCCCTGCAGCAGCACCAGCAGCATCACAGCAGGGCCCCAGCATCACCCCAGGACCCTGCCCAGCAGGAGCTGGCCCCAGCACCCAAGGCATCAAGAGCAGGGCCAGAATAAACAGGGAGGACAAAGGCTTCATGGCAAGGGTTCACCAGGGGCACAACATTAAGTAAGACCCAAACAAGCAAAAAACCTCCCTGTCTCGTCCCAGAATAATCCCTCAGGCAGAGCAAATGTGTGGTCACCACCTTTCCCAGAGCCTCTCCAAAACACATCCCTGCAGCAAAGGGGCTGGCCTGGCAGCCCACTCACTCATATAGGGCCCTGCTTCACCAGTGCCAGCAATTAGCTAATAGCAATTAGCTAATCAATGAAATGAGACCACCTACAGCTTGTTAGGGACAGACTTGTCTTGTCAGTTTGCTTGCCCAAGTGTTGTTTCTGTGCTGCCTATTTGGGTAAAAAACATTTTTCCATTTATAACATATAATATTCTAACCTGAAATAAAGTGGTGCTGATACCCCAATGTGACACAGAAGCAAAGCCTAAGTTGCTTGTTGTCCTATAAAAGAAAAAAATATTCAACTACTAGAGTGAGGGAAAAAAGAGTCCTTATGTAAAAGTGAGTGTTTTCATCACAACATTTTAACCAGCCTCTGCTGAAGGCTGTGATTTCCCCCAGGGCTGCACCATCCTGAAGCAGGTGAAATTGCCTCCAAACACAAGGAGCTCTTCTCCTCATCTACATTTACTGAAGTGTGGAAAGCAAATAGCCCAGGTGATGATGTATAAATTATTAGATGCTTAAAACTCTTTCAGCTGTAAGAGTCTAGCTTGTCATTAGGAGCCACACAGATTAGGCAATTAGGCTGTTTGACATGCAGCTTTGACAATGTTGCTTTTTAAATGTCAATCGTCATTTAGCAAAATAAAAAAATCTTTTTTTTCTTTTTCCTTCCAGCTCATCACAGCCTGACAGGATGATGGATGTTCAGGGACAAACAGCCCCCTGGGTTTTTTGGGGGTCAAATCAAGTTGTTCAGCAGACTGTCCCAGCTGCCTGGGTTTTCAGTTGTATTGGAGCAAGCAACTGCATCCCAGCTCACAATTTTTAAGCTTTTCCATCCACCCACTGCAGTCCCAATGACCAACAGGCCAGTGAGGGCCTGCAACTCTTGCAGCAGGACAAACCTTTCCCTCCACAGCCATCTGTCCATAACTACACACATTCAAACCAAGCCCCTCCTGCTGTCCAGATGTGGACAGACCTGCAAAATCCCTTTCCCACTTACCACAGAAAGAAAGAGTCTTGGAAAATCACTCTGAAGGAGGTAGTCCAACCATTAACCAGACAGTGCCTGGCCCAACACGGAGACATGCCTCTGAGCACCACATTCACAGGACTGGAACCCCTCCAGGTATGGAGCCTTTGTCCTTATGGAGGGCTACAACTTGCCAGATGTTGACTGGGAATACTGCACAGCTGGCACAAGCAGGTTCAGAAGGTTCCTACAACATCTGGATGATGATTTCCTGGTACAGGTACTAAGGGAGCTGACTGAGATGCCCTCCTTGATTTGCTGCTTGCTCACAGACAGGGTCTCATGAGGGAAAGGGGCATTGGTGGCTGTCTTGGCCACAGTGATCACAAAACCATCGAGTTTAAAAATCTCTGGTGACAGTGAGGAAAAAGCACCAGGCAAACTTCAGCCCTGGACACGACTCCAGGCTGCTCAGGGTAAGTTTCCTGAGAAAATGTTTTTACAGGCACTGGTGTCCATCAGTGCTGGTCACTTTTTAAGCATCACCTTCTAAGGGCACAGGAACAGGCAATTCCCCAAATGTCAGAAGTCAAGCAGACAAGATAAAAAGCTGGCTTGGATGAACAGAGATCTTCTTCTGGAAATATGGCAAAAAAGGAAGCAAGGTCAGGTGACATGGAAGGAATACAGAGGTGCTGTTCACCACTGCAGGGAGAAAATTTGTGTGGCCAAAGCTCAACTGGAGCTGAAGCTGCCCAGAGCTGTGGGAGACCACAAAACCAGGGTTTTTTGAAAAATGTATTAATAGCAAAAGTCAGTGCAGTGATAGAATCAGCCTGTTACAGGATGAGGATGGTCACCTCACAAACAGAGCCATAAAGCAAGGATGTTTAATGCTCTCTTTGTCTCTGTCTTCAACACCACTGATGGGGTAAGGGGCTCCCAGTGCCCTGAACTGAGCCCTGAGGACCATTCCAGTGCTCCAGCTGGACCCACATGAGTCTCTGGGGCCTGCTGGGGTTAATCTGAGAACACTCCAAGAGCTGGCTGATGTCATTGTGAGGCCTGTCTCCATGATTTTTGAATTGGCTTGGGAATCTGGAGAGGCCCCAGCTAACCAGAAGCTGGCAAACATTGTCCCAGTTTTCAAGAAGAACAAGAGGGATGACCCTAGAAACTTCAGGCCTGTCACATTCACTTCAGTGGCTGGTAAATTATGGGGAGGATTATTCTGGGAGGTATTGAAAAGCACCTGAAGGACAAAGCACTCCTCAGTCACAGCCAGCACAGCTTCATGACAGGAAAGTGCTGCTTTTATCAAACCTGATTTCCTTTTATGGCAGGATAACCCACCCAGCTGATCAAGGGAAGCCAGTTGTTGTTATGCTTTTGGATCCCAGTAAAGCTTTTGATACTGTCTGTCATGGGATCCTTCTGGACAAAATGTTCATCCCCCAGCTGGATAAACACATCCTGGGATGGGCGAGCTCAGGCTGGGGCACAAAGGGTTACAGTGAACAGGTGACATCAGACTGCAGACCTGTCACTACTGGGGTTCTGCAGGGCTCCATCCTTGGCCCTGTGCTCCTCAACATCTCCATAAATGACCTGGACACAGGACTGGGAGGGACACTGAGCCAGTTCACAGAAAATACACAAGGGAGAGAAGCTGTTGGCTCCCTCCAAGTCAGGGAGATGCTGCAGAGAGACCTCAACAAATGAGAGGACTGGGCAATCACCAACCATGTGAAGTTTAACAAGGGCAAGTGGCAAATTCTGCATCTGGGATGGGGCAGCCCTGGATGTACAGACTGGGGAATGAGAGGCTGGAGAGCAGTGCCATGGAAAGGGATCTGGGGATCCTGGTCCATGGCAAGTTGAACATGTGCCAGCAGTGTCCTGGCAGCCAGGAGGGCCACCTGTGTCCTGGGGGGTATCAGGGACAGCATCCCCAGCCAGGCAAGGGAGGGGATTGTCCTGCTCTGCACTGGGACAGCCTCACCTCGAGTGCTGGGGGCATCTTTGGGTGCCATGATATAAAAAGACATTAAATTATTAGAGAGGGTCCAAGGGAGGCCACAAGGGTGGTGAAGGGTCTGGAGGGGAAGCTGTGAGGAGTGGCTGAGATCACTTGGTCTGACCAGCCTGGAGAAGACTGAGGGGAACCTCACTGCAGTTACAGCTCCCTCAGGAGGGGCAGAGGAGGGGCAGGCACTGATCTCTTCTCTCTGTGACCAGTGACAGGACCTGAGGGAATGGCTCTGAAGCTCTGACAGGGGAAGTTTAGAGTGGATATCAGGAGAAGGTTCTTCACCCAGGGAGTGGTTGGGTGCTGGAACAGGCTCTCCAGAGCTGTGGTCACAGCACTGAGCTGATGGAGTTTAAGAAGTGTTTGGACAACACTCACGGATGCTTAGTGGGATTCTTTGGGGGCTCTGTGCAGGGCAGGAGATGGACTTTGATGATCCTTGTAAGTCCCTTCCAACTCAGGATATTCCATGGTGACTCCCCTCTTTTGGGCCTGGCCATGCAGATTTTTACCCAGCAAAGAGTACACCTGTCCATAGCAGGAGCAGCCAGCTCCTTCAAGGGAATGTTCTGGGAAATTGTATCAATGGCTTTAATAAAGTTCAAGTAGACAACATCCACGGGCCATAGACTCCTGTGTGTCCAAGTGGTGTAAACTCCATGTAGGTGAGGTTTGCCCTCCTGAACACTGAATGGTGTTGTGCTACCAGGATGTAAACCCTGGAAGGGAACCCTGCTGCAAAGCAGGGAGGTCTCTAAGGCATCTTCTAGTGCATCAAGAGAAGAGAAGCATTTGCTTAATTTAAGCTTAACAGGTGGTAGAGATGGTGAAATAAATCATAAGGCCAAGTTTATTTTTTATGTGCTGATATGTAAGTGTTTGAGTGATGAATCTTAACGTGGTTGGTTTGTTTGTTTGGTAGCAAGTCTTGATTTTCAGCCAATCTCCATAAAAACATAAATTACCCATTAGGATGTCTGGCCCTTTTGACTAAATCTTCATGTTCAGCAGTTGTTGATTCTTACTTCTTTTGGGGTCACCTGGCCTGAGAGCATCTCTTGGAGATCTCATGGGCACCTCCACACTGGCCTGGGCCAAGCTGCACAAATTCTGCACCATGGGGCCAAAATCCCCAAATGGAATGTCACAGCCTTTCTACCAGCTCCTGCACCCCTGATTTCTCAGGAGGGGATTGAATCACCCCAGGATGAGCTGAGGGACCCAGCATGGCCTTCAGGAGCCAAGCAGCTCCTCCACAGCTGCAGACTGCCAGCATGGACAGTCAACAAAATTAAACTGATTTCAGCAAGTGTTCAAGTCTCCCCCCCAGGGAGCATGACCTACCAGGAGCTGCTACTTACTGTTCTGCTGTCATTTTAAGGCACCAAAGAGTGTCTGAGAGCTTAGGACAGATAAATTTACCATCTACCTCCCTCTAGTGATTGCATTGCTGAATAAAGAGAAAGTGAAAATCACACTGGGCTAACATTCATCATTCTCTCCTGCACCAAAAGCAAGTGGGAAGAGCTAAAGTAGGATAAGAAATTAAGATTTTGCTCATCACCTAACTAGTTAGAAATAACTAGGGTCCAAAACAAAGGGTGACAACTAAAAGCTGTTTGCAAAACAAACTTTTTTTCTCAAACACAAGACTATTATTTAGGATAATGGTAACATCCCTGGTAGACTTTTTTAATAGGTTTCAAAAGCTGTGTTATTCTTTAGAGCTTAGCAATGTGCCCAGTGAAATTCCAGGGACAGATGCAGGGTGCTCATCTCACCAGCTCCATCCCTCTGAGTGAGTTGGGAGGGCTCTGCTTGCAGGGCCTGCTCTATTATTTATATGTACACTATGTAGAACAAGATCCCTGTATTCAGTGACCAGAGATAAGCATCAGTTTAAGTCCCATTTCTTTGTGTCACTCATTAAATTCCCATTTCTTTGTGTCACTCCTCAGCCAGATTGATTTTAGCTCTATTGGGGCCGAAGGGGCAACTTGCACTCTCAGATACAATTAAAGGTAAGGGATTTATCAGGAGCTGATGCTTTCCTTGATCACCAGTTGCTCTTCCTTGATTCAGCTGCAAATCCTCTGGTTTGTGCTCAGGGATGTTTTACATGAGTGATGCCATCATGGTCCACTTTATCATGGTGTTTCTTTCACCTGTGTTGATGGTGGACTGCAGTACTGTTAATATAACTGATATATAGCTTAAACTCTGCGTTTTGTGGGATTTTTATAGACTAATAGCACATACTGTACACCTGCAAGATTTGTAAAAATATCAGTAGTGATTTTCCCCTAGGCTTTCAAGGCAGCTATTTCTTCTTTATCCCAACCCAGGCATCCTCAGGCACTATTATTTAACCTCAGTGAGACAAATTGGACCCACTGGTACATCCACAAACAGGAGCTGCTGGTCCTGACCCACTTCTGACCTCCCACCTCACCTTGAAGGATGCTCCTGCTCCTCAGAGAAGCAAAACTGATTGCAGCAACACCCACAGTCAGCTCCAACTGCAGCTGGGAAAAATCTAGCTGAGAACCAGTATTGCTCAAACAAAATAAAACTCGCCAAGAAGTCCAAGTTCAACACCCAAGCTGTAATATCTTGTTTAGCCCACGAGGGCATCCTCAGATGTTGACAGGAATTCTTTTCCTGATGGGATTATCCCACAGAGCAGAGGGAAGTTCATCAGGAGACTGCTGCTGCCAGAGAGAGCATCTCCCTGGCAACTTTCTGTGCCACTTTGGCTCAATAGCAAGGCAGGAAAAACACCCCCTTCTTTTTCTTTTTTCTTGGCAGGGTGACTTTTCTTGGTCCTTCAACACAAGGACTCAGAGCAGCCACTCCTGCCACCAAGAAAAGCTGCTTGCACCCAAAAAAGAAGATGAAACTCACTGAGATGAGTTTGGTGAAGTGGCTGATGATGAGAGGGACAGAGCAGCCATCACCGCAGCCAGGGATTTAGGCCCTCTGCTCTGTCCTGGCAGGGGTGGACATGGCCCTTCTGCCCCAGACCAGAGGGACAGTGGCAGGCAGGAGGGCTGATGGCCATCTCTTCAACACCAGGAGATTCCAAAGCCAGGGCTGGCTTGGGAGGAGCCACTCCAGGGGATATGGAGGGCTGGCATTCAGTCGGGCACGGGCAGGCTCATCCCATTCCTGGAACAGCTGCCACCTTCTGCAGCAGGAGGGAAATCCAGAACACAAACCCTGCAGCAGGGGTGCCCCAGCCACTGGCCCTCCCACCCAGCTGGGCCACTGCTGCTGCTGGGAGGAAAGCCAGGCTGCAGGCAGCTTTGTGTCCTGCAAAGCACTGCAAAACTGATTTATATTAAAAATAAAGAGCACACAATACCAAAGTGCTTGGGGTTTGTCTATTAATCTCTCAACAGTCAGCTGCAAAACTAACAAATCCTGTGAAATAGCAGCAGGGAGCTGCGTCCCAACTTATTCCTCCCTGCCCCCTTTCACAGCTAAAAATAATCAATAATGGCTGTCCAAAACAGGGAGACCAAAGCAACCTCAGAGCCTATGAGATCGTGACTCACATCTTCACCCACACGCTGGCTGGGCACAAAATCCCCAAGGGGCTTTGTTTGCCAGCACAGGTGGAAAATCACCTCTGGACCAGCAGGCACCCGGCCGGAGCTCCAGCATCCCTCCTTTTGCCGTGCCCCTGCAGCGCTGCTCTGCTGGTAAAGACTGAAAATGGGAGTGATGATGCAGCAGGGTGAGAGTGAGTGCTGCAGCCAGGGTGAGAGTGAGTGCTGCAGCAGGGTGAGGGTGATGCAGCAGGGTGAGAGTGAGTGCTGCAGCCAGGGTGAGGGTGAGTGATGCAGCAGGGTGAGGGTGATGCAGCAGGGTGAGGGTGATGCAGCAGGGTTGGGGTGATGCAGCAGGGTTGGGGTGATGCAGCCAGGGTGAGGGTGATGCAGCCAGGGTTGGGGTGATGCAGCCAGGGTGAGGGTGATGCAGCAGGGTGAGAGTGCTGCCAGGGTGAGGGTGATGCAGCAGGGTGAGGGTGATGCAGCAGGGTGAGGGTGGCATTATCCTCGCTGCCTTGTGCGAGTGAAGGCTGATTGAACCTCTCGGGAGCAGCCGGTTGTTATTGTGCTGCTGCTAATTGCTGTTTTCGGCTGCCATCGGCACCCCCGGGGACTTGCTCAGGGTGGCCCGGGGTGGTGGTAATGCTGCCGGCGGAGTTTTCCATCCCAATCCCGGCCCGGAGGTGCCGCCCCCCCGCCGAGGCAGCTCACCCTGCTCGGGTGGGTCCGTCCTCTCTCGGGCACATCTGCACGCAGCTGTTTCCTCTGGAACAGCAGCGGCACCGAGGGAGAACCAAAACCAAAACAAACCCCAAAAGTCTAACCCATTCTAACAGTCCGACTGTTAGGAAAATTAATCCACAAACACCAGAGGTTTATGTCCAAAAAGGAGACAGGGGAGTCCTTTCTGGCTTTATTCGAATAAAGGGAGAGGCAATGGGGCATTCCCCTGGGATCTCTCGAATTTTTGGAGGACGTAGCCTCCTTTTTAATCCCAATTTCCCAGCGGCATTTCCTATCTCTCTTTCCCCATTGGCTGAGGTACTTGAGAGGTACAGACTTCCTGATACACCTGATACCAAATATTTCCCTCTAATGTATAACCTTCCCTTTTAATTTTTAATTCTTATGGAATTTGGGGGTTTTTCTTCCCCATTGTTTCTTTCATCTCTCAATGCCTAATTTCGTTTATCAGCAACCCTAAAGTTTATTTGTAAAAGTAAATATCTTTTTCCATTCATCAATGTGGAATCCTTCCCATTGTTTCTTTTATCTTCCAGAGCCAGTTTTATCTACCAGCAGACCCACAGCTTGTTTGTAAAGACAAATCCGCTATTCCTCTCACAACTGGTTATGAGTAGAAAAGCTGCCCATTTTTTTAAAAGGTTGCAGAGTTCACAGGTTCGGCCAGTCGCTGCCAGGGTGGAGTTCTAACTATTTGTTGTTGTAATCACCTCTTGTTAATAGTTTTTAGTTAACTACCTGTTGTTGATGGTTGAGAATTCCCCTTTCTTTCGAGTAACACCCCGCTGGTTCCTGGAGGATGGCACCCGGGACGCTGAAAAGGAGAGAACATAGGGGTTGGCATGCAAATTAAGAAGACCCTCACCAAACCTAGCAAAACCCCCTAAAAACGGTGAGCCACCACGGAATTGAGGGATTGAAGTGGTGTCTAGACGTGAGGAACAGAATCCAGTGTCTGCTAAGACCCTTTTTACCCCTCACCCTAACCTCAAAAGATGTTGGCTGGACAGAGGACCTCAAATGTCAGACTAAAAAAATTGGGAATCTCCTGATGCTCTCATGAGGATGGAACCCCCAGCTCTGCCCACAACCCAGTGGACAAAGCTGCACTTTTCCTCCATTCCGTGCCAATCCTGGGAGCAGCGGTGGCCTGAGCGCGACCCGTCAATTCTTCCACCCGAGCTGGTTTTAATAAAGGCATTAAAAGGAGAAAAGAACACCTGCCCGTGTCTCTTTCACCGACCATTAACAGTCCGACTGTTAGGAAAATTAATCCACAAACACCAGAGATTTATGTCCAAAAAGGAGACAGGGGAGTCCTTTCTGGCTTTATTCGAATAAAGGGAGAGGCCATGGGGCATTCCCCTGGGATCTCTCGAATTTTTGGAGGACGTAGCCTCCTTTTTAATCCCAATTTCCCAGCGGCATTTCCTATCTCTCTTTCCCCATTGGCTGAGGTACTTGAGAGGTACAGACTTCCTGATACACCTGATACCAAATATTTCCTCTAATGTATAACCTTCCCTTTTAATTTTTAATTCTTATGGAATTTGGGGGTTTTTCTTCCCCATTGTTTCTTTCATCTCTCAATGCCTAATTTCGTTTATCAGCAACCCTAAAGTTTATTTGTAAAAGTAAATATCTTTTTCCATTCATCAATGTGGAATCCTTCCCATTGTTTCTTTTATCTTCCAGAGCCAGTTTTATCTACCAGCAGACCCACAGCTTGTTTGTAAAGACAAATCCGCTATTCCTCTCACAACTGGTTATGAGTAGAAAAGCTGCCCATTTTTTTAAAAGGTTGCAGAGTTCACAGGTTCGGCCAGTCGCTGCCAGGGTGGAGTTCTAACTATTTGTTGTTGTAATCACCTCTTGTTAATAGTTTTTAGTTAACTACCTGTTGTTGATGGTTGAGAATTCCCCTTTTTTTCGAGTAACACCCCGCTGGTTCCTGGAGGATGGCACCCGGGACGCTGAAAAGGAGAGAACATAGGGGTTGGCATGCAAATTAAGAAGACCCTCACCAAACCTAGCAAAACCCCCTAAAAACGGTGAGCCACCACGGAATTGAGGGATTGAAGTGGTGTCTAGACGTGAGGAACAGAATCCAGTGTCTGCTAAGACCCTTTTTACCCCTCACCCTAACCTCAAAAGATGTTGGCTGGACAGAGGACCTCAAATGTCAGACTAAAAAATTGGGAATCTCCTGATGCTCTCATGAGGATGGAACCCCCAGCTCTGCCCACAACCCAGTGGACAAAGCTGCACTTTTCCTCCATTCCGTGCCAATCCTGGGAGCAGCGGTGGCCTGAGCGCGACCCGTCAATTCTTCCCACCCGAGCTGGTTTTTAATAAAGGCATTAAAAAGGAGAAAGAACACCTGCCCGTGTCTCTTTCACCGACCATTCCCTTTGTGGCGACCTCATTGCAGGAGCTGGCAGCAAAACCCAAATTTCCCACCTGGCTCGCTGTTATCCCGGCTCCCACGGCCCCGGGGACGGGAGGGACACAGCCTGGTGTCTGTGCTGGCCCCGCCTGGGAAAGCCCCGGAGCGCCGTGGGGACTCTCCCAGCCTGGCCGAAACAATGGCTCCGTTGCCCCAAAGCCGCCGGGCCTGCGGGGCACGGGAAAGGGACGCGCCAGCACCGCCCGCACTTTCGGGCTGACGGCGAGCCCCGGTGTGAGGAGCGCGGCTTGTCACCGCTTTGTCGCCGCTTTGTCACCGCTTTGTCGCCGCTTTGTCACCGCTTTGTCGCCGCTTTGTCGCCGCGGCAGCGCCGTGAGGGGGAGGCGGCCGCGACGCTTCGCTGTTCCCCTCCGTGCTGGTTCCTCATTGCACAGCTGGGGGAGAGGCAGGCAGATCTTATTCAAAAATAAATTAATTCTAAAAAGACCTGGGAAAAAAAGCAAAAAGATAAAATAGATGCCACAAGGGTTGTGGCCAGGTTGATGGGATTTGCTCCCTGCCTGCTCAGGAATGGGGTGCCGAGGGGTGGCACGGATCCTGCGCTGATGCTGTCACAGGCCCAGTGCGAGCTGCTCTTTGCCTGTTCCAGGTCTGCGAAGGGACTGACCCAGCACGGCTGGAGTGGGGCCGGGAGCCGGCCTGGTGTCATGGCAAAGGTGCCAAGAGGCCCCAGAGGAGGGAATTTCCCAAAGGCCCTGGGTAGATCTGCACAGCCCTGGTCAGAGGAGCTCCCTGGGGTTACACCCCCCTCCCCACAGCCAGGCTGTCACACACACTTTGGGCAGGTGGGTGTGGGATCCCATTGCTTGGATTTGCTTGGGATCCCAAACCTTGGCCAGGTGTCTGCCCCAAGCTGGGGCTGTGACTGGAGGCTGCTGGTGGTGAGCTCTGCCTGGGATGTTCATTGCTCCACACGCAGGCACTGAGCCAAACCAGGGGCACTCAGACGTGCCTTATCTGTGCTGACAAACCCCTCCTGCCATCCTTTGGCCTCCCACAGTGAGGAGGTTCACCACAGGCTGCAGGAGGTGCCGTAGCCTTGAACTCCCTGCCTGGGAAAAGTTTTCAATTCCAACGTGCTGCTGCGGGGCACCCACGAAACTGGAAGGTGCTGGAGGAAGGCAGCAGGGATTGCTGGGGTGTGAAAAGGAAAAAAAAAAAAAACAAAGGAACTGGTGCTTTCAGGATGATACTGCAGTCAGGAAGTGGTTTAAGAAACAGTGTTGAAGTTCAAAGTGAGAACATGGCACCAGTTTTTCCTCCAGTGCTGTTAATTACACGTGGTTCTGGAGCATGACAATGTATTCTTGGTACAGAGCTACCACTTCCTGCTCTTGCTAAAGACTCTCACACAGAGCAGAAGTGAAGGCAAATGTTGAAAATCCAACAAACAAATCATGAAGATGAGGAGAAATCCCAGCTCTGGAAGGCTGCAGGAAGCGCTGCTCTGTAAGCCCACGCCACAAAGCTGCTGGGGGACTACAGTAGCAAAGGCAGTAAAAGAGATAGATTCTTCTTCCTGCTCTGAACAGGGAGCAAATGACTCCCAAATATTGTGTACAGCCTTTGAAATCACCCAGACCTGAGCTGTGGTGCCTCCAGCTTCAGACAAAAGCCAGGTATTTTGGTGGAAACCCCTTGGGGAATGGGTGCTCAGAAACATTCTGCTGTACTGGGGCTGTACAGCAAAGCCAGAGGCAAAGCCCCGCCTGATTTCAAGGCAGACACGAGCTCAGCCTGAAAGGTCTAAATCCCAGCTGCTCTGTGAGTGCCTGCAGGGAGGATGACTGGGCCCATGCTGGCAGCTGCCATCACCCTCAGCTCCAGCTCTTGGAGAGACAATCAGAAACACATCCAGTTCCTCCAGCAGGGCGCTCCAGTGACTCTGCCACAAACGTGAACATCCCCAAACCACAGACTGAATGAGCTGTCAAAGGGGAATTTCCTCCCCCTGCAGCCTGAACTCTCTTTTACTTCTGTTAATGACTCCACATGAAGGAATCCAGATGTTGAAAACAGCAGTCAGGCCAAAAAGCTGCCCCGTGTGTCCGTGTGTGACACTTCCCCTCTGTCCTGGCTGGCTGGGCTGGGAAGGAGCAAGAACCCAGCTGAGCAACAGATTGCATTGGCTGAACAACTGCCAGCAGCCACAGCAACTCCCCAGCCAGAAAGAAAAATCCCACCTGGAGCAAGCCAGAATAATTGTTGGTTAAAAAATAAATAGACTGAGCAAACATTGCAGCCCTTCACAGCTCTGAAAATCAACATCAAATTTTTAAAAAGGTAGTAAGAGGTGTGCTTGGAAAGGGGATTTGTAAAATGGGACCTTGGTCACCACAAGGGAGTGCCCCCCACACTGAGCCAGGGAGGATCTCATGCCATGGATAATTCTGCAGGGCCCAGTTCATCTAGTAACACATTTATGGGGATTTTCAACAAATTGGTGTGCCTGCAGTGGGACAGGACCTTAATATCCCCTGGTGAGGCTGGTTGGTGGCTCTTTGCCACCAGCCCCCATCAAAAACCCTCCTGGTTGGGGCATTTGAGCTCAGCTGGGCTGATTTGATTTGGGCTTTGAGGTCTCCAGCCCTGATTTGGATGGAAGTGGTTCACCTGGTGCCACCCTTGCCCTGGCAGCCTGCTGGCCGTGGAGCAGAGGGGCTGAGACCATCATTCTGTACATGCAGAAGTAATTTGGCATCTGGGCTTATGGCAAATGATCCTAATGAAAAGCAGCTGTCTCATGCCTGTGAATAGGATTGTCTATGCAGCATTTTGTCCTAATAGAGTAAAATCAGAAGATAGGAATTTTATATAGAAGAACAGTTGCAGTCTCAAATCTAAGCTCTACTGACAGGCTAGCACCATTGGTTAGAGCAGGAGGGTTTAGGGACACCCAAAGAAAGCTCAGCACAGAGAAGTCAGGGTACATCAAACAGCTTTTAATATCTTTCCCTGCTTCCAGCCACTCTGTAAAACCCTCTAGCAAAAGACAGATGTTGTATCACACAAACCTCTCCAATCCCAACCTTCCCTTGCTCTCCCAGGCTGGTTTCTTTGCCAGGCCCTTGTTGGCCTCCCCAGGCTCTGGCTGGTGGCTCATCTCCAGCTGGGTTTGGGCTGAATGACCACAGAGAAACCCAGCTCAACCTTCCTCCCTGAGCAGGCACTGATCCAAGGGACAGCCTGTCTGTGTCATGGAGTGGAAGCTGGGGGACACCGGGATGGTGAAGGGTCTGGAGGAGAAGCCGTGGGAGGAGCAGCTGAGGTCTCTTGGTCTGATCAGGCTGGACAAGAGGAGACTGAGGGGAAACCTCAGTGGGGTTTCAGCATCCTCACTGGGGCAGCACTCTCAAGGCCAGTGACAGTGATCCCAAAATCCACCAGAAAATAAACTTTCCAACACAATTTGAAGCATTAGAAAGCTGGCATCCTTTATCAGCACAGGACACACAGGAGAATGTCTCCTTCAATCTGAGGTGTGTGGTGAAACTTTGCAGCAGGGTTTTTATTCCATCATAATCATACATATTCAGTACAATGTGCCTCCTAGCTTGTACACAAGCATCACTTTTCCTAGAACTAATTTGCATGCATCAGTCTCCTACTGGAAGGCCTTTTATGGTCCTGGAGGGTCATCTAAAGGGGTCTCTGGTGGTTGTACTCACTGAATCCTTCAATACTACAGGTGGCCTTTCCTTCAACTTTTTTTGGGGGCATGCAGTGTTGCTTCTTGTCACATAACTTGCCAAAAACCTACTACAGACCTCATTTTCAGTTTCTCCACACATACATTTCCAGCTACATTTATCATCCTTAGTGCATGCCTTTACATTCTTTCATCTTGTCTGCTAGTTATTCTTTAGGCTCTGCCCAGCAACCTCAGGGGAGCTGAAAATTTCTATTCTCTATGTTATTTATCAACAGGACTTGAAGAAATTGCATGAAGCTGAGTCAGGGGAGGTTTGGTTTGGTATCAGGAAAATCCAGTGCCTGCTGTGTGTAAAAAAGCCCATAAGTTTTTCCTGTGCTTCTGGCTCACTCCTGTTGAAGACCCTCAGTTGCTTTTCCAGGCTACTCTTGATTCTGTAGCTCTCTCTCGGGCTTTCCTCAGCCATTCCTTCCCAAATCCAGGGCTCACACCTCACACAGACTGAAGCTGCTACGTGTGGGTCCCTGTGGTCTCCTTCTGCACCTTCTGCAGTTCACCTCTGTCCTTTTGGGATGAACAAACCCCAACTGTGTGCATATTGAAAATATGGATGGGCTGTGGATTTACTCTATGTCAGCCCAGTAAGATATGACACAGCTGCTCAGAGCACTTGGAGCTCCTCTAACTCTTTATCCTGCTTCTTGAATACCAAACTGTTTTTCCTCCAAGTGTATGTTTATAAAGATTTTCAGATCTTAACATGAACAAAAATTCCCTGGAGCTGAGGCTCGCATCATGCCGAGCTATATATCATTGTAAAAGACAAATTCCAGACCCTGGGATATTCAGAACAGACCAGAATAAAAGGAAAAGAAACTTGAGAGGAATTTAAAAAGAAGTAGGTGGGAGGGATGTTTAATGTAATGTTAAAGCAGCACCAGTTTATTCGAGCAGATGCCAGGTGACTCAATGAAAGGCTGGTTGTTTTCTTCTGCAATTTGTGCCCTTTCCTTTCACGGATATCCCTTCTGGGGATAGAAACAATAACATCAGCTCTGGAGCACCATGTTTATCTGCTCACTCTCACAGAACTACACCCACACGGGTGATCTGGAGTCTGTTTGGGCCCCCAGAGATATGCAAGGTGTAAACATGCATCTGGAAATAAACTATCCACGGGTTTTTCAAAACCACTGTGCTTCACTTGAAATCACAGACAAGATACAGACAGAGGTGGGGAAAAAAGCCTCTAAAATATTTCTGTGCACCAGATACAGGCAGGTGAAGGGCAACATTTACCCCTTCAGCTGCTCCTCATGAGGCTGGGCTTGGCACCATTCCTGCCCTGACCATTCCTGCTGGGCTGGATTGCCAGGGGAAGGGCACAGCTGCTGGGTCTGGAATCCCACTGCCCTGGAACACCTTCTCCCAGCCTGGTGAACTGGGAGAGATGGTGACTTTATCACCTGGGCTTCTCCTGTTTGCTGCACTGCTCTGGGACACAGCCCTGCACATTCACCTGTTAGGTGTGGAGTGACTCTCCTGGATTGTGCAGGAGCCTCCTCTCCAGACAGACACCATCCACAGGATGGATGTCAACAGGATGGAATACAAAGATGGATCTTCTTGAGCAGGCTTCCCACTCAGCAAATGTGGCTTAAGGGTTTCCTGAGCAGAGCTGTGCTGAGAGTCTCCCTGTCCTCATCTGACCTTGGCAATCTCCTGCAGAGATCTGAGTACTTCCACATCCTGTCTGGATGAGGGACAACAGAGTGTCACTGGATTCAACCACAGCTTTCTCCATGGAGAGGCTGAGCTGCAGCAACTGCCCTTGCTTCTCCAGGCAGGAGGCACAGTTACCCAACACAAACTAAAGAGGGAAATAATTCCATCCAATGCCCTTGTTCTTTGAAGTCACATGAAGCAAAGGGCTGAATCATAGACACCAGGAATGAAGGACTCATTATTATTAAGTGCCATTAAAAATTCCAGTGCAAAACTCATCTGTGTAATTAGGCCAGTATCAATTACCCTGATAGAATGATTCAGGTATCTCCAACATTAAACACCAGCTACATACAACAAACATCCTCAAAGAGGGAAAATCCACAATGGACCAGCTGGGAACAGGTAAAAATAAATCTGGGAAGGGATGTCACAGTCTTAACCTCCCGTACAGAGCAGGGGTTCACGTCTCTCCTAAAACACACTCAGAGTATGGAAAAAGCACAGGCAAGCAGGAAAGGACCCTCACATGTGCTGGAAGTGCCTGGAAGTGGAATAAGGGATCAGGCATCCTCTGAGATTCAGTGCATTGGGTCTGTGCCAGTTCCTCCTCCCAAGACACAGGCAGATATTTCACTTCACTTTCCAGCAGGCAGCTGCAACTCCATCACACAGGATGGCTCAGGCAACACAGAGGAGAGCTGGGAAATATAACAAATTATGGCATAGGCAAATGCTATTTCAGTGTAGCAAATTGAAGGATGTCAGTTCCAAACTTAGATCAAATGTGAAAATTCTTGAAAAGTTTTTAGATGCTTCAATTAGAGGTCCAAAGACAACACCTCCATAATGCCCATACTGTGGCATTCATTTTCTGGCAGCTCTGAACCCAATTTTTTCACATTTAATATTATTCCACTTATAGCTAAAATGGTTCATCTTGCTTTCTTGTGAGGAAGAAAGCACAGGAATTAAAAATTAGAAATCTGGAGAAGAGTAAATGGATAATCAGCATTGAATAAGAACTGCTGGCATGTAACACATGAAGATACACTTCATGGAGGAAACAAAAACCCTGCTCAATGCATATATAAACACTGACTACCTATAAATCTTCTGTTTTTCCTGTCATACTTTGTTAATAAAAGATCACCAGGGCATCAGGTTTAAGTTGTGTCACTGATGGGTGTATCAGCAACACCCCCTGGGCTGGTCCAGTCCAAAAAGATACTGAAGATATTCCCAGTGTTCACTCAAATTGTATCCAGGGAGGAGGCAGCTGACTGACAACCTCATTCTTGGAGCACTGGAAGCTGCATATTAATACAGCACAGGGTTTGTTATAGAGCTCTTTGCCAGTGAAGGTAAAAAAACCAAAAAAGACAAATTCCTGGCAGACAGTGTTGTTGCTTGTCACCAACCACTGTGGTCTAGAGCAGATTCTAATGATTAAAGGCTCTCATGAGCTACAAGAAGTGTTTTGTTCTTCCTCTGAGGGGCTGGAGGGTCCATGGAGCCCTGGGTAGGTCCACCTCTTCCTTGAGCACACATTAGAACAATCCAGGTTGTATTTTTATGGAGAAGAGATGACAGCTCTAAGAACAAATTCCCAGACCAGCTCCAACAAGGAGCCTCTCTGAAAACTGAAGGACACAAGCAAAGCTCACCTCTCTTGGAAGTCATCCAGTTTCCAGGTATCACAAAGCATGCCTCATGTTTCAGCTTTCTTGATAGGGATACTCTCCATTATCTGCTGCTAAGCATCATCACTGCTGGCACTGTATCAAAATCATGTAGGACAGGCCTAAGGAAAACAATTCACTTGGCCTCTCTGGCATTTATGTTCTCATAAACAAAGTGGTCAACAAGTAACAAGATGATGAAACTTTTAGGTCTCTTGGGAAGCAGCCAAAAGAAGCTACATCTAAAGCAGAAGTCTGTTTCCTAATATATGAGAAAGATTGAAAGGAAAGGAAAATGAGACAATTTCCTTTAGATTTTTATCTTTAAAAAATTTCTCCCACTTCCCACTGTGACTAAATAAGATATCCACCAAAGTGAGGGTTCATTTTTTTTAGTTCATCTCAGGCTAGTATTTCCTACCCTGGCAAGATTTTGTAACATCTGTAGTGGGGATTTCTTCCCACCCACTGCTCTCCCTGCCTCATTTGTTTCTCAAAAAGAATTTGTATGTGTTTGAATATGGGACGATAAGAAATGCAAACAGTTATGCAATTTTTGGAACAGAAGAAAAGCACAAGGGGTCTCCAGGGACATAAACATGCTTCTGCTTTCTTCAATATTGCTGAAGAATAATTCAAATCTCAGTGAAATTTTGCTCTAATCGGAGGCTCACAGGTGAGCTTTCAGGTCTGATCTGCTAAAGACAGGTGAGAGCCTCCCCACTCGGTCAAGCAGTTCTATAGACTGAGCGTAAACACACAACTATTTCCAGCTCTACCACAATCTAATGTTACAG
Source organism: Emberiza elegans (assembly GCA_024865655.1). NCBI lineage: Eukaryota > Metazoa > Chordata > Aves > Passeriformes > Fringillidae > Emberiza > Emberiza elegans. Next base: position 4,250,338 of record JALJVW010003752.1, read on the forward strand.
GATTCCAGGAAAGCAAGAGCACAAAATATGAAGAACCAGAATGATCCTACAGGTAAGAAGACACAGAAGTGGCTTGAAGGATGATGTTTTCTGAAGTCACAACTCAAATTTATTGTGCAAATGAAAGGTCTGTGTTCTTAAATCTTGTGACTTCCTTTCAACTGGCTTTCAAATGCTCATCACACACAGGCATCCTGGCTGATCTGCCAGCACAATGTGGATGTAATGTCCCCAGAAAAAGGGAAAATTTGGGCTGTCATGAGACATTGACTTTTCTGGAAGAGGGGGAGTATCAGTGATAAGAGTAGTGAGGAAAAAAACATGACACATTTAAGACAAGTGAGGAAACACAAATGAATCATCTTCGCAGAATTCAGCCAAAATTTATCCAGAGGGATGGAGGAAGAGGGAAAAGGACACAAAAATACAGCCACAGCAAATCTTAAACTGCAGCTCTGATCTTAATCTAACAGGAGATGTCTGGGGATTATTTCTAATCCCTGTAGAAACTCTCTCCGATTCTGTCCAGAGCAGTTTTGTTTAAAGAAATACAATGACAGTAGCAGTAGAAAAGCCAACTCCAAAATCAGAAAGTTCACAGCTTGTTTGGCAGCTCAGCATTTTTCCTCCATTTACTCCCCTGTTTGAAACAGTTTGAAATCTGGCTCTGATAGAAGTGATTTTGTAAGTTTTTTGTAATTTTCTCAGCAAACCTTGAGGTTTACTGGAGAGGCAAACAGTGTCCATCAAGAGGTGAGAGATGAGGGGACAGAGGGAACAAAAACATATGATAAGGCAGGAAAGATGGATTCATTTAGATGGAGAGCTTGGCAGGGAAGACTGGAAATTACACAGGTTGAACACACAGAGGTAAATCAAGGAGCCTAGAAATTAGGTGGCTGATTTGAATTGTCTCCATATAAAATCTGAAATTGTCAATTTATCTTCATGCACTTTTGACAGGAAACTCACTGTGCATTCATCTGAAACACACAGCTTATATCTGAAGTGTTTAGGCTTGAAGGCAACTTATATATATATATAACAGCAATAACATGAAAATACAGAAAACTGAGCAAAAATTGAGGTCACAGGGATTTGTTACATACCTACACAGATGTTAACAGAGCCTGAAGTGATGACTGACACCCCAAGACCAACTTAGGCCCAGCTCACCTGGTTGAGTCAGGTGTTATTAGACAGGGGTACAAATGTTTTCATTGACAAATGGAAATGGACTCTTTATCTTTTGAAAAAGGCTGGCCTGCAAAGCCCACAAGGTGCTGCTCAGCCACCCCTCAGCAGAATCCAGCCAGAGCTGTTTAAACACTGCTTAGAGCAGGCTGAGCCAATACAAATATAAATTGTGATTAGCAATCAAATACCTGGTCTGAGCACAACAGAAAAACTGACCTGCTCAGTATTTCATCACTCCTGACATTTTGAAAATTTGCTTCCAGAACTGCAGTTTACTTTAATTCTCACTCCCACTCCTGTTCTCACCTTCATCCAGCAAGGAGGGGGGCAACAGCTTTAAAAAGTTAGAGGAAAGAGAGAGAATTTGAAGAGTGTTTTGTGCTGGGGCTGATTGACAGCCATTGCTCCATTCAGAACCACCTCCATGATTTCTGTCGATGAAAGGGATCCACTAAGCAGCTCTCTCTGTCCTATTTGCTTGCTAAGCTGGTTTCATGACTGTTCTGAGAAGGAAATAGTTCAGTGCAGACATGAACTCATTTGGATTGGTGCCCTCAAGCAAATGCAACTCCAGTGGAAATCTTACACATACGAGGAGCAGCAAGGCAGAAGGGAAAGGAGGCCAAATTTCAGGGGGTGAATGCTGACTGTGGGCTAGGTGAGAACAGCAGCACCAGATAAGGGCTGGATTGCTCACTGCTGCATCACAAAGCCCCACATTCAGCATTACCTGCATGAGGAGCCTTGCTGACTTGCATACCCAATGCAAACCTTCCAGTGAATTCTAATGGGCCTCTTTCTTGTACTTTCCAGCCAAAAGCCTTTTTGAAGTTTGGCTTTCTGTGCTCCCAACATTGAAAAGCAGAAAAGGACTGCCAGGAATTCTCTTATCACCAGCCCTGTCAAGTGCTACATTTCACTCAAGCCTGCATAACAAAACTGGGTAGGGGAGGAAGGGATCCAAGTGTAAAATGCAGTCAGGCCAAGGAACCAGCTGGCAGAAAACAGGGACTCCATCCTCTGGAAGATAAACCTTATAATTTGTGCATTAATTATAGCTCATTTACCTTTCTTATCCTGTATTTTCTCCTCCCAACTGTATTTTGAAGCAAAGGCCTGAGCCTTTATACAAACAAGCTAATGGATTCTAATGGCTCACCCTGATGCAGCATTATTTAATCATAGCAGGACTTAATTTCCCTGCTGCATTCAGGGAAGAACAAAGACTGCATCCACATTCAGCTGTCTCAACCAAACACATCTTACTTCAGTTTCCAAATTCCATTCTTTTTATTGTAGTCAAATTTTCTCATGCCTTTATCTTAGTAGACTCCTTCCTTTTAATTTAAGAAAAAATACAACAGAAATTTAAGTATTTAACAGCATTTAAGATACAGTAGAATGCAGCAGTTACAGGTTGTTACACATACTTTTTAAAGACTTTTCATCTTCTGTGTCTCAACTTTACCCAGATCCCATTCCCATCGTGCTTTTGGATGCATTCTGTTCCTTTATCTCTGTTATTTATTCCCTTTACTCTTCACTCCACACACTCCCAATTATTTGCCAATTGCCAAGACAATTCTTTCTCCGTGGGAGTGGACCAGGCACAGCCACCAGTGCTCCCCCACACTTGGAGTAAACAAAAGTGGTCTGCCAGATTTCTCCCCCAGAACATTTTGCCTATTTGGCCCCCAGCACCACCTGCTCAGCCTTGTCCTCTGCCCTTCCTCCTGTCCCTTCTGAGGGTGGGGAAATTGGGGAAATGCTTTCTCACAGCATTTCTCCTCCCCAGGTGCCACTCAGCCTGTTTTTCCTTATTATCAGGTCTGTCCCACGCAAGAGACCCAGTTTTTACCTCATGGTTGCCAGGAAAGGTATAAATTAAATAATTAATGCTGGCACTCCACCAATCACACCCGTTTCACTTAACATCACATGTGCACTCCACCCTATCTTACTCACACGATTTAATTCCTGGGCTCTTTTCCTGTCCCTCTTTTTGCTGCAATACTCCTGTTTGTGTTTGATCCTCCCACAGACCTCAGCAGTTTTATTCAGTGCTCACTTGTCTCTGCCTCTCCTTCCCCTCCATGTCTCCACTCTCCCCTAGCACCCTCCTTTTCATCTCAGCCTCACATTTTCTCTCTCCCCCTTCCTCCTTCCCCCACACCAAGACTCTTAACACTACATCTCTCCTTGCATCTCTCACCATCAGCATAACTTATTTTCTTTCACTTGGCCCAAATCTTGAGGAAAATCTAAGAAGATTTAAAGAAACAGGGTAGGAAGTAACTCATGTTAAACCTGCAGCTCTTTCAGAAAGGTGTCACTTCCCATGAGGAATGACAAAGCACAAGGGTCAAACCTCACAGCACAAACACCAGAGCACAGCCTTTATCCATGCTGGGGTCAACATGACCATCTACAGAACAAAGAGGTGGAAGACCAGAATACTTCACCCCTCTCCCTGGACAAATAAAGCACCCCATTTGTTCCAAGGTGAACGAAGAAAAAAGAAAGCAGGTGAAAAAGCAAAAAAGAGCTGTTGCTGCCAAGTTGTTTCAATCAAAAATTTAAGTGCCAGCCATTCAATCCACTCCTTGACTCCTTGCAATTGCACCAGCAATGGTATTGTACAGACAATTATTTCTGTACTTACTGTTTGTCCCAAGGCACTTAATGTCACCCTTGCTTTCACCAGAGCTGTCCATCTGTTCTAGCATCTAATAAACACAGGTGCAGCTGTGACATTTTCTTGATAGTCTGCTACACAAACTTTGAGAAATCTGTCAAATGAAACCTTTTGTTTCTGAACTTCTGAAATGTAGAGTGCAAGTGCTCTACAAGTCAACATGAAGCACTACCAGAAATATTTAAATCACATTTTATTTTTCAAGTTCAAAAATAACAATTAGCTTTATTTACCACGTTACACATCTCAGATTTAAAATATCATGCTCTATTTAAATATCCGAGTGACAACACTATACAAATAAAATGTTACACAAAATATATTTAAGAAAATGTTTTGGTCTTCAATCTGAACAATAAATAGACAGGCACTTCTACATATACAAAGAAAGCGACCACTATTTAGAGTAATTCTTCTAAGCAAGATGTGGAAATAGAGACGATCTGAGTTTCGAGGACACATGGAACTCTACATGAGGCTTCATGCAAACTTCAGAGTTTGGTTTGGAATTTGAAACTCTTGGGATGTGCACAATTCTGGATTCGCCGTCGCTTTACAGGAGACCCGAACCATGCTCTCGAGAAGCAATGTGCAATTTCAGTCATTTCCAGCAAATGAAGCTACCTGATCACATTTAGTGCCCAAACAGAAAACAAGGATTGACCAGAGTAGCTTTCCACACAGATAACATGAGCAACAAGTCAGCTTCAGTATGTAGGCTTGAGGCAGGGGCAGCCCTACCTGCCCAGCCCTGAAAAAACCTCATCTTTTTCCTGACACATTGAGCTCTTAGGGGGCATTTCAAGCAGAATTATGGGTTTTTTCATTAAAAAAAGCATCTAATAAAAGGGTAAATCCTTCAGACACATGTACACTTTGCACAAAGGATCATAAGTGAAGGAAAAAAAATACTGTTCCAGGGTGCAAAAGAACTGAAAACTGTAAATAAAATTTAAAAACCCCCAAAATTTGAAGTCTTGTAACCGTAGCACATCTAAAAATAAAACTACATTCCCCCAATTTGTGTGTTTTCAATTTACAGTGGTTTCCACACACAAACACCACTCAAGGGAAAATTCTTCTCCACCATCACAATTGATGAAAGATGCATTGTGGTAGGCAATCCCTGTTTCCAGTACAGCTAACCAGTCACTGACAGCTAGTTATAACCTCCAAGTCTTTTTTAAAATTAAGACCAATATTGAAACATAGCGACCACCAGGACCACCAGTGGAAAAGTCAGGACCAAGTCTTCAAGCCATCCCTTCAAATTTTAGTATTACTCTCGATTTCAGAAGTACAGGAAAAAGTTTACAGCAAAAATTCAACTATTAAATAGAGCTTCAGTGATCCAAACTTGCAAAGTTTTTTGGACTTAAGACACTTATGCACATTACTTTAACAACTTAAACGTGGGTCTTGCAAGTGTGTCCAAATCTTAATCATTTCTTGAGGTTTTCTACTATGCACTAACATTAAGTTTGTGTAGGAACAGATGTTATTTCTGTATTTCTCTTCGATATCAAATGTTTTGAAACCTTTGTGTTTTTCCGGAGCAAGCCCAAGCTTCTGAAGGCACATTCCAGTATAAACATCATCAATAGGGTAGAGGAGTACCTGGTCAGATGCATTATTCAGTCTTAGTGCCAGATCACCAGAGTACAGGAACCCACCGCCTCCTGCGTACGGCGGATACGAACCTTCATAAACGCTCTCTGGGATGTAGTACTTCAATTTTTTCTCTCTGTGAGGTCCAGCATCTTTGATCACATCACCTATAAATAAGTCTTTGGCTTTTTCCTTTGATAAGCTCTTCAAGTAATCCAGGATCTGATTGGTATTCACAAAAACATCATCATCACCCTTAAAAATAAACTGGACATTCGCGCAGCTACTGCTGACCCACTTCAGAAACAGCACCTCTTTCAGAGTCAGATTGAAGAAAGTGTCTCTGTAGTTCCAGAGGAGAATGTCATGGTGGGTGTCACTCTCAAATTTAATCATGTGTGAAAGGTCAGGAAAATGATCCTCTGGTGGGGTCTGCCCAAGTAAGAAGACCCTTCTGACTATCACATCCCCTGATTCTATTTCCTTGCCCCAGGATTCCCTAATTGCTTGTCTTCTATCAAAATGGGGTATGAGTGACTTAATAGCCAGCAGCAGGAAAGGTTTCTGTTCACACTTGTTTGGCTGATCAATTATCAATGAGTAATTTCTACACCTCAAATAGAGGAGGAAGTCCTTGAATCTGTCTGGCAAGTTTGCAAAGTCACTAACCTCTGAGTGCACCGAGGGGTCAGGGTCACAGGAACTGAGGACACTCAGGTTAGAAACCAAGTTCTCTTCCACAGTCATATTGGAAAGCAAGGACAGAATAGGGTTGTACAGCAGCTCAAGCTTCTGTTGCTGTTTGTTCCAATAAGCTTTGTGAGGAGTGTATTTCCTCCAGAATTTGCTACGTGGTATAACAACACGGCCTTTTGCATTCTTGTCTTGGCTGCCGCTCTTCGAGACTTCCACAATCACATAAATAAAAATGTTTACCATCATCAGAATTCCCAGCAGCTTTAATCTTCTGCGTCCAACACTCATTTCTCATATCTAGAAATAAATTCAAAAAGAGATTTTTAGCTTTCTTCACAGCAAGTTCTTGATCTCATTAAAAATGCAAACTACTTTCAAATGCAAGTTAATACTGTAAAAACCAAGGTTACCTACACCCCCGAAGAAGCAAAAGCTAATCTGTCTCTAATACACACACACATAGTTCAGGGTTTCATCACCAAGCTGGTACAAATGTGCCGTTTCCATTTGCAGCTTAGGGAAGTTACACAGCTTTTCATGGTGAGTCTAAATTAGCCAGCAGTTTCTGCTTCTCATTTAGATCCCCTTTAAACACTTGACTGTATAATAATTAGAATCTGAGCCCTCAGCTTGGCAGGCTCAGAAACTTTTTTTCTGCTAGTAAGGTGAGCTGAAGTGTATAGAATAAATTGCTATATGATAAGGTCAGTTATTTTTAAATTAGGTTTCAAGCTTTTATACTTGCACTCTCACACCTTCCAACTACCTAACAGGCAGAGCCAAGTTTTAAAGCACACAATCAGTTTCTGACAATTTCACTTGGCTGTTCCTTGGATGAAAGGCTGACAAAACTTGCCAGCTGCATTGCTGATATTCAGACAGAAGAGAACAAGAACTAGGAATTTTTTCCCCTTCCAACTGAAAAAAAGGAATTCAAATAGTAAATGAAAGTAGAAGTGTAATTATTACTAGGAACAAAAAACCCCCTGAAAATAAATAAAAAAGTGAGGTCTCCCATATATGCAAGACTTGGAACAGTATGTGTACACCTTTATCATACAAAAAGTTCCATGATCCAGCTTCAGTTTTTACTGGGGGAGAAAACGGATCAATCCCTCTTTCTTCCACAGCTGAGAGAATGGAGGTACAAGGCATACAGTACAAGGAGCAGCATGAAAACAGTCTGTTCCTCTAGAGCAGTGCTTACCAAACTGTTTACTAGCCCTGGGGTACATCAGTGTGCAAGCTCCACAAATAATTCAGAATGAATAAGAAGGTTACAAAGACTGCTGAAGTCACATACAGAACCCACTGTCAAAGACGCTTTAATGTGCCAGGAATAGAAATGATTATTGGAAGATCAGAAAAACCTAATGCAATAAAGAATTTGTACTGACTGCTGGAAGCCCAGCTGTGAGCAGTGCCTCAGGCCCTGAGGTCACAGAGCAACAGCAGACAGGGAGGCAGACTGAGAAATACACCTTGTACTTGCTGCTGTTTTCTTTTTTCAGCCATCCCCAGACACCTGAACTACACAGACCCTTGGTCTCTTATGGTTTCATCAGTCTTACTTTGTTTTACTCCTCAATAAGTTAAACACTAAACTTCTAAAAATTTAGGAAGAAAGCAGCAAGTAAATAATCAGTAATCTTTTTTCTCTTATTTGACCCATAACCATTATTAAATCCAAAAGAGGGTGTGTGGCTGTTTTTCTGGAACTGAAATCCAAATCCTAGAAAACATGATCTCTCAGAAAAATGCCTATGCTTCCTTAAGTACCATCTGCATATTTATCTGTGTATAGGCTCAAGCCAGATCTACTTTATTTCATATTCTACTCTCAGTCAGCTACGAAGTTTCTGTTCTAATTGTAAAGTAGTTTTCCTCTATACCTCAAAGACAAAACCATACTTGTGGTCAGTGCCATCATTTAAGATAAACAGCTGAACTGTTCAGAAAGCACTGGATTTGGTCACATAGACTTCAAAGAAACTTTATCCTCCTCTTTAACTCCCACTAAAACCAGATAAATACACTGATTTTCTAAATTTATCTTTCACTAGACACAAAAATACTGGAGAAGGAGCAGTCCCCTGTTTTGTGCTGTTCCACAGAGCTCAGCATGAAAATCAGGGCTTACCTGCCCTGTCCTCAATAGATCTCCCCACTAAGCAACAAATGAGGGGGTATCTGACCTATGATCCTGGGACCCCAGAGATAACAGGGTGACTGCTCCCTCTAGGAACAAACAACAAACAAGAGCTCAATCTCGCTCAAAGCTTGATCTTCCAGAACATGCAGCACCACACAGCTCATCTGTCACAGCCCCCAGCTTACCAAACTGAGAATATTCAACACCTTTAAGGCATCTGAATACTTGACCTGAGACTCTTCTGACACAATGAAACACCATTTACAAAGAATTTATTGCAAACACTTAACAAAATCCTTCAGTCCACTATGATTGCAATCCCCTGCAGTAAATGAGGCAGGGATCCTGGACAGAAAAATCCCCATTTACTGTTGGACTTGGTGGAGCTTTTCAGCAGAAGAGGAACAAGTCTGGCAAGGTGACAGTGGTTCCATCTTTTAAAGCACAGTAAATGGTGACAGTGGTTCCATCTTTTAAAGCACAGTAAATGGTGACAGTGGTCCCATCTCTCAAAGCACAGTAAATGGTGACAGTGGTTCCATCTTTTAAAGCACAGTAAATGGTGACAGTGGTCCCATCTCTCAAAGCACAGTAAATGGTATCACCACCACAAGCAAATACTCACAGCCTCTACCCTGTTCCAGGCTGTGGATCCACAAGCAGCTGGACCAATCTAATCATCTGATGTAAAAGCCCAAGGTAAAACACCCAACTTTTCCACCTCCTGAGTCTGACAGAAGCCATGGTCTCTCACTGTAAATGCCTTTCTGAGGGCAGGATTTGGGCTATATTTTCTAAGTGGGCTGAGTACCACATCTACATTATCTGCCTGCCAAACCCAAGCATTACAAGCCCATTTACTTATTGGGGCTGACAAAAGATAAGATAATCCCTATGACCTGCAGGTATCACACCTACCACCCTACTGGTCCAGGACTAAGGTATCAGGAATCTGGCAAAGCCAAGCTACAATTGAGGTGCCTAACAGACATCACCACCCTTCTCTCTTTGCAGAGACTGTAACTGGCTCTAGGGCAGACTTGGATGTTCCCATATAACTTCAGTTTAGGGCCTGATATCCCTTGCAGCAGCTGTACATGCAGCACCACTTCTGTGGTGCACACCAGATAGTGCCAGCAACAGCACGTGCAGTAGTGACACTGCTGCTTCTGAAATTAACTGGTTTAGCTACTTAACACATCACAAGCCATATGGAGTCCTTCTAAACCTCCTGTGAGATGAATCAGTTGTCTAATAGCTCAGCTCTGTTCAGTGAGTCAAGAGATTTCTGGACTGAGCAACAGCAGTTTTGGAGCGAGATGATGTTGAGAGCCCCGGGCTGTTGTAATGAGCGCGTGCTATTTCCAGCTTTAAAGAACTTGAATGCTGTTTATTTTCTAACTGCACACCATCAAATCTCTTTTCCCCCCTTAGAATTTTACACAAATCCCCTTTCATAGGACAGTAATTAAGAAAACCTTAAGAACAGGAGAATATTGAACAGATGCCCGTGTTGCCCTTCTGCAGAAGCCCGTCTCACACAGTGGTTACCACTGGAAACAGTCAATGTTTTCTGTGTTCTCCAACCAAGACAGCCTGCAACAATGTTCCAGCTGCAGCAAAGTAACCGCGATGGCAACACGCACTCAGAGCATGAGCAACTGCGCTGAAATTCAGAGCAGCTGATGTTTGTTTTAACATTACTTTTAATTATTTGCATATACCTGCTTTGAGACATCTTTGAGCATATTATTTAGCTTTGGGAGAAATTCTGATCTTCCAATATTTTAATACCAAAGGACACCAGTGAAACTCAGGCATGGAATTTCAAGATCCAAGTAAATATAGCAAGACTAGGGAAGGATATGCATATATTTTCCTAAAACACAGCCCAAGGCACAAAGAACTAAAAAGAGTTTGAATAAAGGCCAAAGTAACTTCATGTTCTGTCTCCCACTAGTTATGTTCAGCACATTTTTGCTCAAAAACCCCTCAAAAGCAACACCAAAAAAACCAACAACCCCCCCAACCGCCCCCCCCCATCCAAGAGAACCAATGGTAGTGAGGCATTTGTCTAGTAGTGCTCCTCTGGTTTTCTGTGATAAGGTTTTAGAGGGCCAGACTTGCATTTGAGCAATGTTTACTAATGTAATTGAACCTAGTCTCACTTTGTCCAACCATTTTTTTAATCTCTCTATATATTTTCAACTTCTGTGAATTATCCTGGTTCCTCAATTTTTCCCCACACCAAGAACTTGTAATGACTCACTATTCTATTACCACACAAGAGAGGAACCCTCAGAAAACACTAATTATTAATTAAAAATGTATGACATTATTTTCTCTATATACATTTGCCATACAAGCTGCATGATGAACTTTCATCAGTCAGCCCTTCCCCTGTAGCTGATCATTTTTGATATGACAAAATGACAGCAAAATGACAACAAAAAGAAATAATTTAGTACTTTAGTATTTTAAAAATTAAGTGGAGATTTTTTTGGAGTTATGTATCAGTGGATTTGGTGTAAGCCATTCTACACAAAGACCATGAAGTCATTGTGCACCCCACACAAGGGATGGCTCTGGAGCGCAAGAGCAGAGCAAGACTCCACTTGCAGGCTCTCTGACCTCACCCAAGTCACAACCACAACTGAGCAGAGGAAACATGTTCCAGCAGGGCTCCTCTCCAGCCCCAGCCACAAGTGACTACATTCCTGCACCGGCCTCCCTGAGCCAGTCAGCCTTCATTAGGTGAGAGCACCATCCTACAAACCTGCCAGATGCTGGCTGAAGGCAGCTGCTGCAGGAGCAGGGCAGACAGCCCCTGCAGCCATCTGTGGGCTCTGTGAGCACTGCCTTTACATCTCTCACACGGCCACCACCTGCACGGCAGCAGGGTTTTGCTGTCCCGAGTCTTGCTTCTCCAAGCGATCAGATAACTCGCATTGCTCAGAGCAGTCACATTCCAGTGAAACTCCAGAAGTTAACTTGTCAAAAGCTGCTACAAACCGGTGGGGAAATCCCTACTTCATTCAGGTTTGTGAAAGCTTCATAAGAACTCTAAACTCCCTCTCTCTAATACCTACTTGATTTGTGCCCCACACTACTGATGTCAGCTTTCAACTGTGCCATTAAAAGACTAAAGAGTTCTTTCATTTACTGCTGAATGCTAAGTTCTGAGGAGCAGAATTCCAGAATCTTCACAGTAAGTTTTACTATGTTTCCTGCCACCATCTGGACTAATTTCAGGTCTTCCCCTACCCCTAGTTCCTTCAGCAGAAAAGAGAAGCTACCAGAACATTGCCTTTTAAGGTGTGCTATTTAAAATAACATCTATGAAACAGAAGTTTTGTTGACTTTATATTGGTGCTTAGAAATACTGCAGCAACACCCAGAGAGTCTGCAGGGTTATCTTTGCATCAAGTTATCTTACAAAGTCATTCAACAGTAAAAACTTACTTTTAACTTCTTTTAAATCGCCCTATGTGAAATTCCTGCTTGACAGAACACTTAGAGAAGGAAGAGATACCATCAGCTCACCATGGTCTCTAACTGAACTCTTCCAACCCCAAAACAAACTGCTGAAATCCCCAAACCTTCAACCAGAGTAAGCTATTTTTTCAGCCATTTTTAAATAAGTCAGCTACCAGTAAATCATCAGATTGTCCCAACCCCGTCTGTATTAAGTTATTTGCAGGTGTCTCTCATAAAAGCTCTGGGTTTGATTGAGAAAATATTTAAATATGGTGCACCTACTGAATTCACTGCAAGTTAGACCAAAATATTTTCTTTTAACCTGTTAAAATTAAATCCTTGGATTGGCTGAAAGAATGCTCAGTTGCACATTTCAATTCTTGTATTTCTGTAGAAGATCAAGGCATATGCAAGAAAAGGCCATTATGAAAAATATTCTGTAAACTCAATCCTGGCTTTTATGGATATTCCAATTTTTCTGCTGGTATAGACCACTTGAGTTTGGTCATGGTTTTCCACAAGGATGAACAAGCAATGTAGCTGCACATGTACACCACACCTCCATAAGTCAATTTAAACAATGGCAGTGTCTCAATAAATTGGTGCATCATGCTAACATTTCCATTCTGCACTGGCATGCCTGCAGCCACACTAAACAGCTATGAAGGTGTTCCTAACTGCTCATTAAAAAAAAACAAAGACAAACCAAACCAACAAAAACCTTGTGATGAAAAAGGTTTGGTTTCTTTGTTTAACAGTAAAAATAGTTTGGGTTGTTGGTCTCAGTTGTTTTTTTTTTTTCCAGTAATTTAGATTTCACACTGACAACCAAGCATAGGATTTCAACTCACTATAAAAATTAATATTAAAGTTTAATATGCCAGTAGTTGGGAGCCTGTGGTAGCAGATATGACCTGTTTTTCCCAATTTGTTAATGCAGAAAATTCCCGTGTCATTCTAAGGTCAGTTCCAGCTTGAGAATGATGACGTTGTAAATTTGTTAGGAATAACCCAGAGCTGCCAGCTTCTGCTTTAAGAAGAATTTTAGTTTTCACTTGACAGGCATCAGCTTGAACGAACAGTAAATTATAAAGAATCAAGAGAAGGGGTTTAACCAAGTGTCAGCAGAGAAATATTTCTTGGAACAAAATTAATTGTCATTCATCACATCAATTAGAAGTTGGGGAGCACAGTTCCATGGCAGTTTAAAACAGTTTCAGTCATAGCTGACTCATTCCTGTAATTTATTCCTTCCCCTGCATAAGCTGCACAGTCCCATTTACCTCTGCACCGATTTGATTGTGGTGAATCATTTCAGTTAGCTGGAGGACGATAAAGAGCCGACAACAAAGCAGCAATTAGCGTTCAGCCAGCTCCTATCACCCGCTGATGTGCTGCACAAACACCAGGAGTGGTGCAGGAGAACAGGGAAGGCTCGCACAGCCCAGGCCGCAGCAGAGCCCAGCTGTCACCAGCCTCAGCTTTCCGGTACCAGCACACTGCTGCTGCTGCTTCCCACCTTCATCCAGAGCTCCCTCGGGCAGGGCCCGACACAACCAGCGCTGCTCCACCAGAGCACAGAGAGCCTGGGCCACCCATTCCCCTACAAGGTACATCCTGGGCCCGAATTTCTCTGGCACTTTCTGTACCGAGGTCAGGGGCAGTGACTGGCCCAGCGTGACTCACCCACGCCTGCTGTTTGCTGCAGGGTTCCTTTCGGCAGCACCTTATCTGCCCGTAATTACTAGAAAGCCAAGGAAATGGATAAGGAAGCACCTTCCTGGCAGACACTCTGTGCTTGGATCAGTGCTAGTTCTGGTGAGAAAGAATGGATATAATACACTGCAAACCTGGCTGATGCTTTCAGCGGGCATTTAAAGCGAGAAAGTCTGCAGGACAGACACTCTTACTTCTTACTTTGTGCTGTATTTGAAATACAACTCATCATTTAGAAACCTACGCAAAATGCAGATAACCATAATTTCCACAAACAAGACAACTCATCTGCTCCTGATCTCTTCCAGTTTTAAGATAAAACCAGTAATTAATCCTGCCTTAACTATATTCCAACCACCTTTATGTCTGCACAGAGAGCTATTATTATTTAGTCAACTAACAAAACCATCCTTCAGGCACCATACCTCAGGCCATCAAAATTCTACTTCTGCTCTGTCTTCTTGCCCACCTTAGACACAAAACACACTACTAAAAACTTTTTCAAAAACAGGAACAGTGTAACTTGGAACGGCTGCTGAAGTCAACACCTACTCCTGGTTACCACTGTCCTTTTGGATTAAAAATAAACGCTGGTTTTCAATTTGACTTCCCCAAACTGCTGCCTTTGTGTGATGGGATACACAACTGTGAGGGTAAAATTCGCAGCCATATTCCCTGTCAGTGCTATGTGGTTACTCAGAAGTCAATTCAAACATAATTCATATTGAGAATATTCATCTCCGAATTCTGGGATCTGCCTCTGAACCTACAGCACTGTGTGGAGCTAAACACGCATTGAAGAATGCAAAACCTACATTTTAAAATGCAAATACATGAAAAATACTTTTGCCTTCAAGTGGTTTTGGTTTCAGGTGTAATTAACATTTACAGGAAAAGTTCTTCATCTTTCTGAATAATTAATTCATTTAAAGTTCAGAAAAATCAGTGGAGTTGTAATCAGAGAAGTTCATTGTCTTCCTTCAAAGCTGTAAAACCTAAGATACAGATCTCGTTCCAGCCTACCAAGTTTATGGAAAAGGGAACAATTTCTCCAGCAGCTTTAGGCAGCTAAAGATGCATATAAGTACCAGAAGGATTTTGTAAAGGATCTTTAAGCCGGCTAGGCAGCTAACTCCGGTTTTGTTAACAGCAGATAAGCATCTAACCCGATTAGAAACTTCTACATCCGAGTAGCACCTTCTGTACTGTTACCTGCACACCAAAGTGAGCATCCACAGAGCTTGAGAGTGGTTTGGGTAATCAACTTAAGGCTGCCCTGCATGGGTTTTAATTGTTTTTATTCAAAAGCAGATCAACAATAAGTTTGCAACAACAATTTCCATCCCAAAGACAGCTTCCCATTAGCAGTTTCTAACTTTCAAATACCAGATTGAAAAATATAATTGCTCAAGTAAGATAAACCAGCACTACATTCAGGATTCAGGTGGGCATTCAGCAGCAGCTCTCCTTAAACTCAGTTAAAAGAATTCCAACCTTTTCCCAGGCCACGAATTCCCATATTTGCGTGGCTCACTGTGTTACATTATGCTTAACCCTGAAGACAAGCAAACAGAAGAGGTTATTTCTCAACTCGCTTAGTTCCTCAATTCAGTTCACCACCCAGCTGGACGAACAGCTGCACCAGCACAAGGCTGGGAGCACAGACACCGCTCCAGCCTGCGAACTGCCCCGGGATCCAGCACACTCGGGCAGGAGCCTGCAGATCCCACAGCTCGCACACCTCGGGGGGCACACAAACCTCCAACCACACCGTGAGCTCTCCTGTAAATCCCATACCGATACACAGGTCGATACACAGGCCGTCTGCCGGTTCATAAAACCACCGAGCCTCGGGGAATTACCCTTTTATGGGGAAATTAGTCATTCCCAGCCACAAGTCAAGATTTCTTGCTCACTTGATCTAGATAGATGGCTTACAATTGAAGGGATTTGGTCAATTCACTCTCAAGACTAACTCTTCTGAGTGTGCTTAAGATGAAGCAGCTGCTAAATTTCAGAAGTTATTTACAAAGAGGAACAAAACTGTCTCCAAATTAAATGCTTTTCAATTCTTACTGTTCTATTTCTCCCAAAGAACAAAGCTTTCTTAACCAGCTGCTGATGGAAACTGTTTCATCAATCCTCCCATGAAAACTCTCAGCACCGCACCCATCACATACAGGGACTCTTTTCCTTACTTAAATGCTAATTGCCTCTCACGAGGCACCAATTCAATCACTCTTCTGCACAGTTCATCACAAGACAGTTTAATGATCCAGTCTTTCACTGGGTTTTACACGATCTGGAAACTGGGGGAGGTTTATACTTCGGCACTTTTGAAATCCTAAAAGGCTCAAGGAAATGAGGAGGAAGACACAAAGAGCAGGATCGAGTCCCAGGTACCTGTCGGTACTTCCTATGTAAAAGCAAAATGTGACTGGACAGGTCTGATATTTATTCCACAACTTTTGGTCAGTGACTTCTTCACTCTATGCTAAAACAACAGTAAGAGCTTGTATTTCATTCTACCATCATCACAATCATATTTTCTTTCTTTTTTTTGCTGTTTTTTAAGCACACGAAGGGTGCTTGCTTACATAAAGGGATACAACAGTGAACTGATAAAAACATCTAAATATATCTCTGTGGGGTCAGAACATGGCAGAACAGGGATAACACATTAGGAATTTTTGTGAACCGCACTCACAGGCACAAATTCTTCTCCAAACCACATGAAGCACTGTCCCGTGCAGGGCCAGGAGTTGGACTCCTATGATCCCTGTGGGGATCCCTGTTCCAACTATGATTCCATAATAAGCACTCACATGAACACAGCCCATGACACACCAGAAACATCAAACACTAATCCCATGACTGCATATGCACCGAATGACCCAACCTTCTTCCAAAATTAACTGTTAACATTCTGGTTAAAAATGTATTAGGGACTAATATTGCATATGCCTGAAAAAAAAATTAAGTTTGAATTTAAAAAGTAAATTCATGCCCAATTGCTTCAAAATTACTGCTGCATTTCTACCACAGAGTAGTAGAAAATGAAATAAAGAGATATACTAAGGAGAGTCCCAAACCAACAACCTGTGGGAGGGCCTTCAAGAAACATTAACATGAAAACAAGTTCTCATTATTTTGATGAAATATGTGGGTTTTCTATATTCTGTGCGTTTTACAGAAAAAGTTCACTCTTGCCAATATTTTCCATCCACCCTGCCTTTGGCCTATTCTTGGCAAGCTGGAGAATAACACACTTTAAGCTCTACCTACAAAAAACCTCCCAGCCTCTACTATGCAGACTGCAAATTCATCAAAAAAAAGCAATTTACGGTTTTATTACTGCAGGAAGCGTAACCAAATCCAGCAAAAGATGAAGATCTGGAATGTCAGCCTGGTGCATTTCCAGCAGAGCTGCTTTAGTCACTTGGCAGCACAAGGCACAAGTCTGTCAGCACACAGGAAAAGTCCACCAAGTAACCAGCTCGGAGAAGTTTCACAACCCGCCCCAAGTCAAGATTTTGCAAGACCATCTGACACATTTGTCAAAAATTCAGTGATCGGTGGAGAAAGAACAAGGTACCAGAGCTTGGTTGAGGATTTGAATTGATACTGCTCAGTCTTTTTCCTGTCCTCTGGTAATTTGGAGCAATATGACCATAGAGGTTTTGGTCAAGTGCACAGATCGATGACAAGCCAGCCCTGCTTCCTGACTGCTGTGACAATGACAATATTGGCTGTGGCAGGAGACACGATCACATCCAATGTTGCAAACACATGTTGATCAGCACTGACACAGCCTTTTGTCACTACCATTTTTCCCTCCTTCAAGTGGATTTACACAGCCAACAGGAAAAACCACAGGAAAAACAAAGCAGTGGATATAGCTGCAGCAGGTGGCAGTAAAATGACAATTCCTCAGGGTCTCAGCACTACCAAGTCGCCATGGAGCAGCACTCCTCCGAAAGGCTTGGTTCTCCAAGGAATCTTTGCCAGGGTAGGCAAGAAGATGAAGACTCAAATCCTGCTTTTTCCCCCCGTCTATATACTCTGTGACTTATTCCTGCAGACAACTGCCCAGATTTGCCAGGACAGAATATGACACCACTTTATCCACTCTCATTTCTCATCAAGCACTGGGTTTTTTTTTCCTCTGAGCAAACACCACTGCTCCACTGATCTCCTCAGCAGCATCTTCATTACCCAGAAATATTTTTTAAAATTCAGGATCAGCTTCCAGGCAATAATAATAATTTTTTTTGACTACCAGTGACAGTGTGTTAGTTAAGAACAAGCTCTGGGGAGATTAGTGAGCTTTACCTATTATGAAACAGGGCATCAGACAGCCAGCTAGCACTCCCAGCCATCTAAAGCATGACCTTCAAAACAAGTCCCTTCAGCAATGCTACCTTGCTGCATTTTCCTCATCGTGGGGAAAAGAAATGAGCACAAATCCAAGCAAAACCCCTACACGGGTGACAAGGTGGCAGAACTACTTCAAATACATTCTATTTTTCTATGCTCTATCCGTAGGTTCCCTACAGCCATACAGCTCGGTACTGCACAACATCTCCTGTAGAAAGTCACACGTTCAAAGCAAGCAGCAAAACCAGGGTTTCTATTAAGCCAAAATACTTTGACTCTGTCCGACAATATTACATTTTTAGGTACAAGACAGAGATTCTGTATTTTAATCCACCTCCACGGCAGTGCTGTTTTTTCAAAGATATCCATCTTCTCGAGTTGTTTACAGCCCCAGTAAGAAAAAAAAAGAAAAGAAAAAAAAATAAACCCAAACCATTACAAATTAAATCTGCCGAATGAGAAAAGCTGATTCTCTGTTTCGTTTCCTCCACGCATTTCGTAACAATTCAGCGCTCATTCAGCTCCTCCGGTGGTTTATCAGGCATCACGGCTGGTTCCCCGGGCGGCAGGGCAGCCTGTGCCAGCAGCGTGGGCTCTCCATCCGAACCGAACCCCGAGCGCGCCACTCACCCGAGTGTCATCTGCCGCCCCCGCCCCACCCTCCGCACACGCCCTCGGTGACAGCACCCGAGCTGTCGCCAAAGCGGAACTGCAACAAGAACACGAAACGGCTTCCAGCAGCTTGGGAAGAGAGCTGGATTTCGGGCTGTCTCTCTAAGACAGTGAACAATAATTTACCAGAAATTTCCTCAAAGGACAACGCTATAATCATGTTTCCTCAATAACTCGCAGATGCTATGTCCAGCATGTAATTTTGTGCATGCATCTTTCCACGGCTAGACTAAACTTCTTCTGTGCCCAAACCGAGTCTTTCTGTCCAAAATATATTAAAAAAAAAAAAAAAAAAGGAGGAGGGGAGGGAAGGAGAAAACCCCACAAGGAAAAAAAAAACCAACCAAACTACGTAAGCTCTTATTTTGCATAGTTAAAACTAACCATGAGTATTTAATAATCAACCCCAACAGCACTGAGCATTTTGGGAAGTCGGATTAAAGGGTTACTCAAGTAACTTTCACCACAAATTTTTGCAGGATGACGAATGAGTCGCGAGCTGCAGTTTAGCCACAATCCCCGCGAGTAACCTGAAGTCCCCTCCTGACGGGGCACAGGATGCGTCAGGAAGTTTGACGGAAAAAGCATCATCTCGTGAAGGAGCGCCTATATTTAGGCGAACTCCAGCAAAACCACCACTTTCTCCCCTTTCAGGTGCACCCAAGCCCATACTTTACTGCCGCTGCCTCAGCACTACACGCTCTAGGATCCCGATGTTAATAATTAACCCGCTGGGTCGCAGCGGGCTGACGAGGTGACCCCAGGAGCGCTGCGAGCGTCCCCGCTCCGCCACGGCCGCGCTCTGTCCCTTCCCTCCGGCCGGGGAGCGACCGCAGCAGCTCCGGCACTGCCGCAGCCCCACGGCTCGGGCTTACTCCGGAAAACCCTCACGGCTTCGGCAGCACCAACGCCGCCTCCCCACGGTTAAATGAACAAACTAAAATAAAACCTAAAAAAAAAAAAATTTAAAAGCGAGGACAAACATACGGTGGGCTGAGCTGGCCTGAGTTTCATCCCTGCCCAGCAGACTGCGCCTCTCTCCCGCCGCTCTGGCTGCAACATGTGCCGGCTGCCCGCGCTGCCGGGCAGGGACTCCGCGCCCGCGTGCTGTGACCCCACCCTGCCGCCGCCCGTCCCCTCCCAGCCGGGGAAAGGGAAAAACCCGGCCCTAAAAACCCCCCAGACTCACATCCCCGGCCGTTCGCCCCCGCGCCGCCAGCTCACAGCGGTCGCTACGCAAACAACCGAGAGGTGACGGGCAAGGAAAACCTCACGACCGCACGACGAGCATGGGAGGCAAACATTAAGTTAAAACCCGGGGCTTTTTCGACCCCCGTCTCTCCTCAGCCGCTCCGGCAGCGCCGATCCCCGCCGGCCCGCAGAGGCAGCGCTGGCGGGGGCGGCAGCCGAGCCCCCCGCCCGTACCTTGCCAGGCTGCCGCGGGGCTCCGCCGGGGTTCTTGCTGCCGCCGCCTCCGCATCCACCATGCTTTGTCCGGCCGCGGGCTGCCCTCGCCGCGGGCTCCCACCGCCCGGCCCCGGCCTGCCGCCCCACCACGGCCCTGGCGGCTCCGCGCCGCCGCCCCGCTCCGCCGGCCCCCGCAGCAGGCGGGGGCTCCGCACCTGAGGGCGATGCCGGGGCGGCGCCGAGGCGGCCGCGGAAGGGCTCGTCCCCCGTCCCCGCGGGACGGCGCGCACCCCGCCGCTGTGTCCTCAGGGCCGGCCGCTCCTGAGATGCGCGGCTGCGGCGGGCGGAGCGGAGCCGGGGCCGCGGCTCGGAGGCGGAGGAGGCGACGGCGGGGGCGGTGGAGCCGCGGCGGGGCGGGGGCGCGGCCGGGCAGCGCCTCTCACTTGTTGCCCTGTGGCGGAGCCCCGCGCGCGCCCCGCCCGCCTCCCGCCCGGCGCCGCCGCGCGCCGCAGGGGGGCGGGGCGAGGCGCTGAGGGCGCGCGCCGGCCCCCCCCCCGCCCGGCCGCCGGCGCCGCGGGTTGGCGGAGAGCGAGGCGCGCGCCCCGCGGGGCCGGGCGGGGCAGCGGCCGGGGGGTCCCCGCGCGCGCCGGGGCCGTCCCTGCGGTTGGCGGCGGCTGCGCCCTGAGGGGACCGCGCGGGCGGGCGGCCTGGAGCGGTCCGGGCCCGGCAGGACACGGCGCTCGCCCGCCGCCTCCGAGCCCAGGCTGTAGAACTGGGAGGTATCTACCGCAGGGAAGGTGTTCGTGCTACTGGAGGAGCGAGGGGAAGTGGGCAGACACCGCTGCGTTGCCCTGTCCGCCTTCCAGCGGGGCCAGGGGCTGCTCCCTCCCTGTGGGAAAGGCCCCGCACCGGGCACCCTCCTTCTAAGGGTGATCCCGGTGACACCCGGCTCCTAAGCCGGCTCTGGTGTGCTGGCAGCGGGTGCTGTGTCCCCTGTGTGCGCCGCGGGTCGCCGGCCATTCCCTTAGGACAGTTTTCCCTCGTGATTTTCTCCACACGGCCTCAAGCAAGAGGGGAAAACCCTCAGCCGTGCTGAGAAACGCCGCGCTACATCACTTTTTAATGTTTCTTCTTTGAAAGAAACATTGTTCTTTGCACCTGGCTCAGCTTTTCGCGGAAGTGTTCAAAGCTTTTGTTAGCGAATCCAGGGGGGGGAAGCAAAGGGGTCTTTAGGCTGTCGAGGCTTCCCTGGGTAAAGAAGTTCGTGAGAATTTCCGATTTTGGAAATTCGCCTTGCAGTGATACTGAATCGGGCATGACTCATTCATTACTAACCTCTTTTGTTGTTGTTGTTTTCTTACTTGCTAGGTTGATGAGCCTACAAATGCTAGCCAGACGTCCCTGTGGAAACAAACCAAAGGAAACTCTCGGGAACCCGGGATGCTTACTGGAATAAAACATAGAAATGTGTGCTGCTGCAGCAAAGAGGGCACATCTTGTCGTGGACAGATCAATAGCAACCAGCAGACAGATTTACAGTTCCCATGGACTGTGAACCTCTCAGCTTTTCGTCCTTCCCTGGATGAAAATGAACACATGGCATTTGTTCCTATTTTTAGCACCTGCATTCTCAATCCAGTACAAGGAGAGGCCCGACCAAAGGAATTGTCTCAATGTCACCTAGCACAACCACTTAAAAATTGTTTTCGTTGCAAAGGGAGGGGTAAGTATGTCCCTGTGATCCATAAAACCACAGGTTATTCACTTCCATTTTACAGCACTCATTTCCAGAATTCAACAGCTGATGTGCACAGCCCTAAACACAACCAGTTTGGGAAACAGCATCAGTACCCACTGCACATCCCCAGCTCCCCACACTCTGTGTGTTAAATATGGCATGCCAGTAGGAAAGCTGCTGCCAGTCTCTTGGAGCTGCTCTAAAACCTTGCTCCAGAGTCTGGAAAGAACATCCCCATTCACAGTGCATTGGTAGGGACACTGCATATTTCATCCCTCTTCAAATATTTATACATGTACTTCACGTTTGAGTAAAGCTGTCCTTTTCATCAGAGCAGGAAGATTACAGCAAAGGGAGGAATTACCCTAAATTGGCAAACATCGTTGTCTATTAAAGTAACACAAGGGTTTGAAAGGAGAATTGAGTGTCTGGCAGCCAGGAGCTTGGCTCCACTGCACAGGAGATTTCATAATGATACGTTTTGAGATCAACTGTAAAAAAATAAAAACAAAAAACCAAAAAACAACTAGAGCAGTGTATCCCATGACACTTGGTGATGAGGAGCCTGGAAAAACACGTTGAAGCTAAAAGGGTTGGTCAATGCTGAAATGGTCTGCTGCCTTTGGGGGAAAGGCATTTCTCCCTCCTCCCAGTCCCACACCCAGGCCCTGCCTGCTCCTCTGTAATCAGAGCTGGTCACGGGGCTGCCTTTGGGACCTTCACGGGGGAAGGAGTTCTAATGCAAATGTATTCCTTGATCCACTCAGCAGCCAGGCCTCAACAGTTGCCTGAAAGCAGGAAAATACCTGGAACCAACACTGGCATTGCCCAGAGCACATTTCAAACCACTGCCTGACTGGGATGGCCCTGCTGTGCTCAGAGCAGCTGTGCCCTAAGAGCCCCAGGGGAGGTGAGGTGGGGGCTCATTTTCCAGCCCTGCTCTCCCAAGCTGGCCACTCAAGGTCCCCTGGATCCAAATCCATGCATCACACCAGGCAAAGTCCTAAGCCCTGGGATGTTTCTTACCTCGTGCTGCCAATTTACAGGTCCTGGGTAGAACAGGACAGCAGGGGCTCTCCTGGATGGCTGCTTGTGTGGGGTGAAACCAAGGGAGGCCTGGAAAATGTGTAGTTAAAGTTGTTGTGCAGTTTGCCTACATGGAAGAAGAAGCAGGGTTTTCATGTTTCAGGTCCGTAAATCCAAGTTTTGTGACAGACATAGCAGTACATCATTGCACCTTTTGTTTTTTTCCCTCCTGAGAAAGAGAGCAAATCCTTTTGACTGCCCAGCTTTAATTTGGTCTGCATCTGGAATAACATTTTTGCCTGTGTATTCAAAAGCACCACCTTCACTCAGTGTCATGATGCAAGGGATGAGATGCAGTGTACAGCCCAGAGCAGCAAACATTTCCCAGGAGCTGGGTACTGGGAAGTCTCAGGGCATCCGTGTCACATCACTTGGTGACACAAATTCTTGTTGCCAGAGTTTTTCCACAGGTAGCGTGGCATGCCCCAGACAGCCAGAAAAGAGGATCTTTTAAAAAGGTTCAACTCTCATTTTTTATCAAGTTCAAAATAGTTTATGGGGGCTTTTTTTGGTTGGGTTTTTTTGGTAGTTTTGTTTGTTTGTTTGTTTTGTTTGGGGTTTGTTTTGTTTTTTCTTTTCTCTTTTTTGTTGTTGTTTTGGGGTGGGGTTTTGTTGTTGTTTGGTTTTAGGGGTGGGGGTTGTTGGTTTTTCTTTTTTTTTCCTCCCCCAGGCTATTTATTCACAGTATTTGGGTTTACTGTAATAAAAGCTGACCTGGGGACTGCTGCGTTTACATCAGTGGAAGCGAGCTATGTACATTGGCCTTTTCTCTACCATTTGCCTGTTAATTAATAATTGGTACATTGCCAGGAGCAAAGGAGAAGTAGGAATGAGATTCAGGTTATAAAATCTTCAAGGTTATCTCGCCGTTCCTGCAGCAAAGCAAGAGCGACAGGGGCGGGACAGGGCGAAGGTGCTGAGAGAAAGGGACGGGCTGTGGGCCACTCGCCCCAGGGGCCATGTGCTGCATTCCCGGGGGAGCCACATCCAGGCACTCCGGGAGCCGCGGGCACGTCCCCCCGCAGCGACGGGGGAGCAGCAGGCGCAGGAATTTCCCTGTCTGCTGCCGGGATTCCCGGGTACCTGCCTGCAGCCACCCTTGGGAACTGGCTCGTCCCCCACTGCAGCTCAGCGCGGGGGGCCAGCGCCCAGCTGGGCAGAAACACGGAGCAGCTGCTTTCCCTGAGGCTGGCATGGCTGGCAGTGGCTGATGTTATGGAAGTGCTTGTCCCAGAGCCCTCGCGCTGTGTCCAGAATGTGCACCCACATCTTTCAGCCCTTGTTCCACAATGTGCTCCCATCCCCCGCCCCGTGCTGAAAACGCCGCAGGCACCAGGTACTGAAACACCTCCTCCCCACCTGTGAACGCTCTCTTGGCTCTCCTGAGTAAAAACTCTTCCACAGGGCCAGGACAGCTGGAATTAATTTTCTGAGCTGGACCAAAGCTTATCCAGGATGCCGATCTGCCTGATTTTGTGGACAGATTGGTGTGGCTAGAGGACACCCGGAGAGCACAGGACAAACCCGAGCATGCTTCTGTGACCAAAGGGGATGAGAACAGGAGATAAGAGGCTAAAATTTAAATAATGACTAGAGACTAAGGATTGTGGCATGCAAGCACTTCAGCGGCAGTAAAAAAAGATTAAAAAGCAAAGGTGACATGCAATTCAAACTGGAGCATCTCCATTCCTCCAGGAATTAACCTGTTTTTTCCCACCCAGATGTTTTAGCCTGGAATTTGGACAAGCAAAGAGCCTTTCCCAGGGTAGGCAGGGTCTGTCAGCAAGGCTTGCCAGCAACACAAGCACAGCATTTCAGTTGTCTCCTCCACCGTTATTTCCCCACCTTCTACCCCTGGCACACAGGCCAGCCAGCACAGCAAGTGCTACAGAGGTCTTCTGCTCCACTTCCCTTTGCTCCTTTGCTTTTGTCCCTTGGTGAGGTGGGGGAGCTGTGGCTGGCAGGGTCAGCTTTGGCAAAACCACTCAAGTCAAAGAGATTGGAGATTGTCACGTGCTTCAGAACACCTTTTTTTTTTTTTTTTCCCTCCTCTGGAGCATTGTGGCTTTGCTCTTGCAGGCACAGCAGGACAGGACAGAGACTGTGGAAAGGAAGGTGCCCCTGTTGTGGTGTGTGCTGCCATTTGCAAGCTGTGGGCAGAGCTGCACTGTGCTGGTATTGATTCGCATTTGCCAAGAATAATTACTCCTGAGCTGCTTGGATTCAGATCAGTTTCCCTGCTCTGGAAGGACGTACCTGCCTTTTTCAGACACAGGCTGCAGTAACTAACACTCTTTGCCTCCACGTGGGGCTGCTTTTCCTTGCAGACACAAGGCAGACACAGCAGTGGAGAGGGCAGGATGCCAGAGGATGGAGAAGAATCCATTTGAAATTAAATTTCTATAGTAACAGAAACTGGACAATAATTATTTTGCAAAAAAACAAAACCCAAAGATGGTTTGCTCTATACAAACCATCTTTTTTTGTGTCCTGGAAACATAAGCTCCTTGCATGTCTCCTTACCTCTGTTCAGAGGCATCACACTGCGTTTTGCAGCAAGACCTGAAGAGCTGCAGAAAAAGCTCCAGCCAAGACTCTTCAAATGTGGAGAGCCAAAGTCACTTTTCTCCTTTGTTTACACCTAGGAAAATGTGTACTGGACCCACTTCAGCTAAATCCCTTCTGCTTGGCTTTTACTTTTTAGCAGATGCAGTTTTAAGCACAGCAAAATCCCAGATGAGGGAAAACTGCCAGTCCTCACACGTCACTCAGATTTTTCCAAACCATCTTGATTTCAGGCACCTCCTGGATGAGACTCCCTTGGACTGTCACAGTGCCAGCTTGGGTAGCTCCAGTTAAAACCAGTCCTGGGAGGGTGCTGGCTTCCAGGCTGGCTGATTCTGGGTGGCAAAAGAACCTGTGCCAACACCGTGTGCATGAGGTTTGCCAAGACACTCCTAGCCCTGGGCAAAGCTCTCAGCTTTGGGCACAGCTGCTCCCACAGTGAGATCCTGCTCAGACCATGGGAGCTGCACACCAGTGGCAGAGGCACTGTGCCACCAGGCCTGGGGCTGCTGCTCCTGGCTGAGGGCACCTTCTTTGGGTGGCAGGGGCAGAATGTCACCAAAACCAGGGTGAAGAAAGTGCTTGGGCTCATTTATATGGTAGCAGCGTTGGGGTGGGACCTACCTGGGCTGTTTTGGAGCACCCTCCAAGGCACTCATGAGGCTCTATCCAGAAGGGAATTTGTGCCAGCCCTGTGGGCTCTCTGTCAGGAGAGCAGTTACAAGCCCAGGGTGCAGGGACCTGTCCAGCACGCTGGAGCCCAGCCTGGGGCCTCACTCCCAGCCCCCTGTCCTGCACCATCCTGCTGCTGATGGCTTTTTCTGCTCGGTGCTCATCACTCACCTGGTTTCCCCCAAGACCTGCCATTGCTCTCCTGTAACCATTTCAGGGGGATTTGTGCTCCTAAACCACCCCAGAGGCCCCAGGCTGTTTGCCATGCCTCAGTGCTGACTCAGGCACACTCATTACTGCCCAGCCCACCCGGGTGCAGGATGTGGCCCCCAGTGCATCAGAATTACAATAGATCAAAGGAGGAGATCACAGAGGTTTTCTCCTGTTATTGTAGGATCTGCAGATAATAAATAATATAATAAATAATGATTCAGAAATAAAAGATAGGACAAAGGGAAATTAAATAATCCACTTATCAAGTTTTAATATCCAGCCTCATAGCCACAGGTTACAGAAGAATGACATGGAGGGAAGATATCTCCTGCATTAGGGACTGGGATCAGCAACATTACTGAAGTAGATGAAGGGTTCTCCCTATGCTGCTTGATGGAGAAATCCCCCTGACATGGATGTGCTCACTATAAATAAATGAAACTTCAGAAACCAGCAGAGATGAGATCTAGCCTTGTAAATCAGTAAACCACTGCCCCAAGAACAGAATCACTGCAGGTTTTGTGCCTGATCCTATACACATTTAGCCTCCCCCATGTAAATAGTCCTCTGGAGTTAATGGAGCTGTACTAATTTGGAATGGCTGGAGATTAAGCCGTTGGGGTTAAGCATTTCAGCCAGCTCTGATTGCAGCACGCTGCAGTTGCAGGGCTGTTGGATGACTCAAAGGTGCTCCCGTGCTCTGGAACAAAAGCATCCATGGCCATTACACCACGTCCCCAGCAGCCCTGCAATGCAGCCCGGGTACAGCACTGGAGGAATCCTGTCCTGCCCGATGGGAAGGGAGCAGACACTTTGCTCAGTACTGCAATGTAATTTCTGTCTTTCGTTGTCCCTGGGTATGTACCAATGTTTTCCAGACACTATTTCACTACTGTTACACTGCTTGCAAGCATCTTAATTTAAATCCCATTATAGATGCACCAGGGCAAAATGATCTGTCCACAGCTGAAATAATAAACTGGAGTGAAAACATCCTTGGGCTGTGAAGAGGCTAGAACAAGCACTAACTGAAATGTATAAACTTACATAACATTATTTACAGAAAGGAGCCCAATTGTCAAAGGCCCTAAGAGAGCTGGAACATGGGAATGTTTGTTCTCCTTGCAAAGAATAATTAATTATGCAAGTTTATAAATTCCAGTTGCTTGCTTGCTCATCTCCTGATGTGCCTAAGGACTGCCTGGAAGGTATTTACAGTTCCCAGCCACTGGTTCTGGAGGCATTTTTAAACCTTGTACTTCTGCATGCCATTGCCTCACAGGATCTTGGAGCAGGGATTTAACTCTACACACCTTGTTCCCCAGCCACAGAAAAATGCAGATTTGTTCTGAGGTTCTGCAGGAGTGAGTTTATTTGAGGGAGATGCCTGGAGGAGGCCACCACATGTTTTTCAGAGGGTGGTGGGGTGGCTGCTGCGTTCTGTGAGTGCAGGGAGAGCCCTGGGCCACGTGCAGTGCAGGTGGCTGGCATCAAGCAGACACCTCTCTCTATCTCTGTCTCTCTGTCTGTCTGTCTCTCTCTCTCTCTCTCTCTGCCTGGGACACCCATCCATTCCTGAGGTGGCTTTGATTATTTGTCCCTTTTGCTGCCAAGAGCAGAGACGCCATGAAGGCTCTCATGCCCTGCAAGGTTTGATTTGCCAGGCAGAAAAAGTGCCACTAATTACTGAAATGCACTATATAGCTTCCCAGCAGTGCTGTGTTCAGCCAGGGCTGCCAACTGGCCAGAAAACTCAGGAGATGATTGCTGCCTCCCAGGCTCCTCTCAGAAACACTATGGATCTGGGGTTTGTGCTGCGATTGCTGTTTTTCTCCCATCCGCTCCTGTAAAATGTCACTCCTCGAGGGTCTGAGGCACTTGCTGGCATCCAAAAATGCCATTTATGCAATTACCTGTTTTTATGTATTCTCCAATACCATCCCATTACAACAGCTAATGGCTGAGTGCTGGAGTTCCAGTGCTGCTGGGCACTAAAGGCAATTAAAATGCAAGAACCAAGTCACCTGTGTGCAGAGAAAACAATAAACAGGAAAACATCTATGGGGAAATCTTTCTTGTACCTCCTTGGTCACAGATGCCCTCTGCCAGCTCCCCATTTCAGGGACCTCCCATTGCTGCAATAACCCTGCAAATGCCCCAAGGTCAAAGCCCCCAGGTGGGATTTCCACCCCTGACATGCTTTCAAACCTGTTTTCCTGCAACTTCTTGCACTACAAGATCTGCCTTCCTGCCACTAAAAGGAAGGAGGAGGGGCAAAGCATCTGGGGACTTGACCTTGGGGTTGGTCAGCCCTAACACATCTGGTGGGAAGCTCCACAGCAACAGCCACAATTTTGTGCTTGGACAAGAAGCTCAGGTGCTATCCCAAAATAACACTTCCCAAGTGGCACTGGCAGTTCAGAGGTGGGGCTGCAGCTGTGTCCCTCTTGCCACCTCTCCATGGGAAGTGACACACACCGTGTCCTCCGGGACTTCTGTGGCCCTGGGGAATCACCCACAGGATTCACACGATTGGGAAAAAGCATCTTTGGTGTTGTGTGTGCTTTTTGAGATGGGGGCTCTTCCACAGCTTTGGCAAAGATTGGCTGAACCAGTGTGACCTGGATGGGTGGAAACAGCTGGATTTTGGTGCACTGAGGGGAGGTGCACTGATGGTGACAGCTGCCTGTCCCCCTGTGGTGGCATCTTTACCCCGCCATGGCACAGTGAGGGAGACCCAGAAGCACAGCTCTAGCCTCCACATTGGATTAAATGACACCCCCAGCCATGCTTCCAGGGGATTTGGGAATAATTTTTGAGGAGGATTTTAACAGGCCCAGCTTCAAGGCAAGGAGCCCTTGCCTGTTTTTCCAGTCTCAAGCCACATGAAACACAACACATTAAAAAGTCATCAGTGGGCTGAGTGCTGGAGTTCCAGTGCTGCTGGGCACTAAAGGCAATTAAAATGCAAGAACCAAGTCACCTGTGTGCAGAAAAACAATAAACAGGAAAACATCTATGGGGAAATCTTTCTTGTACCTCCTTGGTCACAGATGCCCTCTGCCAGCTCCCCATTTCAGGGACCTCCCATTGCTGCAATAACCCTGCAAATGCCCCAGGGTCAAAGCCCCCAGGTGGGATTTCCACCCCTGACATGCCTTCAAACCTGTTTTCCTGCAACTTCTTGCACTACAAGATCTGCCTTCCTGCCACTAAAAGGAAGGAGGAGGGGCAAAGCATCTGGGGACTTGACCTTGGGGTTGGTCAGCCCTAACACATCTGGTGGGAAGCTCCACAGCACCAGCCACAATTTTGTGCTTGGACAAGAAGCTCAGGTGCTATCCCAAAATAACACTTCCCAAGTGGCACTGGCAGTTCAGAGGTGGGGCTGCAGCTGTGTCCCTCTTGCCACCTCTCCATGGGAAGTGACACACACCGTGTCCTCCGGGACTTCTGTGGCCCTGGGGAATCACCCACAGGATTCACACTATTGGGAAAAAGCATCTTTGGTGTTGTGTGTGCTTTTTGAGATGGGGGCTCTTCCACAGCTTTGGCAAAGATTGGCTGAACCAGTGTGACCTGGATGGGTGGAAACAGCTGGATTTTGGTGCACTGAGGGGAGGTGCACTGATGGTGACAGCTGCCTGTCCCCCTGTGGTGGCATCTTTACCCCACCATGGCACAGTGAGGGAGACCCAGAAGCACAGCTCTAGCCTCCACATTGGATTAAATGACACCCCCAGCCATGCTTCCAGGGGATTTGGGAATAATTTTTGAGGAGGATTTTAACAGGCCCAGCTTCAAGGCAAGGAGCCCTTGCCTGTTTTTCCAGTCTCAAGCCACATGAAACACAACACATTAAAAAGTCATCAGTGGCTGCTGCTACAGGACCACTGCATTCCCCTTATTCAAAAGGCTCCCTCTGTCCCCAGCACTGAGGACCTCTTCATAAATATTTGGAATGAATGAATAAACTGTTGAAACTGCCCAGAAGGAGAAGAAAATATTTCTGTGAGCAATCTATGGCCAGTGCGAGCCTTGGGGTAAAACTTCTCAGGTACTTGCACACCTACAAATGGTCAGTAAATACTTAAATCAGGAAACCTCCTCTGAAAAATGGTGAGCAATTAGTTTTATCAACAGGTAGCAAAGAATTGACACACAGAAAAGAAAATCTCTCAAAATATCAATGAGTTTATTAAAAAATCCAAGCACAGTAAGATGTGGAGATTATGGGCTCCTGTGAAATCCTTCCCATTGTGTGAAACACAATGAGAGCATACACACTATCATTTACACTTGCAAAAGGGCCTGTAAGGAAAAAAAAATTTAAAAAAAAGAGACTAAGTACCTGAATAACCGGAAAGCAAATCAATACCAACATAAAATATCATTATGAAAAATGCCAATCACTTGTTTTTAAAATTTTAAAATTTTAATAGTAATAAGATGGTTATAAAAATAGTAATGCAATTAGAGTAATAATAATTTGGACAATTTGAATTAGGACAATATGAGACAATAGAAACAAAGAGTTACAGAGTCTGGGTACCTTTTTCTGGACAGCAAAAGCCCGAAAAAGGACACCCGTTAACAGAGGATTAACCCTTAAAAGCAACAGCCTGTTGCATATTCATACACCTCACACATGATGCATAAATTCCATTCAAATACAGGAATCCTACCAGTGCTTTCGAGGCGGGAAGAAGTTCGTTTCTTCTGATAAGAGGGCAATAAATTCTTTTTCTCTGAAAGATTTAGGTGTCCTGTGGCTGCTATCTCGCTGCAAGTCCTTTCTTCAAAAAAAGTATCCTACATAGCATAGTTTCTATTTTAACTTTTTTTTTAATAACCTAAAACTATATTTACCACACTACTTAAGAGAATTAATACAGCATTACTTTCTAACACAACACGTATAATATTCATTTTAATATTTGCGAAACGCCAATCATAAAATGCGCGTTTTTCACAGCGGGGCAGCAGCCAAGTGCCGCTGCCGCCAGGGCTGGCCCTGCTCAGCAGCCAGCGCGGGACAGGCTGGATCAAACCCAGCCCCGGTGGGAACCAAGCCTGCCCCAGCCCCAGGGTCTGCCAGCAAGGCCCAGAGCAGCGACCGAGATGCAGAGATGGGGGGTGGAGAGGCCTTGAGGATGGAAGGGTGGAGGAACACCAAGAGGCATCGGGCATCCCCCCCGCCCAGGAGAGAGAGAGAGCGGGACCTAGACACCGGGCAGCCCCCCCACCCCCGGAGACGGAGAGAGAAAGTGCCTGAGACTGAACTGTTACCTTGAAATTTGATATGTGCTGCCACAGCGAGGGTGGGGGAAAGGAGGCAGCAGCGATGTGTCCAGCCAGCTGCTTGGAGGAACTTTTAACCCCTTTGTGGACAATGAAAACTTTACAGAACATTAACTCTTCCCAGAAGAGAGATAAGAGTAGAGGATGAAGAAGGATATGAGCAAGTGATAAAGGTCTGGGCCAGAGAGAGAGATATGCTGCAGGGATAGAGAAGACGGAGTGGCATTTTTGCTGGACTCTTTTTATTTTTTTTTTTGTGTAGCCATGGACTGTTTCCTGTGATCCAGAGACTGCTTTCAGGGGGAGCAGTGTCTCGGAGTCAGGAGAGTTCAGTTTGGGTACCCCTCGGCCCCAGGGGGTGCAAAAAATATGGGGGGAACAGGTGTCCCAAAGTTGAGACTTTGCCATTTTGGAAAGAGACAAGGCATCCTTAAAGAGGAACCCTAGAAGAAGCCCGGGTCCATGTTCAGTGGTGAGAGCACTGAACATGGAAGGAAGGAAGGTGTCACTATGGCAAAATCCGAGTTATGTTACATTGTGACAAGAAGCCCACGGAAAAAAAGAAGGACTCCTTCTCCCCTTGATGCAATGTGGATTGAGTATTCTAAAGGGTGGTGCTGAACTGAGAGTTGGTGATTTAGGGGAATGTATTGTATTGGGAATTTGGTGGGGAGGAGGAGGAGATGTACTTGTGAAGTTTTCATTTTCCTTGTGTTTTTTTTTTTTCTTTCTATGTAGTGTAGTAAATAAAGTTTCCTTTCTCTCTAAGTAGGAGCCTGCTTTGCTTATTCCTGGTCACATCTCACAGCAAGCACCAGGGAGAGGGTATTTTCATGGGGGCATTGGCATTGTGCCAGTGTCAAACCATGACAGCAAGAAATAGTGAAAAAGCTTTTTGCTTAGCTGTAGGCGACAAGAGATGCTAAAGACGAAGACATGGAGCTCTCCAAAGCTAAGCGTCGGTCCTGGGCGTCTTTTGGCAGAAGCCGGGCTCTGGAGCACACCGCGACCGGCACAGTGCTCTGCAACTGGCACCATGCTCTGTGACCGCGCCATGCCATGCTCTTTGCGCAAAGAAACTGCTTCTGACCCTCTGGGAGCCGGAGAGAGCGGCATATCCCAAAAGGCAAACAATGAAGCCGCACAACACTGGGATTGTGTGCGCAGCTCGCAAACTGATAGAAAACAGTACCTTACCACTCTCCTGCCTTTTCTATTCACATTAACTTTCGAAAAAAGGCGTTTTGGACGACTTTTCTTTGCTTCTTGCAAAACGCTCTGCAGACCTCCATGCAACCTCTAGAACACGATTGGAGATGTTTTCTGTACTGGCACAGTTTCTCCTTGCTAGACATAGTGAAAAAAGCTTTTTGCTTAGCTGTAGGCGACAAGAGACGCTAAAGACGAAGACATGGAGCTCTCCAAAGCTAAGTAACGGTCCCGGTTGTGTTTCGGCAGAAGCCGCGCTCCGGAGCACACCGCGACCGGCACAGTGCTCTGCGACCGGCACAATGCTCTTTGCGCGAAGAAGCCGCTTCTTCGCCTCCGGGAGCCGGAGAGAGCGGCACCTTCCGAAAGGCGAACAACCAAGCCGAGCCACACTGGGATTGTGTGCACTGCTTGCAAACTGATAGAAAACAGGACCTTATCACTCTCTTGCCTTTTCCATTCACATTAACATTTGAAAAAAAGGAGTTTTGGACAACTTTCCTTTGCTTCTTGCAAAACACTCTGCAGATCTCCCTGCAAGCTCTAGAACACGATCAGAGATGTTTTCTGTACTGGCACCATTTCTCCTTGCAAGTGTGGTGGTTTAACTGGAAGTGGATTTCTGGGATATTGTGGTCGGTCCAATGGATGCTCAGATTTTAATATTGACACTAAGTTTGGCCATTGGGACATTGGATCCGCCTCTGAGAACACAGGGTTAAAAAGCAGGGCTCTTCCCCTCCAAAGCCCTCTTGGGCCTTCGGCTCGAAAGAGGTTGGATCTGCCTCCCCCGTCCAGCTGCTGCTGCTGGGCGGGGGAGAGGAGCAGCCATGCGGTAGGCCTGCGGGGACAGCTTCCTCAGCCTAAGGACACAGGAGCCTGGCAGGAGCTGTGTCCCCTGGGCAGGAAAGCCCCCCTCAGAGGGGTACTCCCTCCTTCTGCCCTTCTTCCTGCTGCTTTTCCCTCCCTCCCTCCCCTTTCCCCTCTGGCTGTGCTGGGCCACTTGTTCCCTTGCTGTGAAGTGATGCCTGCCCGCTTTCCTGGAGGAAGGAGGAAGAGGAGGAAGAGGAGGAGGAGGAAGAGGTGATGCCCCTGGTGCCACACTGCTGGCCTGGCTTAGCAGAGGGGCACAGGAGCTGGGGCCATGGCAGGAACCACAGTGGTCTCCAGAGCTGGATGAGGCCCCAGTGGCCAACAGGGCTGTGCTGGGATGTCTGCTCAGCTGGATCCATGCAGGATTCCAGCAGCCACTGCAGGAATTGCCTGGCCATGCATTGAGGATGAGTCTGGTTTACATCTGGGCTTGGGGGGAGGATTTATGAAATCTCTCCTGAACAGGAGCTGTCATGTGCCAGCACCACAGAGATATTTAGCAGGACCATGGATAGCAAGTGACATCCCGACAGAAGCCATGGGTGCTCGTGCCTTTCGCTCAAGGAAGCAAAGCAGAGTGGCACCGGAGGCCTTGTCCCCTCCAGCCTCAGCCAGAAGTGGCCATCAGGCTGGAACACCACAGGCAGGGTCAGGTGGATGCACACACCTCAGCAGGAAAGCACGGCCCTGCCAAGGAGCAAACCTGCCCTCGTGTCCCAGCAGCAGCTGAGGATTACAGCATCGGGAAGCACAGCATCCCCTTCCCTGCCACATCAAACTTGGTGAAGCAGGAATGATTTTGCTGCCCAGTGACTACCAAGGACTGAGCAGTGTGGTCCTCAACACACTCAGTGCTTTTTTTTTTTTTTTCTTTTTTTTTGTTTTGCACAGTGGTTTAGAAAGCTCCACCAAGAAGAAAATGAGGATGGTTAGGAATCCAAGGGAGGGAAGATTAGGAAGAGAGAGAAGCATCCACCCTTAAAAACATACCACTTCAGACCTCAACTAAGAAAGTATCCAATTATTTCTTAAATGTCCCCTAGACTTTCTGCCTCAGCCTCCTTGCCTTGTTAGCCATTCCACATATTTATTATTCTTTGCATGAAATAATACTTCCTGACATCTGTTCCCAGTTTGTTTCTCTTTAATTTCCATTTATAGCACATTTTCCTATCCTCTGACCATGTTAAAATAAAACAATAAGTATGTTTGACACAGTGCAAGCTACTTAAGATCATGATCCTTCCCTGACCTTGATATTAAAAAAAAAAAAGTCCTAAAACACAGAAAGCACTCGAATGAACTTAGTGGAAAAAGGCAACAGAAAGCTCAGAGAATCACAAAGCACTCATTTCACAACGGTGCTGCAGCCAGTGACTCAGGGAGCAGCAGGAGGAGCAGTCTGTGGTTACAGCCCAGCTCCTCTGACAGGGATCAGCTGAAGGCAGCTGGGAAACAGAGGTGCTGGGGGCTCCATGAGATGAGAGGGCACAACCAGGAGGCTGTAAGAGAAAAGGCAGCAGTGGGACAGGCATGGCAAAGGAAATGTTAATTCCCTGTGCAGGGACAGAAATTGGCTGGAGGGATGTTTCCCCTTCTGACCAGGCAGATGGGAAAAGGTGCCCTTCCCTTGCTCTGAAGAGATTTCGTGTCCAAGTGCAATCTGGCAACTCCACAAGCACTAAATTCTCAAGGAGAAGCAATGAGGAGCTTTAGCTGTGGCACGAGAACATTTCATGTTGTCATCTCTATATTGGTACAAGCCCTCAATGTAATTTTAGCTCAGGAGGAGGTTGCTTATGAAGCAAATATAAAATGGCAAGAAGCAATGTAGCCTCCAACCAAACGTGTGTACACACCTTCCAGCCAAGTGACAGAGCAAACCAGGAGCCAGCATTGTCACCTTTTTAGGACCACCAGGCAGCTCTGATGGAAGGAGATCCTTCCCTCCTGCTCTGTCCAAGTGCTGGCCT
Organism: Emberiza elegans; assembly: GCA_024865655.1. Classification (NCBI taxonomy): domain Eukaryota; kingdom Metazoa; phylum Chordata; class Aves; order Passeriformes; family Fringillidae; genus Emberiza; species Emberiza elegans. The sequence continues at coordinate 4,285,965 of JALJVW010003752.1, forward strand.
GCCCAGGCTCAGCTCCTGCTGAGCCAGCAGTTCAGTGTGGTGGCACATCCTGCTGTGACCAGGCTGGCGCAAGGTCACAGCCCTGAAGGGAAACCCAGGGAACTGGAAACCCTTCTGGGAGCCTCTGCAGCTGGGTGTTCCAGCACAGATGTGGGCACTGCAGCAGCCAGGAGCCGTCCAGGCAGTGCAGATCCTGTGCCCCTGACCTGCCTCTGGCAGATTTCTTTACTCACACAAGTGTTTTACTGATAACTGATACTCCCTCGGGATGCCTTAGGGAGTTTTCCTTTACCCACACTCGGAGCTGAGCTGTACCCACTTAGAAACCTTGGGGTCCATCTGAGGCTTTCTCAGGTCAAACAAAGCCATGCAAAGCAGGACTAAGAGCAGCCAAGTTCAGCTGTGCCCTGACAAAGCACTGGCCCCTCAAACACAGCGTGCAGTTCCGTGCCAGGGCTGCACCACTACGGCCCAAGAGCCAGAAGCTGATGAGGCTGGATGGTCTTTGGGGAAGCAGATCAGACCCTGTACAGACACCCCAAAAGCCCACCCTGTCCCTGAGAGCCTTCTCCAAATGCTCCTTGAGGTGGGAAGGGACCCACAACAATCTGAGTCCCAACAATCCTAAATCCCAACACCTGAGAGTGTTGTCCAACCTCTCCCTGACCTCTTGAATCACCCAGAGCTGGAAGGGACCCATCAGGATCAAAGTCCAGCCTCTGGCCCAGCACAGGTCACCACAAATTTTTCCCCCAAATCCCAGATCATTGCCCAAACCCTCCCTGACCTCCTGAATTACAGACTACCCAGAGCAGCAAGGGACCCATGAGGATCATCCAGACCCTGCACAGACACCTCAAAATCCCATCCCATGCCTGGGAGCATTGTCCAAACACTCCTGGAGCTCTGTCAGCTTTGGTCACCATTCCCTGGAGACCTCTTGAATCACCCAGAGCTGGAAGGGACCCATGAGGATCATTGATCCCACACTTTGAAGGCACCATCCAGCAAATAGCTGGATCAGGTGCACTGCACATGCAGGACTGCTCCTTTTGGAAAACCAGCACCTCCCAATGCCCAGGAGATGCTCCCCTGATTGTCCCCTGGCTTCTGCAGCCAGCTTGGCCAGCCCTTGGGAACCACTGAATGCCTGGCAGCCCGGAGCTCACAGCTACAGAGAGGTGTGTTTGTGCCTCTGCTCCCTGAACTCCCTGCACTTCATCCGCTTCCCTGGGCTTTAACTGTAAGCAGACAGAGCTCACAGAGGTGGATTTGTCCTATAAAGTCCATGGTTTGGAAGCATAAACATGAGTTCCCCCTAATCCGCCTGTTTCTTCTGCTCATTTCTCCTCTGCCACAACTGGCCAATTTACCTTTGCTGTTCATCCAGCCCAGCATCCACAGCATTTGGAAGACTCCAGAAGTGACTGAGGAGATAAAGAGAAAAGCTGTGCTACACCCCAAGGCCTGATTATGCAAAGCTTTGTGCAAACAGTGTTGCTGCTGCCTTAGAAAACAGGTTGGGAGGAGGGGATGAGAAAGCTTCACAGTGTGATGTAGCCCATTCCTGGGGTTGTAATCTGGATTTAACCAGCACCCTCTATTTTATGTGCTGAAATAGGATTTATGAAAATGTACCAAGGGTCATTTTTTTGTAAGTTGCAATCTCTTTATTTGATTAAGTAGTCTGAGTCAACAAAGTTATAGTCTCCTCTATTTCTGACAGTTTCTTCAGCATCTGGCTCACCTTGGCCTCATCAAACTCCAGGCAGAGAAACTCCGATTCCTACAAAAGAAGAGAGAACAATATTTGAGAAAAACAATTATGTTTGATCCCTGTGCAGAAATTTGGTGAAGAATTTGACAGCTTAACTCCATTTGTCAATAGACTTTCTTGCATCTTCCTGTCTGATTAGGAGCACTAATTTGATAAAAATCCAGGTGGGATCTGCCTGAGGCAGATGTGTTTGCAGGAGGCTGCATAAGAAAGTGTGGACAAAATCCTGGAATAGGTCTCAGAGCATTCCTTGATTAGGAAGCACTGGAAAAGTCAGATCTCAAGCAATCCATGAGTTAAGCCCCGAGGCTTTGAGGAGACCCAGACCCTTGCTGAGTGAACCATTCTCCATGGACACCAGCAGATCCACACAGCATCAGCCCACCCTGAGCAACTGCTGCAAACTGGACTGCAGAGCCAATGCCTCTTCAGCTCCTGCTGGATCTCCCCAGTTTTAGCATCCTTGCTTTTCCAGACCTGACTAGAAAAGTCCAGAGCAGGCTTTCACACAACAGCTCCTGCAGGAGGAGCAGCTTTTCTCACCAGCCCAAAATAATCCCAGTATCTGTAACACATTTCAAGTCTCCTCTCACTGACAAGATCCGCAAGAGCTCTCTGTAACCTGACCCCTCATTGCTCCACCACGCGTGCTCCAGCCGGGGCTGGTTTCTGTCCTGACCTTTGGGAAGGAGTGGCAGTGCCATGCTGTGCAGGGACCTGGTCCTCCATGGGATGACCTCCAAGGCCGAGCTCCTGGTGACTCCTCAGGCCTTCCAGCCACAACTCTGCACCCCGAGTCATGTGAGCCCATCCACAGATTTAATCAGGCCAGGGCTGCCCAAGCAACCTTTGAGATCGGCTAAAGCTGATTTCATGGCTTAATCACAGGGGAATGTGAGTGGACAGGAGGAGATGGAAGTGCCTACTTCTGGAGGAGATGTTTTTGCCTGAGCCTAAAGCATAATGAGGACTTTTTTTTTTTTTGTTCCCCCTCTTCAGGTTTTGTCAGTCAAAAGGAATGTAAGTTGATGAAAACAAAACACTTTGATTACACAGAACTCTTTGATTACACAAAGACACTGCCACTTGGTACAAGTTAAGTGCACTCAGGAAACATTCTTTTAGCTATAAAGCAGCTAAAACTCTCCCATGTGGGCTGGACGGTGTCTGGTTATCCACTCTCATGTGCACCAACCTAAAACCTGACCCAGGAGGGCTGTAAATCAGGCTGCTCAGAACTGAGCTTCGGTTTTATTTAATGCTTTGTTAGTTTATCTCCCTCATGAAAAACAGAACAAAAAATAAGATGGAGCCATGAAATACAGAAATCCTTATTCCTTCCCTAAGGCATCCTCCAGGAGCAGGACAAATAGTATCCCTGCTAATCCTCAGCAGGAAACAAGGCATCCCTTCTGATGCTTCCTACTGCTAAAAAATGATTCAGCCCCCTTGGAGTTGAACAAAACCAAAACCAGTCATGGACTCGAAGTCCTGCAGCCCAGCACTGCTGCTGCCCGGGCTGGAAGCGGGGTTTCAGCTTCAGGCTGGGAAGCCGAGGTCGGTGCCCAGAGGAAGGTGTGGGAAAGGATCCCCATTTCCTGCAGCCGCCTTGGCTTTGTCCCTCCACACTTTCCCACCCCTCCTCCCCTCTCACTCCCGAGCCCGGGCTATAAAAAGGAGCTGCAAAACAAAACATCCAAGAAACACAAACTGCCCCCAGCCTTGAATCGGGTTTTCTAGGAGCTGCAACAACAGAGTGCTGCAAAAATATTTATATGAGAGACTAAAAGAAGCACGACTTTTTTGGTCTCAGTAACAATACTTAAAAACCCCATGTATTTTTAGAAAACCAACCCTCACAAATTGAAAACTTGAAAAAATTACGATTGTTCTCTATTGTATCACTTTGGCCAGCTACTTAAAATGCTTTCTATCAACTTTGATACACGTTGTATTTCTAAGTTTTAGCCACTACATTGGAACAAGAGAAAGGAACCCCTTAGAATTCGCATATCATTGCATTCATATTCATTTCCCCTTGATTTGGAGGATCCCACAACAACACTGAGCATTTCACAGACACCAGCCAAGGCGCCAGACCCACTCTTAGAAGCTGCCTCAACTCGACGCGGTGCTTGTAAGATCATTAGAGGTTCTTTGTAAAGGAATTATCCCAGCTTGAATTACCAGGAAAGCTCTTCAGACAGTGCGAAAGCATCAGTTTCGGGTGCCTGTGTGCAAACACAGCCAGCCAGCCGAGTGCTCCTGGCCTTGGGCACCCAGGCAGCCTCTTCCCGGGGCAGTGGGAGGACTGGAGGGGTTTGGGTCCGATCCCTTTGGAGCAGGCAGCGCAGCCATGGGCTCTGCGGAGCCTGCAGGCTAAGGCAATCGCACTGCTCCGGAAGAGATCTTATTCTCTTCTATTATTTAACGTTTTGCCTTAGAGTAGGATGTTTTAAAGATTTAAGGATTCCCCTTGCACATGTAAAAACCCAATCTGTAATGTCACCAAAACTTGCCTTCAAAACAATCTTTAATTGTGATTAAGAAGCCACATTCATTTTCAGCCCTCCCCATTTTTTTATGAACAGAGCCCAAAAAAAAAAAAAAAGTGAGAATTCCAATCAAAAAGTAGTAGAGTTCAGACGTGCTGCCTTTTTGGACATTTTGGGCTTGGCTCGTACCCAAGCGCAGGGCTCGGGTTAGACCAGAGATGTGTTAGCACAGATGAATCTCTGACCGTTCCCATTACCAGTAAATTAGGCTGAAACACCAAACGCGGTGGGGATAAATAAAACAAGGAGCTGGTCCCCAAGACATAAAACAAGGAGCTGGTCCCAAGACATCACCGAGCGGGGACTCGGAGCCAGCACACAGCAAACGTGCCTGGCAATTCACAGCACATCAGCTCCCCCAGCAACACCCACGGGTGCAAACAAATGCCATTTGGTTCCAAGGCATTAATTAAACACAAAAGACAAAATACTCGTTTCAGAATAAATCTACTGCTGATATTTTTTGGTCCAATTTTGCAAAGAAATGTTAAGAGATTGCTTCTCTGGAGTAAAAAAAACACCTGCAGGGGCTTAGGTATAACCTGCTGTTGCCAATAGTCTGGTTTATCTGGTAATGTCAACTCTCCCACTTCCTCCAAATGTGCTACTTCCATGTAAATACTATTCCAATAAAACACCTGCAGGGACTATCCTGTAAATATTATCCCAAGTCATAAGTGTAATTGTGTTATAGGTTAAGACACAAGGTGGTCAAATTTGTCGAATTACAGAATTTATTAATTACAGCAAGCAGACATAAGCAAGTACAGCGCTGGGTGGCAGGGGAGTCACCGCTCCCCCAACTGCCACACTGTGGTGAGTTTCAGTCCTCCTTTTATACACCTGACGCTTCTTGTACTCTGCGCACGTGTATTTCTTGAAGGTGTCTTCTGCTTCTTGGTAATTGTTGGATGAAGATTCTCTGGAATAAAAAATTCTATTCTCCAAGTGACACTACCCTTTTGAGTAGCTATATTGGCCTCAGATAAGTAGGCACTGGGAGTTACAGGGCTGTCCCCACCCTGCCTTACAGCAGCCATGCTGGCTACAGATAGAGACACTGGGAGCTGTAGGGTGTTCTGGCTGCCCACCCCCTGTCTGTCTATAGGGTCACACATAAAGAGGTGCTGGGGAGCAATACACTAGCTACAGATAAAGGAGGTATTGGTACAGGGTGCCTCTACCCTGCTTATCTATAGGGCTATACACAGGGCAGGGCCCATTGTCTTACCCTGGGCTTGGGGAGAACATAGGGAGTCTGGGGAAAAAAACCAAACTTGTTAGGCGAACAAGCATGATACATCCTTGAAATTGAGCAAGCATTTACTAAAAGTTTAAGCGAGAGCAAATTTATATATATATGCTATATTTAGGTACAGCCTTGCGATTTCCTGTTATGCACTCCTTCAACTATTTAGTGAACAAAACGTATTTTCAACCTATTACAATTGTATTTCAGCAGGAAAATCAATCACAGAATCACAGGATGGCTTGGGTTGGAAGGGACCTTAAAGCTCATCCCTGGCCAGGGACACCTTCCACTAGACCAGGTTGTTCCAAGCCCCATCCAACCTGGCTTTGAACATTTCCAGGGATGAAGCATCCACAGCTTCTCTGGGGAAGCTGTGCCTCACCATCCTCTGTCAAAAATTTCTTCCCAACATTTACTCTAAACCAACTCTCTTTTAGTTTAAAACCGTTCCCCTTGCCCTTTCACTCCATGACTGTGTCCAGAGACCCTCTCCAGCTCTCTTGGAGTCCCCTTTAGGTACTGGAAGGGATTCTAAGGTCTCTCCAGAGTCTTCTCCATGCAGAACAACCCAAAGTGTCTCAGCCTGGCTGAGGCGCTCCTGCCCTGCCAACATCTTCATCACTCTCCTTTGGACTTATCCCAGCAGGTCCATGAGGTTCACTGGTCAGTAATGGACAACTCTGAGCCTCCATCCTCATGGCTCAGCACCAGAGCAGGTTTTCCCTGAGCCAGTACCTGCTCAGGCTGGCATGGCACACAAACGCAAATCTTAATAAAAAAAAAGAAAAAAAAAAGGGGGGGGGGAGGATATTAAAAAGAAAATCCAACTGCCCTCTCCAATACCAAAAAAGGCAAGAGAAAAGAAATTAAACACCACACCCCCTGTCCCCCAAAATCTCAACATAACCAGAAATTCAAAATGGAAATTAGACATTTTTAACAGTGCAAGGACACATTCTCCTTGCAAAAGGCACATCCAGAAGTCATTTTTGCAATGATGCTGCCAAGCTCTATCACAGAAGCCTTCCTTCACTGCAGACTATCCTTACCATTACCGTGGGAATTTGGTACTGTGCTGCCCAGTGGCAGAAAATAAACCCTGATAAATTCACCCTTACACTATAAACTTGCTTCCAAACCTTTCTCTGGGTGGCCTCTCCCTGACACGTGGTGCTCACCATTCCCAGGGCTGCCTGGGTCAGAGGGACCTGCCCTGTCACATGTGCAGAGCTCTCTGCCATCCCCTCTTTCAATCAATCATCTGCTGCAGGAATGTCACAATACACAACATCCACCTTGCATGAATGGTCCAAAAAGAAGGAAAACCTTGGATTTTACCTTGCATTTCCTTCTTCAAAAATTACACTTACAGGACATTAAACTGGGTAGTTCCACTGGGTGCAAATATTTAATGTCAGAAGTTTATGAGAGCAATTTATTTTTGCCATTTAGATTCTCGTCTTAGGAACATCTGATAAATGGTAAAAAAAAAAAAAACACACACAAAAAGTTGCCCCAAACCAATGCAGAATGACAAAAGTGTGAGATGCTGCATCGATTCTTCCATCACATTGCATTAATCGTGATCCCACTGCAAACTTCTGGAGTTATTTTTATATTCATTAATATTCTGCAAGATGTACTGGGGCATATGATAATGACAGCAAAATCTAGATAATTCCACAAAAAATGCAATGGACTGTAATCCATTGATTTCACACTCCCACATTTTTGACAATACTAAGTTCATTATTTTTAATTCAATTTAGAGCTATTTTTGATAGATATCTACAATCATGCCCTTCAAAAACTCTAATGTAAAGTGCAATTCATTTTCATAATACTGTATAAAATAAAGCACAAATATTTGTAACTGTGAGAGCCTTTTAATTCTCTGTTATTTGGGTATTACACAAACCAGGAACCTCTTAAGCAAATTATTATTACAACCCCTTAAAAAAAAGTTAACTCGATTGCAGATTTTTAATACTTTTAATGTAACATCAAGCCTGTAATATCACAGATTAAGCAGATTAAGGATTGCAGAAAATGGAACAATTCCAAAGGATAAAAGTAGATCCCTGATACTGCATAGCAAATGTAATGTCATTCCTTTTACATTATCAGCCTCCTGAAAATACGCCACCTCATATTTTATACCCTACATGAAAAATGAGCATTTCTGGATGCAGCTTTAACCTGATGCTCCCTGTGCCTTCTGGAGGTGCAGCTTCCTTTTCAGCAAGTGTTGAAGAAAAACAAAGCCAAACCATAATTTAATCAGTATAACTAATTAGAAGGTATCATACTCTGTAGCTTTTATACCTTTCACATTAAAAAGCTAACAAGAACAACATGATTCTTACTAATTAACAAGAAAAAAGGACAATACTTTTATGAAAGCCTCTTCCTATATGGCTCTGTTGCTTTCAGACTGGAGACACTAACTTTCATTGCTTTCTGTAAACCTTCGAATTTCTCTTTTTGTTTAAAAAAAAAAATCACACTGATTCACACCTGTTTCTGGTTTCTGACCTTATGCATTCCCCACATCCCACCCTGAGTGCCCTGCCCTGTGTGCTGCCCCTGCACAGACTCATCACTCCAGGGGTTTCTTATCCACTGTTTTCCCCAAAACCTTCCCACCACAGTGTGCAAACACAATGGACAAGTGCTGGGTGTCCAGCCCAGGTCTGGGATTAGTGATCCCTCATTTCTGTTCACTCAGTGCTCACCCAGCTCCAGATGCTGGGAGGACACTGCTCCTCCCCTGGGGATGTCCCTCAGAGCCTTGGCTGATCAGGAGAGGCAAGCATTGCTGTGGTCAGAAAGGAGAGGTTAAAAGCCACAGTTCTGCTGGAACCAACACAATGCAGAGAAAAGGACCTGGTTCTGCTGACAAAATGCAGATTTCATTCTCATTTATGGATGACTCTTTGCAAGGTCATGACTGTGACACTTTTTGTGTGGCCTCACCTGATCGGCTGCTGTTTGCTAAGCCTGCTCACCTGGTTCCTCCAACACCTTCAGCTACCTCAGGCTCAGGCTACCCCACAAAACCTGCTGCAGTCACAGGGGCTTCACAGAGCAGAAAACCCTTCACAGCCCTCCTCACTGAGGAGTGGTGGAGGTTTGACTCTGTATAATGCTGCATCTGCACCCTGGAACACGCTCAGCTTAGGCTAAAATCTCTTGGAATTGAGCTGTTGGACAAAAACTCTACCTTGAGGTGTTCAGAGTATCCTAAATTTTTAAGGCAATTCTTTTTCATGAGGGGATCAAGAGGCACCTTTCTGACCTTGCAGTCACCTTGAGCTTACTATTTCCAAGGTTTGGTTTTTTCTCAAACCCCCCACCACCACATTACAGCACTCCCTATTAAAAATTTTTAAAGAATTAAAAAAAGGTATTTAAGGAGAAACCTCCAAAGTATTTTTTCCTCTCACAGTTTTGATATTGGGTATGTGCAAAGCAGTTTGGGGAAGGATCCAGCCTGGCCTGGGAAATACTGACCATGTAAGCAGGTCATAGTTGAAGGCCACTCAATACAGGGCTGGGTAAATCCCAGCCAAAGGCACTGCCAGAACTTCTGCCTTCTGAGATAGGAATGGAATTGAAACAAGGGAACAGAAAGTGTTGTGATCTAACTCCTGCTGCAGGAATGAAAAGTGAAACCTCTCTGTATCTGAACTGTTCTAAAAAAATTCTAAAAAATAATGCAAACACACTCACTCCTCTGACCCCTCTGTGCCCCTCCAGACACTGTTTTGTCAAAGAAAGCACACCAAATGCTTCCATTCTGAATTCCAGCATCTTTGAAAGCACAGCTGAGCTCCAGCTCTTTCAAACCCTAAAACAGTGCATGTGGAATGTTTAATCTTTAACAGGAGCGTTTTTCCCCTGCTGCTTGACTGCTTGAGGTAAGTAGGTGTGATGGCATACCAAATAAATCAATTAACCTGCTTAGGCTGATGACACTGTCTTGGAGACCTGGTATGCAACTGTGCCTGGGGTCTTGAGCCAGCTGCTATTTAAACAAAGGTGTAAGCAGAGCTAAAATCCTTAGCTAGGAAATGCATGAAGAGGTTTTAAAAGGAAAAAGAAAAAAAAACAAACAAAACCAATGATATCTGCAAGCTTCATCAAACTGTACATGGAAGCACATAAAGCCAGCATAAAAAAAATATTAAATTACCTTTGTATCACTGTGAGATTTGGAACAAAACATGTATTAAAAAACTAAATTTAAAATAAAAACTATATATAAGATGATATACATATGTAGTTTATACAGTTATATATATTACACGGAAAACTATATAAAAACTATTTAAACCCTCCATTTCTGGCAGGGCATCAGGCTCTCTCACAAGGGTACCAGTGATGAGAAAGCTCCATCATCACTTATTCAAGCCCTGCCTGCTGTGTCAGCTCTCCACTAACAGAGTCTCTCAGTGGAACCACTGCAAGGTAAGGTGCTCTCCTCTCAGAGTCCTCTGCAGGGGGACTTAAGAGACAGTAGAGGGTAAATGTCCTTCCTCACTTATGATCTACATTTTTCTACCTTGTTTGACAGCTATCCTTGTTTTCTTGTGCAGTGTTTTGTTTGGCTGGTGTTTTTAAGGCTGCTCATGGAGCTGAAATATCAGTGTACAGCTTTCCCTAGGCTGTTTTATGTCCCAATAACTAGGCTAGCCTTTGTTTTTTCAGTCTTGCAGCTCTTAATTGCAGTGTGCATTTAGTCTAAGAACAAGAGTCCTTACTGATGCATCTTCTGCTTTTACACTAAATCCAGCTTTTCTAGTGAGAACATTCTTTAGATCTGGAATTAATTTTCATTACCTTTACATCTACCTATTACCTAACATGGGAATCATTCAGCATGGCAAAAAAATTAAAATCAAACATCACTCATTATCAAAACCACCCCCCCCCCCCACTTTCTCAGAATAAAGTTTCAACTACTTTATGTTACTATTTACCATTTTCTTCAATGTTTCAGGAAGTAGCCTATCACAGCATCAAACCCTCCCTGCCACTGGGGCATGTTTTTGTAACAGGGTATCCCCAAGACCAGGAACTTGGTTAACTCCTAAGGACACAAGGAAATTTCTGTGCTTTTAATGTAACTTTTTATTTAATCAAATCAGTGTCAACCACATTCCTCTGTTACTGCAATAAACAATACCAGGAAAACAGGAATGAACTCAGGGGGGTAAGAATTATTTTACACCAAATCAATCAACACACTTAAAGTCATCTGCATTTAGAAATAATCCCACAGTTAAAGAATGCACTAAAAACCTGAGCAGAGAATTCCTGACCTTTAGGAGGCTGTATGACTTGGGATTCTGGAATTTTCTGGCTGAGAGTACTGCTGGCTTGCAGGCTGAATAATTTGGTTAGCAGCCCCAAGACAGATCACTCTTGCTCCTCCACAGCTCTTTCATGTTTATGTGTTACATAAATGACTCAGGAATCCATTAATGTCCTGCTCAAATCTAAAAGCTGAGTAGAAATGAATATCGTCTTCCAAGCCAAATCATTCTATGGTCTGTAATATTGGGATATTGGAACACAAGACAGATGATGGACTTTGGACCCTGTTAGCATAAGAGACTCGATAACAGGATGCCTTGGCAATAGCAAACAGAACTTTGAGGATTAAATCGAGATTGCAAGAAGATTCAATCAGACTGACTTACCAGAAAAAGAAAATGGCATCAAGACTTCTGCAAGCAAGAGATATTTAAAGTGTATGTTTATTTATGTGATGATTAACCCAATTATTATAGTATAACATTACTAGCCTTCCTAAAATACTATATAAGCATTTGTACTTCACAATTGTACTTCACATTGTACTTCACAATACTTCACAGATTCTTTGACCACCACAGAGTCTCTGTCTCTCTCTTCATCACCAATACTGTAACCCTAAAACAACTGATTTTCCCTGAGAGCAGACAATGCTGGCTCCTGTTGATGGCAAAGGCCAGAGGATCTTGGCTTTTCCTCTCCAATCAGTCTTCAGTCAAGGCTGTAACTGGTTTTCTCAGAGAAGAGACCAAAGATTAGAATTACTCTGAAACAGCATTTTGGAATAAGATATGTTTAAAACTCTCCTTTCTGCTCCTTTCTGAACCCTGCACATTTGCCCTGTGGCCTGAAAGGCACCTGGATTGCCTGAAACAAGAGCACGAGGGGTAGGTGGCTCCTCTTGCTGAAATGCTTCAACACCCAGAGCTGAACTAAAAGTACAAAGGTGTTTATTTTGGTTGCTGCAAGTTTTGCAAGTAGTGAGTAAAGGCCATGCAAACCCTCTGCTGATTTATGACTCTTAATGGCAACTGGTAATGCCCTCAAAAAGCCCCATTTCAAAAAGTCCCTATGTTCTTCACCTAAGCTCAGGGATCAGCATGACCCAGCTACACCAAGTATGTTTTGTGCTCACAAAATGGAATTTTTCAGAAATAATTTTTGAAGGGCAGCTGTTTGAGCCCTTCTCTCCTGGCCGTGTTCACAGCAAGCAGCAATGCCAGGCACCCATTTGCTCCAGGGCATTTCACCATCAGAGAAGGAGAGAGAGAGACATGGCACAAGACAGGCACACACACCCCCAGCAGCATCCCCATCTCCTCCCAGAAACATTATCCCTCTGGCCCTGGCACACTGATCCCACACATCTGGAATTCCAAGCAAATACACCTTGAAATGGATGGTGAAAAGTCACTGGCATTTGGGCAGAACCGCTCATCTAAAAATGCATAAACAGGGTACCAAGGGCTTGAAAATATGCCTGCAGTCCAGCATGCATTCAGCTGGGCTTTCCTTCTTAAAATATTTAACAAGACAAAGCAGTCAGACCAAACAGGCTTTTTATTTTTGCTGCTTTTATGGCACTTATCCGTAACCTTTCTGATGATCTGAAAATAGAACTTATCAGGACAAAAGGATCTACTCAGAGTTCTGTGGCCACTGCAAACAGGTCTCCTCAGTGGGACCAAAATAACTATATTTGTTTCTTTTCTGCAATTTGAGTGTGTGAACTTACAAGGGGACAAAAAAAGCCAAATTAAAAAAAAAAAAAACCAATGAAACAGTCTAAGTAATTTTAGGTATTTTTTCCTCATTACTTCTAGAATGCAAACTGTCTTTCAATTCACCGTGAGAAACCTCCCACAGCAAAGGGGGCAGCCACGTGTTCAGAGTCCAGCCTGGTTTACAGCCCCTCCAGCACTGCTGCTCTTGCTGTTCCACAGCCTGGGGACAGGCATCACACCCGGATTTATCAGCACAACAGCAGCTCCTGCTCAGTGTGGTGCAAAGTCTGCTGAAGATACTGAGAATCTCTGCACTGACCTCAGTGACCTTCAGATCAAATGCACAGAAACATCAGCATTGTGTGCCAGCAGGGAGACACCGGAGGAATACAGCTCTCTTCTGAAAATATAGGAAAAGCTCCAGATTTGCATTTTTCTTTGCCTTTTTTTTTAAACCACAGAACATGTCCTTGGTATTATTTGCTGCATAATACATAACTCCTTTTTCTTTTTTTTTCAGCCTCTTTTCTTGTGTAAGGTGAAAAGCAAAGGCTCACAGTGAAAGCTGAAGCTGGAGGTGCAACCCTGAAGGGACAAACGTGGGAGGACATTTCTGCCTGAGCAGAATCTCACTGCAGCCAAGGGACTGCCTGCTCTGCCCACACAGCTCTCCTTGCCTCCATTAAAATTACAACTTTGCTTTATTCAATCTGTGATTTCACAATTCATTCTAGAAATGAATGTGGGCAATAGAGCCTACACTCAATACCGCACCTGGATTAATCTGTTTAAAGGTCTCATCAGGACAGATTAGGACACCAATTCTCAATATGATCCCCAAACCAGCTTGGCCACAAGGATTGTTTTAAGGTTGGAACTTCATAGTCCTCTTGACAGGCATCATGTTTGAACCATGTATTTTTCCAGAAACATGAAAGGTTGGAAGAGAAGTTATCTAATTTTGGTTGACCTCCCATTCTCAAGTGAAGGGCAAGTGGTACTGAAGTAGAAATCATTTCCATAACTGAGTTGCACAGCAGTCATTTAACAATTAATAAGCAATCCACTCAGCACATGAAAACTGAATAGGAAAATAAACACATGAGAATCAAAGATACCTCTGCAAAGAAAGGATTTAGCTCTTCTACATCAGATATTTAATTAGTTGTCTCTTTTTCTCATGGTGAACAAGAGGAGAAGAAGGCAATAAAAGACCTTAACCACTTCTCCTGAGGAAAATGGAGATGTTGTGAATGGCTCATTTAGCTTTCTGTGCCTTTGGAGCAGAGAAGAAATCTCTTTGGTTTTTTTTTTTTCCTCCACAACAGCAGTTTTATTCTCTGTGCATTTTTTTTATTCTCCACCTGTCTTTTTGGGCCGGCACCCAGAGCTTGGACACCAGCCTCCAGCAGAGTAAGCATGTGTCTCCTCATGGTAAATCTGCTTCTCCTGCATCAGGAAAAGGTCCCATTTGTGACTGGCTCCCCTTGGCAGATGTAAGGTCACTGCTCTTGCTGTAAGACTGTGAGAAATAGAATGTATTTCAGCTCCTCCCCATTCCTGGGATCAGGCTAAAGATTTCCTCCTGGGAGACCAACCTAAGCACCAAGGACTTTGCCTTGTGGTCCTCATGCTGGCCTGGCACACCGTGGCCAGGAGGGCACAGGGACACCTCTCCTGTCTTCAGCACCACCCCCTGCCTGCTCTCTGCAGCTCTTGAGTGGGAGAAGTCACGTAGCAGCTCTCAGGTAAAAGAAAACAGAATGCTGCTGTGATTTCAGGCAGGGAGATGAGATGGAGAAAATGAGCATTACACAACTCCTAAAGAAGCAGGGAAGGGGAGGATGATGTGCAATGCCAAGTGCTGTTGCCTGGTTTTGGACAGCTGTCCTGAAGTAGAAGTACAGTAAAATCTGTGAGTGGACCTGTGTCTCTAAGACGCATGTGCTTCTTCTCTTTTCAAGCATCAAAACACTGCACAGGATTTTTAATCCTGCCAAGCCTAGAGGTTTGTACCAATGGCTGCTCTTCCTGCTGCCCTCTTGACCAAAAGGTGCTAACAAAGCCAGGACAGCTGAGCAGCATTGTGATAAAAATAGTTGGTTTTGGCTTAAATATCTTGCTTTTCAAACCCCCTGCCTCCTGGGAAGCTAAGCCCCTACCTGTGAAAGGGCTGGGAGGTAGTGGAAACTGTATGGAAAGATTTGGATTATTTTGAGGGCTAGTAGGAAAAAAGGGGTCTGAATCTAAAGGCAAAAATGCCAGTGAGAACAGGGAATGTCTGTTTGCCTTCCCTGCCTGCCTGCAGGATTTTCAAGTCTCTCCTAACCCTGCTAATGCCTATTACATCTTTCCATGCCTATTACATCTTTCTTTAAGGTTTGGAGACAGGAGTTAGCACATATTTTGCAGCAGCAATAAATAATTCAATTCTCAGGTTTATTTCCTCCCATTCTTTAAACTTGCTTTTATCTGACTCCCTGCTGAATGCCTAACAGGGATTTTCACTGACCAGCCAACCCTTGCACCCCTGGTTTTCCCTTCCTTCTCAAGCCTTTACAACACACACAGTGCTCAGGGGGGTTTACAAAACCCAAATGACTGCTTCTCCAAAAGCATCATTTCACCTCCCTTCTGGAGATTTTTTTTGTAAAAATCATACATTAATTAGCAAAGCTGGGTTTAAGTCATGCTAGCTGTTGTCTGTATCCACCACAGAACTGTTGGGATTAAATTCCCAGAGCCTGCCAAGGCATCTGCAGGGAGAGCAGAGCCCAGGACACTGTGCAGGCACAGCACCCCTGGGACCTGGCTGTTCCGTGCCTGAGGCAAAGCCAGAAGTGGAGTTTCATTTTCAGAAGGGCCAAACCTGCTCAGAAATTGAAAACAAAGTTTGATAAACAGCTATAAGGTTCTAGGAAAAAAGGTGGCATGCTGGGCTCCCTGCATTCACTCTGCTCTGTTGTAGGCTTGGTAATAGAGTAGATATTATAAAATGTGCCTTAATTTCCTTGGAGAAAAGGATTATCCTGAGATAAAGAGTACTGGGAAGCAGCTTTACATTTGGAATGGCCTTTCATCCCACAAGCCCAATTAACATTTCTGGAAACAAGCCGTAGAGATGTAAAGACATTTCTAAAATATCAGCCTGAGTTATGAAAAAGTATTGGTACCATGGTGCTCCTGAAATAACCAGGGAGAGAATTTGGCATTTCTGACCTCCTTTGATTGGATCCCCAATAAACAAGTTCTTGAAGAGAACTCAGCATTACCATTTTATGGGTTTGCGCTACTTCTGTATGCAGCCACTTAACAAAGGACTGTAATTAAATGCTGATGAAATACCTTAAATTGACATTACAGACTGCTCATTTCAAACCAGTGCAGTGGCAGTGTTTGGTTGTGGTTTGGGATTTTTGTGGTTGTGGGGCAGCAGAACAGGGGAGGCACCATGAGCATCCCCGGCATCTAAAAAGCAACAAAAAAAGAATAACTTTCAAAACAGTAACTTCCACTATACTTTTAAAGAAAGCCAGGCAGTCACACAAAGAAATCTAACATATTTTGGGTGTGTTATAAAACCAGAACAGCACACCCTGGCTGAAAAGCAGCCCAGAGGTGCTTTCCAGAAGGAACACTGAATCCAGTTTTGGAATCCTGTGCAACTGCAAAGGGATTATTACAATTTTCAGGCTGAATTTTAAACAATAAAATAGGGACAGACAACATCAGATTGGGATTTCTGTTTCTAAACCTGTGTTTTTCCTATCACACCATCTTCCCAAGAGCTGATCCAAGGGGAGTGCAGTCACAGACCTTGGGCTGGAAAGAGTCAGGGGTCAATCCCCAGCAGCAACTTCAGGGATGCACCTGCACTTCAGACACTGAGGGGCTCTAAATCACTTCTCCTCACAAGAACAAACAAGTAGGGATGAGAATGGAGCTGCCTGTGAAGCACTTGAGAGGAGTCATGAGGGATTCCCCTTGCTGGAAACCTCTCCCAGGGATGTTATCCCAGATGGATAATGGACTCCCCTCCCTCCCCTGTCCCCAAGCACTGCTCTTCAAGAATGTGTCTGAGGAAATTTCCATAATGAAATCTCCAAAAAAGCCAAAGTCTTCCAGAACAGGGGACTAGTTTTAGTGCTCCCACTGCAGATGAGCCTCAAAAATATAAAGTGGTCCTTGCACTGCATCTCTGCAGAGGAGTTCAGGAGGAGGCAAGAAGGTCACTGGCCATGTCAAAAAAACCCACTCTAGATAGCATTTTTCATCTGGACCAGACCTCTAATGCAACCCCTCTTCTCTTGCTAGTTTCTGGTTGCCTTGGATTCTGTGCCTCAAAATGGTCATGAATAGAAAATTATAAGGAAATACATCTTTACTCACTCCCACCACACATTACACTTCCTTTGTGAGCAAAACTACCAGGACTTCTTCAAAGTGTGGAAAAGCATATTTTTAACTGCTACTAAAGATACAGTGAGTCATTAATGATCTGGGTGCCAGGAGACCGTGATTTGTGAAGTCACTGCTGCTCATTATTTCCAAAAAACAATTAGTCAAAATGAAAACCGAAGCTCTAGAGCTTCTAGGAATTGGATACTGTTCTTTGGATCATTCATGAACAGGATGAAGATGTAACAGCTGTCTGGACCATCCCCTCACCCCTTTAAAATGGGTATAATAACTTGAGATAAGCTCATCTGTAAGGGACAATAAAAATAAGAGATCCCTTTCAGGAGCTGTGGATGGGGAGGATGGAGAGATAGAAATGCTGAAAAATTATTCTTATTTACTGATATGGCTGCATTCAACTCCAAGCTATCTACTTTTTATTTTTAAACAAGAGTCTTAAGCATATAAAAATAATAGCCTGGGATGGATACTCATGCTGGAAGTAAGTTCAAATAACAAAACCCACAGTGGTCAGAACTGGAGTTAGACTTTCAAAAGACAACACATTGAATAGAGACTGTATGACCAGAAACAGAACATTTGAAGACATTTTCTTTTCATTAAAAAATGAATCACCATACTTTCCCCCAGCTAACACCCATTGATCTAACAATAATGAGGGGCTGGCATTTGATGTTTTATTTGATGTCTACATATTCACCCACCAGAACATAACAACTGCAGGAGCAGAGAGAGCCTGGCACCTAGGTCTGAAGCACCAATAGCACTGTGTAAAGTTCTTTAGTCTCAGAATAGCCACATCCATATGGACAGATGCACTCAGCTCAATGAGATTTATTGGTACGAGATAAAATGGCCAGAAAAGCAGCTTTCCTAATTTTTTGTCTTAGGTAAAAGCTCTAATCACTGTCCTTTTAGTTTTCAGCTATGAAGGACAAAACAGAGTTGTTGGGTTGTTTTTCTCCCTTAACAAAACCCGAAACAAACCCCCAAAGCCACAAACCAAAATTTTTGCTTTAGAGACGCCCATGTGTGACACACCCAAAGTGTCCAGCACTTACAGCAAAATATTTCAGGTTTCACAACTCCAAAAAGACAATCCCATGCTGCAGGCACTGTCCCAGGGCTGTATTAAATAGGAGGGGGCTTAATACCAGCATGTGCTACACTCATTTTGAGTCATGTCCCCTCTCTCCCTAATTCTGCTGTTCATTTCTTGGGCCTGCTATCCACGAGTTGAGCATCCCAGAACATGCAGCAACACACCACTACCCCCCAAATGCAAACCTGGGGCACTTAATAGCAGCAGTATCTCACAAGTGCTGTCCCACAGGTACCAGTGGATATGCTGCTCAATATTTACAGCTCAGCTAAAAGCAGCTTTGAAAAGGCCATTTTTCAGCCACAGGTACAAATGGTAATGATTAATGTGCTTTTGCATGAAGTGGGAAAGAGGAACAGATGTAGCAAAAAGAAAACAATAGTAGGAAAAGAGTTGTTGGGGAAAAATACGGTGTAGAAGTTGAAGAATGGAGGAATGGTCCATCCTTGGAGGTACCAAGTGCAGCACCTCACAGGAAAGGAATGAGGTACAGTTTCACTTTGGGAAGAAGACAACTTGCCATCAGTACAAATGCTTTCATAGGTGACACAACAGGCCAGCACGTTTTGAGGTGAATACAGAAATGTTTCTTGCTGAGGAAGAAGAAAGCCCTTCACAACCTTTACAACAGACATAATTACCCAACACACCAAAGGCTTCTGGCTGAAGAAATCTGAATTAGCATGTATTTTCTTCTCTTTCCTTTTAGCAAACAATCAGATATGACAAGGCATGTAACTGCACTCTGAGACTTACTTCCTGTGAAGGGTAACACAACTTAGGATGGGAAAGTAAAATCTGAAGCAGCCTTTAAACAAAATCTGTCTCAGAAATATGCTTCAATACCTTAGCGTGATTTTGAAGGTTTGTTATCAGAAAAAGCCTGAAACACAAACAGACCTTTCAGGAGTTTGGTTACCTGTGATAAAACACCATGTCTGGCTGGGGAGCAGAGGGCTCCTTCTGGATTCCCCTTCCTAAGAAAGGGCCACCAGGAAGCTGCCACTTCTGACTGCATGAGGAGAGCCATGGCAATGAATGACTCTGCTTGAGATCCTTCTCACATGCTTCTTGGAAGTTTCCTCTTCCTAAACCCAACAAGTTGTTTAAATTACCCTGTCATGTGCCTGAAGTGCTTAGGAAAAGCACAGTCAGGAAGGATGTACAAAGCACCCCACTCCTATGAGGAGAACAGTAAGACAACCATGTATTTAAAATATCTAATCAAGGACTGGGTTTATTACCAGAATTTTATGTTCTGCAGTATCTGAGTGGTCTGCACAAGAAAGCAAACATGCCCAATTCAATAATGTGAATCCCACTGCAGCAAGGAAGTTCTTACAAAGCTTTTCCTTAATGCCTGAGCTGGGCTGGTTATTTGAAAGAGACTCCAGTTCACAGGGCAAGCAACCAGCTGAGAGCTTCAAAACCTGACATTCAGTAATCCATCAGCAGTCATTAGCCTCCCATTTAGGCTCTAATGCCCTTTCTGTTCTGTTCATGGATTACCCAGTTCTGCTTTAAAAATTGCAGAGATGACATAAGACTCCTGTTATACAAAGCTGTATCACAGTCAGCATGGGAACAGTTTGTGTAAGGCTGCAAACCTGTTGCATAAGCTTTACAGAGAACCAGGTTGTATGTGGATTTTATCTTGCTCAATGCGTCTAGTTTATAATCCAGTTTCCAAAAATATCATTATAGTTCCTTCTTGAAAGAAAAAAGACCCTGAAAAGGTTTGAGACGAGATGATGCTACCTATGAATGTTTACATTGGTGATGCTTTAATGTTTGCATAAATGCTCATGTGACACTTGCTTTTTATCCTTCAAAGTGAGCTTTACATGAATTCTAGATTTACCTTCCATTAATAACAGTACCCATAAATCCACACTTTTTTCCTTTGAAATAAAAAAAGGATTTTAAAGAAGCAGGGAAGAAGCTGACAAATCAATTGCCTCCCACACAAATCAATTTCCTCTGTCAGATGACAACAACTGGACTTGTTTTTAAGTAAATGGGCTTGTTTTAAAGTCATTGGTGAGCAAGAGATCAATAAAAGCAGGCAGCTCACAGCCAAACTCAAGCTTGGATGAATTTTCAGACCTGCAAGATAACCTTTGTATCCTAAAATTCAGAGGAAGGTGAGAGGATGTGAAAGACCAAAGATTATGACCAAGGAATCTTTCAGATCCTCAAATTCACAGAAAAAAACCCCTGCATTTGAGACTTGCCACCTTAGAAATGGAAGTCCTGGCAGCAAGCAGCCCTACCTGCCCCTCTCCCACCCAAAATAAGGAAAAAGCCAGTGTCTTTTGAAGACCTTTGAAGCACTCTGTGCTGGGCAAGGGCTGATCATTAATGACTAGAAGAAACACCAGGCAGAATTAAAAGCAATGGGGCTGGCTCCCATCTGCAAGTCCAGACATTATTCCTGGAATCTGAAGGAATTTTTCATCTGTATTTCATTTTTTTTGTTTTTTAAAGGGATGCCAGCAGGCATCCATCAAGAATAGAAGAAAGCACCTTGCCTGAAAGGCTTTTCTCCTGGTTTTCAGTTTTCTACAGTGTGTGCTTTTGAAATCAGAGTTATGATCAGAGCTCCTTCCACATCCATCAAAGGCCAAAGTACAATCCAAATTTTGATCCAAATCAAAACCAAGACTGCAAACTTCTGCTATTACATCCTTGATTAATTCAAGGCTTGAATATTCTCAGTTGAGCAAGGGTGAGTGTAATGCCCTATGCTGATGTCCAAGTGCCTCGCTCAGCTGAACATTACTCCAGTTTGGAGGTTTAATTAGCAATAATTACTTGTTTTTCTTAAGCTTTTACTTGCACATCTTGGAAAATCTAACAGGTTAAAGCGGGACAGAGCAAAGAACTCAACACCCTAATCAATACAGCACTCAGTGTGCTAACCTTCAAAAGGCTGGTAGTACATTTATCCATAAAGTATCATCTGGGAATCTCTGTGCAGGAGGGAGGGAGGGAGGGAGGGAGGGAGGGAGGGAGGGAGGGAGGGGAGGGAGGGAGGGAGGGAGGGGGGAGGGAGGGGAGGGAGGGGAGGGGAGGGAAGGGAGGGGAGGGAGGGAAGAGGAGGGGGGGGAGGGAGGGAGGGGAGGGAGGAGAGGGGAGGAGGAGAGGAGGAGAGGAGAGGAGAGGAGAGGAGAGAGAGGAGAGGAGAGGAGAGGAGAGGGAGAGGAGAGGAGAGGAGAGGAGAGGAGAGGAGAGGAGAGGAGAGGAGAGGAGGAGAGGAGAGGAGAGGAGAGGAGAGAGAGGAGAGGAGAGGAGAGGAGAGGAGAGGAGAGGAGAGAGGAGAAGAGAGAGAAGAGAAGAGAAGAGAAGAGAAGAGAAGAGAAGAGAAGAGAAGAGAAGAGAAGAGAAGAGAAGAGAAGAGAAGAGAAGAGAGAAGAGAAGAGAAGAGAAGAGAAGAGAAGAGAAGAGAAGAGAAGAGAAGAGAAGAGAAGAGAAGAGAAGAGAAGAGAAGAGAAGAGAAGAGAAGAGAAGAGAAGAGAAGAGAAGAGAAGAGAAGAGAAGAGAAGAGAAGAGAAGAGAAGAGAAGAGAAGAGAAGAGAAGAGAAGAGAAGAGAAAGAGAAGAGAAAGAAGAGAAGAGAAGAGAAGAGAAGAGAAGAGAAGAGAAGAGAAGAGAAGAGAAGAGAAGAGAAGAGAAGAGAAGAGAAGAGAAGAGAAGAGAAGAGAAGAGAAGAAGAGAATCCCCTGGTTTCATCTAAGGAGAGCTCTTGGGCTGCAGCCCACTGGCCCCTCCTGGTCCCAGCCAAGGACCTCACCCCTCTGCACATATGAAATTAGCTTAGGATCACCAGAAAGCTTCAGAATTTGCCTTTTATAACTTTGTTTATTGATACCTCTTAAGAAGTTTGTCCTAAAAAATGCAGGAAATGGAGGTCTATGGAATCTGCTAATGAAAGGTTTAATTGAGGCTGATGCTGCATCTGGGTTGGGTTTATTCATTTATACTGTTGAACACTGATGAGCTCATCAGCAAGTTATGTAAAACAATCCATATTCTGCAACATGAAAAGCAAAATTATTTTTGCAATCCATGTGAAAAAAAGCAAAATGCATCTCCAAAGCCCTTTCAATTTTGCTCCCTGGGTGCATTTGTTTCAGCAGCCTCGCTCACTATCTATGTCCTGAATCTTCTCAGAACTGTGATCCACTAAAAAATGGGGACAGAGTAACTAAACACTGACTTCAACTTACAAAACAAAGTTGTTCACATTTGCTGGTAAAACAATCCCTATTCCTGTTGGACTGAACTTCAAAACACCTCTGTTAACTCACACCACAGATAAAGCTCTAAAAATAGCTTGTTGCCCTTAAGACCAAAACAAATTATCCAGTTTAAAAGGCATCGTTCCCTCCTTATCCTCTGAACGTTATGCATGCCAAAGGAACCAGAAATAAAATTAGTGGGTTTATCCTCAGTTTTCCTCAGAACTACCAAACCTACAGGTTTCTGAGAGAGCTGCAGTGCAGAGGAGTGCAGCAGCCTCAGCTGTACACTATGGGGAAAGAAGGTCAGAAAATGGTTATTCAGCTCTTCAGGTAGGTGAAAGTGCAGGATAAATTACAGTCAGCAACTCCCCAGGCTCAACCTGAACTCCTGCTCCTGGATTATCAGCTGCTGACACTCTCCCCAAGGCACAGGATTACAAATATTCCCTCTGAAGCTTATCATTAGGCATTCCAAATAAACTCCAGAACAACCCTGACCCTGATGATATTTTAAGTAACAGATGACTATGAAAAATACAAAGTGAAGGTAGGAAAAGACCATGACCTTAATGAGGCTTTTCTTTAATCCATCCTTTCTTGAACAATCTGTTTTTCTCCCAAGTGTTTTTAAAAGTTAAATAAAAAGGTTTAGAAGGTTAGTAAAACCTGATGGTTTATTCATGCCAAGGATGTCACATAAACTTTTGTTATAGGTGTTTTTTTCTAAGAGAAATTACAGAGGAAGCAGAGATGGCTTTAATTAAAACAATGTAAAATGGACTGTAAGTGATTATTTACATATGGTTTAAGAACTTCTGGGAGTAGTGGGAAGACAGCTGGACAAATATTGAGCACAATCAATTTCTCCCTCCTTCAGGACAAAGAGTACCCACTCTTACCTAATTCTAAGAACAAGTATTATTTGAAGAATTACCAATTATTTCTGAAGCAAAGCTTAGTCATCAACTAAGCATGAAATATCAGGGTATTTTTCTAAATATGCAATGAATTCCAGATTTCCTGAACAACAGTAATAATAAATATTTTTGTATTTTATAAGATGTAGCACTAAAGTAACAAACAGTATTCTTAGAAATAGGCACCTTCATTTAGAATAAAACATAAATTCATTAAAAATCCCTCTTAGAAAATGAAGGTTAGCAGCTCAGGGACAGGTGATGGACATCTCACAGGGGTAACCTGAGATCACAGTACACAGTCTGCCCAATAAACTGGTGGGTTAAATCAAAGGACTGTTGGTGCATAAGTAACTTTATGAGGGAAAAGCAAAGATGTAACTGCCAATAAAAGCCTTGCCTCACAATTGATGTGTATTGTCCAAAAAACAAAGTCCCAACCAATTAAGTTTATTTGAACAGCAGCTGATGTAAACTTTCCACCCTCAGTGGTGAGCGTGCCTGGGGCCCTGATGGGGTGAGGGGCTGGGTTCACGCTCTGAGCGTGGCTGCAGGTCACAAAATGCCCCTAAAGCTTTTCAGGTGACCGTGGCTGAGGAACCACAGGGCATTCTGACACCGGGATGTGTCGTGGGTGGCTACCAGGACAGCTGCCAGAGCTCTGGAGCAACAGGATGGCAGGCAACGCCTTGGGAAAACAAGCCCCGTCCCTGGGAAAACACAGCCTGCCCCAAAACCTTCCTCAAGGACCCATTTGTAAACAGTCAGGCATCAGCATCTTGAGAGTTAATGCCCTCCATCAGATCCCAGCCCAGCCCAGCAGCAAAGCTGAGGCAATCCAAGGGCTGCCCAGCTGGGCCAGCAGCACTTCACCAGACAAACAGCCTTTCTTGGCAGATGGGACTTTACAGCCACTGCAACAAGGGCTGCAATCCAGTGCCCAGAAAACAACAGGAGACTTGATCCTTCCCACATGAACATGAAGAAATAAAGTGTAAGGCAAGCTAAGCTTTAGCCATGGTTTCATGGAGAAAAGCCTGAAGGTGCTAAACTGAAACTCAGATAATGAAGGAGATGCTGTGGCGCTTCCTCTCCCACTTACCTCTTTCACCAGGCACTGAGCCAGCCACCAGCACAGAAGCTGAATTTGTAGGGAAACATCTTCCTGCTAGACTGAGGAGAGACTCCTCTGACCCCCAGCTGCCACAACACCAGGCAAAAGGGTTTCTCCTCCCTGCACTCCCTGCAAAACATAATTCTGCAGAGGTAAATCATAAATGCTTTAAGCCTGGTGTGGAACTCACCTTGTGCAGGCACAAATGCTATGATAAATTACATTGTGTGCACAGGGGACAGAAGGCAGAATATCATGCCAGAAATAGCCCTGTCTCCATCATTGTTTACTGGTCTTCTTTCATTTTCATTTCAAATACACTTTAGAGATAAGCATAAAAGACATTTTTTTTTCTCTTTCCAGGTCAGATACAATGAACTTGTCCTGAAAGAATTTAACCTTGTTCTCCAGAAACGCTACAAAAACAAAGTTTTCCTCATGCTGAGAAGAACAGAAACAAAACCATAACTTTAAAATCTGGCTGCTGTTGGCTGAGCTCTCCTGTTCCAAAGCCATACACTTTGCTCATCCTCACCAGGCTGCACCCAACAGCTACAGCTCAGCACTTCAACACCGTCCTGCTCTTTTTTTTTTCCATGTCAATACATGCAACATTATGATAACACAGACAGCTGATAACATCAAAATGTGAGGATTTGGGAAGTTTTTTTAAGTTGGTATCAGCCATAGTGCAGGATTTGGCCAGACAGCTCCTTCCACAGAAAGCCACACAATGAAATACAGAGGTTTTCCTCCAGCCATGAATTACCTGACATGTAATTTCAAAGATTAATATTTACAAATTTCCTAAGAAGCAAAGGCACACAACTCTTGCTGGTATACAACAAATATTCCTGTAAAGGAATATTAAAAATATTACCAATAAAACCTTGCCTAAAATTTCCCTCTTTTTGACCTATGTATTTCCCGGTACATTTTTTTCAGGCAGTTTCTGAATTCTGAGTATCAGCAGGGCTGCTCCCTGCCATGAAACTCCCTCACCCAAGGAGTGCAGAGGATAAACAGGGAAAGCAGGCTAAGTTAAGCTACAAGTTCAAGACACAGAGGTCAGCAGGCATTCCTGTGGATTTATCCCTGGTGAAAAAACTCCATAGATAGTGCTGGCTGCTTCCTGCTCAGACAGAAAGGAATTCATGTTGCCATTGTAGGTGATGCTTCAGCATTGAATAAATGGTTGGTTTTTAGAACACACTGACATTTTCCAATGAAAAGATAAAACAACCTGGGTTTAATTCTGGCTGTCTTCACAGTCATGCTGTCAAATCTAGTTCCTCCTGCTCCAAAGACCACACAGTCAGCAAATGGATACATAACACTTTCCTACCTTTTTAAAGACAGAATATCTAGGTAATTTTATTAACACTATGATAAATCTTTTATACTCTATCAGGTATTCACTGCAAAAATACTGATATGAAGTTAAATTTATTCTATTTATTCCATTTAATGATATTAAATTATTCCATATTTTTAAGATATAAAAATACACTTGCTAAGGACTAATAAAGGCAAAACAGTCTCAAGCAAAAGAAAGGAAAGCATAATGAAAGAGGTTTAATTGTTTTTGCAGAAATGTTCACATCTTTGGTTGCAAGTCTAGAAAACTACTTGGAGCCACTCAGAAATATTTCTGTGGGCAACAGATGATCAGTTGTTGGATGAAAATGTTGTTTAATTTAGAATATTAGAGAAACGAATTCCCTCTTTTTTAATCTATATAAAAATATTTTTCTATTATTTGTATAACAACTTTTATAAATGTGCAATCCTCACCAAAAATTGCACTCACCTTGAATTTCCTTCTTGTTTTAAAAACGGAAAAGTCAAAGTGTAAAAGACACAGGAAGGAACAGGACACCACTCCAGCTCTGGAGGGGAACAATCAGCAAACTCTCAGCTTTTGCTTAAGGATAATGTTACAGGCACAGCCAATGTGAGAGGAGACCTCACTAAAAAATCCCTTTCACAGCAAAAAAATTTCACTTAAGGATAATGAATTCCCTCTTTTTAATCTATATAAAAATATTTTTCTATTATTTGCAAATAAAGACCAAAATGTCACCTTGGTTTTAAGTCAAAGTAGCAAAAAGACACAGGAAGGAACAGGACACCACTCCAGCTCTGGAGGGGAACAATCAGCAAACTCTCAGCTTTTGCTTAAGGATAATGTTACAGGCACAGCTGTTACAATGTCACCGAGTTAACAGGAGACAAATACCTCACTAAAAATCCCTTTCACAGCAAACCCTTTCTTTTCACCCCTTCTCACCACTGGCGACAAAAAGATTAAATAGCGTGACCTCCCTAAAGAGGCAGGAGAAGGCTGCCACCCAAAGCATCCGTGTGTGTGGTTTTGGAGGGATCAAGGGGCAGGACAGGAAAAGATGATGAACAGTCGTGTTCACCGAGGATGGACAGCATGAGTACCTCAAACTTCTCTTTGCTGCATCACTTGAACTTGGAAGGTGGCTTTTGGAGGTGCTGGCTGAGCAACCAACAGGCTTTTACAAATATTTGTGCAATAAACCACACAGAGGAGTATTCACCCCAAGCCCCGTTAGCTGCAGTGCTTAAGGCAGCCTTTGTCAGGCTGAATCTGCCCTCTGAACCCACCCGAGCCACTCCCTGGAGAAGCCTCTCCCTCCACTGACCACACAAGGAACCTACAGAGACAAGACTCAACACACACCATTCAGAACCAATTCTGACTGCCAAAAATTAGGTGGGGAATAAATCTTCCCAGATGTCACCTTGTACTTCTTGGAGGCAGCTGCTTGAATTCTGTGTTTTGTGTTGTTTGGTTTTCTTCACTGTTTTTATTCTGACTGCCCATCAGGTCACATTAATTTTGTATCCTCCTAGGGAAAAGATCTCTTCCAAGGATACCTCTGGCACCTTGGATACAAGCTCCAGGAACTGTCCCACTACCAACAAACCAGAAAAAATAGCCCAGAGGTGTTTATCAGGATCCATAGCAGAGGGGGAAAACCACCCTGCTTGCAGATGGAGACTCTGGGTCCAGCCAAGCTGAAAAATAATGAAGTTCTACCATGTCTCAGGAGAACAGCATCTGTCAGGAATTTCACTGATGTGCTGGCACTGAACTTGGGTAACAAATCCTCTCCTTCAGCTGCTGGAGGGAGGGGGAACAAGCTAAACCCTGAGTAATTCACATTTTCTGACATCATCCCAAGCCCCTGCGCAGCAGGGAAACAGGCAGCTCAGTGTATGAAGGCTACACTGGGGAAGATAAGCCTCATATAGAAAAGCTGGAATTCAATTTCTCATGGAAGTAAATAAACCCCTGGAATATTTTCAGAATTCCTGCTGTAACAAAACCTCTTTGTGGCAGCAATATTGCCCCATTTCAGTGACATCCTCAGTGAAACACAGCCATTAGTACAACAGTAATTCATCACCTCCAGCCTTATCTTGCTCTCTGGACTCTTTTACAAAAAACAAGGGCAGCCTTAGAGGCAGAGCTTTAGCTGAATGAACACAAAACCCCAGGGATTTGCCCAGGAAGCTTTACCTCAGGTAGGTGTTGCGGGGATCAGCCCCAGGAAGAGCCTGTGGCCTTCTTTTTGAAGTAAGAGATAAAAAATAAACTACTTTGAATCTCAGATCCTGAAATTAATAATGAATAACCCTCTCAAAAATCAGCAGAAGTCCTCTTTTATTTTAGATGCTGAAAATTAGCCTTTGTCAAGCCAACACAAGTTATTTAGATATTACAGAACCAGATTTCCTGTGTTTCGATATTTATATTTGTAAAAGTTCTCCCAGAAGAAAGCTCTCCCACTCAAAGATTTATTTCCAGCCCCTGTCCCAGTTTCCTACTAAGTTAGTTTCTGGTGCTTCTGGCCACTTGATCCTTATGAGCCATGAATTAGGAGGAAAAAGAAACAATTATGGCATGCTTATAGTTTGTCATGAACTTGTTTGTTGGCTTTCTCAAACTTCACAGCCCCTCAAAAGAAAGCTGAAAACAAGATATGCTTCAGGTTAGGAGGAATCAGGAATCCAACCTGACTGGGTCAGAGACAGCACAAACCCTCGCCAGCACCATCCCTCACAGGATAATCTGGATCATGGTGCTAACCACTCTCACACCCCAACGGAGAGGATCCTGCTCTACCTGGGATTCCAATACGGTTCTGGAAGCACAGGAGGCTTTGCCATGTTCTGGGATCACAAGGAAGGGAAATTACATAGCCCTGGTGCCACAAGGGATGCCTAAAGACAATTCTGAGTTGGTTCTGCTCCTCCATCTGTGGCCATGGCCTTGAGGTCTGCATGCAATGCATTTTCCACATTTTAGAAAACTGTTTCAAACCCAGAACAAGACTGATAAGAATTGCTTCCTGAACAAGTTAAAGGCCAGGGAAGTTAGGAGAATATTGTTTTGTATTTCTGCTTCAGAGAGTTCCTTACCAGCGTTCATTTGAAGCCCATGTCCAAAAGCAGAGCTCCATTTGCATTTCAGGGATCAGCACTTTAACACAGGCAGATTCAGAAGGTGCTCCTGTGCAGCCACAGCAGTACAAAGGAGTAAGGTGCTGATAAGCAGTAAGCAAATCATTAAAAATTAGTTTCTTCTCAGGTAAATAGCATTGACATTGTAGTGGGGATTAGATATGCCTCTTTTTTCAGCACCTTGGAATCAAAGCAATAAAAACCACCTTACAAAAATGATTTGACAAGTACATGCAGGCAGTGTGACAGTGTTTTAAGATCACCATGGTACCTGAATAGAATGCTGTTCAATGATGACAGTGACAGCAAGCCAGAAATCTGGAGGTTTTTCAAACAAGACAAGCTCCAAGGCTCCCTTTTAGATTCTGATTTCCTTGGGTGGAAAAAGAAAGGGGAGGCAAGTGCACAAAATAAAAAAGATGTGGTGATGATGATGATTGCGTTGAGTCCCTGGGGGCTGAAACAATTCCAGGGTGATGCAGCTTACACTAATAAGCAATTCAGAGATTTAAAAGCAGCATGTACTCCCTCTCTTCCCCTTAAAACATTTTCTTAATATAGGAATCATTAGAAATGAAATGCTAGAGGAGAAGCAATATCTTTGAAAACACACAAATACAGTACAAAAAGCATCTTTGTAAGGTTAGGATTGGGCCCATCCATAAACATCACATATGGGATTAACCCACAGAATGACAGAATGGATTAGGTTGGGAAAGACCTCTGGGATCACTGAGTCCAACCCATGACCCAACACCACAGTGTCAGTCAGACCATGGCACTGAGTGCCACCTCCAGGGACCATGACTCCACCACTTCTCTGGGGAACCCATTCTAAGGCTTAATCACCTTTTCTGTGCAGAAATTCCTTCTAAAAATTCCAGAAAATACCTTGGAAAGAAGTCAACAGCTCCTCCCAATTTAGTTCCATCAACAAACTTCCTTAGTACCCCTTAAGACCTGTGTCCAAGATGTTTATGGAGATATGAAGAGCTCTGGGCCTGAATGAAACCCCACTGGTGCCAGGTTGCCAGCCTGATGTCACCCCATGCAGTGCAACCCACTGAAATAACCAGAGCTCTATCCTTGCAGGAACCTCAGAAAAAACATGCTCTGGGTTATCTCCAGGGCCTCCTCCACCCTGGAGATTTCTCTCGTTGTCAGTAATTGATAATTTGCCCTGGCACACCCACACACAGCAAGTTGGCAAGGGTGCAGCCTTGTGAGTTTGAACACAAGTTTCCAAAAAAAGTCCATGTGCATGTATGTTTGTGAGGGGGTGAGCTACACGAGTACCTAACACATTGCAGTGACTCAAATGGGGAAATCAGATAAGAAAGAAGATAAGAAGTAAGAGGAGACAAAGTGAAGCAGAAGAAGCCAGAACAGCTTGTTTTAGCCAGCTGTTTGTGCAAATGGAAGGCTGCACATGAAACCAAATACACTGAGAATTTACTAGGGGCATGAAGATGTGCCATTAGCTTTGTAAAGTGTGAGATTTTCAGCCCATGAACACAGCACAGAACTTACAGTGGCAACTGTAAGATGCAACTTCTTTAGTGGTGTAACATACCCATGATCATAAAACCTTTTTTTTCTGTTTAGGTTCTTATGCTATTACTTTAATACTCAAAAATACCCTGATAGGACATGAAAATCTCATCCTGCTTAACTAGAAATCCAGACTGTACAGGAAAAGCACTTTTTTTCTATGGAAAAAAGCCCACATCTTTCCCTCTACATCTGACTCATTGTTTTTCACCTGATTTGTCTCTAATTAGTACCAGCCAAGTCTAAAGACTAAACACAAGCCTGAGAGATAAAGGTTTGCTTGTACAGAGGAGTGTGAAACCATGAACAAAACACATCTTTATAATTTCAAGTAAGAGATCTCCATGTTCTTGTTTTCAGTACAAAAAGTCATGTTCCATCCACTTTGGTGACCCGACCCCTGCCTTCATCAAAAATACCATTGAGTGTCAAAAGGATGCTGGCATTTGCATTAACAATGCTCATACTGTGAAGCATGTTTACCACCGAGGAGAGAAAAAGAAAAAAAAAAACTTATTTCCATGTGCAACGGACCCATTTGTTCATATTTGTCACATCCATATTTTCTGAAAAATCCCTTAGCCCAGGATTTTTCTCCTGGGAAGCTGAGAAGCCTCGGAGAAAAGGGAAACCAATAATTATCTCATTTGCTTCTCCTGTGTTGTGCTGGTGTGGAATGTGTTTGGAGATTGTTTACCAACAGGTGGTTGTTTCATTGGGCTCATGTGAATTGTTTTGACTTATTGGCCAATCAGGGTCAAGCTGTGTTGGGACTCTGGAAGGAGTCAGGAGTTTTCATTATTATCTTTTTAGCCTTCTGTAAATATCCTTTCTGTATTCTTTAGAATAGTTTACTATTCTTTAATATAATATAGTATCTTAAAACAATAAATTAGCTTTCTGAGAACAAGCAGTCACATTCATCGTTCCTTCCCACCATGGGGCATCCTGCAAATACAGTACATATCCAGTTCTTAAAATCTATTTTCAAGTAAGGCCAACTCAAAATAAAGGTCTGAAGAGGGAGATTAGTGCAGGCTACAAACAGATGACAGATGAGGTGAGGGGGCAGAGGCGAAGGGATAATGACCCTTTGGTTTGCTGATGTTCAATGAGGCATCTGAAGACTTCATCCAGCCCGTGCACAATCGATTCTCTCTGTAAATCCATTAAACCCTTAGAGACAGCATCCTGTTTGAAGCTGGGACTGCCACATGATTCACTGCTCCAAAGGGAAAAGCCATCAGCAAGAAGGAGCAGTGCCCTCATGCACCCCACAGCCACACGCCCTGTCACCAGCGTGAGGTTCCACTGCTCCAGACTGACGGACAATTCTAAGTGACAGGGTGGGCACACCTTCACTGCAACTACAGCTCACTTACATGCAACCAGGCTGCTTACTTTCAACTGCCCTCTGCCCAATTCTAATCAACTCTCCAGGGTAATAATCCTTGCTTGAGTTCACAAGCACCTCAGCTAGCAAAGCTGGTTGTCAGCATAATCATCATTATGAACAAAATTTTACAGCTTAGCTACACAAATGTACCATATAAAGCTCATTACTTCAAACATATTAGAAGAGGCAGGTGCCAAGTAATTCTACTGTATTCCACCCTTGTTTTTAAAGCTCTCTTCACTAAATCCATAGAATTTTAGACAAGGAGTTTCACTAAAAATTCCAAATGAAGATTTCATACACTGCTTTAAAAAAAACCAAGCACCAAACCACACATAACCATAAGAATACAATCTGTTCACAGCTTCCCAGAAAAATCAGCTGTGGTGCAGAGCAAGAACCACACACTGTTTCCATAACAGCACTGGGGCTCAGTGGGATGATGTAAAGCAACAGCCCAGGGAGATACTCTGAGAACCTGAACCTTCCCCAGGACAGCCTCTGTGCCTCCA
This sequence comes from Emberiza elegans, assembly GCA_024865655.1. Lineage (NCBI taxonomy): Eukaryota > Metazoa > Chordata > Aves > Passeriformes > Fringillidae > Emberiza > Emberiza elegans. Next base: position 4,318,343 of record JALJVW010003752.1, read on the forward strand.
TGTGCCTGGGAGCAACTTTAACCTGGGACCCTTTGTGGTCTTTTGCTGTCTTACGTAACTCCAGTAAAGGAAAAAAACCCAGCAGCTCTGCTGATACAAAACAAGGAACCAAGTTTGGGAGTGAGGATGAAGCCAAGGGAACAAAAAGATGGAGCAAAGAGGCAGAACAGCAGCCTGAGGGGCAGAAGGGAAAAGAGGAGAGGCAGAAGAAATAAAAGCAGAACCAGCAGAGAAAGAGAAGAGAGAAATGGGGCCTCACACACAGCAAGGCAGCATGTGCTGCTGCCAAGGGGTGACACCTGCAGCTCAGGACCTGCTGGACTCTGAGCCCACTGCATGATTGCTTTCTCCTTTAGCAAAGCCTGAGAGTGATTGACCTGATTGATTAGAGTGTATGCAATACAACCAAATTACTACATTTTACTAGGTGCAAAAAGTTATTGCTTCACACTAGAAAATCTGGAAAAGGGAAGATGTTCAGAGAAGGATAGAGGATGAATAATACCTGGAACTGGCATGGAGCACAGGTCTCTGGGGAAACCACTTCAGATAAAAGGCAGCATTTGACATAGGTTCTAACAATGGGGAAAGGAAAGAGAAGCACTAAAAGCCATTTCCCAGATTTTGGATGGGGAGGATATTAATAATCTGCTCCAATATACCTCCATTTCACATATTCTCTGTCTGAAAAAAAAAAACCCACTAATATTTTCTCCAGTAGCTTAGAGATATTATGAGTGTTCTGCCATTATAATGCATGAAGCCATTAAATAAACTTCTTTCCCCACAGGTAAATGTTGTGTGCATACAGGAGGCCCAAGCCAACATTTGTCTAGTTGATAAGTCACTGTGTGTTCCATGTTTTTCCAGATTTAGCCAGAGGCTCCTGGGGACTAGATGTCCATCAGTGCCACGGCTGCACTGTCAGAGATGTACCCTGGCAATACCACAAAGGCTCTGCACTCTGGGAACTTGGGTTGAACGTTTTTCACACCAGCCACCAGAATTAATGGAAATCCTTTTGTTTATGTTCTCCACCTTCTGATTGTATCCTTGAAATGGGAATTAAAATACCATCATAACTGATTATAAGTATTCATTTATGAGTTTTTTACAGCAGTAAGAGGGGTTGTGTGGGACCTCCACAATAATAAATATTATTGAAATAAACTACAATAAAATTAATAATTTTGTATTCAAAACACAGCGAAAACAAACATTAAACAAAGAGAGAATGAATGAAGAAGACAAATTACTTAGCAGCATCCTTTCAATAAACCTCTTATTATTCTGGGCAGTGAATGAAACAGAGTCAGTGTGGGAGAGAAAACAAACACACAAGCAGAGCCAAGCAAAGGGCACAGAAGAAAGGAGGGCGCAGAGGAGCCGCCTCGGGCGGGGAATGCTGCCAAATGGGGAGGGCAGCAAAGGGAGAGGCCTGGTGACAACTCCCTGTCTTCAGGAGAAAGCCCTGCCCTCTGACAGGACACAGGAGGGCTCTTGGACACTGCTGTGGGGCTGCTGGACACTGCTGTCACTTCCTAGGATGGGCCATGATGAGCCAGGCTGGCCCAGAGCACAACAAGTATCTGAAGTCAGTGTAAACTCCTGGCTGGCGCAAATCTCATGTTCCTTGTTTGCACATGGAAGCACTGGCTGGCCATCCTCAGCCCCCTGGCCAGGAGCTCTGCCTGCTGCCCCAAGGAAAGGCAGGAGCTAAAACTCTCCTGGGAGCCAGAAGAGTTCCTGGAGAGCTCTACACAGTGACAGACAAATGCACCAAAAGGGGTAGAAGGAAGGACCAGGCTTGGAGCACAGCATCTCAGTTCTCACAGCCCCTTCCAAAAATCTTCTTCCAAAAAGCAATGCCAGAGAACAGCAACATCTCTTTGAAAGAAAGTACTTGCCTGCTCCTATGGTTTAGGATAAAATACAAAGATAAAATACAAAGAACACAGTTTTCTAACCAGGTAGCTTCTGCACAAAGATCATGGCAAGCCAAAATCTTTCAGACAACTCAAAGGCCACTGGGATGTGACAGCATCACCTAACACCCACGTCCCTCAACTGAGTTCTCCCAGCAGCTCTGGAGAACAATCCCTTTCAGAGGTGAGCGAGTCCTGTTGATCTCCAAGCTCTGTGCCTGGAAAAACAAGGTTATTTTCTTTTTTCTCCTTCTTTTCTTTTCTCTTTTCTTTTCTTTTCTTTTCTTTTCTTTTCTTTTCTTTTCTTTTCTTTTCTTTTCTTTTCTTTTCTTTTCTTTTCTTTTCTTTTCTTTTCTTTTCTTTTCTTTTCTTTTCTTTTCTTTTCTTTTCTTTTCTTTTCTTTTCTTCTCTTTTCTTTTCCTTTTCTTCACTGCCTCCTTCCCCAGAGAGCAGCTCCAAGGCCTTCAAACCAGTCCTTTAGTCCATCATCTCCCAAACCCTTGCTCTCAGCTGCAGGTATTGTCTTTCTTCTTGACTTGGTGTGCTTGCAGAGGAAAGTGCTGGGGAACAAAGGCCCAGTCACACCTCACATCCAGACCATGCCATATCTCAGTGCTCCTGGATCACAGCCTGTCCATGCTGTTAATTGTCATGCAAAGCATTTGGTGTGCTTAAACCTGCAAGTGCTTCTGCTCTGTAAACTCAGTGCTTGTTCAATATGTCTTTTAAAAAGAAACTCACATTTAAAGAGGTTTTCTTTATAATTTCATTTATAGCTTGCATTAATTTTTAGCCCAAGAGTTTTGATTTAATGCAAATACAGGTCTCTCACCCAGCAGCCTGCACTGCTTTGGCTGACAGTCTAATGACATTCACTCAACTACACTTCCCACAGTGTAATGGGAGGTGCTGCATTTCTTTTCTGCTTTTACTTCCTAAAAAATGAAGGCTGAGCCAGTTTGCCTCCACTGCCCTGAGCTGAACAAAGTGACAAGGTTTTATCCATACCACTCATCTGAGAGGAGTTGTCAAGCTGCATTAATCACTAGGCAGCTCAGACAGAGGCTGGAATCTATCTCACCAAACCTGAGGCTCCTAGAGCTGACCTAGTAATGTTTGCTTTCCTTTGGAGCCCAAGTTCTTTGAAGGAATAGTCTAAGGCAGATAGATTTATCATTCCTTCAAGCAGCCTGGGTTTCTCCAGCTCCTCTCTGGTGAGCTCTGGGTGAGCACCAGGATGCAGACACAGCTCATTGCTCAGCTCAGTCTTCAGTGAGAAGGAGCATGTGAATCCACACCTTCTCACAGCAGTAGCTATCACAAAAGCCAATTCTGTTAAGTGGTGTGTCTCTTTGTATAATCAAGATATTTGTAGGCAGGAACAGGTTCCAGTCTAATTAAATTTGATCAGACTTGAGCTTTCTCCCAGACAGCTGCACTTCATAGCTGTCTCAGAGCATCATGGTGATATTTACTGGGAAACATGAGAGTTCCCTTTCTGTAAAAGCAGGTGGTTTACAATTAGCTGCAGAAACTCAGAACGACTGCTTTCAGCAGAAATGTAATTTTCTGAAAGCGGTTATTTGGTCCTGACCATGATGCACCACACTCCTGATCTGTCACACCTCATTACTTCAGCTCAAGGAAGTCAGGCCAGTGTAACTGGCTCTAACTGGCTCCGTTAGAGACTCTCCTCAATGCTGAGCCCTTTTGAGATGCTGCCTTCCAGGCTGAAGTCTTCAAAAAAGCAATTATCAAACTCATTTTTCTCAAGTCCTGTGGCGTATTTACAGGTTAAATGGAATGAAATTTTTTAATAGTCCTTAAAGCGCATCACTTTTGAGGGTGATTCAACAGAAATGGAATCAATTGACTGAAAAGTTTATTGCCTGTAAGCATTCAAATACCACTTCAGGGCTTAAAAAAAAAACTGGATATTATAGCAGCTTTGCATGTTCAACCAAGATTCAGAAGCTGTCTAATTCTAATTCCAGTAGTAATTTGTATCTCATTTAGTTAGGCCACTGCAAATTAATTCCTCTCTGGTGAGCTCTGGGTGAGCACCAGGATGCAGACACAGCTCATTGCTCAGCTCAGTCTTCAGTGAGAAGGAGCATGTGAATCCACACCTTCTCACAGCAGTAGCTATCACAAAAGCCAATTCTGTTAAGTGGTGTGTCTCTTTGTATAATCAAGATATTTGTAGGCAGGAACAGGTTCCAGTCTAATTAAATTTGATCAGACTTGAGCTTTCTCCCAGACAGCTGCACTTCATAGCTGTCTCAGAGCATCATGGTGATATTTACTGGGAAACATGAGAGTTCTCTTTCTGTAAAAGCAGGTGGTTTACAATTAGCTGCAGAAACTCAGAACAACTGCTTAGAGCAGAAATGTAATTTTCTGAAAGGGGTTATTTGGTCCTGACCATGATGCACCACACTCCTGATCTGTCACACCTCATTACTTCAGCTCAAGGAAGTCAGGCCAGTGTAACTGGCTCTAACTGGCTCCGTTAGAGACTCTCCTCAATGCTGAGCCCTTTTGAGATGCTGCCTTCCAGGCTGAAGTCTTCCAAAAAAAAGCAATTATCAAACTCATTTTCTCAAGTCCTGTGGCGTATTTACAGGTTAAATGGAATGAAATTTTTTAATAGTCCTTAAAGCGCAGCTTCACTTTTGAGGGTGATTCAACAGAAATGGAATCAATTGACTGAAAAGTTTATTGCCTGTAAGCATTCAAATACCACTTCAGGGCTTAAAAAAAAACCTGGATATTATAGCAGCTTTGCATGTTCAACCAAGATTCAGAAGCTGTCTAATTCTAATTCCAGTAGTAATTTGTATCTCATTTAGTTAGGCCACTGCAAATTAAATACAGGGCAAGCATATCCCTGATTTGCATTGGTGGAGCTTGGCCATATTTGAACACAAGGAAACTTTTCTCTTTTCATCTTCTATCTCCTGTTTAACTGCACCTACTGCAGTCTGGGAACTCAAATTACAACACCTCAATCCTCATTAGGTCTCCACTGATGCAATTTATTACAATTCAATCACTAGGAATGTGACAATGTGAACAAGGAACACTGATTACTAGACTAAAGGTCTTTTGGTTGTGCACAGTCAGGGTAAAAAGCACCACAAAGTTATTTCTGTACATAAAACAAGAGGTTTTGTACTCTCCTTGTGATTTAAAAGAGGAAAAAAGTCCTGAAAAATTGGTATCAAGTATGGCTACTTCTAAAATTGGGACTGTACTTCAAGCATTTATTAACCAAATTAGGCATATGCAATTTAAATTATGCTTTCCTTGTCATATTAACATATTAATGAATCTACATCAGTGAGTTGAACTAAAAATATATTGAAGATTTGCATGTCTGATTATCTCTGTGGAGTTTTGCAACTGATAATTTGAAAGGAGGACAGGAAAAAACCCCTTGTGTCAAGGTCTATGCAAAATTACAGCTGCAAGAGGTTTCTTAATCAAAGGATTGTCTTGTATCTTTTGTAAGTTAGAATCTCTTTTTAAATGAAGAGGATTTGCTCCAGGAATTATGTTCCAAGTAGTCATTTCCTCAAGTAGTATATAGGACAATGATGTCTTAACCAAAAGCACTTGCCAGTGGTCTCCTCCCAACCATCTCCTTTCAGAGAAAAGCAGGGAAACTTACGCTTCACCCCACTGCCTCTGTAGGTATTTTCAAAACAAGCAAAGAGAAATAAACAAAACCAGACCAGATGCATGCAAGGAAACAGAGAAAGCTGTTTTGAGGACGAAATTGTCAACACCAACCAACTTCTTGTAACTATTGAATTAAAAAAAAAAACAACCCTGAACAATAAATGAGTTTATTTGTTAAAGCTGTGAGTAAGGGAGGACTGTTGCTGTTCCCAGACTTACAGGATCACTTCAGGCAACTCAGCCAAGCTGTGGCTCAGCTCACCACTTTTCCCACTAACACCAGCCAAAATAAGCAGACAAAATAAGGAATAGGACCAGTATTTCAATCATGCTTCTCATTACTGCTGTCACAAATCCACAAAGCTGAGAAACTTTCTAGAACCAAAGAATATCAATGCTGTTAAAGCATCAAGATTCCCCCATTCCTGCAATCTGCACAGATTGCCACCTCCAGATCCCTTTTCAGATCATCTCCATATCAGATACCTTTCCCACCCTTCTCCAGATGAACTCCACAATACAAAGCTCATCCAACAGCCGTGCCTCTCATTTTCTATTCCTCCTCCATTCTTGGAAGAAAAATTGGCACTTCAGAGAAGTTATCTTCAGCATTCAAGGAGAGCTGCTTCATTTCTGTTCAAGAGATCACTAGCTAGAATTTGAAATGGTGGTTCTTTCAATATGTATGCTTAAATGAGCATTTTTTTCAAGGCAAGACAGAGATCTCAATTTCTTTTGCTCAATTTTCCCCTCAACCTGTCCCTTCAACAAACTGATCCACACTAAAAATAATATGGGTGAAAAAAAAAAGGGTGGGGAAGGAACAAAAAAAAATTTCATTTGGACTCACTCAGCCACTTTCAGCTCCATGAACATGTCACTGCTGGGGCAGCACAAGGCTGAGGACATGCAGCAAAAGTCAGCAACTTTTCAAGTCCACCTGGCAGCAAGGAAAAGACCTGACACCAAAACCACCCTCTCAAACCCACATGTGATCTTCTGTGGCAGCTCCATTTACTGCCTCTCTTTCAGTCTATACTTTGACAAAACGAAGCCAGCATACCAAAGAGCAAACAAATCCATTTAATATAGAGGCAAGTGAATCTGCAAAAAAAAGGCTTTGTTTCCTACAGTCTTCATTCACTCCCTTGGGAAGGGGCACGAGCCTCTCCCAAAACTTCTCTGCTGGCCTCTGAAGTCCCTAAGCAGCACTGCTAGTGGTTTGTAACAGCAAGAGCAACTGCAGCAGGAGTGAGAGCCTGCTTTTATCCAAACAGGGGGCCAGCATCCCAAGCCCTTCGCATGCTGATTAACTGCATTTCCATGCAGGGAGCTCACAGCATCTCAGCATTAATGCTCAGCTACCAACTGCCAAGGACAGCTTTGCCCACCAACAGATTCCAGCCAGCTACTTGTGGAATCACTCTGTCAGAGGTTTTGTAAACAGAATGATAAAAGGAAAAGAAAAGGAAAAAAAATTATGTTTATCTTTTTTCATTTTTAACTAGGATGAGTAGAAGCTCTAGAAGGATGGAAAGCCCTAGTTTGTAAAAACTAGAATGGAAATACCTGCTCCATGAAAAGATTACACTGAGAATTAGCCATGAACTGAAGGGATTTTGCTTTGTCACTGTGGACTGTGTTGTTTCTTCTGCTGCATCAATTCTTGCACAGCAAAAACTGGGGTCCATCTTTTATGAAAAGTATACAAATATTTATAGATACACACATATATTTAAGATAGAATAAAGAGAATCCAAAGGATTAAGGAGCAAAAAGACTTTCATGCTCTACAAGTGTTTCTCCCCAGTTATGTGGTAGCTTTCTCCTTTGCATCTTCTAATACCTTCTCCTCCAGTAGCTCTTCCTAATTAAAATAAATTAAGAACCTGTTTGCTCTTACTTGCACTCTGAATGCCAATGCTCAGACATCTCAAAAGAGATCGTGACACATCTGAAGGGATCTCCAAAGCACTTCTCAGCAGCAACATGGCAGTGTCAAGAGGGGCAAGCCTGGATAACTGGCAAACACAACAATTTTAAATGTATTTGGCCAGGCCAGGCCTGTAAAAACAAGATGCATTGTTAGCCAATGCAGTGGGCATTTATGTTCATAACAACTCCTTTTTTTCCTGAGTTTCCTAAGAACAAATTACTTGCTTATGTTGATATCCAAGTTCTCTGAAGAACACAGATTGGCACCACCACCAGAGCTAGGATGCAAAGAGGCTCTGATTTGCTGTATACAGGCTCTCCCGCAAAGAAATTTCCACCTTTTTAAAATGCTTTTCAAGAATCATGCAAAACTTTTGACTTCTATTAAAAAGATGCTAGGGAGATTACAGTTTTTGGTCCTTCAGTGACATTTCACCTCCATTATAGACTGGTTTTGCTGCAAGGTCATGCAGCCAAATGGTGCCAGCCTGGCATTCTGTGCAAATGCAGTGCTTTAATCTGCATGTTTGCAGACACTCTCCACACAGCCCCAAGTCCATGGTGGTGGGAATTGCACAGTGGGACTGTCTGTGATTATTTACACAACAACAGAGCAAGTGTCACACAGAAACTGCTCTGTCAACCTGCCCCAAACAGAACAATTCCTCTGGTGATGCAGGACATGCAATTTAGGGTCTCTGACTCTGTAGAGCCAACCCCAAGAAAAGGTATGTGGTGAAACACTTTTGCTGGGACAATTTTCAACAGCCAGGTCTGTTGACCCCAGCTGCCCCTGTCCCAGCTTCTCAAGGCTGAAAGAGATGCTCTGAAGGACATTTCATCAAAGCTATCCCACATTTTATTGCTCTGTGTGAACTGATTGATGTTAGATTGCAAAATATTTGTTTATATCACTGATATTATATATTTAACTGAATGCAAGTCCTCTGCCATAATGTGCAAGACCTGAGAAGGTAAAAATGTCAAGGGTCCAGAACCGAATCTGAATTTAGGCAGATGAAAGGCAGATCACTGCTGGCTTCATACAGCTTACCTTCAATTAATGCAGAATTTCCCCAGTAATACCCTGAGCTCAGCTACAATCAATACTTCTATCTCAGTTAACTTGTTCTACTTAATTACTTCAGCAAATCCAGTTCCAGAGTAAAGACAGGGAATATATGAGTATGTGTGCACTTGCACATCCACATATACAGGGCACAAATAAACCAGCATGGAAACTGTCAGCACTACTGGTTACAGAATATCCTTGCTTTGTATAGGATGCATACATGAGGTAAAAAATACTGTCAAATATATCCAGTGGAAAAGTGACACTTTGAGTCAGACAGTTATTTAATACCTCCATTTAATGCTCCTATCTCCTTAACATACTTATTACACTTCCACATCCCAAGAACCAGAAATAACAAAATTCTCTTCTTGTTCCCCAAGTTTCTCTCCACTCCAAGGTGACAAAAACTGACCTGTCAAAGCAAAGGGCCACAGAGAGTGCCATGCAGAGGATTAAGTAAATAACTGAATTAAGTCAGACAACTGTGTTCGTTTCCTCTCTGTGGAGTGACCTGCTGCCCTCTCCATTTTTTATTTGCTTTTGCACTGTACTGCCCTTATGTAACTGTTCCCTCCAGCTCATAAATTTCCAAGGTTAACAAAAGCTCAAATGATTACATTCAGTTTGGCCACAAAGGTGATTTTTTTTCCAACTGACTTCTACTTACCAGATTCCATCATTTTAATCACATAAAAATATTAAGCCCATTGGAGTTAAGTTGATTAATTTGGCTTCTAAATGCCCATGTTTTTCCCATTTTTGATGGGAACATCGTTTCTGATGATGTTAATAGCTACAAGGACTAAGATAGATTATGGCTGGAAAGGAAAAATGGTTTGGTGGTTGCTTTTCCTTCCTCTCTGCAGGCCTGGCTGGAGTTATTTTGGTTTGGGTACCTGGAGCTGCTTTTCATCTCCCCGCGCATCGCTTTGCCCACACTGATACCCTACAAAAAGCAATCTGCCTTTTCAAACAGTTCCTACATAAAAAAGACTGGAGATCCATTATCTGGGGCTATTTTCAGCCATATCTCTGAAGCAGCCTGACCTGGAATCAGAGGCAAAAGCAGGCACAGCCATAATCCTTCCTCCCTATGGCATGGGTGTACTCCTGATGTTCTCTTGGTCTGACCTCTCTGCAGCAGGGACAGCTATGGCTGGGGATAACTGCAGCTGACAAAAGTCAAGAGAAAAATGGCTCAGAAAAATGCACAAAACACCACCACATCCTCAGCAGTGTTCAGTGTGTACTCCCAGCAAGGGAATGAGTTTTTATAGAAGATAAATTCTAAGATATTTTTATTACATCGTGAAAGCATGCTCAAGTGTGAATGCCAAAAATAAATATAATTTGTTTATAGCACAGATGATAGAAATTTCAGCCTAAAATCATGTAGCATGGACATAATTAACAAGTCAGAAAAAAATTTAATCTCCCAGAGGTTTACTTTGAGATCTACTTTACTCCTTCTCAAAACATTAATTAAATCTTTATAATCATTGCAACTAAAACTTGATGAAACATCAAGCTCCAGACCTTCAAAATACTGGAAGCATTTTATGTCCAACATACAGGACATGACAATTGTCTCTACTCCTTATAAGCTCTTTCCACACATGAACTAATAGAATTATTACTTGAAGAATTATTATTATTATTATTATTATTATTATTATTATTATTATTATTATTATTATTATTATTATTATTATTATTATTACTACTACTACTACTATTATTATTATTATTATTATTATTATTATTATTATTATTATTATTATTATTTTCTCTGAATTACCATGGTCTGGATCCAGCCACCAGCAGACAGTAGGTAAACTGCCAGCTGACAGTTCCTACTTTTTCAGCATCAAGTATGCTGCTGCACTGGCAAAGGAGCACTTCACTTAGCAAGTCCTTTCATCAGAAAGTATTTTATCTCACTGGGGAGAGTTTAAAGTGACAATCAAAATATAATCATAAGTATTGAATATTAGACTTTCACTGAAAAGGCTGTTATTAATGCTTGCCTTTTCTTTAAAGAAAAACACTTTTTTTTGTGAAGATACAGATCGCTGGTGATTTCAGACCAGAGAAAGTATATGGAATGAAAGGCTGCTGTTTGCCCTTGAAAATGTTGAAAAAAACTATCTTAATTTCTTACGTTGTATGTAGCTTCTAGTATTTGCCACATTGTGGTATTTACTTCCTGTATATCATTAACTATTATGACCCCTCTGGCAGGTAGAGGCTTTTAGAAAAGGAAAGAGAAGAGAGATACAATATTTTGGGAAAAATCCCCTTTAATCCATAATCCTGATGTGATTATCTCAGGTCTTTCCAGGAAGAATCCTGCAGGAGAATCCCAGCTTCATGTTAAACCAGGGTAAAAAATACTCTTTGATCATAAAACATGCTTTAAGATCCAACAAAGCCCCAGGAGAAGTGATATTACATGGATTACTGGTAACTTAAACACTGAAAAGAAATGTATGTGAAAATACCCATTCTGTAAATAAGCTAAAGCAAAAAAAGCCAAGGACAAATTCTCAGGTAATTTGTAATATCTGATAAGTCTCAGACTGATTAAACTGCAAAATATATAATGCAAAATATATAATTTTACTTTCTTTATATAAAGAAAGTAAAACTTATTAGCAAATCAGCCCACAGGAAGAACACAGCCCCAGGGGAGAGGCAGATCTCACAAGGAAAATAGCATGACAAAATCCAGAAAACAAGTTTAATTATAATATTTGTGCCAAACCATGGCACAAAACTAATGCAGTAGTTTTCTGTCAGTGGCAAGGTCAGGTATAAATCTGGGACTGAAATGTGCAGGTAAGCCAAGGCTGCACAGCAGTGGCTGCCCACCGTGTGGAGCAGGGCTGCTGCAGAGGGGCAGGAAGGGCATGGGAAGGAGGGTGCTCCAGCTCACTCTCCATCCCTCTGAGCAGATTCATGTCTGCCTGAAACTTCATGCCAAAAGAGCTTTACAGACATGCTCAGAGAGAGAGAACAAGATAAAAAAGGACATAAAGAAGGGGACAGGTAGCTACAGATGTTTTAAGAGAAAGCCAACAAGGTAGATAAAAAACCAAAGAGGAGAAAACCATTGTGCCAAAGAAAAGATGGAAAAAATGGTCCAGCAGTGATGAGCACTAAATATCACAAGATGAAGGCAAATGCAGGCTAAAGTGCAACTACTTTATAATTTTATTTTTAGTCATATTGTTAAAGAAAATGGGCTTTCAAAGGTGATGGCTGGCATGTTCATCTGCCTTTAATCTTAATATAGACCTGCTAGGATCTATAAAGACTACAGCACCAGCATAAAGGAAACTTCTAATGTTGCTGTAAAATCTTTACTGAAGAAGAGTTCAAACTTCAATTTACAGATCTTGAATCAAATTTTTCAAAGTTCAGAGCATGGTATTTTCAAATATTCCTCATCAGAAGGGTTTTCAAGAGCACTTAGGGAAAAGGGTTCATTTTTTCCTCTTATCAGTAATGGCAAGGCTAGCAAGAATTAAGGCATGCAAGTTGTAATGGATTCTCAAACCCAAAAGCATCTCTCTCCAGCCAGAAAACATTTACAAAATTTGACAAAATTCACATAAACTCAGGCTAGTGGCATTTATAAACCAGTCACTTCCAATTAATTCCCCATTCCCAACCACGTCAGGTTTCACACACAGACTTTTCCCCTCATGAAAGGACTGACTAAAATTCAGAGAAGGCAAGCACGAAGCAAAGTTTTTTATTGAAGTAGAAGCAGCAGATGCTCTACCAAGCAGCCTGCTCTTCTGCTGGGCAGAGACCTAAATCCAACCCAGAGGCACTGAGAAGAATCAGAGTGACTTCTGGAAAGGTACACTTTCTACAGAGCATTTCTTTGCTTCTGTTGAACCCTGAAATATTCATGTCAATTCATTACATATCAATGCATTTGTATATTCCCCTGTTATCATGTGTCCAAATGAAAACAGTCTGTTGTGAATAATTTACTCCTGAATCATCAGCCAGCTTTCTTCTTCAAAGCCAGATCTTCATTATTCATCAAATCCCATCTATGGCTGACAACTGTTTAGAAAATATGTTCTCTGCTAAACATAGGAAAGGTACCGGTATATGTGTATTTGATGTGCTACAAAACTTGATATTTAGAATAGATGGGCTAACAATAAAGTAAAAATACTTATAAAGACGATCAAACATGACAGTTTCAAGTTATCCAGTGTGCAACAACTTGTTCAACTTCCAGTATGAGTCTCCATGACTTATCTTTCTAGGAGGCCCCAAAACCCCCGTGGTTTCCCAAACTTCATCCCATCACAGGAGCACAGAGCCTGATGCAGAGTGCCTCAACTCAAAGATTTACAGCAGAGAACTTATTTAATGCACAGCCAAAGGCTATGTGAAACCAGAGCTCCTTAGAATAAATGTACATTGACTCAAGAGGTGACAATGCTAATTACTCCATGGTTGTTTCAGTAAGTTTAACTCACACCAGGCTTGCCATAGCTCACTGGCACCCTCAGGGAAGGAAGCAAAATTGTGTTTGATGGCAGCTCCAAAAATGCATTTCCACAACCACTTCCCTTTGCAGCAAGAAGGGGCATTGCTAAAATAACTCATTTTGAATTTGTTGTGGGGTTCTTTGGTAAGATACAGTACAGTGTCTCAGAAACGTGTATTCTTCCTCCATCCCCTGACTCTTTCTGCAGAGGCTGAAAGAAATATAAATGTCCTTGCTGCTTGATGTTACTGTAAAATCCATTACTGGGGGGAAAAACAGTTTCAAAACAGGAGTCACTAACTACATAATCCCCTTGTGAAACACAACAGCGATTCTGAGTTAAGGATGCACTTTTTAATGAATGTAGGTATTTCTCCCATTTGCTCACTAATGTACTCAATGTACTCATTATAATGTGCTCCCTTGTAACCTTTTTATTCAAAGCAACCTTTTTTTCCATTTGCTGCTAATAGAACACAATAATTTTCAATCTCAAGATCCTGAGCAGAAAACTCCACTTCTCTGAGGTTAGGAAAAAACCTGAAGGCACACACCATTATTGTACTGGTCACTGCACAGAACCATGAGTGGAAGGCTCAGGGAGGATCAGTCTCCACTGACTGCAAAGAAAAGCGAACCAACAGAATGACTCCAACAACACCTTCTGTCTCTATAGGATCTCAGACTATATGTACCTTCATCCTTGGCTTGGCTTAGCCACACAGCTGGAATTCAATCATTCTATGCACATGTATATTCCAGGTGTATGGATTGAGGTATTCCTAATTCAGGCACTCTTGCTATTACAATACTACGAAATACAAGGAACCTTGCTAAATGTTAGCTATTAACATCAAAATTCCCAAATCAGCTCATGGCATGATTTGCAGTAGCTACTGCTAAGAAATGAGGTTTTGAAATCTACTAAAACATCACAGAGAGAAAAGACACCAAACCGAATCACATTTCCTGTTAGAAAACAACAGCAAATGTGAAGATGGGAATCTGTGCCTTTAGCTGTACAATCCTATGGACTATAAAGATTAAAAAGGAAGGCAATGTTCAGCACTGATAGAGCCATATATATATAGATAGATATCTTTCAGGCAGATAAGGCCAGATTGCATAATATGACAGGTAATAAGTAACAAAAGAATGGGTGTTATGTAAAATAAAAAGGAGTCTTTCCCTGCATTTGTTCTAAAATGTGATTTGTGAGCTTTACTTTTTTCAGCTCTCCTACTTTGCGTATTTTAACTAATTTTAGTGTTGAATTAAAAGAAGACTAATTGAATTTGCAGTGCACGGTATACAAACAGAATTATAAGATCATGTTTGATTTCTATATCCTCTGATTTTTCAAGCTTAATGTAAAGAGAGCTGTCAATATATATGTCATATATATATGTCAATATATATGTCATATCTTCTTTATATGAAGATACAAAAAAAAAAGCAAAAATTACATTCACCACCCAGAATGTTTCTTTGTATGCAAAGATGGACCCGAATTTCAAGTCCATTAAAGGGCCAGTGGTGATGAATCAACGGGCTTGATTTGGATGCAGTGAATTCAGCAACACGTAATATGCCTCAGTGCATGTGCAGCTACATCAGGTTTATACATTTTGCAAAAGGAAGCTTACCTGCCCGTTTTTTCCCAGTTCCATTTCAACTATTGCAACAGGAGTGTTTATCTGATCAATGTGCCTCAACTGTGACTTCAGGTCCACTCTCCAGTTCATGTTTTTCAGGACATTATCCCAGCGGCTCTGATTGATCAGGCTCTCGTGGATTTGAGTCCGGTGGTTCTTCCAAAATTTTGCAATGACTGCAGCCTGATCTGATGTGATGCCACCTTGTTTTTTGGTTTGGGCAGTGAGGAAAGCTTCCAGCTGATTCAAATCCATGTCTGCTGAAGCAATTGACTGTAGGAAAATAAAGGGAGTAAAAGGGAAAAGCTTGCTTAACTGAGGACTTAAAGGACACATCTTTAGGGTTTGACAAACACTGAATCTTAAAGGGGTTGCACAAACAAACCAGGTTATGCAAATAACCTGACACCTTTCATTAAAACTCAATTTGCAAGTGTCTACTACTAATCCCAGATTCCAGCCCCACAGCAGCTGGAGGGGAGTGGGTTGGCTCCAGCAATGAGCTGGGAGCACCTCTGGGAATTCAGCACTGGTATGGGATAACAAGGAGGCTTCTCCCTGTCTCCTGGCCCTTTCCCCAACTGTGCCACAGACATTCCCAAATGGACAACGCCACAAACACTGCGTCAGGTCTGGTACTGCACTGCTGCCCTGCTGGGCCAGGAAGCAGGAAGGCTGGGACAAAGAAGGTGTGCTCGTGGGCTGGAGCAATGCAGGGACAGCCCAGCTCATTGCGACACCCACAATTTCATCTGCCACCTCCACACCACAAACAAGGAAGCAAAACTGGTAAGTGTGCACCAGCAAAGCAGGGCCTGCAGCAGCAAGGACAAAAGCTTTTAAAGGGAGAGGCAAAATGCAAAATGCAACTGCCTTTTAAAATCTGTATTATTCTATCCCATAAGGCCCAAAAAGCCTTAACAATACATCTGCAGCTTCTTTGAGAGCACTGGTGGACTTTGTCAGGCTTTATTTGTATTTTGCAACAGAATGGAAGGGGTCATTTACTCCTCATCCCTGTGCAGCAACAGAAATTATTATTATTAGTATTAGTATTATTAATATTCCTAAAACCCCCTTTTTATATAGACATCCAGTTTTTTCCATCTATTTTTTCAGAACTGATAAACCCACAGCCTTGTATTTGCATTGCCTCAGTGGCACTAGCTGCTGCTATATATGGCCACAAAGGGAGGATGGGAGGTAGAAAAAGGAAGCTGTGGTTAAGCTTCCCATCGTCATTTCAAGCAGATGCTTTTGCTTCATTTTCACACAAAATGGAGGCAACTTCTCCAAAATGCGCACACCACCTCCAAGCACATGCTGACATAGAGCACAGCAAGGTGAAGTGCAGCCAGTCCCTGGGATTTGCCTCGATTTAATCTTCCTTGACGTGGTACTGCTACAGCTGCATTCCAGGCACTGGGGAACCACAGCCTCACTCCTTTAGCCAGGGCTGTGACATCGTGTGGCTTTGGGCTGGACACACACACTGTGCACCTCACACTGCCTGTCTGCAAACTGGGCAGTGCTGATCTAAAAATGGAGGTGTTTGTAGTGTTTTTTTACAAGGGATGAGCTGCCTTGCCTTGCTTTCACAATAGATCAGCTGCCATCTGTTATGTGATTGAGAAAAGAAATGGCAATCAACACTAGGAGTAAACCCTCGGCTGTATTAAGGCTCCAGCTTAATAGGAGCATCTGTGATTTTATTACAAAATCTGAGCTGCCTAGTGCACCATTCTGGCTTTTCTATAGGGCATTTGACATATTGGTACATACTGCTTGCTTTATATCAGAAATATTTAACTTAAGAGGTAATTATCCTGTACTAACTCATTATGCTGGAAGTGAAAACAGCACTTCTTTTTATTTCCAGAAGAAAAGCTATTCAGACTTACAGTCCTTTTCTACAGCCACATCTTACACTGTCTAGTAACAGCAGTGTGGAGTATTTTCTGCTTCAATATTTTTCACATCACTACATCTGTGTTTGTGTGCTGCGTGACACTGCTGCTGCTTGGGTACTCCTGTGCTGGCTGATGTGAATGGGGGGAGGAGGGCATGTGAATCAACAAGCATAGACCCCAGCACCTTCAGCAAGCCCTGTCACGATCAAGTTCAGGTGCAGACCTTCTTCCCTGTTCAGCTGTGTAGAACATTGCCTTCTGTTTTATTCCTGTGCAGAAACTAAGAACACAAACTGTGTCCTCTGCACTGAGTGAAGCAAAGGTGTCATGGCAAAACAGCTCATCTGTGTAAAATGTGAACCCAGTGCAGGTTCATGGTGATACCAGGCACCCCTTTTCTAGGCTTGATTTCATAACCTTCGAGCATTTCACATTTGCAATCCTCTGGAATTTTTCTTTTTAACCTCACACCCTTCACAACAACCCTTTTTGCAAGATGCAGCAAGATTTCTGGCAGTGCCCTTCTAAGCAGATAAAAAAATGCAGACACAAAGTTTCTTATTGTGCTTGACACGTGATATAAATCTGACTTTGAAGTGTATCCAGGCAAGGAAGCTTATGACCAAACTTGAAATTTTAAGCATAAGGAACACAAAACAATATTACTAGAGCATATACAGGACAGTTCAACCTGGCTATTTGGTAAAGATCATCAGGAGATTGATTAATTAAGGTGTGGTGTGAGCTATATTTAAAAACTCTGCACCTTTATGTATTATAAGCACCCTGATACAGTTTGCCACCAAAAGAGTGCCACATAAAACCAGAGGGAAGAAACCATGTGTGATAATTAGCCATCATTTACACCTCCCTCATGTGCACATGTACACACAACAGGGACAGTTTGATACTCTACACATAAAAGAAACTGCACACAGCCAAGAACCCAAAAGGTAGCAATCATACTGTATTTTGGTGCAGTATTTATCAGATAATGCATACCTTAAATAACACAGCCTTGTAACCCATCATTCAGACTAGAATCTCTCCCTTCTTGGAAATATGACTACTACTTAAAAATTCCTTTAAAAAAATTAACTGGAAGTGGGTACAAACAATCAATAAGTTATATTTTGATACAGCTGCATGAAGACTTTAATTAGTGGAGACATATTTTCTTTGAAATACCTAAACAAATCCCACTGGCTATAATGGTTTTCAAGTCACATAAGAGCAGTAACTCATTTTAGTATTCTTTTTCATCTTGGAAACATTTCACTGTGGACAAAAAATGAAAGACTATTTAAAGTCTTTGCTGATCTTTCTGGTCTCTTGTTGCATGAACATTTACACAATCTATTCTTTAAACAAATGTAATTCTACTCCATTTCTTATATGAAGGGCCTCAGTTCAGAATTTTTTTAAGCTTGGGAAATGTTTGATTTTAACTTGGCAAAAAATTATACTTCAAATCACATTCTGCATAGCATTACAAACAATTCTTTCTATTACTTTTAACAATGCTCATTTATTACATAGAATATTCAATTATAGTGCATACATCTGGTTGGTATTTCTAAGGATTGATTTAAGTTAGAACATGAGTGATTCTTCTGTGCTTATATCTGGAGACAGATGAAATATATCTGATTATAAGTCTCCCTCTCATGCTATTAAACCCCAGGAGCTTCAGATGAGCATTTATCAGCCCCAGGACAATGACAATTATCAGCTGTTGTTCAACTCCAACTGCCATGGTGAGGATTGTTTCACTGCTGGAATAAACAACACATGCACAGTTTAGCATCCTGACTGGAAAATTCTCAGAACTTAAAGATATTGAAACCTGTTTTATCCACCTGCTGCTAGAGCTGAATCACTGTCAGCATTGGTCTAAGAGTGAAACATTAATGACAATTTCTTAGCCCAGACAGACCTTAAAGTGCAGAATAATTGCCATATCTTCAGTCACTGTACTGTTAGTGACACATCATCATGTTATAGAGACTTTATACTCTCAGGTAATTTCAGTTTTTGTTGGTAATCACAAGTAATTTACCATTTCAACATAAAAATCTTCAACTAACAAAAACCAGAAAAGTTCTCTTAAGAATGTATAGAATCACAGCTGTTCTACGCCAGTGCCAAATGCAAATTAACTTTACTGTGACTATTCACTTAAATGTCTAACCAAGAAAAGTAAGAAATGTCTGTTTCAAAACTAGAGTCTGTAAAACAACACCATTAGATATTAAAAATTTTCTCACATTATGTATTTTGTTATTGGATAAAACACTTTTTCTTTTCCCCCCAAGAAAGCACAGCTCGTGGACAGTATGTCATGATAACAACACAAATCCTTTCCTTTCCAGAGGCTGGGCAGATGCTTTTGAACAGCAAGAAACAGTTTTAGTCACACTGAATTCTCCTTGTGTTCTCCTTCAACACAAACCCACTGTGTCTTCAAATACAATTCAGCCAATAAAAATAAGACTTCAAATACCATTTCCTTAATGAAACAATATTTGGTAATCTGGAGAGTTTTGTATTAGCCTAATTAGATCCATCAGACATGTGCCCTGGTACACAGAACAGGAAAACAGACTTAAATTCATTATCTGTTCTGAGAAATAAAGCCTGACAAGCATGCAGTACTAGTGAGAAACAACAACTGGTAAAACCCACTGGGGAAAAAAAAAGAACACATTTGATTTTCAGAAGAAAAACATTACTTGTCAACCACCACAGAAGAGCTCTAAGAGCTGGGCACAGCAGCACATGGAGGCATTTCCTCCAGCTGACCCCCAGAAGTGCAGGCTGCTGCCAGCCTGCAGCACAAAGCAATCCCAAGCTCAAGGAAACACACAACTCAATGCCATGGGCTGTGCTACTGAACTTGCCTCCTCAGGCTTTTGAGAGGTGGGGTAAAAGGTTATTCCTGCATCACAGCCCCTCTCATTCTTGTGCTTTTAGAAACAGAACCCTGCAAGCCATTTCTCAGCCCCAAGGAATGCATGCAGGGAGCCATGGAAGCAGCTGCAGACAGGAGGAACGTGCCAGGGAACCTTGCTCAGCTGAACATCTTCACCACACAAAGCCCATTCTGGGTAACACCAACGTGCATCTCTCACTTATCAGCCTCAGGAGAAAACATTCCCTGGATTTGGGGGCAAACAGCAGCTGCCTGCAGGGAAGAGAAGC
The DNA here is from genome assembly GCA_024865655.1 of Emberiza elegans. NCBI lineage: Eukaryota > Metazoa > Chordata > Aves > Passeriformes > Fringillidae > Emberiza > Emberiza elegans. The sequence goes on from JALJVW010003752.1 coordinate 4,338,244, forward strand.
AGCTCAGAAGAGCACATGAGTGCTGCTGACACTGTGCTATCTGTCAGAGTCAGCTCGGCGTGTTCCTCTGCAGAGAGCAGCTTCTGACAGGAGGAATCCAACATCTTCCCAACCCTGTGGTTTCTGGGTCTTCCTTTGTGTGCACGAGCCTGACTCTCCCAAGGGCTGCTGAGATGCCCAGCCCTGTAATAAATGAGCTGTTCCCACAGATGGTCCCTGGATATAAGTCCAGAAGACTTTCCCACGTTTCTGGAGATAGTGGAGGTTTTCAGCTAGTTGGTAGGTTGTGCCTCACAAACACTGTTTATTACAGTCCAAGAGCTCTCCGGAGAATCAGAATTAAGATAAAATTAGATACAACACCCTGCAGCCTGTGTGCACATGGAAATGGTGATACATCTTTTGGGAAAAAAAAACCCAAAACGAAAGGCTTCTACACCCCCCACAAATTTCCAAGTCAGAAATCACAAGTGACCTCAATACATTCAGTATTTCTACCACAAGGTAGAAAGATTTTAACTCATCTTTAAGTCTTTATCGAATGCATGGGAGAATCACATGAATTCTTTTATTCACATTCCATACCATGTCCCAGTATTGCTTTTATTTACCGCTTATGGGGCTGTAGTGAAAGCTAAAAGTGAAATAAAACAGTTTGCTAAGAGAAAAGAACCACTGAACCTGTGAACCATTAAAAGGTTAATAAATACATGTATTTAAACCCTGTAGCTTACTTTTTTCTAGTATGTAACAGGTCTTCTGCAACAACTATTTTTTTATTCCAACCTTTTGGGTCCTTGCCAAGAAGGCACTCACCAGGTCAACAGAAGTTCAGCAGACTTGTAAATATTTTTGAATTTAACTTCTGATTTTCATCAAGCTTTCTTCTTGGATGGGAAAACTCGCAACACACACACACCAACACAAAAATTATGAAACTGCTACTGCAGATGGGAAAAACGTGTGTGTGGATGATCAAGTTTCAGGCAAAATTACATCCTTCCTGTGTTCCTGATCTTATTAAGCTTGATTCCACACAGACTTGTCAACTGTGCACATGAGAGGAAAAAACTCTTCTCAATGGTCACTTCTATGCTTCTTCACTCACTCCTCCATCTTAACCCCCACAATTCCCAGGCTCCCACCAAGCAGAAACCCCCTATACACCAACCTATTATTTTTTTACATACAAGCTCACTAAACTATGTTCTCTGTTAAAATTACTTTTTTTTGCTTTAACGTTCAATCACAGGGGAGTGAATACTCAGTTATTTTTGACCTAGCTTATAAGTGAACACAAAAGAGACTTTAGCATTAGTTTTTAAAAGCATGTGAAACGACCATAATATTTTTCCTCCAGCCTGCCCCTGCCAGCAGCCTGTGCAGCTGCTAGAAATGCCCTGTTTGAACTCACAACACCATAAAACACCACTTCCTAAATTTATTTGCAGAAGGTGTCATTTTACTGTGGTGTGAAGATGCATTTGATGACAAAAGAGGATGAAGGGCTGATGAAAACAGGCAGCCACCAGAGGAGCCGCAACCTGAGCCGTGTTCCTGCGGTCACATCGTGCTTCCTGGAAACCTCAAGTGGCTCCCCCACTCCAGAAAATATCTTTAGCTGAAGGAAAACTGAGAGTCATCAGGATTACTCAGTCTGGACCTGCTCTGTCTACAGAGTAGACACTTAGGGACTTACAGCACTTATAAAACAAACAATAATAACAAAAACAGAAGAAGCCCACCCATGGATAACATCACTCATAGGTGGATATCCAAACGATGCCTGCAGACACAGATTATAAGGAGATACTAAAAGCTTGGATTTTAAGCAATAAACATAAAAAAAAGCACCAGCCCTTCCTTCCTGTGTAAGTTCTCAAAACACTTGTATTATTTAAAATAGAAAGAGGAAGAGTTATACAAGAAAAAAGGCAATGGAGAGTGCTTCCCAGAGAGCACAGATAGGTTGGACTGGCTGGAGGGAGATAAAACATGGAACAAAAGTTCTATTAATAGCAGATGTACTTGCAACAATAAAGGTGATATAGCAGGATTAAAAATACAAACATACTGAAATTAAAAATAGAAATATGAATTGTCCAATCTGACCCGTACTCTACTGAATTACAGCAAAGAAAAAAAAATCCCAGACTTTATCAACAGTTTTCTCCCCACTCAAGTTCAATTTTTTGCTGTGGTTTAGAAAGCATTTTGCCACTTGGGGTGGAGGGAAAGAAATGTTACATTTCCAGTAGTTCTTAAAGATGCAACCATATTATAGAGAAGTTTGAGAGGTTCAACCTCTTTCAAAATGAATGTGCACACACATGTGCTCCCTGAACTCGGCTTCAGCAGAAGGGAGCTGTTTTCTTGGAGAACATACAGATCTTTAGAGGTTACATTATTCAGTCTAAAATGGTTTCTTCTCCAGTCCTGAAGGAGCTGGATTCAGAAGCAAGAACTCTCATCAGATGAAAGCTGTTTAATGGACTATTGCCAAAGACAGAGAGGTAAATAAAAGGCAGAAGAAATCCAGATAGGACAGAAAATACCAGTTGGTAAATAAATAAAAAAAAAATCACGGGAGGGAGTAAAAGCAGGAAAAGAGAGACAGACACAGTGACAGTCCTGGAACCGGTGACATGACCTGTCATTCCCTTAGGAGGCCACGTGCTCAGCCCTTTCTTCTTCCCCTCTCCTCTCTTACAATAAAAGAGATCTATCTGTGTTTATCAGGTTTCTACAATCATTCTGGGAAAATTACTTGCTGCTGCGGACTACAGCTTCATGTCTAATCTCATTTCACTTAGGAGAGTTAAAAATAGAAGTTGGAGCACTTCTTCATTTTGAAGACATGGAAAAAAAAAAGTTGTAGCCCTACCCTGAGTGCAGTAATGGTGCAGACATTAGCAGAGCTTGCTGGAGCTTTGCAAGCAGTGATCCTGCCAGTGAAATCAGCACAAACTTGCTTTATTATGAACCCAGCACAGAAACAGACTTAGTATCATGAATTAAATTTCCAGTTTTACTCAGAGTACCTTGATTGTCTGCATCTTAAAAGTTAATGGTTACCTCAGCTAATCTGTCCCTTGGCTTGCATTTGGACATAAAGCAGAGATGCTCTAGTAGTGAAAAACATGAACTATATAGTCTCATCCCTCCACTGCTGCCCTTTAGTGGCAAATTCTGACTCCAATCTCTGCTCTCCTTCTTTCCCAGCACTATTGTCCATTACCTGTTATTGCCACTCTAAGCCGCAGCTGGAGTTCCATTTCCTACCTGGAAGAAGAAGGATTTCTGCACTCCCAGCCCAGACTGGGAACACATCCCTGCCTTAGCCAAAACCCTGCAGACCCTGTGTTTCAGAGTGGCAAACAGATCAGCCAGGAAAGGAGCCAGGCTTACAGACTACACTGCTTCACGTGAAGCAAGCAACAGTGCTCTGCCAGCTGGTCCTTCACCACCTATTTTGACAACTCATGTTACATGCTGACAGGTGAGAGGGAAGCTTCCATTCTCAGGATCCCAGCCACCAGGGCTTCCTTTCAGCACAGGGAAAATGGTTTTCCCTCCTGTCAGCTCAGTGAAACATAAAACATGTTCCCCAAACCAGCAGCAGCCTGGTGGCTGCAAATAGCCGAGCCTTTATGAGGAGAAAGGAGCAGCAGGTCAAACTCCTCAGCACAGGATTCCCAACTGTAAATCCTTCTCTCCATCCCTGTTGCTGGAAAACATCACCTGATAGGAGCAAAAGCCAAAGCAGGGAGCTTGGAAGAAACCATCTCTCACTTTCCCATAAAGACCTAGTTGCCATTTCCTGTATCAAAAATTATCTCTGCACTAAATATAATTAACATTTTGGGGAGAGGAAAAGCTAATGATGTGATGAAACAGCTAAGACATCAACCAATGCTGTCTCCAAGAGAATCCCATTAAACACTAATGACTACTTTAATTACCCCAGAGAGGGTAGTTCTCTATCAGGCTGGGCTGCTGGAGTCATCCATCAGTAGAGCTGGCCAAGCCATCAGGTTCTCCCAAGCTTGTAGGAACCCCTCCCCAGCCCTGTCCCCACAGCCCTGTCCCACCCCAGCCCTGTCCCCCCAGCCCTGTCCCCGCCCCCGCCCAGCCCTGTCCCTCACCAGCCCTGTCACCCCAGCCCTGTCCCTCACCAGCCCTGTCCCTCCCCAGCCCTGTCCCTGCCCAGCCCTGTCCCTGCCCAGCCCTGTCCCTGCCCAGCCCTGTCCAACCCCAGCCCTGTCACCCCCCAGCCCTGTCCCTGCCCAGCCCTGTCCCTGCCCAGCCCTGTCACCCCAGCCCTGTCCCCCCCAGCCCTGTCCCTCCCCAGCCCTGTCCCACTCCAGCCCTGTCCCCCCAGCCCTGTCCCCCAGCCCTGTCCCCCCAGCCCTGTCCCTGCCCAGCCCTGTCCCCCCAGCCCTGTCCCTGCCCAGCCCTGTCCCTGCCCAGCACTGTCCCTCCCCAGCCCTGTCCCTCCCAGCACTGTCCCTCCCCAGCCCTGTCCCACTCCAGCCCTGTCCCCCCAGCCCTGTCCCTGCCCAGCCCTGTCCCTGCCCAGCCCTGTCCCCCAGCCCTGTCCCTGCCCAGCCCTGTCCCCTCCAGCCCTGTCCCCCAGCCCTGTCCCACTCCAGCCCTGTCCCCCCAGCCCTGTCCCCCAGCCCTGTCCCACTCCAGCCCTGTCCCTGCCCAGCCCTGTCCCCCAGCCCTGTCCCCCCAGCCCTGTCCCAGCCCAGCCCTGTCCCTCCCCAGCCCTGTCCCCCCCCAGCCCTGTCCCCTCCAGCCCTGTCCCCTCCAGCCCTGTCCCCCAGCCCTGTCCCCCCAGCCCTGTCCCCCAGCCCTGTCCCTGCCCAGCCCTGTCCCCCCAGCCCTGTCCCTGCCCAGCACTGTCCCTCCCCAGCCCTGTCCCTCCCAGCACTGTCCCTCCCCAGCCCTGTCCCACTCCAGCCCTGTCCCCCAGCCCTGTCCCTGCCCAGCCCTGTCCCTGCCCAGCCCTGTCCCCCCAGCCCTGTCCCTGCCCAGCCCTGTCCCACCCAGCCCTGTCCCCCCCAGCCCTGTCCCACTCCAGCCCTGTCCCCCCCAGCCCTGTCCCCCCAGCCCTGTCCCACTCCAGCCCTGTCCCTGCCCAGCCCTGTCCCCCCCAGCCCTGTCCCCCCCAGCCCTGTCCCTCCCCAGCCCTGTCCCCCCAGCCCTGTCCCTCCCCAGCCCTGTCCCCCCAGCCCTGTCCCAGCCCAGCCCTGTCCCACCCAGCCCTGTCCCCCAGCCCTGTCCCACCCAGCCCTGTCCCTGCCCAGCCCTGTCCCCCCAGCCCTGTCCCTGCCCAGCCCTGTCCCACTCCAGCCCTGTCCCCCAGCCCTGTCCCACTCCAGCCCTGTCCCCCAGCCCTGTCCCACTCCAGCCCTGTCCCTGCCCAGCCCTGTCCCTGCCCAGCCCTGTCCCCCCCAGCCCTGTCCCTGCCCAGCCCTGTCCCACTCCAGCCCTGTCCCCCCAGCCCTGTCCCACTCCAGCCCTGTCCCTGCCCAGCCCTGTCCCCCCAGCCCTGTCCCAGCCCAGCCCTGTCCCAGCCCAGCCCTGTCCTCTGCTGCACACTCACTGCCGTGGTTGGCAGAGCTTGCAGGGAGACAACATCAGTGGAAACTGCATGGTGGTGAAAATCTGCTTTTAGATTTCACATTTTTAGGTCTCAACTGCTAGAAACTTCAGCAACCAATTGCTCCAAAACGCTGCAACCCTTGCCATCAAAATAATTCAATTAATTTTTCCTGTGGCTTTTGTCTTTTAGTCAAATTGGGGGCTAGTCCTATTCAGTAAACTCCATGTCATTTGTCCACATGAACTGGACAACTTCATTAGAGCTTTCTGTTCATTATGAGACTTTTTATAGATTTCCTGACATGCCATAAAATGAACAAACCCACTTTCCTTGCCAAGCAAATGTAAATCATAAATGTACCATTTTTTCTTTGACAGAAAAAGGGAGTTACAAGCATTTTTCTCACTTCAAAAATGTTAAAAATTTGAGCTAAATGAAAAAATAAAAAAGGACTCACAACTAATCCAAATACACGAAACATTTTTGCTATGTGTGACTGTGTAAAACTAAAGGTACTTATACAAACAGCTTGTCAGAAGAGAATAAAAACCACTCTTGAACCAGAAAAGGCAAAAGGAGTCTGAGAGAACAGCACATCTGATGTGACAGTCTGAAGAGAGACAACAAAGCCATGTGTAAATGTCAGACAAGGAGTAAAAATGTCTGTTGATTACTTGTCTTTCATACAGATACTACTTCAGTGTCTGCGTGTATCTTCAAAACATACTTCATAATCCTGACATCACAGTTCAGAGAGACTGCAAAGAAAGGAAAGGAAAGGAAAGACTACCCATCAAGCTGAGGTAGAAATCTTTTGGCAAAGATCCCAAAATATCTCAACCAGAAAAAAATCTAACCTTATTTGGGAAAAAAACCCACAGATTTTGCTCAAACTATATTTGTATTGCCACTTTTTACTGTTAGGGAAGAGAGAGAGATGTGAAAAAACATGCTTTCAGAAACGTATTAACATGCACAATGACATGACACAATGACAAAAATATTTTTTAAATAGTTAGAAAAACACTTAAGGCTATAAACTGTTTGGACAAGTTGGCTGTTATGTCACATTTTCTCTGAATAGTACATTTTATGTCTTGTTTTCATGGGATTGTTGCAGTCTATTTTTACTTAGATGAAATCACATATAAACCAGCATTGTAAAGAGGTAAATATGGAATATGCCAAAGAATTAGAGGGATAAAAGATGTATTCCAAGATCACTGTCACCTTTAAAAATTCAGCTCGCAGTCCTCAAGCACAGCAGATAAACAGATACTGAACTCCACTGGGAACTGAGAATGAGGAGGGAGTCCCAGGCATGCTGTACAATTCTAAAACTACCAACTTTATAAAGATAGAATACTCTGAATTAGATCTTGGCTATCAACCAGAACCAGGTGCTCATGCACTGTAAACAAAGCAAAAGGCAAGTCCAACTTACATCATTCAAACAGTCCAATTTTTAAATAGTTGGGAGGCTAAAATAAGTAAAGGAAGATTTGGTTTCCTTGTTTATGACTGGTAAATCCAATGGTAAAAAATATGGAAAACTAGTGTGCTTAAGTTTTAGGTATTAAGAATACAAACCAAAAATGCCTTCCCCTCAAAACAAACAAACAAACTGCCAATACAAAACAAACCCAACAAAAACAACCACACAAAACAAACCAACCAACCAAAGCCCACAAACCAACCAAGCCAGTTGGGTTTTCCCAATAATGAACCCTTAATCCTTCACAGTGGAGGCCACCAATGTTTCACTCATTCTTACTCAGTTCACAAACAAATCCTTTCCTTAAAATTCACAGTGTAAAAGCATACATTTATAATGATAATTATGAAATTGAAAACAAGGTATTTTAGGCCCTGCCTTGAAATAAAGTGACTCAATTCACCTTGTTATAAAATAAATCATCCCCCAGGGATGATCTTGGAGCCCTCCCAGGAAGCTGCAGCTAATCCTGACTGCCCAGGGAGGCTCCTGAGGAAACACACAGGAGCCACTCAGCAGCTCAAGCTGTCAGATGTTCTTACCTGACAATTTCTGTCCCATTAGGTTTTAGGACTAAAACATCAATGGAAAAGGACTTCATGTAACTTTTGCAGTGCCTGGTATTTTGTGCCACAAAGCTGTTCCTTATTTTTTTTTAATTAAATAAACTATTGAAAAAACAAATGTCATCCAAATGTAGAAGAAGTCAGGCTCCATCATATTTGGTCACCAGACTGGAAGAAATCCAGAGTACAAGCTTCAAACTGCAATAATTGTACAAACAGATTCTAGCCATACCATACAAAATTTTTAGTCTTGTCTGCATTTTTTTCTTTCTAATAAGTTGTTGGATATACTGCACCCAGTTTCTACACACTAGCACAGTCAAAAATCTAAACTACATCATGCCAAGATTGTAGCTAAGTGTTAAGAGAATTAAAAATTTCAGATGTTCAGCTTCTAAAAAGGTTGAGTTGTAAGTGTCATCCAAATTTCCTTTTCATACACTAGCTGTGAACTTCACTCAAGTGCACACCACACTCCTGCATCTTTGACAGAGTGCTAGTCAATGTGTTAACCACTCTCTCTGAAGAAAGAGAGCAAGAAAGAAAGGTCTGGTTTCTGCTCAGCTGTGTGGCAGCCTCACATGAGAGCACTGAGGTCGAAATGAATATTTTTACTTCCTTGACACCATCAGTTGGCTCCTAGAGCAAGCAAGAACTCATCTTCCTTCACACCAGTTGTAAGAGACACCATTTTTAGAGTACCATTTAATAAAGAACAAAATTTCAGCACTGAGCCTTTCCTTTCCTTCTAGTCTTTCTTTATGCATCAAATTGAAGACAAGACAGCTCAAGTTCTCCCTTTTTCAGAGTCCCACATTTACAAGACGAAAGACAACTCAAAGTAGTCCAGAAAATCACCACTGCAGTGCAATGAAGGCACTGAGCTTCATTACCCTCTTCGTAATTTCCCACACACTTTGGGGAGTAGGGAATGGAGCCTCAGTGGTACTGAAATAAAGGCATGAAACTACATTGAAACCTAAGGGAGCCCTTCTCCCTTTTCAAATATATTCCATACAGCATGTGTTTGATGAATACTAATTAAGCATAGTAAAAGCATTTAATTTGGAATAATGATCTTCAAAGGCAAGATCTGACTCCCTGTTCTTCAATCAGAGTAGACTCTTGTTCAGGTCAAGAGAAACACTGTGGGGATCAGGTTGGAATAATGAATTTCAGCATAACCAATATATTTCCCTTTCTATGCATGGGAGTGGCTGTGTGCACAGACCCCTCTACATACACAGAATAAGCTGTTCACAGACACACACATATGTGTGTGCAACTTATGAAATCACACCTGTAGGGTTTGGGTTTTTGGTTTTTTTGTGGGTTTTTTTTGAGAAATGGTGTCATTAATGATGAAAATGCTACATACTTGCAGAAGTCCTACAAATGCAACAAACTAAACCATATATTTGGATGGGAAAGTGGGAATCAGCAGGACACGAAGCACTGCCACCACCAGGGAATCCAACTTCCTCAGCAGCATGCTGTTCTGGAAGTCCATTACCTGGCAATTAGCAGCTTTAAGATCCAGCAGGGCTTTCTAAAACTCAGAGGTAGTGCAGAGGCATTAGACACAAGAAGAGCCAGGGCTGACCTGCCTCCTCTAGAAACACACAGGTAGCACCAACCTCCTCAACTGGGGCAACGCAACCAGATCCCTGCTTGCAGAGATGTAATCACCACTCTAATTAGGAAAGAGAGAGAGAGAGAGAGATTTGCTTCTTGTTTGGGCAATAGAGAGTCTACCACACCTGTTATAGATCAGTGACGCAGATCTGGTGACGTTTCTTTAATCTACCACTTTGCCGTAGCTAAGCTTAAAAAAAGAAAAGAAAAAAAGCACTGCAAAAGGTCAGGTAAACCATTAAACTTCAGGTGAGCCATTTTCACTGAGGTGGCACAGTCACAGAATAGCAGCATTTCACAATCCCAGATGAAACAAGCCTTTCTGTCTCAGTCAGTTATAGAAAATACCACTCATTAAATGGACAATGTATTAACGGTGGCAGCCCTTTTGTTTCTGTCTGCCTGGAGGATTTGCAGATGTAGTTAGCTGAGGTCTGTAATGTACAGGCTCCTTGTTCACACCCTGTTGTTTAAAACAACGCTCCTGGTGCAGAACAGCATCACCTCCAAATCCCAGAGCCACCAGCATTAACACCACCTCCTACACATCTCCTCAGGAATCACAGTACCACTGAAAACAACACTGCAAATGTGAGAGGCTCTAACAACACAAATCCCAACTTTTGCAACCTGAGAAATCACGAAAAAGTCATGAAAAAAATCTCTAATGATGCAGGCACGCTGTTCTTTCTAGCCGACATAGCTAAGCAACAAATTGCTGCTGCAGGCAGTGGAGCACTGATCTTATCACTCCTGGCAATGTTCTTCAACCCTGCCACGTTCTGCACCCAGCCTTCCTCTCCACTTCATTGTTTTCAAGCATTTTCCCCCTCCACTTTATGTGACCTGCCAGCTGTGCCAGTTCCCTTGTGAAGTGAGCACACGTACACCAACCTAAAAGCTAAAATAACTCACATTAAAAGCAGTGAGAGTGCTTTGGGATAGTGCCCATGCACATTTTCATCCAATTCAATAGGTGCTAGTTCCAGAAAATATTACATTTTCTACCCTCCTAAGACAATGCCAAAAAAGGGGAAAAAAAGAAAATAATAACTGTGGATTCAGAGTTTATACAAGAAAATGTATGCTGCAACACCAGACACTGGTGAGCTGGCAACTGGGCTGTGCTCAGAACAGTGAGCTACATAATAGTGGTGTTTTGCTAAATTAAAAAAAAAGGCTATGATTTTTATTTAGTTGTTCCAGGCAAACATTAATTCAGATAATAATGATTTTCTCATGTAGGTCCTATTATAACACTACAGACATTCCCTCCCTCACAAAATTCTGTGCAAAGTTTATTAATACATTTTCACTTAGCCCAACAACAAATAGAATTTACATTATAAGCCCAGTTATTCACTGGAGTGAAAAGTATAACACTACATGGGACACATTTTTGGGTAGAAAACAGGGGGACAAGTACTTGTTTTTCTTTTCCCTGAATCAAGAAGAATGAGGTTTCTTAAAAGATTTTCTTTTTAGTTAGTAGATGCAGGCACAACTGCAAATCTAAGTGGCTGAAAGCAAGCAGTCTCTCTTATTAGCTCTTCCAAAATTATTTTATCTCAGACTGAAGCTGCTCTCCATTTCAATCTTCCAGAAGTTTGGACAACTGAAAAGTGCTCTGCAGTTCATGACCCAGCCCACACATTTGAGGAATCACAAAGTATCTGAGGAGAGGGAAGAACGGCAACTCTTTTCCCTTATTAAAAAATGCAAGAGTTATTTATTTTCCACCAGTTAGCAGAAATTGTTAGCAGAAATGTTTCTGTTAGCAGAAATCCTAGCTGAAGAAGCAAAGGCCTTTATCCTCCACAGCTGAGGGAACCTTCCAAGTGTTTTTCTGCTCTGACTTTTCCCATGAGGGCAGGTTCCTGTTATGAAAGTGGAGTTGTCTCTTCTTTGTCAAACAGGGGTAAAAATGCCTTGGAAACCCCTGTTGAGGTCACAACAGCAACTTCAGAGGGAAAGGACTGCAGTCCCCAGCAGGAGGGTGACAATCTTTAGGGACAACACATTTATATGCTGGATTTCAAGCTCTTATTATTTTTTATATAATATTATTTATAAAGATAAATACATTTAACAATATATATTATATAATAATAAAAATAATATGTATAATATTTTATATATATTATATTTTTTAATATAGTCTATATACCATTCACATATCAGGATATTTATTACGGATGGTAACTTCCTCAGTATTTGTCCAAAAAAACCCCCAAACTAACAAAAAACCAAACAAAACAACTTATAAATCAAATATAAATTCTACTCCTCATGCTGAATTTTTTATTGTTATTTAGCCTACATTAAGTTTGTTCCAAAGTAGAAGTCTTTAAACCCAGCAGGAAAGGATCCCGTTCAATAAATGCAAGAGGTTACTGCCACCAAAAGGAGAAGAGTGGGATTACTCCACATGGAAAGGAACTATGACCGGTGGACTAATACTGTAAATTAGACTTATGTAAGAAGCAGACAAATTTAGTGTTTTAATCAGGATGAAATAACCTTTGAAAAACCCAAAAACGCTGGGGGTGAGAACTCACAACAGCTGCTCTCCCCCAGTTTCTCGATGCTTTGCAGCCTTCAGGGACAGAAGCCTGGGAAGGATGAAGGCAGAGGGCAAAAAACAATTAAAGGAACATTGAAATCATATGGTTTTCCAGGGTCAGCCTTCCTAGGGCTTTGTCCTGCCTTCCAGGAGTCTCCACACAAGAAATTAGATTTTTTTAAAAAGTAAATTTAATAAAGAAACATGGTTTCACTACAAAATAAATGTGGCATTTTAGAAAGAGGTCAGATGATTCATGCATATTCAGCAGATGGATGGGCAGCAAAGGAAGCAGGTGGAAGAAGTAGATCATAATGACATCTTTTATAAACATAAACCCAGCACTACCTTCTGTATAATCCAGGGGGAGAAAAAAGTAAATTTTTTATTGCTGCAGTGAATATGATAGACTTTTTATTCATCCCCATGCTTTGCACAGGTGGAATGCAGAAAGGTACTGGGAAGTCCTTCACCTTGTTTAAACTCAGATCCAGAGTGTGAAAGCAAGAGGTTGATTAATGGCCCAAATCCGTGTTTACTGCCTAGAAGACACCAACTACTACACCAATTAAGTCACAGGGGCAATGAATCTCTCTGCTTCTAGACTTTGCCATCCTGCTGTTTGCTCCCCTTCCTCCACCACCCAGAGGAAGAAGGAAAAAATAAAACCACAAAAAGGTAACAAAGACATATTTTCCCCCCAGTTTTTGTAATTATAATCATAGAGATTTTTCACAACCACCTATCAAAACTGGAATAAATAAGCTCAGAAATTCACATGGTAATTGCCAAGGAAGGGAAAAGACAGATCTTGCAGTCAGTTTTGCTTCTTCAGGTGCTGAGGAGACACCAGCACCCAAGAGGTGCATCTGAAGACCAAGATGTCGTAAGCACAGAGGATCACTTCTGAAATTTGCTGCTATCAGCAAATACACTGCAACACAAAAACCCTCCAGGTTTCAAGTCAGGGAGATACTAAAAGAGGAATATAAGTTTAAGCCTTCCTACTTCCAAAGCACAGTCCCAGTATCGACCTTCCCCCCCCAAAACTGGCAGGTGTGAAGGAAAGAGGGCCCTCACAGCGACCAGAAGGCCAAGGGGCTCCTTTAGGATACTCTAGAGCACAGATCCTACAAGGATCCATAGAACTTGGCTGTCATTTCCTTTAAGTTACCCACTAGAAAAAAGCCCACAGAGCCCTGAAGGTACCAGTTTTAGGGATTCAGCTTCCACTTCAGGCTTCTCAGGGCATCACATGAATCTATCATTAAATAAACGACAGAACCTTCATAAAGGCAGAAAGCGAGTGACATAATCCTCATCAAACTCCAAATCCCTCAATTCTATTTACAACTACCGACCACGTTAATAAACGTGGCCAATCCAAGCGTACATTTACCCACGAGGTGGCAGTGGCCATCCAAGGATTTAGCACCTGGAGGCTCCCTGAGCCACATGCAGCTCTTGGGAACTACACAACGCTTTGAACGGAGACCAGAAGGCTCAATTATGGGGAAAAAGATCATCCCTTGCACAAAAACCAAAATCTGTTGACTAAGTACATGACTTGCCTCATGATTGGTGGTGCTTTTCTTCTCCTTACAAGAAAGCCGCAGTTTTTCTCAGCGAGGAGCAGGTTCGTGTTCCCAGGAGCACAGACCCCAGTGCGGGCCTGAGGAGCTGCGGCTGCCAGGGAGCCCGAGGCACAGGATGGCGGAAGGAGCGGAGCTTTATGGGATCCAGCGTAGGGAACCACGGAGCCCCGCTCCCGGCCCCGCACAGCCCCATCCCCAGCAGGCACACCCTGCGCTGGAGAGCAGCGTCCAAACGCTCCTTGAGCTCTGCCAGGCTGTGCGTGCCCTGGGCAGCCTGCTCAGCGCCCAGCCGGGTGCAGAACCTTTTACTCATATCCAACCAACCCTCCCCGGACACAGCTCCAGGCCGCTCCCTCGCATCCTATCCCCGAGCTGTGCCCGTTCGGGGCTGGAGCCGGAGCCGTCACCGCGGGCAGGGCAATGCCCTGGGCCCTGCACCCCGAGCCCCCCGGAGGAGGGGATGCCGGACACCGGCGGGAGCGCGGCTTCCCCCGGACCGCGGCCCCTGCCCCCGGCCGCCGGTACCTGCAGCAGGCCGCCCATCTTGGCGCGCAGGGCGCGGAACTCCTCCGGCGTTGCCTCGGGGTAGAGCTGGGCGCGCAGCAGCTCCTCGGTGATGCCGGCGGTGCCGTGGAAGGCGGCCTGGGCGATGCCGCCCAGCAGCGCGCTCAGCGGCCTGCAGCCCTCGGGCGGCGGCGGCGGCTCGGGCGCCGCCATCGCGGGCAGGGCGCGTCCCGGGTACGGCGGCCGCGCGGGGCCAGAAACGCTCCCCGAGCCGGCTCCAGTTCCATTAAGCAGAACCTGACAGCAGCCAGCTGAGTGGGTACAATAAATACTCGCTTTCTGAGCTGGTTTAGTCACGGAAAATACTCCACTACTCATGTAGTTTAAGGAAACGTCCACCCTCTATCCTTGGCCGAAAGACGCAGGGTTGACCATTAAAGACGATACCAGTTAAAACAAAGGTACTAATAAAGAGCAAGTGTTTTCTCTGTGCACCATTTTATACAAGTCTCAATATAAAGAAAGCATTAAAATACTTCATCTATACAAACACACTGTCACAAAAGAGACGGTGTGCTCTCCTACAGAAAGTTTTCTTTGCTAATACAACAATAATACAGTGGTATTATTTACTTCCTGATTTCAGTCATTTAAACCCTTCATAGCTGTACTTTATGACATAAAAGAAAAATCATGTTGTTCACAAAGAGAAAATATGAGTTTATGATCAACTTGACCTGTTCTGCCTTGCTCTTTCTTCAGTAGAGAACAGGCAAAGAACAAGTTGTCCTTGCATCAGGGGGAGCACAGAGTACATCTTGAAGCTGAAGTACAGGAAGAAATAACAGCAAACACATCTAAAATTTCTTCCACTGTCTCCATTCATTTGGACAATATTTTAAATGTCCTCTTCAGCCAGTGGTATTGGAATTAAACAACATCTTTAGGAGCTTTAAAGCATCTGGAGATACAGGAATTTCTTCCAATCACTAGCAAAGAATACACAGGATGAGAAACAACTCCATTTGGGTACAGACTCCTCACAGCACCGCTGACCTTTCTCAAAAACCCTGAGTTCAGTTCTCCATTGTTCATCTTTAAAAAGAAAAGGGAGCAGGGTAGGAACTCTTCATGGCTTATCAGTATGACCCATGGAATATAAAGCAAAATTTCCCTCTGCTTTGAATTTCTGAAGACACTGTCCCTCGATGACATGCTTCCTTCTGCTGCAGCCTGAGGTGAGTCATTAGGTCCTAATGAGCAGTGCTGGTTTACTGACAGGCTGAGGTACAAACTTGTTCTTGTAATTGCTTTTTCTTCTCAGATCCCAGTGTACTCAGTGTCTTGCGTGAAAATGGCAAAACAAGTCTGGTGCCAGTGTATGTCTTGACTTCAAAACCAGCATAAAATTACTCAGAATGTACATGGCAGCAGCAAGTAACCTGTGTTTTTACGAATTATTTATTTGTTTTTGTAAACAACCTCATTTCTCAAGAAATTAAAAATACATCAAAAAGTCTGTCTCTACATATATACACAGTACATGTTCAAATTTCACTTCATTGTGATGCCATGGTTTAAGCAGATAAACAAAGAGTGCTTTGATCCAAAACTCAGCTGCAATACCACCACCTCTGGGGGCACAGCACCTTCCTGCCTTTCCAGGAACACTTCACCTTTGATCACCCAGACCACTTCACTTGTTCTTGATCACCTGGACAGTTTTCCTGCCATAGTGGTAATAGCTGTAGGCAGATGTCACTGTTGTGAAAGCTGTGATGCACCTTGGGAAAAAGAGTTCCTTTAAGTCATGGGGGTCTATGGACAACATAAAAAGTGCCTTTTTTTCTTTTCTTTTTTTTTTTTAGCATCTGTTTATAACTACGCAGTCAGGAACTATGCTCCACACAAATGCAGCTTACAGTTTATAGGCTAAAATTCAGTGCTATGAGGAGGATTAGATAAACAAAGGCTCTGCCATCCAGGGGTAAGCAGCATGCTGCAGCGTAACTGCATACCAGAACAAATTGTCACCACACCAGCACTTGCTTTGGAGAAGGGAAAATAAAAAGATTCAGCATTTGCAGCCTACATAACTTTTACCAGCATGAGAACTGACAGATGTGAGAAACTATTCCTTGGCAGTGTGAGCAGGGAGCATTCCAAACCACTCAAAACTAGAACTTACCATTTTCACCAAGCCCCAAAGCTAAAGAACAAGCTCCTGCTTCAGCCTCTTCTGTTTCCCTCCCAGACCACAGATATCACTAAATGAGCAGTGCTCCTCTGTGTGAAAGGCTGACACCACCCTGAGGTGGGAGTCCCTGCCACAGCCCTGCCTGCCCCTCTGCTACCCTCCCTGATCACTGCCAGGGAGTTTCTGAGAGTATCCACAGAACACCTTGGCAAATTACACCCAGAGGCAACTCTAGATTTTGTCTTACCGCCACGATAAAAAACCACAGACTGTTAAGATCAAGGTTCATTCATAGTTCCTTAAACACTTCTTGGTTTGGGTTGGTGGTTTTGGTTTCTTTGGTTTGGTTGGTTTTTTTTTATTTCCCTAGAAGACAAGTAACACTGGATTTTGCACTACTTTAAACTAAGTTACTAAGTAATTCTGACACCTGCTGTTCAGAACTCTTTGTTCTGAACTGCTGCCAAACAGCTCAGGAAAAATAACTGCACTCAAACAGCTGCAGCCAGCTGCAGTTCAGAGCTCCAGTGACAGCAGAAGGAACGGCATTTCTTAAGGAGGAAAGCTCTTTTATGCGTGTTCTCATCCCATCCCTCCCCTTCCTTCCTAAAGTCTAGCAGGAACCACCATTTCTCCATGTGCTTTTCAAAGAAGCTGCAGAAACCTGGATTTCAAGACAGCAGGTACAGTATAAAGCAAAAATAAGAATGGCTATTATTACTGATCCCAAAGTTGCTTGTTCAAGGACACTCCTGGCATGAATAAATGAGGAATTCATGCAGCCCTTCTTCCTGCTCCTTTTTCTCCACTGATGTGAATTTATGTTTTGCCTGTGTACACCATGCCTACCCCAAAGACTTGTTTCTAAGCTAATATTCCTGGATCTTAACTAGTTTCATTAAGTACCAATAAATATCCAGTTCTTGTGTCATTTAAGACTAAACGTGTAAAATTCAGGCATATGGGCTTATTGCCCATATGGGCACAGAAGATTTTTTTTTTGTTCCACACAAATTAATCTTGATTACCAGTTTTTTTAAGAGCACATTAAATTATCTGGGAAAAAATAGTGAGACATCAGTTACCATAATGTCTGCAGATATATGCTGTCCACATAATTGAAAACAGGTGCTGCTAAAGAAGTCACACCAAAAATCAGCTGAACTGCTGTGTTCATCTGAGAAAAGCAAAACAGGAACTGTGAGCAACATGAAGGAGTACAGGGAATACCAACATACACGTGTGAAAGGCTGACACCACCCTGAGGTGGGAGTCCCTGCCACAGCCCTGCCTGCCCCTCTGCTACCCTCCCTGATCACTGCCAGGGAGTTTCTGAGAGTATCCACAGAACACCTTGGCAAATTACACCCAGAGGCAACTCTAGATTTTGTCTTACCGCCACAATAAAAAACCACAGACTGTTAAGATCAAGGTTCATTCATAGTTCCTTAAACACTTCTTGGTTTGGGTTGGTGGTTTTGGTTTCTTTGGTTTGGTTTTTTTTATTTCCCTAGAAGACAAGTAACCCTGGATTTTGCACTACTTTAAACTAAGTTACTAAGTAATTCTGACACCTGCTGTTCAGAACTCTTTGTTCTGAACTGCTGCCAAACAACTCAGGAAAAATAACTGCACTCAAACAGCTGCAGCCAGCTGCAGTTCAGAGCTCCAGTGACAGCAGAAGGAACGGCATTTCTTAAGGAGGAAAGCTCCTTTATGCGTGTTCTCATCCCATCCCTCCCCTTCCTTCCTAAAGTCTAGCAGGAACCACCATTTCTCCATGTGCTTTTCAAAGAAGCTGCAGAAACCTGGATTTCAAGACAGCAGGTACAGTATAAAGCAAAAATAAGAATGGGTATTATTACTGATCCCAAAGTTGCTTGTTCAAGGACACTCCTGGCATGAATAAATGAGGAATTCATGCAGCCCTTCTTCCTGCTCCTTTTTTCTCCACTGATGTGAATTTATGTTTTGCCTGTGTACACCATGCCTACCCCAAAGACTTGTTTCTAAGCTAATATTCCTGGATCTTAACTAGTTTCATTAAGTACCAATAAATATCCAGTTCTTGTGTCATTTAAGACTAAACGTGTAAAAATTCAGGCATATGGGCTTATTGCCCATATGGGCACAGAAGATTTTTTTTGTTCCACACAAATTAATCTTGATTACCAGTTTCTTTAAGAGCACATTAAATTATCTGGGGAAAAAATAGTGAGACATCAGTTACCATAATGTCTGCAGATATATGCTGTCCACATAATTGAAAACAGGTGCTGCTAAAGAAGCCGCCACCAAAATCAGCTGAACTGCTGTGTTCATCTGAGAAAAGCAAAACAGGAACTGTGAGCAACATGAAGGAGTACAGGGAATACCAACATACACTTTTATTACTGCTTTAATGATTAGTTTACATAAAGAAAATTTATTTAGAAACATTCTTAAAATAAAGCATCTTACTCTCTCCAAATTAGCACGTGTTCTGACAGAGTACAGTTGAAAACCTTTCAGGATCTAGGTATGGTTGGCACTATTTTGAAACTGTACTCAGCAGTAGTGGTAAATTATCCCCACCCTCCAAACCACACAATGCTCCAAGTACCCAAGAGCTATCTTTTGTAATGAGTTATTGCTCTTACCTTGCTGATGAATGTGGGTTTTAATTGTGCAGTAGCATAACAGGGGTTAAAATACCTACTCAGTGTTCTCTGTTGGGAGAGAAAAGAGGAAAAAAAATGCAGCCCTTGTACATTCAATCTGAAATACCTGATACAGACAAATGATAAAGAAAAGGCAACTGTAGCACTAAAGAATTACACTGCTCTTTTGTAAGATTTATTATTACACATCACACAGAGGAAAAAAGCTATCAGTAGCTCTGACTTATCTTTACAAACCATATTTTATTAAAACACCACTCTGCTCAGAAATCTATTTGGCAAAAGAACAAGCATTACATTTTCTAACCATCAAGCCTCAAGATGACTAATCTCTTGGTCACAACATTGCTATTAATTGAGCTTATTAATGTATGTATTTTTTGTTATGATTAGACATTTTTAATGCTGTGCACTCACCGGTGGAGAAAGAGTTTTGTATCGCACGTAAAAGACGGCGGCAATGAGCGCCGCATCCCGCAGGATGATCATGGAAGTCAGGGGAACTGCAAGACAAGGCAACACCAGCCAGTGAAAAACTGTCCATGATTAAAGGTAAAACACAACCAAAAGAGCAGAAAATTGGAAGCAAAATTAAATAACCACACCCAAATTCTCTTGAAAGAGTCCTGTGCATTACTGAGGATGTTTAACACAACTCTTGAAAGGGTTTAAACTGAAGACTTAAAACAATCCAGTCCATGAAAACCAACTTTATAGAGCTACTATTATTGCTTTAAAGAAAGAGCACCTAAAAATGTCAGTACATGCCCTCTTGTATATGGCAGCACTTGCTTTCTGTGGGGTCCCTTTGGAAGTGTTTAATGGGAGCAAAGGGCAAAGCAAGAGTTCCAAGAGATACAGTTTTCCTTCTAGAAACACAAGAAATGTTGCTACACATAAACTGACCTTCTTTTCCTCATCTACAGCAAACAATTGACATTTCCTCACCTGGGATAAGATTTGCACAAGTTAGGCTCACGTAGAGCACACTGATGAGGATTTTATCTGCCAGGGGATCGAGAGCACTTCCCAGTGCCGATTTCTGATTAGCCCAGTTCCGTGCAATAAATCCGTCCAACTAGGAAAACCAAAATTAAATTGCTCTCTGTTAGAAAAGATGAACCAAAACAGCTCCTGTGTGCTACTTTAGAGAGATATTTAATGAATGACATCAGGTAAAACAGCAAGTTTAACTAGGATAAAATGTGACCCCTCTTAGTTGATACTTGTATCATTTAACAGACCAGCAGGTGCACAAGCACTGAGTGGCCAATGCCCACCCGAGGCTGCTCAGGGAGCCCTGACACTCCCCTTTCCTCCAGTAGCATTAAGTCCCCTCCAAGCACCTGCAAATTCCCTTTGCAGCACCACAAGGATATATACAGCATTCCTAGAAACCAACAAATCTAAAACCAAATCTGTTTTGCCCGTTTCTATTCTACACCGGAGTCTGTTCCAATGCATTCCCACGGGATCCCCGTGAGCCCAGTGTTCCCAAAGCCTTTCCAGACCGACATACCAGGTCTGTCACGCCAGCCAGGACAAAGACACCGAGGGCAACGTTGAAATTCTCTTCAACAATCAAATAGCCCAAAACTGGCGCCAGACCCATTCTCGCCATGGACAGGATATTTGGGATGGTCCAGGGGTTTTCATACTGTAAGGCAAGAAACGAAAAAACTTCAGGGCAGGAACTCAAACCCCGCCTTGGCACGTAACAGAGTTTTAATCGCTACAAATACTTTTTCCACTTAACTAGCCAGAAAGCCTACAAAGTTCTTAGAAGCGGCCCGGCTGCTTTCGCGAGGCGCACGGCCTCGACCTGCTAAACATTAACTTCGCCTTGGGCAGGAGAGCGCCTGGCCGCGGGAGCCCGCAGGGCAGAGTCTGTGCCGCGGAGTGCCGCTGTGACCCGGCTTAGCCCGCCCGTCCCCGCCGTCCCTCACGTACCAGCTCGGCGTAGGGCCCCGCCGCGCCGCGCTCCCGCCGGGGCTCGGGCGGGGCGGCCCCGCCGCTCAGGAGGCGCCAGGCGGCGGCGGGCGCGCGCAGCAGCCGCGGGAGCCCCGCGCAGGCGGGCAGGAACGAGGCGCTGCCGCCGCGCCGCCCCCACTTCCCGCCGCCGCCGAGCCGGGCCGGCCGCCCAGAGGCCTCGCTCCGCCGCCCGGCCGCCTCCCGCGCCGCGCCGCGGAGGAGCCCCCAGGAGCCCCTGCCCAGCCAGGCGGCGGCCAGCATGGCGCGGGAGGAGCGGCGCGGGAGAAGCGCTGCGGGAGAAGCGCTGCCCGCGGCCCCTACGCGCGCGGCCGCGCTGCCCGCGGGAGCGCGCGGCCTCGCGCCATCCGCCCCGCGGGACTGAGCACGGCGCGCCAGCCGCGCGCGGCGCGTGTGCCGCGAGCGCTGCCGGGGACGCGCGACCTTTTGCGGCGCTTTGCGTCAGCCCCGCCCCTCCGCCGAGCCGCGCGCTTTACGGCAGGCGGGAGAGCGGAAAGGCCGGTGCCAGGAAAGCGCTGTCCCGGTGCTTTTCCCACCGCTTTCCCACCTCAGGCTCTCCCCCAGCGGCTCCCGGACACGGATGGCGATGTGTGTGGCGGTCCGGTGGGCGGCTGCCCGAGCTCATCCCGCTCCCCCTCACAGCGGGGCCGCGCCGTTCTGGGAAAGCCCTTGAGGGAGGAAGGGGAAGGTTGGCTTTACCTAAAGAAACTTCCCAGAGAGCGCGAGTGGTGTCTGGTGCTCGGCCCTTGCTTCTGGCTCTGACTTGCCCGCGTTTGCTGTGTCTCAAGGAGAAACGGGAATGAGTTCGCTTTTCCAGGTGCAGTCGTTTGTTGGCTCGTGGGGCGCGTTCCTGTCCCCACCCCTGCACTAAGGCAAAAGCAGTGTCCAACACCTACTGCCCATTAGCTGATAGAGCAGACCTTGTCCCTTCAGAGCTCCCATGTAGAACTATGATTTCCGTACTTAAAGCATTTCATCTGGCTGACAGTTTTCAGTTTCAAGTATATTTGGTCCCTGATGTCCCTTAAGTTCGAGGGTGAGGCACTAAGTTTCAGTAATTCTGCTTTTTGTCATCTATCATATCTTACCTGAGAAATGAAAGAGGGAAAACAAGAATCAGTGCAGCAGTCCTGATTTTTTAAAGTATGTTTTTCTTTAGGAAGGGTGTGTTAGTGGGTTTTTAATTCTTACACTAAACACTTCCCAGCTGCTGATTCATTGCACCAGACCATGGTTGTGATTTCATCAAAGTCAGGAAGCATTCAGCACTTCTGAACACACATAACTGTGTGTCAGGAACAGTTACACAGAAACAAACAGAACCTGTTGGTGTTACAGATCTTGCAATGGCCATTAAACAGCCTTGAACAAGTCATATTTCTTATATATAAAGTTTAATGCAAGTCAAAATCCAATTCCTGCTTTACAAATTAAATAAGGATATTTTCTTAAATCAGACTTGGATTTCAAAAAAAACCTTGGCTTCAAAGACCGTGTTTCAAATCAGAAAATCAAGTCAGTTTCAGTAAAGTGTTATTTGGTAACAGCTGTCAAACAGTGTTATCAGAACCTACTGGAAACATTTCTAGACTTTAAATGAACTGCAGTGCTGAAAGTACAGCTCATACCATCCTCTCATGGAAGATTCCTGGGCTGAAATTTGTGGGTGCAGCATCTCTTTCTGAAGTCAAGTCCCTTATGGCACTGTAACAGTATAAAAACACACCTTCCGCTCCTGGGGGATGATGAGGTCCCATTTGGAACAGAGACCTGTAGGATGAGCCAGGCAATACCACGTGCCAGTTTGTCCTGTTGCAGCTTTCCAGTTCAATTTTCTGCAGGGGAATCTCCAGCCCAGCAAACCCCAGTGCTGTGGCAGGTGCAGCTCAGCTCAGGGTGTGCCTCCCTGCTCCAGGTCAGCAGTGCAGGGGGACAATCATCCCAAGGAAGGCCATCACAGTGGCTCCTCTCACATGGTCTGCAGCTGATAAATTCTTGAACCTTTCTTCAAAAGATAACCCTGATCATTAAGGGATCCAATAAAGCTTTCAAAATCAGATATCTGGGAAAATAAAGACAAAAATATCAAATTGGAGAATGACATCTTACCTGGTGTAAGCAACATAAACCATTTGAAAGAACTTAGTGAAATGAAGTGGGCTAAGAATAGGTGAGTTTCCTTAGCAAACTCTTTACCTACCAGTAGGTCTCACACCATCAGTCGCCCTGTTCTCTGCTTTAGTTACACACTGGTTTTACTACAGTGTTACACAGAAGCACCAGTTTCTCCTTTGTGACATGAAGAAAAGGTGCAGCTACATATGTGTAAATTCCAGTTCTGAAACAGAAGTATCTACCACAGAAATGCATGATTTCTACAACTCTCCCTGATTTCCAGGTATAAAACTTTGAATGGGCAAAAGTAGTTTATATATGAAGGGAGAATTAGAGTTAATTAAATTAACTTCAATAAATAGTTGATGGAGCAAAAAGTACAGTTAGCTATCAATAGTTCTGCTTGGCTGAAGCTCCACAAGTACAGAATGCAAATCAATTACAGGGCAGAATACATTTGTGGCCATGTGTCCTAGATGATCCTTTCAACATGCAACTTCAGGATGTCTGGAGCAGGAATGAAAACCTGAAAGGCATATTTAATCCAGAGGAGGTGATGCAGAAACATCCTTGCACTGCTGAAATAGAGCACGGACATCACAAGTCTAAACAAAAACAGGTGTGTCCTCTGGGGAGGCAGGAGTGCAGCACTGAAACCACCATTGCCTTTCACAGATCTTGCTCAGAACCAGCCTCATCAGTGGGATGAGCCCTTACCAGAGTGCAAGGAGCTGCTGTTGCAAACAGCTGTGGGGTCAGTGAGGCTCACAGAGACACTTCAGGAGCTCTGCTCAGCCTAACAGCAGCACATTGGTTATGTCTGCCACTGCAAAGAGGCACACAGAGGTGCCTTTGCTCCTGTCCCTTTGGCAGCAATAGCTGAGGGTGGCCTGGCAGTGTGTGGTTGCTGGAGCTCACCCGTAGCTGCAGCTGGCTGGCGATGTGGCGCAGCTGCTGCAGGTCGAAGAGGTTGTTGTAGGTTCTCTCTGCCACGCTGCTCAGGGCTGACACAAATCTCTTGGCCTGCGAGCGATTGCTCATCCCAGAGCCATGCTGGGAGCGCTCGAAGTCCAGCTTCCCAAACTCATCTGAGTAGGTGCCCAGCATGCTACAAACAGGTAACAAAAACAGATCAAACTCAGCAGGTCATAAAAGCAAACATACATGGATTTGATTCCCAAAATGTGACTGCTTGAGAGAACTTCTGGAAGCCATGTGGAAAACCACCCCCATCAGGTCACTCTCTAGGGAACTTACACTAAGCATTCATCCAAATCACTCTTGAACTTTAATTGTTCACCTTCACCACAGAGTACTCACAGGGGAGAAAAAACCCTTCAGCAGAGCCTCGTGTGTGTGTTACTGTGCCCTTACACCCAGAGCCACTGTGACCACACAACTCACAGGCCTAAGCAGTTGTACTTGACTTAAGGCTGCTGGCAGCTTTTAAGGAGCAGCTAACAAATCCAAATAGTAGTATCACAGAATAGAATAATGAGGTTGGAAGAGACCTCTGAGATCACTGAGACCAACCTATGCCCTAGCACCTCAACTAGACTGTAGGACCAAGTGCCATGTCCAGGCTTTTTTTAAACACATCCAGAGATGGTGATTCTACCACCTGCCTGGGAAGAGCATTCCAGTACTTTATTATTCTTTTGGTGAAAAACTGTTTCCTAATATCCAACCGATACCTTCCTTGACATAGCTTGAGATTGTGTCCTCTTGTTCTGTCAGTGCTGCCCAGTGGAAGAGACCGACCCCATCTGTCTACAACCTCCCTTCAGGAAGTATCACGGTTCTAAGCCTATTAAAGTGATTTCTTCATTGTGTTTGAATATGTAAAGAAAATAAGTTTCAAATGAATAGCACTGTGATGCCTTATTTATCTTTAAAACAGTATTTTCTATTACCTGTATTTCATTATCTCTATTACATCCTCAGCATCTTCCTTGGTAGATTTCTCTCTTAATTCCAGCCTTGATCGTGCCTTAAAACAGAAAAAAAATCCCTCAAATGTTTAAGACGTATCATAACTGATGTGAAAAAGAGCTACAATCACTCTACAAGGGCTACAAGCACAAATTTTACGAGCAGAGATAGACGAAGCATACAGGATTAGAAGAATATTTTTCTATTTTTTGTTAAGTGTGTCAGTGTGTCCTCCTGCATACTTGCACTTTTAGGCTGTGGCTTGGAGTTTATTTGCTTTTTAGAAGTGTAGCCTTGTGAAGCAGCAGATCACAATAGTGCTGTTAAGGCAGTGTTAGAGAAAACAGAAGCAGTCTAGGTTCAAGGTGGGCAGCAGTTGCTCCTGCCTGCACCTGCTTTTTCTCCTTTTGGAGAATGTGATAGATTCTCTTTCCATCTCCTCAAGGGTCTTTTGCTTTATAAGAAGTTTTAAGGAACAGCAGCTCTTAAGCACTTCTAAGCCTGATGCATTCTCACTTTTTTTTTTAACAAAACAGAAAGCATAGGGGTGAATAAGCTGTAAAAATGGTAGGATTTGGGTAGTACCTCAGGAATAATCTCTTTGCTTTCAATCCCTTAAGCATTCCAGCTTGCATTTACCTCTGTCAGTCGAATCAGGGACTCCAGCTGCCTCGTGGTGATGGGGGTGCTGTCTGCACCTTGGTTCTGTTTCCGGAGCTCAAGGTAGAATTCCTGGAGGACTTGTGCAGCCTCTGGAGACAAGCTTGGGTGCACGTACTGCCGAGCGTATCCCACGTACTTCCTCAGCAGCTG
The DNA here is from genome assembly GCA_024865655.1 of Emberiza elegans. Taxonomy (NCBI): domain Eukaryota; kingdom Metazoa; phylum Chordata; class Aves; order Passeriformes; family Fringillidae; genus Emberiza; species Emberiza elegans. The sequence continues at coordinate 4,363,919 of JALJVW010003752.1, forward strand.
ATGGGGAATGGCATCAAAGTTTTCTCCTGCTGAGATCTAGCACCATTACAAAGAGTTAGATTTCTGTCTGTCAGAATTCTATACAATAAAAATTTTAATATCAAATCACCATCTTTATGCTTTATCTGGTGAAGTCATCACTATAAGGGCTTTGGTGCTTTGTATATGAATGGTGTCAAGTCCCCACGCTATGCTCAGACATGTAAACACACACACTTGGCCATTTCAGGAAAAGCAGCCAAGGGTTCTCATCTGCAATGATAGGAGACCCAAAATAGAATTCATTATAAAGTTAAATCCCTTCTCAAAAAGAGAAAATCCCAATTCCCACAACTCCAGAAAAGACCAAACCATCACTATTTCCAAAAGTGCATGGGTTTACCTCCAGTAGGAGTATTTGTCCCAAGACCTGGCATTTGACAATATCAGTTCTCAAAGCCATCACTGAAGTCTAATGAGAAACATGCTTCCTCTCCTATAGTTCCCAAATCCATGGAGTTGCAGATGCCCAAGGATTTGCTTCCACACTGCTCTATTTGGATTCAACACGCCATCACAGATCATACTACACCAAATTATTACACCCAGCCCACTTCTGTAGCTCCTTATTAAAACCTAGCACAGCAAATTTGCTTTAGAGCAGCAGCCCCAGGACAAGTGCCACCTTGAGCCTCTCGAGCAGGGGTCGGTCTGAGGTGGCCTGGAGGACAGAGTGCTCCTGGGAGCTGGCCCGTGTCACCAGGGCGCTGCTGGTGGCGGCGCGCCGGCCGGCCCGCATGGCCATCACGTGCTCCGACAGCAGGTGGTCGTGGTCCTCGTTGGGCGTGTCCAGCAGGATGAACACCAGATCAAACCTTGACAGCAGAGCACTCCCCATTCTGGAGGAAAGACAAGGAACTTGGAGTGCTTGGAGAAGTGGAAAAATTGTAGCAACTCTGTTCCACTTCAAACACAAATAAAAGATCCTGTCCTGCCCATTCAGAATAAAGTACAACAGCAATTTCTCTCTCAAAAGCCACTAAAGATTATTAAAGTTTGTGTTCACACTCCAAAATTCTAGAAAGCAATTTTACTTGAGCTACAAGACTACCAGGAGCATCTACTCCTGAATGTGAATTACAAAAGCAGCACTTCAGAAAGGGCTCACTTTAGGTTCTCAGACACTGTTTTGGCCTTGTTATAATGTCCTCCAACGGGGTTTGCTGCAGCAACAATGGATGTCCGAGCTGGCAGACTGCAAACAATGCCAGCCTTGGCCAGGCTGATGCTCTGCTGTTCCATGGCTTCCAACAAAGCCTGGTGCTGGTTTCCCATCTTATCAAATTCATCTATTCCACAAATTCCTGGAAGCAATTAAAACAGGACAAACACTTACCAGACAACACGATAACTGAAGGACAAGCATGTCCTATAATCTAGTGCTACATCAGAAATCCAACTTAGAACCCCAGGGACTGCAGGAGACATTGAAAATCTCCATTTCTGCCAGCTTTGTTTTCATTCCATGCTAATGCTACCAAACCATTATGAACTCAGCCTGACTTGGGGATGCAGCATTTTGGTGATTTGTTAAGATGACAAAACAAGCTTTATAAAAATAGACAACATATCTCATAAGCGAGTCCTTTTTCAAAACCAGTAAAAGTCCAGCAACTGATATCAAGTCAGATCCCTGAACAAAAAAAAAAATCCTAGTTCTTTGACACAGTAAGTCTGGTATGTGAACTGGAGAACTGAAGTTTCCCTACGCTCTAGGAAAGCAGGAGTTGCCCCCAGAGAAGCCACTGGAGAAGCTCAGAACTTCCCATGGTGTGGAGCCCAGTATCACAGCTCAAACAGACATTTTTAGTCCACAGTTAAGTGAGCACTTTGGCTTAGCTGAGACTCAGCAGCACACCCTCTCCTGCCCCTGACATATGGCTACACAGAACCTGAGGCATTCCATGGATTACCTTGATCTCCAAGCACTAAGGCACCAGCTTCCAAGGCAAAATCTCCAGAAGTGCCATCTCTGGAGAGTGTAACAGTCAGGCCAGAGCTGGTGGAAGTATTACCACAAACATACACACCTCGAGGAGCGATGTTACACACAGCCTAGAAGAGAAACAAACATTTTTTTCTTCCCCAAAGTGAAGAATTTCATAAGCCTCATTCTAGAGAAACAATTCAAAGTAAACCCAAATTTGTTTCTTTCCACTGAATATGGCCTAACAGTGAAGCTCTAACTCCTTGCACCTCCAAGACACATACTCCTGCAAAGCAGTAGGAATAACTTTTCTTGGATGGTATTCTTTTTAAGTAACAATGTGAAAAAACAAATCAGTTACTCTATGCTGGAGAGTCGTCATTCAACAAAAGAATAATTTAAAAATTTTGTTCGCTAAGATGCTTACATGCAAATCCATCACCTTGGCTAAGTGCAAATCATATCCTAATGCAACAGGTCCATGTTAGAAGGACTTTTTAAAGAAGGTCTAGATGAATTCTATCCCTCTTGGACTTCACAGTAACCATGGAAAAAGTACATGGAATTTAAAAATCACTCAGTTTAAGGAAAAAAAAATCTATTACTAATTGTCACAGTCATGCAGAAATACCTATTGAGATCAAAACCCAAACACAGTATCAGGTCCCTTTCCCAAAAAGATCTATGCTAGCAACAAGGAAAGAGGGTAAGAAATGTAAGTAAACCTCCCAGGAGGAGAGTCACAGGGTATCTGAAGTTGCATTTGTTCAAAGATTAATTACTTCATTTCACAATGGACCAGCTAAATGAAGACAGGAAGGAGTGAACCTCCTCACTGGGGAAAAGGGTTGGTGACAAGAACTGTGTAAGGGCAGGACAGCAAGCCTGTAAGCCTGCCCTTGAAAGCCCATGGGCCTGACAAGGACACCTGCTTTGGTGTTTAACAGGCTCCCTGGATGGCAGGAGAGCCCTCTGGATACTCTCCTGTACTTGAGGCATCCCACATGGAAAGACAGCTTCAGCAAGGCTCAGTCAACCTTTTGGTCTCAGCACAGTTATCCTACCATGGTTGCAAGTCAAGATAACAAGGAAATAGAGGAAAACAGAAAATAGTAATAAAGGAAACCATACTTGCAACATTTGACTTTTTCCTAATCCTGGATCTCCAACAACCAGAACATGCGGATCTCCTCGCACTGGGATTCTGTTCTTGTCATCCACAAACTTCTGACATCCTCCAAACAAGGCCAGGGCCAACCCTGCCTTCACAATCTGTTGTGGTAGAGGCCAACACTGGTAAGCATTCCATTCCATCGTGGCGACCAGCACTGACAGATCCCTAGAACTGCCTGCAATGGCCTTTCCTTCTGGATCTCTGAACTTAAGGGCGTAAGGCTGCCACTCCCTGACACCAAAAGAGACTGTGAGCCACAGTCTGTCACCATGATATTTTCTGAAAAATCCTCTTTGCCCAGGATTTTCTCCTGGGAAGCTGAAAAGCCTCGGAAAGGAATGAAAAAAACAATAATTATCTGATTGCTGCTCCTGTGTTTGCTGCTTGGGAATGTGGCTTGGACATTGTTTACCAACAGGTGAATGTTTGATTGGTTCCATGGGAATTGTTTTTCCTTAATGGCCAATCACGGCCAGCTGTGTTGGACGCTCCGAGTCAGTCACATGTTTTTATTAACCATTTTTGTTAAGCCTTCTGATGTATCTTTTCTCTTTCTTTATTATAGTTTTAGTATATCATAACATAGCATAATATAATATAGCGTATTATAATATAGCATAATATAATAAATCAGCCTTCTAAGAACTTGGAGTCAAATCACCTCTCACCTCGTCCTGGGGACCCTCACAAACATCACAACAGTCACCTCTAAAAACAGTCCCTGCCACCTCCCCCTGGCCCAGATAAGCTTTGTGAATCCTTTAGGAGTTGAATGGGGCATAAACGTTTCAAACTGAAATTACAAGTAGAGTTTTTAGATTACTTACCTCATGGCCATAGATTGCAGGACAAAGAGAGCTGGAAAGCAAAGCACAAGGCAACATAAATGGAAGATAAATAATGTATTGCTATAAATTAATCACTTGTCCTCTCTCTCATCACAGAACACCTTAATAAACATAAAACTTTTTGGGTAGCTGTTGCTGAATTTCCAACAGAAATCAGCAGCAGCAAATTTATTGAAATTTTTGGATAATCAGAGATGACTGAAACAAGAAAAGCTTTTCACTTGAGTCCCCACAAAGACAAAGGAAAACCAGCTTCCCAGTGGTATCTGTGCCTGCTCTTGTCTTAATCAAGTAACTGCCTGTAACCCTCCTTTTAAAGTGCTGTGTTTGTGTTCTTTGACTCTGCTGGGAGGGCCTGAGGGACATGCCAGGTAGAATTGTAATTTTCAGTCTGAACTGAGGGTCTTTCACACCCTCTGCTCAGTTCTTGCACCTCTTTCCTGTACAGTAGAAAACTGGAGGACAAAATGGTACTTGTAAGTTGAATTTACATGGTGAGGATCAAACTTAACTAATTGTTTTTCTACCCAGAGCTTTCTGTCTAAGGTTAAACTAGAACACAGACAACCTCTTGAATCTCTGAACTGCTCCCAAAGTCCCAACATTCCCACTGCAAAACCTCCCTCCCAAGTCCCTTGCCCACTGCAGTTTCTTAGATCTCTGTGGTTTCTATTGCACGAGGCTCAGACATTTCACCGCTTTAGGATGAGCTGTCACATTTCTCTGAAGGTGTCGCACTGATCCATGCCTAACCCTAGACCCAGTATAGGTCTGATACAACTTACTTCACAATGAGCTTGAACAGATTTTCCTCAGCTTGAATTTCTTGGATGGCATAGAGATCTTTAAGGGAAAACTCCATGAACGATCTCTGAAAGGTCTCATCATCAGAATTCTTCAGTTTTTGTCCTTTACTGTTGCTGACAGAATTTGCCTCAATGTACAGTAAGAACATGCACTTGTCGTTCTTGCTTTTAGAAGCTCCTGTTAGAAAATTTGAGAAAGGATGATGAAGAATTTTTTCTATCAATTTTATTATTATAATATTATCTACATATTATCTACAAATGGTATAGAGTAATTCAGAAATACAATGTACAGTCATGTTCATATTTAAGTACTGAACATCTGCACTTTGGAAAATTGATGCAAAATAAGTTTCTAGCTACATTTGTTCTTTGAAGTTCCCTCCACTTATGTACACAATAAATATTTTCCTGAAATGTAGGATATATGTCTAGAAAGAATTTTGTCAAGAATAAATATTTTTTCCAGGGATTTAAAATTATTATATTATTGTTGTCAAAGAAAAGTTGAATATAAAATGTTTCCACTCAATATTTTTGGGGAAAAAAGATGCATGGCGCAGAAACATTAAACATGTAGCACAGTAACTACTCAGTAATTATCAATTAATAATTAATCATTTTCTATATAGATTAATTACTGAGCAGAGAATGAAGTCTCAGAGTAAAACAGTCTTGCAGTTATCTGCAATATATTCTTTCAGAGCAGTGCACAGCATATTTCTTCACTTTGGGAAAGAAAAGGAAAAAAAGAGTTGAACAATTTCTCTAGGGAGGCTAAGCTAAGATAACTCTCCTTCACAACAGTGTGACAGTTCTCCTAATGTCTGAAGGAGATATTAAAGAGAAAATGCTAAGCAAATAATGTCCTAAAATAATTTCATTGTATAAGTTTGGTAACTTCCAAAGAAATTTACACTTTATGGACTTATGGCACTGAGAGCTCCAGCTAAGGGGAGTGACTGTTGTTCTTCTTGAGTAAGCACTACCAAAAACCCCACTGTAGGAAAAAGATGCTGCACTTCACCTTCCTCAGCGCTTGCCACCTTCACTATGCCTGTGACTGTGACCATGTCCCCAGGAACACAGCTGTCCACGAGATCCTGCACCAGCTCACACTCGATGGTGCGCGGGATCCGTCCTGCTTCCCGCTGGTCATCTTCCATGAGCTCCTGCACCCTGCAACACACCAGGGCAGCTGCACACCCTGCAGCAGCAGCAGCACACAGCTCCAGTGCAGCAGCAGCACACAGCTCCAGTGCAGCTCTGAGCATCTCCCTCAGGTCACGCTTCACTAAATGGGTATAAACCACACATCAAGCCCAGAAATGCAGTAACTGTGAACTCTGAGTTGAAATGCAGATTTTCTACCACTGATGAGCATGTTCATGTAGAAATAAGTACAGTTAATAAAGTAAAAGGGATCCATATGAAAAAAAAAAAGAGCTCAGACATTATAGCCCCCATTAATTCTTAATAGGTACCCCAACCCTGGAAAAGCCCAAGGGATTTCTCAGACCATAACAGAAGAGCAGTTGACTCTCTGGCTGTGACAGTTCCAGCTCTGGCTCTGCACCTGGAGCTTTGACATTCCCTGGAAGCCAAGCCAAGCTTTACTGAAGAAGCTGTGATGAACAGCGCCCTCTGGAGCTGCTAAGAACAGCACGAGTTTTTACATGAATGTCACTTAAAACTAAGATTTTTAACCCTCCAATTACTTCCAGCTCATTCAGGTCAAGTGGCACAGCTGACCAATGTAACCTAGTAGGGTTCTTCTAGCTGACTTACAGCTCGTTAAAGGGAATAATGAAATCATAGATGCAATTAGAAATTATTGAGAAATGCAGCAAAGAGCACAAACTGAGCATCTCTCCAAGAGCTGGGTAAGGGCAGAAGGAATTTCCAGGAAACTATAACAGGGTAGGTTACAAAGTATACCAGCGCTTGGATAAAACAATTGCTTTGTGATACAATTGTTGGAGAGTGCTTGCTGCAAAAGAGTAAAATTATTAAAATCACACAGTGCAACACAGGTTGAGCCCTCCGGTCACTTCTTGAGTGTCCTGTCACATCACATTTCTGTGCTTACTTGACAGACTGCCAGTCCACTGTGGTGGTTAGAGGAGAGCTCCTGTCAGCTGTGAAGGACCGGCCCCGGCACTCAGGAACAAGGCACTGCAACAACAGGAATTCTGACTCATTCCCAGCCTTTTTTAAAGTCCTAGGGTGAAATTGTCTTATTTGATTTTAAAAACAAACAAACAAACAAACACCCTACAAAGCAATAAGATTCAGCATAATTCCAGGAAAAAAAGACAATTAAATTAGGGCTAAAAATTAGGATGCACATAATTATGAGGCTCTATCAAGCACAGACACCTGAAATCTGACTCATAGGTGTTACAGCAAACACAGCAGAATTGTGTGATCCCCTCACTGAACTGGTTTGAGAATAACCAGGCACTGTCCTATGTCTAATGACTTCTTAAGTCCAGATAATGAAAAGTTAAATTAAAATAGAAAGCTCTAAACAAAAAACCAAACAATGTAAGCATAGAAAACCACCACAGCAAGGTAGGTCTTTTTAAACACAACTGGTGAAATGGAAATTAAAGAGATAATATTTTTTTCAGGTTTCAGGGAATTTCTATGTATTTTTTGTCTATGCTTTTTTTGGAACATATCCTGTTCCAGCAGCATACATTTTTAACAAGTAACAAGGGTCTGAAGTAAGGTATATTTAAAGACTTTTTCTTTCCTTTTTTTTTAACACCTGTGGTGCTGCTTTTTGTGAAAACACACCAAAAAGCATAAAGTTCCATGGCTTTGGCTCACCTTGGTGGGCAGGGTGTACTTCCCATCAGGGAGAGGAACACCCTGCACATCCCCACAGGCAGCACAGACGAAGGCCAGGTTGGTGCACAGGGGTTTGATGTTGCTGACCCTCACCACGGTGCCGCGCAGGGCGATGTACTTGCCGTAGCAGTTGGCCCTCACGTTTTTCAGCTGGGTCAGAGGCTCATAGTTGTACACCCTGCATTGGCACACGGAAAAAAAGGGAAAAAATGACCCTCAAACCCATCCAAACACAGACAAAAAATCCCACTCCCAATTATAAAGGGTAAATTCCAGAAAAAAATGCTTAGAAGTATTTGTTTGGTGGCTCCGCGCTACAGTCTTTGACTCTTGCTCTAGAAAGCAGCAGAACATTCAATGTTCTCACCTGAACAGACCTCAACAGCCCAAACAGCACAGTTTGTTTATCCAGTGACATCTCTGGCCTAGCAATACATTTAAGACCATCCATAACTGTCTCTTTCCATAGTTTCAGATAAAGCCTGGAATTTAGACTTGTGACACAGAAGGACCAAAGTTTTATTACGGCTCTGCCACCACCAGCAGGGAATTAAAAACAATAATAAAAAAGAAAAGGTAATTTGAACTCCAATAGAGCTTACACACCCAGTTCCCTCAGACCCTTGAAGTGTGAGATGGCATTACTTCTGATAAAGAAAAAAGTTTAAAGACTTGTTTCATTAAAAACTTCTCCAGTCAACAGAAATTTGAATAATTCTGCTTTTAATCAATACAATTCTATTTATAGAATAATTGTTCTGCTTATAAGCCACTTCTCTATTTACAAGCTTTTCTAGTTCAAGCTGGTTTTTTCAGTTTAAAAGGAGCTTTCATTTCACTTTTTTCTTCACAAGGATATGAAGTCACAGTGAAGAGAAAAAGCAGAATGTAGAATGTTCTCCTGGAAAAAGCTTCACAGAGCCCAGTTTTCCCTTAAACATGCAAGCCATGCATGGACACTGGCAAGGATTAGCCAGGAAGCAAACAGCTCTTCCTTGGGAAAGAAGTGCCAACCTCCCTTACCTGGCGTGGATGAGAGGCACGTTTATGACAGGCTCCCCCTGCAGGGGCAATCCCTCCTGCACCTGCAGCTCTGCCGCGTGCCTCTCCAGGTCCTTGGTGAGCACCTGCATGGAACAGGAGGGGACACATACCCACAGGAATTAGAACTCCCAACAGGGAGAGACACAGGTGTTAGAACTACATTTGGTTTTAGTCAACTGCTCCAATGATTAATAAGAAAAATGGACCAAAACCAAAGCAACTTCAAAATGTGATTTTGTGGGTCATAAAGGAAGAGGAGAGATTGAAAGATTTGAGTTTTAAACAAACAGTAATATGCCACAGAGATGTGGGATTTATAACATAATGACCTCTAAGTGTCACTGATTCTTTTTGGTTGTGAGGGTCCTGCTTCCATGCATCAGAACCTCATGTTTACCTGATGAATTGCCAGACCCATACACTGCAGTATTTTCTGAGGCATGTCCCTGAGTTCAGCAGATATATTTGGTATTGATTTAGTCAGCTCTCTGTCCTGGATCAGCTCTTTATAATCCACGAGAATGCTTCCTTTTCTTTCTATTTCATCCTGGGAAAAACCATAAATGACAAAATACACTTCAAATTAGAAGCAAAACACCCAAATTATGTCCTAAATGTTTCAGGTCTCTGATGGAGGTTACTTTTGATGGGAAAAAAAACACTAAAAATCTGTAATGTTCTTGTATCAACAACAGGTTGTTGGGGTGGGATACGTTTGGCTTTGTTTTTTACCTTGTCATAAAGCTCAATGCGCTGCATGAAAAACTTTTCAAAGGCTTGAGTCTTCTGGACAAAAGGAGACTTGTCATTGTAAACTAATTAGAAACACACCACATTAGTGACAGAAATAATTATTTCCATTTCACAAAATACATAAATGGGTAATTTTTTTCTATTGTTTTTCTGCACTGCAAAACTACAGAAGATGATAGATCTCCACAGGATCCCAGTAATGATCACAAAGGTTACAGCAGATCACAAGAGTGAAGTCTTTATGCTAATTATGTTTTTATAGATGAAATTTTGGTTGCTCTTTATTGAACTTGTAACTCTGCTAACACTACCAATAAATTCTAGAAAAATAGGTTTAAAAATACCTTCAGAGAAATAAAGTTTCCAGCCCTTATAGGGAATAAATTGGTCCATCGTTGATTGGACTAGGCGAGATTTTGCTGAGGGAAGAAAAAAAAATAATGTGCATTGAAAGAATATGGAGAGTGACTTTTTACAAGTTTTATTCTCGGTGATTCTTTTGACCACAGGAGACAAACAGCTATAATTGCCTAGCACAGTGCGTTAGAAGAAAAGCATTATGGCTTCAGAAAGCAGAAGCACAGGGGCTGGCTCACCAGGTTCGGGCATCCTTTTGGGCTCTCCCTTCTGTCCTCTGCCTCGCCATCCTCCTCCTCCTCGCCATCCTCCTCGCCATCCCTGGAAGCCTCTGCCCCGGGCGCATCCCCTGCCCCTGAGCTCCCTGCTCATCTCCCGCTGCCAGACGCGACAGCAAACCGAGCTGAGGAAACAAATTTCACCGGAAGACACTTAATTGAAACCAGAGCTGTTTCCCAGAGGACACCCCGCGGCAGGCAGGCCCTATCTCCCCCAGCACAGCGCGGATAGGGCTCGGACAGCCCTGAGGCCGCCTCGGCGCTCGCTGCCCTCAGCGCCGGCTCCCGCCTCCCGCACTGCGCAGGCGCGCCCGCCGGGGCCTGGCCGCGCGGGGTCTGCGCCTGCGCGGGGGCCCGGCGCGAGCGGCGGCGGCCATGGAGGGCGGCCGGAGCGCGCGCATCCGTGAGGGCGATTGCGCCGTGCTCAAGCGGGACGAGGTCTTCAAGGCGGTGTCGGTGCTGCGCCGCAGGTGAGCGCCGCGCCGGCGGCTCCCGGTGCCCTCGGTGCCTCGGCCGTGGTTTGCGCCTTCCGCCCCCGCCACCCTCGGTGCGGCTGTGGCGGGCCCCGCCGGAGGGAAGGGGGGTCCCGGTGCCGGTCCTGTCCCGGTCCCGCCGCTCCAGGCAGGAATAGCAGCCCCGCGAGACTCCCTGACAGGCGGCGGGAAAGGTTTTAATGTTGTCTCGGTTCCTATGGCAAAAAAAGCCCTTAAGCCCGGAAGATCTGCTGGCCGCGCTGCTGATAGGACTTTGGAGGAGATTCCAGAGGTTTGGCGGTGCCGGTGTCAGAGCGGAGCTGAGCCAGGTGCCCGCCGCGGCCCGCGGTGTCTGTGAGGGGCTAACGAGGATCGGTAATTGCCGGTGTCTGTGAGGGGCTAACGAGGATCGGTAATTGCCCTGAGCGCTCTCGGTGGTGTGTGGGAGGATGCCGGCGCTCCGCTCTGGCCGCTGCTGCTCTGGTGCCAGCAAAGCGCTGCCGTTTCGTTCTCCCGGGCCAGCTGGCACGGCGGGAGAGCGCCTGCAGCCCGGCTGGGAGTGCTGGAGTCGCTGGGCACAGCCTGGGCTCTCCCCTGGCAGTTCTGTAGGACAGCGTGTGGAAGTAAGTCAGTGTTGGGTAATGTGGCCAGTAGGATGGGGATTGAAAGGTGCAATGCTTGAACGGGACTGGTTTGAAAATGGTGTCGTTCAGTATTAGTGCTGAGTATAATTTGCATAATTATGGCTCATAATGGCAAGTTTTGGCTTGAATGTGAGCGTGGCATAGCTCTGTTTCATTTGCCAAGATTGGTATTTCCAGGGATTGTAAGGCAGCATTTGTTGGTCAGCCTGAAAGCTAAAGGCTTTGTGAATCCCAGTTTTAGTGAAGGAAGATAAAACGCACACCTGACTGGTGCAATCAAAATGAAAGGGATGGTAAATTTAAATTTTTTAAATGAAACATTTCCAGGATTGCTGTCTGTTTTCTTCACAGTCTTTTGGCAAATGTTATTTCAGAGGAAGTTTGCAAAATACAGGACCATGCTCATCTTTTTGCTGCTACTCTCCATGACCTAGCTTGGATTTAATATAATTCTGACTTTCTAAAAATGATGCTGACAGGTGCCATAGCTTTATTTTATCTGTCAGGTGAAAATTCTTTTGAACTCGGAAAAAAAAAAAGTTCTTCCTATGTTGTCTATATAAGTTCTTTGTTCTTTTCCTGACCAGTTTAATTTTAACATGGGTTTTGTGGTTAATTTCACTCTTTGTGCTTGTCCTGCTTTTGTTCTGTGATATAGATGAAAATGTCATATATAAAGTAGTAGTTTAGGCTCAAGCATAGAGGGTTTCAGATACAATAAAAATAATGCTTTAATTGTTACTCACTGTTCTGTTATTTCAGAAAAATAATTTTTGAGAAGCAGTGGTTCTACCTGGATAATGCCATTGGACATATTTATGGAACTACATTTGAAGTAACCAGTGGTGGAAACCTCCAGCCAAAGCAAGAGGTGGAAGAGACTACCACAGGTATCCCAGAGGATTGATAGATGGAAAAACTATTTCAAATTAATTTGTTTCTTTGATGATACCAAAGGAATTGGGAAAGCTTTCTATTAATCATTTGTTAACTACATGCTGCTTATATTCTGTCTGTCATAGAAGCGCATAGTTTTGTCTTGATCAGTGGTTTCACTAGTCCTGTAACAAATAATCTTTTTAATGTGGGAGAAAATTTGAACCTCAGTCTGGGTGATTTTATTTACATTCACTTTTACCTCACATATTACATTTCCTTGCTTAGGCTGTCCTTTGCAAGGCCATGAAAAATGTGTGTTTAACCACGAGAAATCTGCTTTCTGTGACACTAAAATCATGTGTTTCTCCCACTTTTTTGGAGGTAGATTTTACAAATCTATATCCTTTTCCTTTAGAAACAAAGGAAGCAGGGACAGATAATCGTAACATAGTTGACGATGGGAAGTCTCAAAAACTGACTCATGATGACATAAAGGCTTTGAAGGACAAGGGTATTAAAGGACAGGTAAAAATAAGGTTTTGGTGTCATTTCTGTGCTACCTTGATGGTTATATTTTAGTTTCTGAAAAAGGATATTCTTTTTATCTGTGCATAGATTTCAGTGCTTTTTCTTTGTTCATCTGGTCAAGTCTTTTTTATTTTTGGTTTTACAAAAATGCTAAAGCTGTTTTCAGAGAAAACTTTATGTAAGGTTGGCAACTTTGTCAGAGGAAAGAATAAATTTTTGTGGCATCAGAAGTCATAACAGATAAAAAAGTACAGCTTACATAATCACCATTTAGTTTTGCTTGTGTATAAGGTTCAAAATACTATTTCTGTATTACAGAGGTATTAAAATTGTGCAATAATTAAACTGTCAAAGGTGCAGGAAAAGATTATGGCCAAGCAATGAAGTTTTATCAAATGATACTGTGTAACAAAGGTACCAGCAGTGTGCCTGCAGGCAGTGCCTGCCGCACAGGGATGATGCTGGTGCTCTATCTGTACCTGGAAAATTCTGAGTGTTCCCAAGAGATCAGTTCTGTTCTGTTAGAGAAGGGGTTGAGATTTAAGCCTGCACCTTTCATAAAGTAAGGGATCTTTAAGCCATCTTAAATTGTTGCTGAGGCATTGCAGCCAGTTGTGTTCTGCAGATGCTGTCAGGCACAATCCGTCTCTGCTCTTTGCTTTACCCTTTCTAATAAAAGCAGGAAATTGCTCATGCTTACCTCAAGTTCATCTCCTGGTTGCATCTTGCTCTTTGGAGCAGTTTTTGTGCTTTTACCTGCTGGGTCCAAGGAGTTTGGAATGGTTCCTGTTTCCATGGTTGTGCTGCTGGTTGTGTTATCTCTTGGAGAAGAATCTGCTAATCAGGCTGACAACTTTGATGGTTTTGTGTTTTCACCGTCCATGGGAGAAGATCCCTCTGACTTTCCTGTGTGTCCTCAGCAAGCCTGTGCCATGCACCTCCTGTGCTTTTATTAACTCTGCTTTCTGGACTGTAACTAATATTCATTTTGAGCTATATTAGCAGCAATAGGTATTATTCCTCCCTATGTGTCTGTTAAAATCCGAATTCCTGTTTGTGAACAGTGTGTCTTGGTGATGCAGGACACTTCCCTCTTTCCTCACTGCATATTTTACTGGAACATTAAAAAAAAACCCTACAAAACAACATAACCCAGACACTGAATTTATTTTTTCCTAGAATAAAGCAAAAAAGAAAGAGATCCTGTTTCAAATCATTAGTCACATATGTTAAGTGTTTCAAGGAATAATGGCCTGAAAAGCACAATAGGAAGTGAGGAATACATGCACCACTCTGTTATTTGAGCAGGTTTTTAAAGCACAAGGGGAGCTGCAGAGTCCAAGTTGAAAATACTCACTTTTTTTCATTTGTCCCCTCCATAATTAATAGAACCCATAATTTTTAGCAGTTAAACTACTTGGATCACAGAACCCAAAATAGCAGCATTTTTGTTCTTGTGCTGCTGGCATGGAGATAAACCCCAGGCAAGAAGGGTCTTGTTGGATTGGTTTGGTTTTGCTGGAGGTCCTAATGTTCCCTCCAGCTGGAATCTGAAAGCATGAGAAAGACCTGGGTTGGCAAAGGGTGGAGATTAAAACAGGGAGACCAAGAAACCAAAATAAAAATCAGGAGGAGTATTGCAGGAAGTCGGACATTGTGCAGGGAGGTGGTACAGTAGGGTGGCAGAATTTGTGAGACTGAAAAAATTATTGGAGTGAGGGAGATGTCTGGTGATTAAGAAGAGCAGATGGGAGGAACTACATGGAACAGGGAAAAAAGATACCCTCAGAGATGCTGGAATCAGAGAGACCCAAAGAGGGAGTTGGATTAAATGAAATATTACTGAATATTCCAGGATAAACGTTTTGATTTCTACGATTTTTATGCAAAACTATGTGATTAAATTCCTACACATAGTCAGTGTAATGCCTCACTGGTCCTGTTGGTTAACAGAGAGTGACTTTGCCATTAGTGTCAGGAGAAGCTCATGCTATACATGCCTCTACTGGAAGGAAATATTTTCAGTGCTTGTTTAAAAAAATACTGTCTATGAAATGAATGAGAAATAAATGCTAGCTGTAACAAATGTGAATTGTCTCTTCCAAGGAAATAGTTCAACAGTTAATAGAGAACAGTACAACATTCAGAGACAAAACAGAATTTGCTCAAGATAAATACATAAAGAAGAAGAAAAAAAAGTAAGTGAATTTTAAAATGTGAAAAATACTTGGTAATTCCCTAAATTGTTGAGATAAAAATAAGACCATAGCTTTGTTTTTTTACAGATATGAGGCAGTTATTACAATTGTGAAACCATCCACTCGCATCCTTTCAACCATGTATTATGCAAGGGAACCTGGAAAAATTAAGTGAGTTTTCATTTGGTTTCTTTTTTCAAATGACAACAGAAAGATACTTTAATACTTTTTAAATACCTGCACTATAGCAAAGTTTACAATATTCACCTTTCTTCTCTTTCCCTTGAACGTGAAGATTATGATTTAATGAAAGATAATGTGATACTGACATTAATTAATATAGCAGCAAACAGGAGAACTCTTCTGCATGCAGCACCAGATTTCACCATTTCCCTATCAACACCACCTTGCTAATTGCCCAGACAGGCAGAAGCTCTTTGATTTTCTAAGGTACCTCTTACCTGCTTTGGTTCTGGCTCAGTAACAAGATAACCAGCCACTTACCACAGGCAAGAATTGTGGTCTTTAACCTGTCAGGGATTCAAAATCCTCAAATCTCCAGAGTTTAACAGCCTGGGGTAACATTGGGGTTGGAGTCAGACTGGGCCATGACCACAGGGATCTGGCCCCGTTTGATTTTCATCCGCCTCACCTAAGAGATACATTGTTACAGACAGTAACAGTGGACTGATACATTTTAAAATGAAGGAATAGTAGATCTAAGATGTTGGGATTTAAAATCTTTAAAATATCTGTTATTTAAGGCTTCTCAAACCTTCTTCCTTCTACTTCCAGCACCTCTGCACTTGGCTGCTTTTTACTATTGAAGATTCATTGTAATTTCTTTAGCTTTCACTGAGTCTCTTCAGTTCATGTGCTGGGTTTTGAATCCTGGGTTACAGGTGATGCTGGCTCCTGCAAAACTGCTGAAAATCACAAGGGATTCATTACTGGATCAGGAAATGCTTCCATACCACTTGTTCTTTACAAAGCTGACATGCCAGAGGAAAAACAAAAGGTTGAAAAACTACTTTCTCTGACTGGCACAGCACAAGTGTCCACTTTGCTATGGGCACCCTACTGCATATCCTGCTTTTGCTTTTCCTGGCTGATTTCTTGTTGGCTCCAGTTCTAGGTTTCTGTGTGGTGACTCTGAAGGTCACTGATGCTTTTCCCAAATCTACCTGCAACCCAACTGTTTTTGGCAGGCTCCTGGGCCAGTGGGCAGTGTCTGTAAGCAAACTGGTGTTTGTTCAATGCCTCTTGTCTTCCAGCCACCTGAGATACGACACCCTGGCTCAGATGCTGACTTTGGGAAACATCCACGCTGGCAACAAGATGATTGTCATGGAAACGTGTGCAGGCCTGGTGCTGGGGGCTGTGATGGAGAGAATGGGGGGTGAGCTACCCTAGGGGGGGTGGAAATACACACCTGTGGGACACTGCTGACAGCAGCACTCCAAAATGCTTCCTCAGCTTTTGAAATCTGCTCTTACCACCTCCAGGATTCAAGGAAAAACTTGTTTTTCCACTGGGGAAAGTCTTTGCATCAGTTGGGTATTTTTTTTCAGTACTTAAAAAAACATTTAAAAAACAGATTTGATATAATTGTTTATATAATTAATTTTATTAAATTTATAGCCTTTTATGTAGATCTGGTTTAGTTTCTCTCATAGCATTATGACATTGAGATCAGAAAAAGCTGGAAAGAGCTTGTATGGAGATCCTTCCCAGATACCTGGAAGTCCAGGAAAGTGAATGGCAGAAAACAGAAAGAGTGCCACTGGAATTCTGACAGCAGTGGAAATGTTGCAGTTCCTCTTGTTCACTGCACCAGATTCAGTGTGTGTTTTGACAGTATGTGACATTTCCTTCGCTTATTCTGGGAGAAGTTTGACTCCTGATTTGTCTTTGGAACTCAGTTATCAGTTTCATTATTCTAAGACACCAGGTAGAGGTGACAGTTGTATTCCAGAAGCCTGGAAAGGCAGGAGGTGATGTGATGTGCACACAGATGTGCTGTCTGTTGTCTGGGAAGCACACAGGCAGTGCTACTGCAGATTGGCTTTTTGGCCATAGAGCTACTTCTTGAAGTAAATAAGATACAATTTCAGTTAACTATAGAGTGTGTTTAACATCTCACAGCTCTTCCTTTAGGGCCTGGATATTGAAGAAATTCTTTGCCAAATAAGGCTCTTCAAATTAAACTTTTGAGTTTTATCCAAGCAACTCCATAAATAAGTAACAAACTTTACAATTTTGCCTTTTAATTATTTATTAAATTAGCTTCTTCTAGCAATTTGTCACTGCTTATATGAGCTAACAGCTCATATATTAGAAGAAAGAAGCTAATGTTAGCTTCTGAGCTAATCCTAAGTACATGTTTAATACACAAATATTCCATGAGTTACCTTGTCCTTCTGTGTTTCAGTAACTGTTGTCCTTTCAATAAAGGTTTCCTACCTTGAGGCAAATTTCCACAGCTTGTTAAATTTGATGGTTTGATTAAGAGAGGCAGTTTACTTCCTTTTTTTTTAAATGGACCCTTCATTTAAGCATTTTAGAAAGAATTTTAGATTTTTAAGAATTATGGCTTTCCAATGTGTTTTGATTCTTTCCCTCCCACAGGCTATGGATCCATCATTCAGATGTACCCAGGAGGGGGACCTGTTAGAGCTGCCACCAGTTGTTTTGGATTTCCCAAACCTTTTTTTGATAATCTTCATGAATTTCCTCTCAGCAAAGTGCAGAGTCTCCTGTCTGGGACATTGAGCATAGAGACTCTGCCTGCAGACCCTGAGGAGAGTGCCCTGGTGGAAGAGGAAAGCAATGGACTGAGTGAGGAGAAACAGAGTTCCCTGCAGGAAACAGAGGAGGAACCTGCTCCTGAAGCACCTATGGACAGCAGTCCAACAGAAGAGCAAGACACAATGGACATTAGTGCTGAAGATGTAGAGTTTAAAGAGAACAAAGAAAAAGAAAATAAAGAAAATGTAAGAATATTTATTGTGGCTGTTCAGGTTTTACATCATCTGTGGACATAAAATCCTGCTGTCTGAATCAGCCCTGCTGAAATGCAGCTTAGTCAGATGTTTAAGTGGAACTCTGGAAGTTGTCTTTTGTCTTGCATTAAGATTCAAAAACTGAAAATGGAGCCCAGGTAATAATGATTTGATAAATAATTATCAGTTAAAGTGCTAACTGTTTGTTTTATTGTTTAAAGGTTCGGGAAAAGCAAATAAAACAGTGGGAGAGAAGGAAAAAGCTGAAAGAAGCTGCAGCCTTGCTGAGGGAGAAGAATGCTGATGGGTGAGTCTGCTTAGAGCTATCATAGTTAGGGAATGGCATTCCCAATTTAGTGCTCTGAAACATCCCAGACCCTGGGGGTTATGGGATGGAGCAGAGAACTGGGGGCACAAAAGGCACTGGTTGAGATTTTTTTCTTTCATTTAAATGTCTTGAAATTATCTAAAAGTCAACTAAATATGAGCAAGTATTAAAAATGAAAAAAATCTATCCAAAGAAAACCAGAACCCAGGTAGAATCTAATTCAAAATGACTCCCCAAAAAAATAACAGGATTCTAATTAGTAAAGTAGAATCTGAGGTTTTAAGTTCATTAAAGTGGAACTAAATTTGTTGTTCTGGGTTTTTTTTTTTGGTTGGTTGATTTTAGAAACTAATTTCTTTTTTACAAAGGAAAAAAAAATCCAAACTTTATTTTACCTGTTTTACCTAGGATCAGTTATTCCCGAGGAACAATTTAGCACAAAGATTTAATATCATAAGTAAAAATACAATCAGTATATTCCTAGAAATTGAGCTCCAAAATAGTGTAAGAGCATTTGGTGGGTGTGACTTTTTCACCATGCTCTTAGCAAATGCTGAAGTGATTAAAGTTAACCAGGTAACATTAATTTAGTTAATTTAATAACATATTGTTTTCCTCCAAAGAATATTGGTTCACTGGAAATGAAGCTGTTCTGCTTGAATAAATTTTACTGCACATTTACTGGTTATTTTCAAATACTTGTATATAATTTTTGGGTTTTACTACTATGAAATGTTTTAACTCATGCTCATTCATATACCTCATGTAGCACATTTAGGTGGTAGAATTTATAAACATGCAGAACCAGGTAATTCTGTGTTCCCTGAAGCAGTGAAGTGCTCATGGAGGTTTGTAAAAAGCTCTGCATGTCTGTCTGGCAGTGCCTGTGACCATGGAGCTGCCTGAACAGTGGCAGTGGCTGGGTCTGGTTTCACTGCTGTTTGCTGCACCATCACTGTAATTAATGTCTGTGCATGACCTGGCAAAGGCAAAATTTATGTTTGACTTCACTTGTCATTTCCTTCCCTGTAAAATAGCACTCTCAGTTGTTCATTCAGTTCAAGGAGGCCTCTTTAGTATTTGTCTCTTTGTTTTCAATCACTTTTATCCTCCTTTTGTCCTCTGTAATGCATGAAAGCTGTAACAAATGACATTCCTGAAGGGATGAGTGATTCCTGGCTTTAGGAAGGCTCCAGCAGGATGGGAGTAAACAGAATTTATGGTGCCTGAGAGCACTGTTATAGGCACAGCTCCTCGAGATCAGGAACCACAGAAAACTTGTCATGGAATAAGGAAATGCTTCAAATTAAGGACTAGAAACAGACAGGGAAAATAAAGGTTCAGGGATTTTTTGCAGGGGAGAGACAGGGAAAGGATAGGGAAAAAGGTGCTTAACACTGGAGGTGGGGAGAAAGACTGGCAGAGTAAAGAAAAGCTGTTCATGAGATGAAGGTGGGTACCAACTTTAGGTACCTGAATTTAACAGTATTTATTACTGAATGTAGAAGATACCATTCCAGTTGAATTTCTACCTTCTGTACTGTTGTGTGGTAAAACATTGTTTGTCCTGGATCTGTTGGTTCAATTCCTTTGGTGAGAGTTGAGGTCTGATGTTAGGCCGCTGAGGGGAAAAAGGAAGATGTTCGTTGGGTATTTGGTATTCTTTTAGAAGACTCTAGAGATAGACTATTCCATTTTCCTGACACTACGGAAGCAGAAATTTGTTCATAGGCACACCAAATGTTTGGAATTAGACCATGTCCCTCCCTCTGCCCCTTCCTGTTTCCCCCTCACCCACTGCACCCATTCTGTGCCTGGCCAGGCTCCCTGCTGGCAGCAATCTGTGCTGCCGTATGAAGAGCAGCATTTGATTTTCCCTGTCTCTCAGCCCTCACTTCCCTTCCTGGAGTCTGGCAGAGCCCCTGGCAGTGCCAGTGCAGCATTCCAAGGCACAGGATGAGGCTTTCCTTTATGGCCTGCTTGGGTCATGATGGAGCATAATTCCTGTGAGGTTTGCATTAGAAATAAATGGTCTGCAAGGCCATGGCTGGCAAACAACCAAAGTGGGAACAATTGGAAAAGAATTATCTCACCTTCTTATCTCTTCTGTACTTACAAAATTGAACATCAATTTTTATCTCCCTTTTGCCAGGCAAGTTTAACTCTGCTCCAGTGCTGCACATTTCCCTGGAGAGCAAATGTTAATTGATGGGGCATCTCAGTAGTCTCTGTACACTGTGAAGGAGTTTAATTAGCCCCTTCTTTCTGCACAACCACAACTTAATAGCTAATTAACTAATTATCAACCATTTCTTGCAGTGTAGTTCAGCAGTGACTTTTTTGGATTAAAACTGGAGATGGTGGTAGAGAATCTCAACCATCTGTAGATCCAAGTTATTGTGTGATGTTAAAATGAGGATGGAGAACAAAATATGAAGCCTTTAGGTTGTCAAGGACATAGTTTCTTTTTAAAAGGTTTTTAGTCATGCCTTGTAAGGATTTGTTCTCGCTTTAAATATTATTTTTATATACAACTATTAAATGAAGACTACTCAGTCTAAAGAATCATGACTGAGGTTACATTCTAGGCAACATTTGGCAGTCACAAAACTTAAATTGTATTTGGAAAATGGTCTTGGGGCAGAGCAAGCAACAGGAAATTTCTTAGACTGTAAGAATTACTGTGGAGCCCGACACAGCTGAAGTGAGTGCTCCTGCAATGCTTTTAATATTCTGCACTTTGGGGAGCAATGCTTCAGCCTTTTAATTACACCAGTAGGAAGTAATGATTTGTTTTTACATTTGGGGACTTGTCAGAGCAATGAAAACACGCTGATGAGACACTTCTAAGCTGTAATTGATTGCTGTGCTAAGTAGGAGGAAATGTCACTAGGTGAGCAGGTTTCAGAAGCAGAAAACTAACGTGCATGAAACTTTTTTTGCAGCTTAATTGTAGCCAGCAAGTTTCATCCCACACCCTTGTTACTTTCTTTATTGGAATTTGTTGCTCCTTCGAGGCCTTTTGTTGTCTACTGCCAATATAAAGAGGTAAATCAGGATGGTACTTCAGCTGTTACAGTTCAAGCTTGGTGCCATTCTGCTGTGTAACCTCCTCTTCGGTTTTTCTAAGCCATTACTGGAATGTTACACCAAGCTGAGAGAAAGAGGTGGAGTCATCAACCTGAAACTGTCTGAAACCTGGCTAAGGAACTACCAGGTAAGGATGGCAGCAGGGGGCTGCCAGAACCAGGGAATTCAGGGGAGCAAAACCTTCCCTGAAACGAGAGGGGAGGTTGGACTGACTGAAACAATGTGTAAGCTCAGGCATTTGCTCTGCCCTGGAGTAGGGGGTGTTCTGAAGAGCTTTGATGCTTCACTGTCACCATTTCCCATGGAAAGACTTTACTTTGTGCATTTTATTAAACATTTGCTGAAATATTTGTAGGAGAGTGACAGGGTTAATAATTCCTAGATGTCCACACAAGGTGGGCCTGGCCAGGGGTCCTGTGTGCAGGAACAGTGAGAACAGCACTGCAGTGTCCTGGACACAGGTAAAACCTCTGGGATCTGCAGTGACAGTCAGGGCAAGGAGGAGGCACAGCTGGAGGGACAGTCCCTACACAGAGCTGTGCTGTGGCTGCAGAAAGGTGACAGGGACAGAACTGGAAATCACAGAATCCCTTCAGGCTGGTTTGTGCAGCAGCTGTGCTTTCTTGCAGAGTACCTCACTTCTGAGCACATCATGGCATTTCATGAGTCTCAAACCTTGGCTTTATAATATATATTTAGATTTATTTATATAGATATTTATTTTATATATATCTTTTTTTGCTGGCAATGCCATGAAGAAGTAACCAGTGAGGCAGCAGCTGTATTATTATGGATTTCTATAACTGGATTCTCCTCTGCAGCTACTTTAAAGATAAATATACTTCCCAAATGGCTGTTTGTTGTTGTGGCTGGGGAAAAATTCCATCCTATCCTGTAAGCTGAAATTACTCAACATGATGTGCACATACAGAGTGGATTTTTACAGGTGCTGGTTGTGGGGTGTGTTCTGGGTGTGTTTTGTTGTTGTTTGTTTTAAAGGTTTTACCAGATCGCAGCCATCCCAAGCTGACCATGAGTGGAGGTGGAGGGTACCTCCTGTCTGGCATCACTGTTGTCTTGGAGAAGGGCAAGTCTGATTCCAGTAACTCAGAAGCACTAAAGATGGAAGAGCCATCATCTAAAAGATGCAAACTTCAAGACCTTCCTTGTTAACTTTTGGAGAATGACTCATGGTTTAGATCTCAGGAGTTTAGTGAAATAACAAGTCCTTCCTGTGCTGTTGGCAGCACAGGGCTGTGCCTGTCGTGCATCTGTCAGAGAATGAGCAGAACTGCAGGAGAGGGAGGACTCACCTGCTCCTTAGCAGTTCCCATCATCTGATGTCAAGGAAAATGTCAAGGAAAACCCTTGGGAGCAAACATCCCACTGAACTCATAGGAACTTCAAGAGGGAGAGAAGATCAAAAGCAGACAAAGCCTCAATGCAGACATTCTGTTTGTTTGTTGCCAAATCTGAATAAGAGGTAGTTTTTTAAAAGGCTGAGTTGGAATCAACACATCCAGCTTAGCTTTCCATTCTCCCAGAAAGGCAGCAGAGGATTCCCCTCAGGATTCCATGTGATGATCTGCTCCCACTTGGACACAGAACTCAGCTCTGTTCTGTGACTTAAAGTAGAATGAACAGCAAAAATCATACACTTTTGTTTTCCAAAGGAACAATAAAAAGAGAAATCTAATAGTAGAGATGACCCCATGCTTACAGCATGACTCCACATTTTTCTGAAATTAATACAGAGGAGAAAGTGCATGTTCTTAAATTAAAATACTAAATATTTAAATAATGTCACTATTAATATTGTCTGTCACTTTCCAAGACATTTTCTGAGAGTTGCTGTCTGTTTTTAAGATATGACTATTTTGGAAACTGCTGTATGTATATTTATTTATTCTACTGTTAGATCTTTCAGATGTTGGGCTTTTTTTAATTAATTTTTTTTTAACTTTGCATTTGCCATTTCAATTAAACCACAGGGTGTTTTCCCCTAAAGAGATTTATCTTTTTTCTTACTTTCCCCTCTTTTTGGAAATAAAAAGGTCCAGCATAGGCTTTAGGAGGACAATACTCTGCTGGCTGCACACCCTTACACCCCAGTGGGAGCTTGTAGGGCCAGGAGGGTTTGGCCTCTATTCTGGAACTCCCTCATCAGTGTCTGGACTGACTGGACAGAACCTGGAGTTTTGGGATCTAGTGCTGAGACTCAATAAAGCTGTAAAATTCAGTATTTTGAGGACAGTTATGCTCTTTTAGGGCAGCCTTAGCTGGAAATGGGGGTTGTATTTCATGGAAAGAAGCAGTTTAGGGTTCCCCTTGTGAGAACAGGTACACTACATCTGCAGGTTTTATCTACCTCTTCTTTTTGTAAACTTCCCAGTGTTGTTTTCCTACTTTTTGGGAAGTTTCTCTTCTCTTTTTTCTTCTCCTCCTTATGTGAACAACCCAGAAAAGGAGAGGATGTAGATTTCACTATCTCTTCATTCTAGACAGCTGCTTATCTGAGATGGTGTGACAATAAAAAACAATGACATGGGAAAAACATATTTGCATAATAGATCAGTTTGAAAAATAAACAATGTTGAGGCGTTAATTTGGGTCAAGGCCAAACTGGCTCCATTTCACCAGTAGTGACACTGACACAATCTCAACACTGAATCCCAGTTTTTAAATGTGCCATAATCCTTGTAAAATGCAGTGAAAATGAGGAAGGAAACAAGAAACAAATCACTATTGAGATTTCAGATTCTTTCTTCCCTCTCATGCTCATGCAAAGTGGTAAACAAAATGCACAGATGGGCTCCTTGTAACTTCTAAAAGAGCACTGAACACCACTATTCTGTGCACAATCTACACGCCTGGTCAGCTCACTCTGAGATCACCCCAGCAGCCACATGAACAAGGAGAAGGTTTGGTCCAAGATCAATGGTTTTTATTATTGCAAACTCAGACAAATATATTCCTGAAGAACACTAACACAATTATCTCCAAAAGCATATTAAAAATACCTGCCCACATGAAAGGTTATGCTACTAAAATTCATGCCATTCAGGTCTCAGGAGCATAACAGCAAATTAAAGACACTTTCAGCTGTGTAAATCACTACACAAGAGTGGACAGTGAATAGAATTTCCTGGGTTTGGGGCAAACAACAATCCAGTGGCAGTGACTTTACCACAGAACACCTTCAGCCTCTCCTGAGGCTGTTGATCTTCTCTGCTATGTTCTGCAGCTCCAGATCCATGGTGGCCAGATTCTCCAGCTGCTTCTCCTGTGAAAACAGCGTTTCACACATCATTATTAACGATGGGAAATGTTCTGTTCCAGGGAAAGGAGAAGAAAGGCCATTTCCAAGGCAGATGCTGTCCTGCCACTTCCCAGTCCCTGAGCAGAGGGGTGTTAACAGTAGTGCAGCAAAGATTTGGGAGACTGGTGAAATTCCCTGCTTTGGACTGAACATGGGCTGGGGAAAGCATCAAAATTTTCATTGTGCGAGCTGGGCCTAATTACAGCCTCATCTTTGTAGATTTAAAGCACCATTACCCTCCATAGGTGGCCTCCTGCCATGTCACAGCTGCAGGTGCCGTCCCTGGGGGTCCCACAGCCAGCCCAGGGGGCAGTGAGGGCACAGCTCCTCAGGCACAGAGCAGGAGAAGCTTTATGCACCGAGCCTTCACCGGGATTGCTTGTTAACAGCAACTCACACCTGTATCAATCAGTGTCCAGCCTCCCTGCTCCCAGCACAGCTCTGAGCAATGCACAGCAGACACTGACACACACCAGGAGGGTCTGGCTGATGGGAGCTAACTGATGGCTGTAGGCTCAGTTTTCCTGGATGCTGGAGCAGAACAGGGAGTCCAACCAAAAGAGGATTCACTATGTGTGAACTGCACATAGGAACTGGACTTACAGGTGCAGTGCATGTTCTGCTCTGCAATTCCAGCTAGGAAGTCCACGGGCAGCTGATTTCCCTCTAAACACCCAACTCACTTTGCAGCTCGGTGTTTTAAACAACCCGAGAGCCCAAGTGGTGCTTGTCAGTTTCCTCTCTGCTCCTGCTGCAATGGCACCTTTGTTTTGTCAGCCTGTGGAGCCTCGAGGGAGAGGCAGGGCCCAAAGGGGAATAAAATCTCTCCCTTCCTGCCTTGCAGCAGACAGGAGCTGTGCCTTTATCTCACAAATTGTGCCCTGGGGCAGTTCAGCAAACTCAAAGTTCCACTGTTCAAAGAAAGCAGATTTTTAAATCACTGAAGATCTACTCACACCTTAACTGTCACTTAATCTTGTTTGTGTTTTTCTGTGCAGTTTCCCAGCTGCCTTGGGAAGGGATTTGGAAGTGTGTTTCCCCAGCTTTTCAGAGAAACTGCTGTGCACTTACCTCCTCTTCTGTCAGGGGCCTCTGGCTTAGGCTCCTTCTGTCATTCCCAGCCACGTGACGCTTCTTCAGGTCTTCTCCAGAGCTGTACAGCCCTGGGAGTTCAGCTGACTTCTTCCTGTAGTTCAGAAGTTGTGCAAGTTGATCCATCTTGTTGTACTGCCTTTCCACATCGTATCTGTTCGCTTTGCCAGGATTCCTCTTCTCGCTGCGCCTGTGCTTCAGAGCGCTCTGGATTTGCTTTTCTGACCACCACTCGTAGTCATTGTACTCAGGGAAAAGGCTCTTCTCACTCAGGGCAGGCCTGCCTTCCTCCCTGCCCTCCAGAAGCTGCTCCCCTGCACTGTCCCTTTTGTCCAAGTGCTGGCTTTTCCACCACAGCAGTGGGTAGAACGGCCTGTAGGATGCTGCGGTTCTCTTCTCTTTCTCTGAGGGGAGATGGCCTCTGTACTCTTCTCTCTCTGCAAACCTTTCCTCCTCTTCATTTTCCAGCTGGTCACTGCTGTGATGCTTTTTTCCCACCTCCTCCTCCTCCTGCAGGCTGTCCTCAGTGCTGTAGTGCCTGCTGGCCTGCCCCTTGTGCTCTCGGGCCTTCTGGTACCCCTCCTGTTGCCTGTTCCCTCCGTGGGCTCTCCCCCCGACACGGCGCTGCCTCTCCTGGCTGAGGTACCTGGCCAGCTCCTCCTGGCTTCCATCAGCAAGGTACATCCTGCCCCCAGGATGGTGGGATCCAGCGTGCTGCCTCCTCTCCTCGTGCCACTTCTCACTGCTCTCCTCACTGTGGTGGTGCCTCTTGTTTTCCTCTTCCCTGCTCTCCTGGCTCTGCTGCCAGCTGAGCTCCTCACTGCCCTGCTCTGCAGGCCCCTCCTCCTGCAGCCCCTCGGGCCCACGCCTCCCAGGAGAGCCGCCCTTCTCCTCAGACTCTTCCTGATGTTTCTGTCGGTGCTTCCACTGCTCCCTGAGATTGGCCTCCCCCGGGTGTGATCCCCCTGCTGGTTCCCCTCTCTCACCACCATGGCCCCTCTTCTCTTCATTGGAGTCACCCACTCTGTGCTTCCCATGATAACCTTTGCCTTTGAAGGGTTGCTTTCCCTCCTCTCTTTCTTCACTCTCCTCAGATTCTTCACGCTGCTGCTGGTGGGAGAAACCACGTTCCTGAGACTCATGGTGGTATTTCTCACTCCTTTCTTCCTCTCCCTCTTCACCTTCCCGAATTTCTTTGGAAGGGCTCTGCATTCCCTCCTCCAGGTGCCAGCGGCCCCTGGGGCTCTGATCATTCCCCTCATGGAACTCATCCATGCTCATGCCCTCAGAGTGGGACTTCTTGGTGACAACAGCAGCCTCTACATTCTCACAACACTTGCCCTCTTTGCTTTCCTCTTCACTGTGGTAATTCCTCTCCTCCTCTCTCCCAATTTCCTGGTAGTGCTTTTTTTCTTCCATGTGAAGTGTCTCACCCTGAGCAGGTGTGTGGTGTCCAGCCTCCTCCTCCTCACTTTTACCTTCCTCATGAGCAAGTTTCTCCTCATCACCTCCTTCCATGTACTTTTCAGATTCCTCTTCTGCCTGCCTTTGCTCTTTCTCCATGCTCCCAGTAGGATGTTTTTCAGTCTCTGCTGAGTCCTTGGGATGCCTCACCTCAGGCTGTTCGTTTTCACTTCTCTCTCTGTCATTTTTATCACCTACAACAACAAAAGCAGCATCATGGAGTAATCCAACTCTCCACTGAAGTGTTATTTTCAAAGACATGACTGGCTTCCCAAAGTACCAAGGAAATTTGTACAGAACTGATTTCTTAATTCTGCTTTCAAAATCATTAGTTTGCCACTATTTTGTATGCTTGCCTGGAAAAGGATTAACTAACTAATTAACTCCACTTAATTAGGCATTTTACAAGTTCTCCTGGAATTTCCAGAATAAATTTCCTTTGTTGGCTTTTTTTGTGACCACATTTTTAGTACTGAGTCAAGCTAGCTCTCATTCCTATTAAAAATCAATGGGATCTGGAGCTGTGTTCAGTTCTTTGAATGCCAGACCAGGCCCATCACAGATGCTTACTCACAATAAAAAGACAACTATCTATTCAAGCTACCCAAAACCACCAGGGATTCTTTTTAGCAAATTTTAAAAAGTTTTTAAAAAACTGACTGAAAAAAAAAAATCAAAGAAATCTGATGCTTTGCAATAGTTATGCTTCATCTTCTCAGGCTACCTAAAGAGTTTGTCAAGTCCTCTCAGACTCTCCAGGTGGTTCAAGGAGGGAGCCACAAGTGTCAGGCAAGAACCCCTGAGAATTCCCAGGTCAGGCTGTTTGTTCCCTGAGCAAGACAGACAGAAGGACACCAGAATTCTGGCACTGAAATTTGGAGGTACCAGTTTCACATAGGCTGAAGTAACAGTTCACCAGCTCCATCACCAGAGAGAAACCATGCACCAAACTCCTTTCCTGAGTGCAGAAAACGTTGTACTTACTCTTCTTCAGGATTTCTTTGCATTCAGGATTAATGGGGGGTGCATTGGGCTTAGAGAGAGCGTTGGACAGAACCTCCACAATGCACCGTGTCACCTGGAAGAGACAAAACGGGAGAGAAAATCCTCATGGCAAAAATGGAAACTTTACTCCTGACGCAGCTCTAGAAAAGCCTGTTGGAGATGAGAGTTCAGGCTGTTATTAATGAGTTTTGAGTAATCCTGTACGTTTGGGCTCTGCCCCTCACTCCTGTACCAGCAGGAAGAGAACAGACAGGTCTTTTTATCTCTCCTTTTGTTCGCAGAGCTAAAGGGCTTCTTTTGTACCTTTTAAAATATTAAATACCCTATTCAGTACAAAGGAAAGTCAAACAACATGTGGTAACACACCCTATAAAATAAACACAGACACAACACAGATTCAAAGGATGAGGATTATCCTGTAGGATCTGTCCATATGAGGATGCTGCAAAGGCAGTCTGGACTGCCAATACACTAAAACACCTCCATGTCCTCTGTCAGGGACACACTCCACACCTTTTCACCTGTGTGTGCTCTGAGTCCTGCCTGGTCTTTAGCACTGAACATTTAACTGGGCTGTCTGGAAGCAGAGAAAATGGATTGATTTAGGAAAGTCACACAATGTGCTCTAATTCTAAGCACTACCAAAGTATGTCCTCTGTATAAAATGATTTTCAGGTGCTGAAGTTGATGGTGAGAACAAGTGCTCCTGTTTGCTGGGGGTACAAGAGCCTCAGGCTGACTAGGAGGAGACAATGAAACATTTACAGAGCCATTTGTCTTTCAACTATTTCTGGTTATTACCAGGTGTTTGCTGATCTAAATGATCACAACCAGTGAACAACCAGTGCAGGGGATCTGGTGTCAGCTCTGGGAGCAGCTGATGGCATTTATTTAATCACACAGGGTGAGATCTCTTTCCATAGAAGGAGAGGAAGGACCACATCGAGTCTGTTACACAGTTGGTAACTGTAGGTATTTCATCTCTCCCCAGAGCTGTCAGTACAATAACACATACTGTGCAATATTTCAGATCACTTTTCAAGCAACTGTACAACGCAGAGCTTCACAAGTACCACACTGACATAAGAGCCAGTTCCCATTTCCACCAAACACACTGAGGTGCAGGCAGGCATCTTCTGGCAGCTAAAGGCACTCTGAGTTCCACAGCAGCCATCAGCTTTTTAAAAAATTTACCCTTAGGGAAAAAATGAAGCATTGTCCTGAGAGTTCAAAGAAATCGAGAACACATCACTGGTATTTTCTGGAGTTGGTTTGACAAGCAGCTACTCACCATTTCTTCAGTATGGTCTTTTTCCACTGGAACTGTGCTGGCACCTGGAAGAAAAAACAATTATTAGAGATTCATCAACACAAGCATCACTGACAGGAGTGCTCAGTCAAATTGGTCTGATGAGGCAGTTTGGGTTTTGGGTTGGCAGTCAACTAAACCAGGCACATTCCACATGAAATCCTTCCTTATTTGGATAGAAAAGCCACCTAAAATTGAGGCATAGCATGAGAGAAGAGGCATGGTAACACTTGTAGCACTAAAATAGTATACACCAAGAATAATCCCACCCACAAAAAATGCAACACCAAAGAAAGCCATGTTCAAAGTCCAAAATGGAGCTTTACTTCAAACCAGGTCCTTATGTAGTTGCACCTGTTTAAAAAAATAAATCAACAAGCAAAGTCTATTAGTACCCCAAGAATCTTTTAGCTTCTTGGAGAAGCTCTAGGTGCACCCCTTGCCAACAGCAGACCATTCTTTAAGACTTTAAAGCAGCTACTGTCCCAATCCTTCTGGAGAAATGGTGGCTCCTGTAAAGATGGAGTGAGCCAGAAGAGACAGGAAAATTTCCATTCTCTGAGTGGTCCATTATCATTCCAAGAAATAAGCAAAACCCCCTCAAATGTCAGTGGAAAACTAGTCTGGAAGGAAGCAGTACAACCCATCCCTCACTCTCTGCCCTGAGGACATGTGGGATAACTCACACCTCCTTACACCAGTTCTACTGTACCTGGGCGAAGGAATTTGCTTTTGGAAAGGAGGTACTGCCCATAAAACCTCTGTGCTGCCTGATTTTGCCATCACTGCTGCAATGTCTCCAGCTGGTTAATGAGCTTGGCTGCTGCGCGTTATTAATGAACTGTGTCAATTCCCATGCACCTGGAGATTTCCAGAAGTGAGGTTAAGCCCCTGTGCCAGCCCCACAGCAGTGTGTGGAAGCAGGGCCTGTTGAATCCTGGCTGTGCAGGCCTTCCACACGGTGCAGAATCACAGTGCACACACACAGAGCTTGAGGTGCAGCCCTGAAGTCCTTACATGAGTCAGGAGAGTCCTAAATACAACCATGACCTCTCTCTGGCTGGGTCACAGAGACCTCCTGAAACAGATGAACACACAGCACATCATGGAGGTAAAGGAGATCAGTTTTACCTCTCAGCATCAGGAGAATGAACACTGTCCCAAGGAAGACAGGAGCACGTAGCCTTACACTATTTAAAGCAACACAACCTTTTTATTCTCTGTGCTGGCAGAGGAAGCAGACATCCCCTGGAGCACTGACTCAGAGTGTAATAGCTGAGCATCATACACTAATAACTCTGATATTTTTGTGCTCTCCCCCAAACACACATGCAGGGATGTGCTTCTCCAGCCCCCAGCCCTTCCCTGCCTATACAAGTGCCATCAGAGAAGGGAACCCACACAAGGAGAGCACAGAAGGGATTCCCCTAAAATAGCACTGCATGCCGCCCCCAGAGTGCCAGGTGGTGTGTGAGGGGAGATGGTGCTGCTCAGAGCCAAGCCTCTCCCCCATCTCAGGCGTTCAGAGCTGCCTGAGGCAGCTCCAGCTCCTTTACTAACCCAGTATGCAAATGATTGCCAGGCTGCTGCAGGCAGGAGACAAAGCCCTTCCCACCAAAACAAGTGTTAGTCTTAAAAAGACATTCTCTCAATCCCACAGGTGCTGGGGATGTTGCTCTCACAGCAGCAGCTGCTCCCAGGCTCCACTCACTTGAAGGCACAGGTATGAGCCCCTTCATGAGCTCTTTCTGGGGAAGTTCCTCTGCTCCTCCAGCCCCTGTGGAAACCTGAGAGGCTTCAGGGCAAACATGTGATTTTGTCCTTTGAGTGATGCAGCCACAGCACATCTCCTGTGAGTGACACACAGGTGATGGGATAAAGCACAGAGCAGACAAACTCCTGGACATCTTTTCCTCCTTCAGGCCCCCCCCGAGTGCTGTCACTGGCACAGGAAGACAAAGTCAGGCTGTACCCACTGTCTTTGCTGTCATTCAAAAGCTCCCAAGAGCTTGGTTAACAGTGAAAGCCAGCATGAACAAAGAGAGAGCACCATAACAATGTCAGGAGAACCAAATGGTATTGGACAAACCTCATATTAATCTGTCTGGAGAAACAGGATGAGCCTCCAATCCCTGCCAGAGCCTGAAATAACACACACAGGCAGCTGCTCTGCCAGGGCTGGGCCAGGAAGGCAGTGGGGAGCCAGCAGTGCCCCACTTTACCCAGCGCTGGCACTGCCAGCCCCCAGTGCCAGCTGGCAAAGAGCTGCCCTGGGGCCACCTGCCACTTGAAGGTGCTGGCCAACACGGCTGCCATCCTCCCCACGTGTGCTCAGGAGGGGTGAGGCCACCACCCTGACAGGGACAGCAGGCTCAGGCAGCAGGACACCCACCCGTGGCCTTGCAGGAACACAGCAGGCACCAGGAGCACGGCAGGGCTCCAGAGCAGAGCATGTGCCAGCATGGAAACCTTGCACCTGAACACTCAGCGAGAAACAAACCACAGCCCCACGGAGCAGAGCTGAGCCCTGGCTCTGCTTTACCCTCCTGAACCACGTCTGCCCAGGCAGTTGCGATCAGATTATTTGATTTTGCTTAAGTGCTGAGAGTTGATGAATATCATGAGAAATGATAAACGCAGGACAAATTCACAAGGTTTTTGCTTGCATCTCCAAGATTAGAACAGATCTTCAGGTGGGTCCCTGATGAAATCCCCACATGGCTTTGTTTCATCAGTGCAGATGACTCAGTGCAGTGTCATTCCTCACCAAAATGTCACAGTGTCTTCCTAGGCAGGATCACTGAAATTTAGGCATATTGATTTGCAGAAGTACTAGAAAGTTCTTGAAGTTAATGTCTAACCAGTTCAACATTTGAAAGCATAGACAGCCATAAAGGATGTAAAGTACATCCTGTTTGATCAGGTACTTTGATAAACAGGATAAACCTTTGAAAAACAGGAAAAAATATTTGGTAACAAACCTCCATAGAATCTATGGATATAAGTGTGGTGAGCTTCTCTGTGCTGGGGTCTCTTCCCCTCTGTATCCTACCCTCCCTCTTTGATTTCAGTAAAGGCACTTGAAGGCAGCCAACTTCCTCACAGTCTCTGTACGAGTCCCCAAAGCGTGGAGACTTCTAACAGACCTAAAGCCAAAAATACTCAACCCAGAATGACACTGACTCTTTCAACCAATGATGTAAGTATGCATAAAACACTACAGAGCCAAGCCACCACCTCATTCTATGGTGTTTA
This sequence comes from Emberiza elegans, assembly GCA_024865655.1. Classification (NCBI taxonomy): domain Eukaryota; kingdom Metazoa; phylum Chordata; class Aves; order Passeriformes; family Fringillidae; genus Emberiza; species Emberiza elegans. Next base: position 4,396,587 of record JALJVW010003752.1, read on the forward strand.
AGGTTCATTTCACCGTGGGGTTTTAGTATTTAATGCCGCGTGCAAAAAAATTAAAACCCCTTCTAGTTAAACCCGCAGAGCCGCTACTTTGCCATCACCTCCCAGCATCCAGCGCCGGCTGGCACAACCCCAGCAGCACCGCTGTAAGGAAGCGGCACCGAGAAGTCTTTGTGCAAAGACGCTGCACCGGGATAAAAATAAAGGCGGAGCAGCCGGGGAGCTCTCGCCCAGCGCCATCCCCGCCGCCCCTTCCCGAGGGGCGACCCCGGGCCGCGGGTCCCGCACCCACCGCCGCCTCCCCGGAGTGAGCCCGTCCGTCCGTCCATCCATCCATCCCTCCGCCGCTCCCCGCCCCCCTGGGGCTGTTCCCGGGCCGTTCCCAGCGCTCTCCCGCCGGGATGCGCCCCTGCCCCGCTCACCTGCCAGGGCGGCGGCCACCAGGAGGGCGAGCAGCGCCGGCGGCCCCATGCTCGGCACGGCTGGGCTCGGCTGGGCTGCGCTCGGCGGCTCCGGCGCGGTTTAAAAGGGGAGCGGGGGCGGAGGAGCGGGCGGGGGGCCCCGCCGGAGCTGCGTCACTGCGAGCCCCCGGGCGGTGCCGCCCCCGCGCCCCGCTCTCCTCTCTCCTCTCCTCTCCTCTCCAGAGCAGGGCAACTTTCTCACAGGCTGGGCAAGCCGAGCTCGCTTTCCCTTCCCTGGTAATGACCGCAGCCGCCCTGCCCGATCCCCGACCAACCCTTCCAAGACCCCCGTACATCCCCCCGCCCCGCCGTGCCTCAGCAAAGGGGGAAAGCGGGGCTTCCCTGCCTCTTTCTCCAGCTCGGAGGATGCGTTAGCATCCTTAGGTCTTTCCCACCGTCAGAGGATGCCGAAGGGAGGAGGTGCGGTAACCCAACCCTCTGAAACAGCTTCCACAAGGAATCACCGCCACGCTCCCACACCCTTTTCCGATCAAAGCCTCTTCAGGTGCTGCTGCAGCCTTTTCCTCCTGCCAGGTTTTTGTCCTTTCCCCTCTCCTCATTGCTCCCTTCTCTCACAGCCTCCCCCCAGCCCCTATCCAGTACGCCCAGACCCCGACTGGGAAGTAATCCCAGTGCTTATGGCACCTGGGGAGGGAATGGCACGCAGTATTCCCCAAGAGTTCTACCAGGGAAATCACCGCTCTCAGCATCCATCTCCACAGGCAAAAACCTCTTATTTACTGTGATGATGCTCTGGGGAGCCAGAGGAAGCATACAGAGATCAAGTTTTACATTGTTTCCTTTAACAGCCCCTGCTGTCCCAATTAGTCTGTAGTGGAATAAAAAGCTTAAATGACAAGTTGAAACAAGGAAGTCTGAATGTTCCACCCGGTTCCCTTCAGAGTCAGGCAAAGACCAGAACTCCTTTTGCCTTTCATTAACCCTCAGAGGGCCATCTCCTATTTTAAGTGCATTTACAGTTTTCTTTTTTGTCTTCAGAGCCAAGCAGATGGCTCTCTAACTGCTAGTGATCCTGGAGGACAATGGATCTGTACACCAAGCTGGCAGTTCCCTCTGTTATTGTTCCTGTGCCATTCTATTGTCCATTAACAATGGCAGGCTGCTACAGCCACAAGGCCTTTAAAGACAGAAAACAGGACACAAGCACAGTGCTCCAATCCAACCCACTATCAGGAAGCAGGAATTCCAGCTCCATTTGAAGCCTGCTTCAGGAGACAGCCTGGAGGAGACACCAGGAGGCCAAGCCAGACACCTTGTTCACCTTGCATTCAGTTTGCCACTTCTGCAAAGTAACGCAACCCAGTCACCAGGCCACCACGGAAGACAAACCACCTGCACCATCTCCCATCTCCCTCCTCATGCTCTTCTGTACTGCCTATGCCAGCCCCATCCCCACAGGCAGCTGCTTCTTTGGGAATCTCCAGTCTTGGCTTTGGGAAGTCAAGAGCCTGTTTCAAAAGACTGACACATTTCCCTGGCTCCAAGGCCTCCATATCCTCCCCTGTCTGTGTGAGGATTCAGCCTGGCCTCAACCTCTTCAGCTGCTCATGAGATAGAATTCTAAGTGAAGCATTTGCCTTTTTTGTGTTCTCTGCTTCCGCAGGCATATAAATAGAATGTTTTGCCATCCAGTACATCAGGGTCTGCATGGGAGCACCTTCACACCTTCAGATTTGATCAGGTTTGAGGTTACAAAGATTTGCAAATGTTGTAGGAGGCTTCTGACAGGAGTAGGGACAGAATTGGTTGGATTATATCCAACTCTGTCTTCAGGGTAGGATCCCAAAACAGACTTTTCTGCCAGCACTGGAAAACCAGAGCATCCAAGCATCTTGCCCACAGTTAATTAAGTCAGCCTCTGTTTTCAAAGCAGTGTCACTTCACATGGACTTTTACAGCCAGGTATCAGCTGGGGTGAGTTTCTCTGCAGATCAGGAGAGAGCTGTGACTGCACTAAATCAGGATTACTGCAGGCAATCACATTTCATTTGATCAGCTGTGAGTGGCACACCCCAGCCTCCTTTCTCAGATGTGTCAGTACTCTGACTGCAGTGACATGCACGCCTCGCAATGTTGTGACAACCCACTGCTCTATGAATAAACACTATTTATCCTGTGGGATTCTCTCAAATACAAATGCTTTTGCTCAAATACAAAAAGTTACACATTTGGCTCATGCTAGAAGCTGGAACTTCAAAGGATGACAAGCAATTTCTGTGCCTGAGCTCCTTCTAAATTGAGAGGAGACTGCATGAGGAAAATGAGGATTGCTCTTCTAATTAGGTGTGCGAGTGGGGATTATCTTCATTCTTACATGCCAGTTAGTTTTCATGGCATTAAAATACTGCAGCCCATTTCATGAACAAACTCATCTCTTTCACTCAGGAGGTGCTGAGAGGATGGGTCTAGAGAAAGACAATTGCACCTAAAGGCCACCATCTATCCAGTTTCCCTAACAGAACCAAAATCCTTTCAGAAACCTTGCCATATGCAGTGCTCATTGCAACATAAGGGATGATGGAGCTGCACAGCTGACACATTTTTGGGTCCTTCTTGCACAAAAGTGAAACAGGACTGTCACAACCTGTGGCCTTAGCACATGGCACCAGTGCCCAGCAAACTGAGCTGCAGCTGAGACCCTGTGTGGTACAGATGGGTGATTTCTGTAGCATGGGCAAATATCTTTTTTTAGTTTTCTGTATTTATATAGCACCTCACACTGTGGGTTTTATTCAGGCCACATTTTTCCACACTTAGGCAGTGCAGAAAAAGCTGCTAGAAACTGACTTCCAGTCTTTAGTGTCAAAAGACTTTCTTCATTAAAACATCGAAAGAATTTACAGGGTATTTTTGCTTGAGAACCTTGACAGTTCAGCCCAACTCTTCCTGAATTGTCTTTTTTAGTCTTCTTAAAAAACCAAATTTTCTTCACTTGTAACCCTCTTCTCTTCCATGCACGATCCTTCTAGCTCCTGTTTTTCAGTGATGTATTTATTCCACAGAAATGAGGTCAAATATTGTATGGCCTAACTGAAAAGAGGTTTAAAATAAGCCTACAAGGGATGTCATAACTATCAAGTGGCATGAAAAATACATGCACAGACCCTGCTGTGGTCTTCTGGAAGAAGCCCTGTGCTACCTGATATTAATCCTCAGGGCTTCTGGATACACTCACAGGCTGCAGAACAAAAGAAAAGAAACCACCAAACCCAAAACAAAGCCAAACCCAAAACAGAGGTGAGAGAAGGAAGACCAAGTATAAACACAACCATTTATCAAACATCCCAGGTTTTGCACGGAACATTTTCCCATTATACTGCTCACACATACCTCTCTTCCTCCCCAGTCATCCTTCTCTCAGTTTGTTAGCTCAGATGGCAGAAAACTGGATTATGCTGCAATACAAAAATAAGTTTAAAATTATAGATAGATAGATAGATAGATAGATAGATAGATAGATAGATAGATGGATGGATGAAATGGAAGGAAAAGGGAAAAAGGAAAAATACTTTGGAGCCTAGGGGCAACTTTTCCATACTGCAGTCAGCATAAAGTGCCACTTCCTAGGTCCTTCCCTAGTACCAACTTGCTGGCATTGCTTGCTCCAGGCAGGAAATGCAAGTGAGCTCCTGCAATTCCACGGGTAAATGTCTCCATGGGAAAGATGACACTGATGGGAACCAACAGGCACATCTCCTCCTAGAAGAGAAAGTTGGAATTTGCCTAATAATGTGGGCACTACTGGCATTTTTAGTCACAAGACTTCCTTTTTTCTGAGCTGCCACTTCTCACCTGATTCCATGTCTGAAAATGATCTGCTGGACTCCAAGTCCAAACTGACCACTCCAGAGGAGTTGGCCATCAAGCCAAGACGCAGCTTTTGGATCTGAGCAGGGGCACAAGCAGCCCTGACATGATTACTCATGGCTTTATAAATTGGGCTATGACTAAACCTTCTCCCAGACTCAGCTGTCACCAAATTGCCTTGCTGACAACAGAAGCAACCTCCACAGCCCTGGGGGCCTCCTCCTCTACCAGGGGGGAAGTAAGAGCACCCAACACCCCCCTGACCAGACAGGAGTCCTGGACAATGAACAGTGCCCAAAAGCTGCCACCACATCTCTCTGGGCTGCCTTTTGCAGGATTAGCATCACTGCAGGACTGCAGTTCCCAGGCAGTTGATGCCCAGAGAGCAGCTGGAGCACCTCTCCCTGCAGGCTGGGCACAGCTGAGCTGCACACCCAGGTGCTGCCCCAAAGAAAACCCTTCATGAAATGCCAATGCCCCCTGCCTTTTTTTCACTCACACTGATTAATTAACCTCCTTGGTGAATTTTGGGCCTCTGTAGGAAAATAAAAAACAGGATAGAAATTTCTTTCAGCAAGCAAAATGTGGACACTTAAGCCCTTGTATTTTGAGTACTGCTTGTCATTAAGCAAAAATTACTTTATTAGTTGCCTTTGCACTGCAAATAATTACATTTAGGCCATTAAATTGCCCCATTCAGTGTTTCTGCCTGCTTTTTGTCAACTGTGCATGTTCCATTTAATATTTAAAGACTGGGGCACTACTCTGGCTTATTTAGTAATTAATTTCTTTAAATATTTATAGCACTTTGACTCTCAGCAAGGGTTCTGTTTGGTAAGAACAATACTGTTCTGTGCTTGATAGTGTCATGGAAATTTCAGAGGCAAATTTCCATTTTGTAGCATAAAAACATAGATTTCTGCAACAGACTGTAATGATTTTAGAATAAAGTTTTTATTACCGAGCAATGTATGTACTGAAAAAATAATCCAATTATGCCCTTGCAAATAATTGCAGACTGAAAACACAGTGTTGAGAGATCTCTTTTATGACAGCAATATTCACACAGCAAAAAGAATCGCCCAAGAAATTTTCCATCACCTTTTTTTGAATCGCCACTGGCACAAAGAACAAAACCCAATTGCACAAAAAGCCTAGGGAAGAGAGAGCACAATCTACAAAATGCAGGAGGATATTTTGCTAGCATCTTTTCCCCTTAGAATATCCTTTTCCTTTTGCATACCCCGATTTTAAGACTTTTAGGCCCTTTATGTGAAATCCCATGTGCTTATCAAAAAACATTAAAAGGCTTAAGCTTAAAGGCAGCCTTGGGAAATGAAAATAGCAGGAAGATGCTCCATCTGTGTAAATTTGTCTAGTAATCCTGATGGTGGGAAGTTGATCCAAACAGGACAAGAGACCTTGAAAGAGACTCTGCTACCCTGGATATAAGAAAGAGCAAGCCACAGTGGGTGGCTTTGCCAGCACTCAGGTGAGGCACACTGAGCCTGATTTTTTTGGGAAAAATCAGCTGCAGAAGCACCCCATGGGAATGGGAACAGAAGGAAGTGGCACAGGAATCAGTCTGATGCTTGTCCAGCACACCTTGCATTTTCAGCCTAATTCACTGCTGCCTTTGGAAAGACTCCCTCAGCCCTCAAAACAGCAGTCTGTCTCCTCATGCCAGAAGAACTTTTTTCCCTACTAATTCATGTGTAACCGGGCTATTCTTGAACACCAGACAAGCAGCATTAACACTCCCAGAGACAGAACCCAGCCATGGCACTTGCTGCACTCACATATTTATCATGTGGTGCTCAGCTTGTCCAGGGACCAGTCAGACCCAGGGAAGATGCAAAAACCAGGACCAAAAGCAAGCTGGCCTCACAGAACACATGCTGAGCTGCTTCTTAAACAGGGGGGCCTGGACCACAGATGCAAAATCTCTATTCTTGTTTGAACCTCTAATTGCAGGGTTTTGAGGGGAATTGCTGTTAGAGACGTGGGTGTAAATGGCCTCTGCCGTTTCACTCTTTCTTTGAAGTTCTCAGATACTCAAAACAAGCTGCTGGCAACTTGGAAAAAACTCATTGGTGGAAGTCACACTGAAAATGTGTTGCAGGGCACAGCATCCCCACCTCAGTATCCTTAATTACAGAATCACTCTGCTTCTCTGGCCGGGAGGTGCTGATTTAGCACCCATTTAGCACCATTCCTGGCTCATCTCTCACAGCAGTGCAGGTAACACTAGAAAGTGATACCTGCCTAAGGCTGACTGACACTTCCCATTACAAGAACCTTCCTTCCAAAGCAAGTGAAAGTTTGTTTGGCTTGTACTGAGGGTGAAATTTTCTATGACATTTTTTTCATTACAAGACTTTCCCTTCCAAGTCCCAGCATCTGCAAACAAACAGGCAAAGGCAATTTTAAAAAAAGGTTTGACCTTTCAGCCACAAGTTTTCTGGCTTTGGCTAGCTCCAGCTATCACTTTAAACACATCTTATTATTTCATGCTCTGTGTGTTATGTGCCAGATTTTACTTTTAAGGAAGAAATGCTGGCATATGCTGTTGCCTAATCGATGTGTGGGGGAAAATAGTCATTAGGGAAAGCCTACAGAACAGGGTATTTTTAACATGAACTTCTGTGTTGTGGGAAAACATATGCCCCACACAAAATCACCAATGCTCAGTAATGAAATAGCCACATTTAGACAGGATGTGCAGTGCCTGTCTTATAGCAGTTTTAACAACATGTGTCCTGATACATCCAGGCACACCAAAGCACCTTAAACTCCTGGGGAAAATCCCCCATGGTGTAAACAGCCCTAGCTCCATTCACTTCACTGAGGCCAGCTCAGAGCTTGCTGCAGCACCTGTGGCAGGAGCTCAGCTCTGCCTGGCTGCTTTGGGCTCCAGGACTGGGTAGGTCGCTGGCATGAATCAGCACCTCCCACCAGCAGCCGAGTGGGAGGGAAAATAAAAATGCAGTCGGAGTAAGCAGCGGAGAGGCCATTGATACCAAACGTCCTGGAGCAGCTCCCAGCCAGGGAATGACTGAACAGCAGCAGGATTCAGCAAGGATGACACAAGAGCTTGGATCAGGCATTTAGGGAAGGGAGTAGAGGCAGCACACTCAGCCTGCCAGAGCGGGTCCTGGCTGAGCCCTGGGGCCACTCCAGGGGCTGCAGTGCCTGGGCAGGGCTCAGTGCCTGCAGCAGCTCCCTCAGCCCTCTGACACACCCCTCGGGGGATGCTGCTCCAGCTCAGGTGCCAAACACCCACCCCAAAGCACACACACCTCTAACAGACCCTGGCTGGGATGTGGATCTGGGCTGGGCAGCAGGGAAACCCCTGGGCCAAGGCAAATCCTCACCATGTCCTGTGTTCCTCCTACTTGGCAATGGGGGATCAATTTTGGCTTTGCTTGTCCTACATTATGGGACTGATTCCCCATCTTTTACTTCACTTACACACTTTGCCTGAGGATCTTGTGGGATCTGGTATACCCAGAGCCCTGAAAGGTGGTGTAGGTTTTCAGGTGATGCTCTAAGTCAGGCTCAGAGAGCTGCTCCTTGTCTGTGAGCCTTGAACAAACAGAAGGAAAAAAACCCCTTGGATTTGTTCTGCAGTGTGAGCCCCCAAATGCCTTTGCTAAAGCAGCCTCCACCCACAGGGGAATGAACAGAGGTGCCAGCAGCTGGCTTTGCCAGCACAGGTGAAAACCACCAGTGCTGGGGAGGCCAACAAGCTGGGGAGATAGGGTGAGCTGAAACCACACAAGTGTCAAAACTTAGTCAAGTGCAAGCCAGGGAGAGAGGAAAGCACTTCACCTCTCAGGAATAAACTCAGTTTCTCAGATTAGTGCACAGGCTGGGGGGAAATGGACAGAACATGGGATATTTCTGTATCACTCCTGGTACTTGCCATGCAAAAAGACTGACTTTTTACCTTGAGGAAGGCATGGATAGTCATACCCATGATCCACTGGAAGTGAGCAGTGCACAGAGCTGCAGCACTCCTGATTCTGAGGGGTGCAAACTTCTCAAAACACTGCATGTTTCAGCAGCACAGAGATTACCAAGTCCTCTGCAAGATGCCAGACAAGATTTGTAGATATGAGTCATAATCCAAATTTTTCAGCTGCATCCAGTCTGTTCTGCCTACGTTGGTCCTTAAAATTGAACAGTTTCATGCTCTCCTCTGCCAGTATCTCTCTTCATGCTCTTCCAGCAGCCACCTTTTCTCTATTTTGCCATTCTGAGCTTCTTTTCTCTTCCATCAAAACCCAGTAGGCATGTCTCAAACATCAGCAGCAGCAGTTCTCTCCTGAAGAGCAGAAACTTCCTATTTTTCTGCAAGCTTTCTTTGTGGAAATTGAATGTCTTTGGCTTTTTTTTTTAATTAAATTTTTTTTCTTAAAGTTTGAATAGGAGACCAGATAGTTTTCAAGCTAACCTAAAGCACTGACCAATTCATCAACAAACCAAACACAGCAATTGAAGGGATTCAGATGCAGACCTCTGATTTCTCCATCTCTCTCTTCATGGGAGTTTACTTCCCTTAAAATGGCAGTTAAGAGGTTTTTGCACAGCAGCTAACTTAACTGAGTGGAACAGCATAAACACTGGCAAAGATGAAAAGCAACAACATGTGATTCACAATGAAGACCTTCCTTCTTCCCGGTACATCCTCAGCAGTATCTCCCTACATCTGTCAAACGAGCGCCCTTGTGGCTGTGACAGATCTGTGGGGTTAAGCAGTGTGAGCTGGCAGAGGGGCCAGTGATGTTACTGTAATTACTGACAGCACACTCAGGAGCATGCTTGCTTTTTCCAGCTGTATCTGTGGCTAAACTAGCTGATATTACCATTCTCTATAGCTTTTGCCAGCAGGACGCTTTCAGCTGGATTTTGATACACAAGCACCTGTGGGTTTGTTTGCTACTACAGAAATGATGCTGCATCCCCATCTCTTTTTTTCCCCTTAGCAGCATTAACTTGAGTAATGCTGGGGGAGCAGCTGAATATCTGCTCCAATATTCTGTGTGCCTTCCAGCACATGAACAACACTTCTGCCATAAAAGCAAGCAAGCAACACACAGAACAGGACCACCACAAAGCTAAATGTATCGGTTCCATGATGACTCAAGGGCAGGAAACTAAACCCAGGCACTTCCAATATAAATCTATTTGCAAAGAGAAATTAAACCAAGCCCTAAGACTTTGGCCATAACTTGCAGCCAGCTGGGCCCCCTCCTGCTCTGACTGAAGGCAGCAGCCAAATTTCCATTGCCTTGGCTGGGAACACCTGCAGAGCACAGCAGCTGTGCCAATCTGCCAGGGGCAGCAAGGCAGGAATAGCAGCCCCATGTGGGACTGCAGCAGGGAATGCGACGTGCAGGAACACAAACACCCACTCTGAGATCTGGCCACTGTGGACAGGGAGTGGATGAGAGGTTTGCAGCTGGGCTGGCAAACACTGGACACCAAATACCAAAACTGGTGTGAGCACTGTGGCTGTACTGGAGCAACCACACTGGTGGTGACCTTTGAGACCCCAACTACCCTTTCTTTCTTTCTCCTTTGCCCATCTGCTGTCATCTTAAACACTTCCCTTCCTCTGGCACTCTGTGCTTCCTTGCTCACACCCACGCTGCAGAATGGCCTCCCCAGTCAGCAAACAACATCACTACAGCAAACTGCTCTTTCACTCCACAGGCCAGTGGGTGGAAAACATGCACAAAGACATTTATCTGCCTGGCAGAGGCAGTAAAGCAGCAAAGAAGCCACCGAGCTGGGAGGCTTCTGAGAGAGAAACCTTAAGTGTCTGTGTGGGCTCATTGCTCCGTTGCTGACTGACATCAGCTTCTTTGGGCTCAGAGAGATCCATTTCATTTTAAAGGGAACTTTCCCCCAGGGATCTCATTAGCACCACCATGAAAGTCAGAAAGGAACTGAAGGTTGTTGGGGGAGGTAATGGTGAGGAGGTAAATAGGACAGAAGCATTGTCAGAGAGCATACTCAGAGCTGTATTTTCTCTTCCTCATGCACACACACACACTTTTTCTGTCAGAAAAACTCACTTGGCATTGCAGTAATGAACTGTGGGGTTATATGTCTGTAGGTAAAAACACAGAGCTAACAGGCACCCCGTGGAGACACATACTCAGAACAAAATCTTGACTTTCCCTCTGCAGGGCTGGAGCACACCCTGCCAAGGTCATTCAAACATTCTGTTCTAGCCAACAGCACTGGACAGCAGTGCCCACCCAGGGGCTGAATTTGGGCTAGACCACCGTTACCCTAGGGTAAGGATGCAGGCCAATTTAAAAGCCTGGTAGGTATAAATTATCATGTTTGATATCCCAGCAACAAACACTGCATCAGTCAACACATCCCAGGCAGTTACACAGATCCTCCAATGCAGTGCTGCCCTTCAGAGAGCAAGGTGCAAGGTCTGGTGTGGGTGAACCCCTCCATGGAGCATGTGGTGCTTGGAGAACAATGTCTGTCTAAGAAAGTCCCCTCTTTCTGGAGTGAAAGCAAAGCTTCCATGGCACAAACAAAGCAGTGTCTTGCTCACTTCTTGTATGACACATCATGGCTACGTTCTGCCTGTGTTTGTTTCAAGAGGAACTGCAAGATATCATCTGAGAGTCCAGGTGTCCTCCTGTTTTCCAACAAGACTTCTCCTTCAGCTGGCTTTGAAAAGCAAGCAGAAGGGGGGTGGTTTGGAAAGATCTTACATCCATCTCTGTTCAAGACCAGCTGTGCCATTTGCAGGCATCGTGACACATATTTTGTCCCATCTTTTTGCTCCAGCTCTGAAATCTTCTGTGACAGACACCGTGAGGCAGCCTCGTAGGTTGGATCCTCTCTCTCTGGCTGCTTTCTACAATACACTTTGTAGAAGCCATCCAGAGAGTCCCTGATGCTGGGATCTTCTGCACCATCACGTTCATGCATCCATGAGAGCACAGCATCATTAGGTTCAGAGGGCTCACACAGCCCTGCTTTTAGGTAACAGCTCACGTTTGCTTCCTCAGGGCCTTCAGCAGAACAGGCTGCAGGAGCTGCAGATGATGGATTGCTCTCTCCTGCAAGCAGAGGATCAATGAAACTCATTAGTCACCAGGTCATCCCTGTGGCAAAGTCTTTTTCTGCCCCCCTCCCACTGCAGTCTGGCAAACAGGCTCTTTGCATGAGCAAAGCAAGTGCTGCTCTGAACACAGCTGGGCTGCCACAGGGCCTTCCTGCACAGGTTGGTGAAAGAGGGGCTGATCTGGGGACCTCACAGTTGTCCCAGCCTTGACACTGCAGTGACTGGACCTACTTGGTGGTACAGACCTCCTGGCTCCTCTCAGTTACACTTCCAAAGAGGTGGAAATTGGGATCTGCTGCTCCTGGAGATGACGGATGACCCACAAGGAAGTCTGGTTTGCAGCTGAGACAGTTCTCCATCTGTTTCAGTTTTTTCCCTCGTCCCTGGCTCTAATCCTTACTTTTGATGTGCAGTCCTGACCTCCAGCTTTCAGCCAGATTCACAGCCCCCAAACCAACACTGTTCTGGTGACTGTCAGTTTCTGAATGAGGACTGCAAAGGGGGACTCTGTGCTTTCCCATGAAAGCCCACTTTTGCAGCCCTCTCCCCGCACTCTGATGGAATTTTTATGGATAAAATCAATGCAAAGGCCAAGGACTTGTTCTTGCCTTGCTCCTCTCCTCCTTCCTTGCTGGATAACAGGGCTGTGGTTTTCTCTTGCTTCACAGCAATCAAGGGGGATGCTTTGCACTAATTAACACAGCACAACAGGGACACTTGGCAGTGACAAGACCAGGACAATCAGCAAGCTTCTAGGAGGAAGAAATTCCACAAAGAGACCTTGAATTGGGCTCTGGTAGCCAGGCAGTGCCTCTGACTGCAATCTCATCTCCAAGCCCACTGCACCAGACCGTTTGCCAAGCACCTGAGTCACCAACAAGGAAATTTTCCAGGGCTCAGCCAGAGGTTGCACAGCCGTCATCTGCAAGTTACATAAGCAGGATGCAGGCAGTCAGAAAATAGCTTGGTCTTTTCTAATTCTGTGAGATGTGAAGCAGAGTGCAGTCCTTCATTCTGGTAGGAGACCATGTTCAAAGGCAGTCTCACTGTGGTGGCAGAAGGCTGTTTTTCTCTCCTGGTACAGAGAGCCACCCTCCCTTCCTAAGCAGGGGTTCATTAACGTGAAATTAAGCTGTCTGCGCAGACACACTGTACCTCATCTCTTTCTTCCTGTCCCTACTTCCTATCTTTGATCTTTCTTCCCAACTGCACTTCATCTCTGATTATGCAATTTTAAATAGAACTTTCCCTCCCCTCGCAATGTGTCACTTCCAATGCAGTACAAAGAGAAGCTTGGTGGCCTTCTTTTAACAGTGAGCTCTGGCATCAGAATAGCAGAGCAGAGAACAGGTCCATTTTCCCTCAGTAACCCCTCAGCCCATGCTAAGTTAGAACTGAAGCCTCTTGCATCTCTGATGATTCAATCAAGTGGCACTTGGACTCCAGTGCCACTGGACTGTGGCAATTGCAGACCCCTGGGCTGTGCTGGCTTTTTGCTACCTCCTGCTCACAGCCACATTTTGTGACAGAGCAGCAGCTGCCTCCAACTACACACACCAAGGTTGCATGACTTGGAAAAAGAAAAATTCTGTTGGTTTCATGTTGTCAGGGGAGACTTTAGCAATGCTGCTTTGCCTCTCTCCTACCATCTAAGTTTGGGTATTAGGAAAAATTTCTTCACAGAAAGGGTTGCCAGGCACTGGAACAGGCTGCCCAGGGAAGTGGCTGAGTCACCATTTCTGGAGGTGTTTAAACAACGTGTAGATGTGGCACTTGGGGACATGGTTCAGTGGTGGACTTGGCGGTGTGAGGTTTATGGATGGACTCAATGATTTTAAAGGTCTTTTCCAACTTCAGAGATTCTGCTGCTTGTTATTCCCCAGTCAGTATGGCCCATGAAGCTGACATCCTTATGCTGAAGAACAAGCCACCACAGAAGTGACCAGGAAGTGTCTCAGGGGTATATTCTGGAATGTGATTAGTCAGAACATATTTCATCATTATTATTATTATTGTGAGAACAGTTTTCTTTCAGTTACTGGTTCAGGTTTATGCATCTCTATTTCCCAACTGTAGGCCCTATCCTCCTTGTGGATTACTTTTCCAGCAAAGCCTTCTCAAGGCAAGACAGCCAACAGGGTTAGATGTCCCACCCTGGAGTGTTCAAAGCCAGGCTGGATAAGGCCTTGAGCAGCCTGATCTAGGGGGAGGTGTCCCTATCCATGGCAGGCGTTGGGACTATGTGGTCTCTAAGGTCCACTCCAACCCCTCAGCATTCTAGGGTTCTATGACATGAAAAGCTGGATGCAGAATTCCCAGAACCAATCTATACCTCACAAAGTGCTCCCTTTCCTCAGCTCTCCTGACAATTTTCCAATATGTTCTCAAACTGTGTGCCAAGACTGATGTTTGAAAATACATCCAAACCTTTTCCTGCCTAAAAGTTACCAGTTAAGGTAGAGATCCTTCCTTGATACCCTCTAAAGAGCTGGTGCTCCTGTTGAAAGGTGCAAATCTCCTGAATGATTTATAAACCACAGGGAACAAGCACAGCAGCAGGATGCCTGCAGGGTCCAGCAAGAGCTTCTCAGCTGGAGCACACACAGAGCACACAAGCACACGCTGTAGGCCAGCAAACGTGCTGCTAAAGGCAAAGACAGCATCCAACTCATCAATCCCTCTCCACGCACATGCACCCCTCAGAAAATCTGGGATTCTCTCATAACACACAGCAGTGCTGCTTCAAAGCCTAGACCTCTCTAGCCACCTCTCAGCAGCAGGAAAATGTCGTTTTATAAATGCCTTTGTAAAATCCTTCCATGGCAAACTTAAAAACAGAGCTGTCACACACCCTTGTGTTGGCTTGACCCAACACCTACAGGGGTCAAGGCAAAGATGAGCAAGGCTGAAAACTCTCACTTCTTTGCCTGCAATAGAATTCCATCGCCAGAGAATCTGGCTCGTTATTTTTAGCTATTTTCACTCATTTTTACTACCAAGTATTAAAGGGAGGGAAAAAAGCACCAATAGAAAAGCCCAAAAAACTGAAACAGTCATTATTAATGTCTATTTCATTCTCACATGATGGATAATCATGAGTAAGAATGTATATTATTTCATCTGTTCCTCCATGCTAATTGAAGTTCAGCATTTGCAACTAATTAGTAAAAGAGCTAGAGGCAGATAAAAGGATAGATATTCTTGTGTTTATAAACCTGCTGATGAAAATTTAAAAGCTCCATCTGGTACAAGCACATAACCCTACTGCCTGAAGCACAAAACCGAATCCTGCTTTGAACCTAGGCCACTTTCAGTGAGGCAACAATGTAGCAATATTATTAGTAGCACTTAGAGAAAATGTAGCTGTTTGAGTTTCTGTATAACTCTGTTCCAAGCACAGTGAAGTTCTCACAGATTGCATTTTTTCTCTTACTCCACCAGCCGGTCAGGATCTACCTGGGGTGACTGCAATCATCCACAGGAAAGGGTCTGTGGTTGCCATGAAGCGCAATAACAACAGAAAAGTAAACACAGATGCTGTCCCTGAGAGTTTCTCCAGCCCTCACCCTGCTCTCAGAAAATCCCTTCGTGCCCCTCCATCAGACATGCCCATATGGCATGGGAAAACTCAAGGAGAGGTGATCCTACTTGGACTAGAGCATAGCTCCCAAACCTGTGCCTGTTCAGGGGTTCAGGGATGCATCCATCTGCACAGGGGGTGAGAACAGGTCCCATGCTGCAGCTAACTCCCTACATGCATGGAGCACTTGAGACACTTGATGCATAGAAAAGCATCTTTTGTTCTTTTTTTCTTTCCACCTGGCTGCTTTCCAGTGGGAGTGCATGTATTACCATGGGAGTGCAATTCCTCTCTGCTCAGGGAAGAAAGAAGAAATTTTAGGAGAATTTGGCAGGAGCTCTTTCTACCCCAATATCACAAAGCACTTTAGCCTGCCAGTAATCACACACCTGAGTACGCAGAAATTGCAAATCTAGGCATTTGAGGATCAAATTCTATTGCTCTTGCTTGCGTTAAGAACATTTCCTGTGATTACAACAGTTAAAAACCCACGTGTGAGCTGCTGATCCCATTCCTTTACATGAGCTGAAATATATTTGCACTATAGGATTTTCATTACCACATTTAAATTGGAATAGCACCAAAAAGACAAGTACCAAGAAAATAAGTATCAATCTGCTAAATACTGCACAAACACTTATCACATTGAGTAAATGACAGATCCTAAAGCCTTTTGGTGTACAGTACTGAATAATTGTAGAGATTACAATATCTCTGCCTTGCAGAAAACAGCTGTTGACTTCTTGGGCAAAGGGAAAATGAAATTTCTGATGATATTATCATTCAAAAAGACTGTTATGACCAAAGCAAATTTGTTCCTTGTGGGTATTTAAATTGTGAACTGAAAGTGAAAATAAGAAAATAATAAGCCTTGCTACTTTGCTGTCTCCCTGGTGCCACACAAACCAGCTTTCTCCTGTTGTCATCTGCAGTAGGCTGCAGCTCACAAGATGGGATCTGTGAGACTCTGCTTTACACGTGACATAACCAGCTATATTCCTCATCCTCCAGCCCACAGGAGTGGCACATGTGGCTGTGACTGACTCTGAGTGCTGGCACTCTGCTAATGCCAGCTGCTCTGACAGGAGACCTGGAGAAAGTGAAGGTGGGCAAAAGGCAGGAAAATGGGAGGAATTTGGGGACTGGAGCAGGAAAGGGAGACAGTGACAGAGGAATAGCACTGGGTATGGCCCAGTACTGAGGCAGGCTCTCTGCTTTTTTTTCTTCTTTCTGCTGCACATTTGTGGTGTGAAAAGTTGGAAGGAGGATTCAAATTGCGTGGAACAAGATGTAAGCAGTTATTTTAGGGAAGCATAAAAACTCTTCCCTTTCCGTCTAACCCCCTTAGGAATCTGAAATTCAAGAAAAATAAAAAGGCTAGCAAATAGTAAAGTGCTCTTGAAATGCAATATGCAGGCACAGTGCATTCCCCTAGACACTCTTCCAAATGTCACACTGGTATTAAACCCTGCCCTGCTCTGAGAGCTCACATCCGATGCCCACTGCGCTGAGCTTTTAATACAGCTGGGAAACTCAGCTCAATGAAAGCTTTCACTGCTTAAACACACTGGATTTAATAAACCACAGGGAAAGTCAGCTACAATATGAACTACAAATTAACACTCCTTATCTGCTGAAGGCCAAGAGATAAACACCACTGCCACCTCACAGATCTGTTCCTAAGCAACCAGGCCCCACAGGCCAGGGCAATAGGTATGGGCAGAAGCAGATCATAAACAGCATCACTTCCAGCTGTGCCCCAAGAGCCCGAGGAGGATGACACACCCTCAGCCAGGCCCCAGAGCAATGGGCTCTGGATGTAACTTTACTTCCAGGCTTTGGATGTAACTGTCTGTGAACAGCTGCTCTAAGTGCAACAGCACACAGGGACTTCTGTCACTGCAAAGATCGATCTTACAGGTGTCCTGGAAGGGATGGGCAGCAACATAACACTGGGGTACCTGAGATTTTATTTTCACAAGGAAGCGCCTTCCCTTGGAGCTCATTGACGGAATCATTAGTTTATCTGAGTGACCCTGAGAAAGGTTTGAGAGTCTCTTTTCCCAGCCCGGCGCTTAAAGAAGGAGTCAGAGCTCTTCATTTCATGGTCTCAAGACTGTTTATTTTATCTTATCTGCAAAAAATTCTTTCTCCTGCCCTGATGAGGTCAGCTTAGCAGGATCGTCTGAGGCACTCTGACTGCCCACAGGGTGGTCGTGTCTTCTTATAGTGAAAACTAGGTCTATCATATTTACCTTTTTTCCCCAATACCTTTCACCCTTGTTACACAGTGCACGTTCACTAAGAACCAATGTACCCACATCAGAGAGAAGATGGATGACAAGAAGAAGGAGAAAGAACCACGAGGCCAGCTCTGAATCCTCCATCTTGCCTCCATAAACCCCCCTGTACCAAAATCCTAAAATCTACATTTTCACCCTGTGAACAAACCATTGAAACCCAAGTGATTCCCATGTCCCCACAAACAGGTGGCAGATCCCTAAAAGGGTCGAAGTCAAGCCACCAGATGCTCTTGGCAACATTCCAGGACCTCCGAGCCCCCCAAGAGGGTTCCCAGTAGCTCTGAACATCTGGAGTGATGTGCTGAGTTCCCACACTCATAATCATTCTAAAAATACAAACAGCAAATTTAAGAACTCTTCCAATAGGTATACTTAGAGTGGATTAATTTACATGATTCCCGAGCCAGTAAAAAACCCTAAAGTCTCCTATTTGTCTCAAACACTGCTTAAGATCTAAGGTTAAAGAGTCTATTATTTAGGGTAAACCTTCTTTGAAACATAAATAATATTTTTTTTTAATTTACATGGCTGAAAACACGAACTGTCAGTTTGGGTTATTATCCAGCAGATGAGGGCATCAAGGGGCTTTATTAAACTGCAATTATTTGCTGCTTTCCTGTTACATACAAAGTCTTGGGAACTCAGCCTGACTCACCATGTCTGTGTAACACTAAAGGCACCAATTTCCCAGAGGAAATTCTGATAAGGCTCCTTGAGCTATTTGCTCAGCTTCTAACCAGGCATTAGGAGAGCTCAGGGAAGTGAGTGTAAGAACAGCAGAGTGCAAGCCCAGGTGCACAGACATTGCTGTGCTGGAGCAGCCTCTCCTTACCCAAACATCCCAGTGGGCTTTCCAGCTCTGACAGACAGGATCCAACACAAGCATCCCCAAGCCAAGCCCTTGCCTTCTCTGCTAGTGAAAATCAGAGCTGTCCACCCATGTCAAGTCCTTTATCACCACAACCACAGCACTGCTCTGCCCACAGGGAAGACTCACCATTTGAATCAGATTTGACTTCTGTCTTCCTGCAAGCAGGAGGATTTTTTAGTGAAATGATGGATTTTTCCTTCTTTTGATCTGTGACTTGCAGTATTGGTTTTTTAATACATGAAAGGCTGTAATTTAGCCCCAGATTGTATTTTGTTTTTAAGCTCATCCTATTTCAGAATAAAAGTCTGGTGCTTGAAGCAAATGAGAAACAATCCTGCCTACCTGATTTTCACTGTTTAAGATTTGTCAAAATTTTATGGAGGAAATCTTGTTCTATGGTGACTGAAGAAGCTTTCTCACTTTAGCTACATTGCACAGATGAAGCAAATGATAGTTATTTCTGTTTGTATTTTTTTCCAGCCCAGAAATTGTCAATTCCTGTCTTGTCTAGTCTCTTTTTTTTTTCTCCAGCTGATTCTGTAGAGTTAGCTCTTTCTGAACTGTTAGCTTTCTGACCCAAGAAGCATCTCCTAAGGAACTCTATTTTACTAAGAGCAATGAAACTCCAGAACTCAGAAAAGGATTTTCTATGCCCACCTCTTCAGCCAAGAACTGAGAAAGACCCTTGGGACCCTGAGTCATCCAAGGACACCCATCCTAGAGAGGAAGAGGGTCTGAAGACAACGTTTTCCATGGTTCTAAGGTAAAAGAAAAGAAGGGAGAAATCCTTCCTGTTTCTGGCAAGGCTCACAAAGGAAAGATACTGAACTTTTAGACATTTTGCTGATGTGGTCATTCAGAACTGATGAAGTTGTGAGCTGAAATTAAAAGTGGACTTGAAAATCTGTCTGGATGAGAATTAGTGATCATAGGCAAGACTAGCAAAAAAAAACCCCAAAACCAAACTTACCAACATGTGGGAGAGTTATTAAATCCCATTTTTCTGGGCTTTAACAAACCCTTTCATAGAGGCAAGAATGGGGCCCAACAGGCAGGACACTGAATGCTGTAAACACCATTTTGAGGATGGGGCTGACATAAAAAGAGGAAAAGTGCCTCTTATTGTGAAATATTCAGTAATAGCCACTGGCAATGACAGGAAACAGCTCTAGACTACAAGTATTATTGAGGAAGTGTCTCTCTATTTGCAATCATTGAGAAGAAAACCCAAAGCAATATCCTTTCTTTATATATGAAATACTTTGTCTCTCATTCAGTTACACATTTTCAGCAATCAAGAGGACCAATAATCTCCAGCTAATGCCTTTGGCAAGAATAAGCAGACAGCTCTCACTGTAGATAAACTGCTCAAGTCCCACCATCAGTTTACAAAAATTCTACCTTCTGCATCTCCTTGGAGAGCGATGTTTATGAGAGTTTGCCTGGAAAAACAGGAAATTATGCTATTCATACAGCTAAAACACAAGGGGAAGAGCCTGCCATGACAGTGATCTTTAATAATAAGAACAGACTAGAAGACTGACATCTTATATAAAGTTTAGCAAAATATTTGCTTTGTTCACAGATTGTGTGAACTTGGAAAAGGAGATGAGGTGAGGGGTTGTTCAGTGTACTCTGCCTTCCCTTGCTGTTATAGCATTTGAAAGTCCAACTCATTAAGCTCAACACCCACAAACACATGCAGAGGTTACACTGAAGAGATTCACAGGCATTTCAGCCCTGCTTCCAACCAGCTCTGCACACCTGTGCACACCAGTGACTTGAGAGTGACAGGCAGAAATGCAGTTTCTTGACCAAGAAAATCCTGCAAAGCAAGGTATTTTTCAAGCATCCCTCTTGACTAGTAAGTGAACTTATACTACTTGTAAATACTTTTGAGAACAAAAGAACTATGACCTGTAATATTGTCATTGCTCATCTTCATTGTAAGTCCTGCACTTGGAGACCTGAATCCTGATGTGGAATTGATGCCTGGGTACCACATATGATCTACTGTAGAACAGCTGCTGTGGGGAAGGGAAAACGCTCCAAAATTGAAAAGAGGTACAAAACTGAGTCAAATAAGGCAGACAAAGGTGAAAATCAGTTAAATACAGCTTCTTCTCAACTCTTTACCCCTCCTACCTATAGACTTGTATGTCTCCTAGGTGCATTGGTGTGAATTTGTTCAACTTTGTATCAACTTACAATTAAGTTCAGATCTCAGACCGGTGCGTTGATTTTCAGGAGCGCTGAACACACAAATGCTCTTACCAAATTTAAAAGAAGCCATAGATATTTTAGCTCTGTGGAAAACATTGCCATCTAAGCTTTAACTTCAATTCTTCAGGAGCAGAATCACTGCAAGTTCTACAGCAAAAGAACAAGAGGGTACCTTGCAGTTATCAGATTTCAAGATCCTGATCTTTCACTTTTGTCTAAGGCTAGAAGCATGAGGGTGGGAATACTGCAAGAAATGCTTACAGATGGACTGATTCCCTCTAGATGGGAGTGAAACAGCTGAATGTGTGCACCCTGTACCTCTTCAGATCAAAGGTCCTTACTTCCAGTCATGATTGATCTTTCAGAAGGAACAACAGAGGAACATTTGCAGAGATTGTTTCCTGAATTTACTTGCAATAAGATGGCTTTGAAACCATGCTTCTTGACTGTGTCATGCTCCTAAAAATATGCTGCACATCAGACAAACACAGAAAGGCTTGCTCTTCTTTTAGAAGCAGGGATAGAAAAATAAAAACAACAAAGAAATTATCTCAAAAAGCACAAGCAAATAGCAGGTACAAAGGCAAATAAAACTACTGATATTCTGGTGGAAATCTGAAGGCAGAATGAGCCATTTTCCCAGTCTCCCTGCAGGCCTGATGTGGCTGTGAGCACTGAAGAGGCTGTGCAGAGATGTGCCAGCCTCCAGTGCCTTGGCACAGAAAAGAACAAACCCACATCCTCTCCAGCCATGGGGGCTGTAAGCCCCAACCTGTGTGATCTTTCTTCTTCTGCATTGCCAGTGGGAGCTTGTGCACCAGACATTGATTAAAAATCAAAAAACAGACTCAAAAATAAGAATGGAAGCAAGATACCAATCTCCACCTATCAGCTTTCCACAGCCTAATAAATTAAATAGCCTGACACTGAAAAAATCAGTGTCAGATACATCAAACAGTCATCAAGGAAATTTTCAAGAGACAAAACACAAACTGTACAGACGACAATGAAAAGCAAACAAGATACACAAATTTAATAACCTGGGAGACATTTTCTCATCACTAGTCTGTGACATTTTGGCTTGATACTTTAAAGGTATATATTAAATAAATATTTGAGCCATCTAGTTTTGCTGCAGTATTACTAAAGATCAAGTAATGAACAGAAATTGGACTACAGCAATAGGCACATTTATACACCATTCACAAATACTGGAGGCTTGAGAACCACAAGGGCTGTTGCTTAATTAACTACGTGCTGTTTAGGGAATCACAGAAAATCTCTTCCATCAGAACTAGCTTGAGACAAAACTGGGCTTTGAACAGAATTGTTTTGCCATTTAATCAACCAGCTTCCTGCAGGAATTGTCTGTGGCTAATAAACCAAGCACGTGAAAACTGAAATTGGAAATGGTTCTAACTTAAGAAGGATATTGGGAGTGAATCCTCAGGCCCCAGGGCTGCACACTCCTACCTAGCTTTTTCTAGGTGGTGCCATGGCTGTGATACTCTCTGTGCTTCTGAAGAGGCTGAGAAAACCTGAAGTACAGAGCAGAAGGTCCTTGACAAGGAGTATGACTTTAAAAGCTATAAAGAAGAAAAAACACTGAGCAAGCAAATCTTCATCCCCATCTTCTCACTCTGTGCTCTCAGCCAGTCACGAGGAAGGCTTGGCAATGCAGGCATTTCCCAGCTTGGCCCTCAAAGGGCAAACAGCAAAAGGTTTCAGTCACTCCAGACTTGTTGACATCCTTTTACCTGGCTCTACAGCCTATTAGTCCTGCTTTTTATGAAAACTTCTTAGCCATGAGCAGATCGGGGTGCACCCAAACCTCTCAGTTCTGCCCCAAATCAAACATTTCACCCGAATTAATTGTGGATACAACTCTGGGTAAACTATGAAGGCAAGTGAAAGCAGAAATCCTGTTTACAAAGCAAACAGAATAAACCAAAACTTACGTTGTCCATGCCATAACATTATCACACAGCACCAGGATGGCTCTCCTAGGAGGCTGCACATACTTCAGGAAAGAGCCTGGGGCTGTGTGTGAAGCACTTGCTTAGAGCTTTTTAGCAACTCCTTGAACTACTGACGAACTGTGGTTAGTGATAGTTACTGCAACCAAATACTTGTGAACAGAAAAACTAATTAATTCCTGCAAAATAAGGTGAATAAAAGGACAGATACACCAGAGCAAGTTAGGGCAACTCCTCGTGCACCAGACATTAACTGATCCTTAATTAAATGAAACATTTTTCACCCACCTTACACCTTAACTGAGAATACCTACTTCATTCAAAAATAATCATACAAGTAGCAAGGTAGGGAAAGAGAGGAAACTTTGAGGAAGTTAACCCATCTGATATTTGCAGGTATAAATATGTTGATCATTTACAAATAGTAAAGAACTACTCTCCAACTATTTTTCAAGGTGATGTGGGAGTCTTTGTATGACTTTCACAGAGCAGGGAGATGAATAATGCTTGTGTTTGTTTAGAATTTGTTCTCTGAGTAGGGACTAGATAGACTACAGAAGTAGATATGAGGAAACACCAGCAAGTTCAGAATTTGCAGTTTATTGATCAGACTCCCAAAACTGCACAGCTCTTTTTTTTAAAATGTGAAGCAACCAATGTAATTGGGGTATTTAGCAATTCCCATTGCTCTCCTGTCATCTGGATGAGAACACAGGAGCAACCACATTTTAAAATGTCAGTGAATTAATGATAGTGATTAGCACTCCTGGTAAACATCAATATAACCATAATTAATGGTATTAACCATATTAATATGGCCATTCACTTATTCAAATGAAAAAGCAAATATCTAACATAATGAATGCCTGAAAATTTACATTTTTATTGAATGATAAAATTGTGTAAGTATGATATGTGTATGATATAAAACAGATCCTTAACAGTGAAGGTAGATTCCATTTTTCAAATAAAAAGGAAAGTTTAGCAATTCACCACTGACACTCGTGACAGCTGTGTTCCAGTACAAGTTCAAGTCTCCTTGTTCATATTTGACACTGGTTGGTGGGTGGGATTTGGCAGCCCACATAATTCAGCAGATCACACTTTGGGGTAATTTTCTTTTAACTTCTTTTAAATCCCAAGAAGTTCATGATCAGGTCAAGAATTTTGTTTTAAAAGGCCTAAAGAGTACATAATTTAAACAGATTGGATTCTGTGATTGTAGCAAATACATCTGTTTTATTTCTAAATAAAATGGAATTCTGAAAGAAAGGCTTTGGTGAACCTTTTCAGCTCAAGTTTTGGGATTTGTCTTCAAAGGCTACTTAAAAGGGGTTTTTTTAGATCACATGTGAGCAATGTGAGGACATAAGTAGTTAATCTGTGTTCCATTGCCTTGACAACCTGCTACCTTAATCTCTTTCATTTCCTCATAAGCCATCTGAAAGCCTCAGCACTTTTGCAAGAGGACACTTCTGCAGAGAATATAGACACCTGAGCCTCTTAAAGAAGGTGTAGCTGCATATACAAGAGTGTGCCAGAAAATGCTCATATTCAAAAGTGATTTGGACTTGAACATTATTGAATTACAAAAAAGGTGTCTATGTGCATTTCCCATTAATAAAACTAAGTCAAGAACAGCTGTCAGAAAATAAATTTGACATTCAGGAGACCCCTCAGCTTTGAGGTTTTAAAACATCAAATTAAGTTTTTAAAACCTAAACATAAACCTCTATGTTTACAGCACAGGAGTTTTTTATTCCCTCCACTCTACACACAAATCCACTTTCCAATTCCACATTCTTCCACTTCCCCTTGGCCACTGTCACTGCTGAAGTGTAGTTGTGACTCTTAAGACAATGGAAAATATATCTGATGCTTCCTTGACCTGGAAAAATGTTTAATGCATTAAGGGCACACATACAAAAAAAAATTTGTGTCCTTGAGTAAGCAATTGAATCAGGACAAAATAAAGATCCACTGAGAATTAAAATAAAATAAATCTATCTGCCTGCCTGCACAGGGGCTTAGTGCCCTCTCTGCAGATACTGTCACTCTTTCTTCATAACAAAAAAATTAGAAGCCAGTCTGCTGCAGCACAGCTTTGACACAGTTCAGAGATGAAGGTATTCCCACAGAGGTGGAGACAAAAGGTGTATTTTAGACATAGAGTTTGGCATTAGATCACAAGTGCTAAGTCTCAAGCAGAGCACAAAGAGCAAAGTGAAGCCATCCTAAAGAAGGCAAGCAAGGTTAATCGTTGGGTGTGGTCTTGCCACTTCGTTTTTAATCTACCATCACCACCATGTCCAACCGAGTTTAAAACACCTTGAGGTTTTTTTTAGGTTTTGAGCTTTTTTCCCCCCAATCTTTGGCTCAATACCTCGTGCTCCTGCTAAGCCATGAGGAAAAGAAGGCACAAGAAAAAAAAAAGTTGTTTAAATCTGCTTGTGGTCAACAAAACAGACATTACAGGCAGCAGAGTCAATCTGAAATCAGCAAGGGAGTGATCTGTTCTGGTGGAGCAGGGACTGTGCAAAGCAGGGAGAAAGGCATCAATTGCTGCCTTGCAGAGAGGAATTAGGTGCCAATGTCAGTGGCTGCTTTTTCACTGCCCATCTCACTGGGGTCCCTCTGCACCTACCTGCACTTGGTGCACACTCACTGCTTGTGAGTGATCAGTGTTTATTTTCTCAGCTATAGTAGAGAATTGTTCCTGATATTGCAAAAAATTAATTTAAAGAAAGCTTGAAATAAATACAAATA
Organism: Emberiza elegans; assembly: GCA_024865655.1. NCBI lineage: Eukaryota > Metazoa > Chordata > Aves > Passeriformes > Fringillidae > Emberiza > Emberiza elegans. Next base: position 4,421,694 of record JALJVW010003752.1, read on the forward strand.
ATGGCATTTCTCATGATTGTACAAAGCCCTAAGCTTTTAAAGTGCAATTTACATGAGAGGAGACAAAAGGATTTTGAACTCTTTAGCAAAAACCATCCCAAGGAAAAAAAGTGACTAAAAAGAAATTACATCCTGGCTACAAGTAAATTGTATTACAGACAGCTAGCTGTCCAACAGGAACACTTTGGACTGTGATACACATCAAAATAAATCTAATTACCCCTAAAAATCAGAGAATCTGTAGGTTTACCTAAAAACCAGGAAATGAGCTTTTAATTGTTTTTCACTACAGACAGAAACAAGAGACACTGATTAACTTACTGGGCTCAAGAGAGGTAATTATTTTGCAGCAGATGCATCTGTAAGAGCAATTCTGTGACAGCTCCAGATTTAATCTTTGTTTTATGAAGAGCATCTGCACAAATTACTTTTTCCTTCAGATCTTAGGGTTTTGAGGTGAACTCTGCTCAGACAGAATGCAAAAAGTCAATTATAGCCCAGTATCAGGCTGATACTGATGCTAGAGACACATGCTACAGACTGAGTCTAATGAAAAGCCCCTAGCTGAAAACAGAATTTAATTTCCTTTAAAAAAACCCAAACGCTCCCCAGTTTTGTAAAAATATTAAAAATATTATGAAAAAAGATGAACAGATTACTGAGCACATATGAAAGGGAGAACATTTGAAAAGTTTCAGGAAACAAGCTAAGAAGTATTTTAATAAAATATTCTCTTACAGCTAATGTGCTATTTTATTCTGCAATATTAACCCAAGAGCAGAACATCTAGGTAACAATAATCTGAAATACTCTAAATCCACAGACTTGAAAAAGCGTTTAGCAAGAGATGCCAACATCTCCATATTAACTTTCCCAATGCAGTTTCCCAGATCACTGCTGACTAGAGCAAGGCTTCAACTCTTCCAGGCATCCATCCCCACACCCCTCCACCAGCCCTCATCTGCAGGGCATTTAGTGGCTGGAGCTCTGTGAAGATAGAAAAAGTGCCTTGGGTTTTATTTATTCTAATGAATCCCCTGAATGAACTTTATGCTCCTCATCAAGTGGATGGGCCCTGAGCAGTAGGTTCAGGAGCTATCAGGGTATGAAGCCATACAAATTGCAGCTCCTTTGGATGCACATGCTCTCCCAAGAGAGCTCTTTGTACCAAGGTATAGCGAAGGTGTACCAGGTGATTTACTGCACTGCCTTTGGCTTAGTTTTTTGCCTTTAAGCAGGACTAAACGTGCACCAGAGCACATTTTAAACAGTGACATGTTTTAAAGTCTGCACTGAGCTTTAGGGAATACTCACATGAATGTTAATGAGACCAGAGATGTTCACACAAACACTCACAGAGGGAGGACAAGGATGGTTTTGGGCAAAGTGTTATAGAAAAAGACAAACCAAGAGTTAAATCAGCAGTCACTTCTGTCACTTCATTTGTCACTACAGCAAGAGCAATGAGAGATACTGTGGCGTCCTGAAGACAAGTAAAATCCACAGGAACACACTGGTCCCAGAAATAACTGTTTCGTTGGGTGTGGTCTTGCCACTTCGTTTTTAATCTACCATCACCACCATGTCCAACTGAGTTTAAAACACCTTGAGGTTTTTTTTTTAGGTTTTGTTTTTTTTCCCCAATCTTTGGCTCAATACCTCGTGCTCCTGCTAAGCCATGAGGAAAAGAAGGCACAAAAAAAAAAAAAAGTTGTTTAAATCTGCTTGTGGTCAACAAAACAGACATTACAGGCAGCAGAGTCAATCTGAAATCAGCAAGGGAGTGATCTGTTCTGGTGGAGCAGGGACTGTGCAAAGCAGGGAGAAAGGCATCAATTGCTGCCTTGCAGAGAGGAATTAGGTGCCAATGTCAGTGGCTGCTTTTTCACTGCCCATCTCACTGGGGTCCCTCTGCACCTACCTGCACTTGGTGCACACTCACTGCTTGTGAGTGATCAGTGTTTATTTTCTCAGCTATAGTAGAGAATTGTTCCTGATATTGCAAAAATTAATTTAAAGAAAGCTTGAAATAAATACAAATAATGGCATTTCTCATGATTGTACAAAGCCCTAAGCTTTTAAAGTGCAATTTACATGAGAGGAGACAAAAGGATTTTGAACTCTTTAGCAAAAACCATCCCAAGGAAAAAAAGTGACTAAAAAGAAATTACATCCTGGCTACAAGTAAATTGTATTACAGACAGCTAGCTGTCCAACAGGAACACTTTGGACTGTGATACACATCAAAATAAATCTAATTACCCCTAAAAATCAGAGAATCTGTAGGTTTACCTAAAAACCAGGAAATGAGCTTTTAATTGTTTTCACTACAGACAGAAACAAGAGACACTGATTAACTTACTGGGCTCAAGAGAGGTAATTATTTTGCAGCAGATGCATCTGTAAGAGCAATTCTGTGACAGCTCCAGATTTAATCTTTGTTTTATGAAGAGCATCTGCACAAATTACTTTTTCCTTCAGATCTTAGGTTTTGAGGTGAACTCTGCTCAGACAGAATGCAAAAGTCAATTATAGCCCAGTATCAGGCTGATACTGATGCTAGAGACACATGCTACAGACTGAGTCTAATGAAAAGCCCCTAGCTGAAAACAGAATTTAATTTCCTTTAAAAAAACCCAAACGCTCCCCAGTTTTGTAAAAATATTAAAAATATTATGAAAAAAGATGAACAGATTACTGAGCACATATGAAAGGGAGAACATTTGAAAAGTTTCAGGAAACAAGCTAAGAAGTATTTTAATAAAATATTCTCTTACAGCTAATGTGCTATTTTATTCTGCAATATTAACCCAAGAGCAGAACATCTAGGTAACAATAATCTGAAATACTCTAAATCCACAGACTTGAAAAAGCGTTTAGCAAGAGATGCCAACATCTCCATATTAACTTTCCCAATGCAGTTTCCCAGATCACTGCTGACTAGAGCAAGGCTTCAACTCTTCCAGGCATCCATCCCCACACCCCTCCACCAGCCCTCATCTGCAGGGCATTTAGTGGCTGGAGCTCTGTGAAGATAGAAAAAGTGCCTTGGGTTTTATTTATTCTAATGAATCCCCTGAATGAACTTTATGCTCCTCATCAAGTGGATGGGCCCTGAGCAGTAGGATTTCAGGAGCTATCCAGGGTATGAAGCCATACAAATTGCAGCTCCTTTGGATGCACATGCTCTCCCCAAGAGAGCTCTTTGTACCAAGGTATAGCGAAGGTGTACCAGGTGATTTACTGCACTGCCTTTGGCTTAGTTTTTTGCCTTTAAGCAGGACTAAACGTGCACCAGAGCACATTTTAAACAGTGACATGTTTTAAAGTCTGCACTGAGCTTTAGGGAATACTCACATGAATGTTAATGAGACCAGAGATGTTCACACAAACACTCACAGAGGGAGGACAAGGATGGTTTTGGGCAAAGTGTTATAGAAAAAGACAAACCAAGAGTTAAATCAGCAGTCACTTCTGTCACTTCATTTGTCACTACAGCAAGAGCAATGAGAGATACTGTGGCGTCCTGAAGACAAGTAAAATCCACAGGAACACACTGGTCCCAGAAATAACTGTTTTCAAATTGGCAATCAAGAGTGTTTTGCAAATGGAAAACCCCAGACACATTACCAGATGTAACAGCTTCCAAAACAGCAGCGAAGCCTGATTGTTTTCTCATGCAATAATCAAGTGAGGAAACCAGATTGCTGCACAAGCCAATAACTTACTGGCTGAGAAAAGCTACAGAGGCCTGCTTGAGAGGTGAGGAGAAAGGGAGGGCCCAGCTATTGCCTGGCAGGGCTTCAAACAGCTTGGAAGGTTCAAGTAAATGCCTTCACTGAGGCTGCTAAACCAAAGAAAGCCTCCTGTCTTCCCTCAAATTTGACCACCCCGCTGTTTTGGGATCACTCTTCCCTTAATACCTGCTCCAAGATCCCACAGGAACTGAGATAAGCAGGATCTTGTGGCACATAGAATTGCAGTATTTCTAAGGAGGCCAAATTTGGCTCTAGTTCCAATAGTACAGCCATGAAATAATGTGTTTATTTTCATGGCTTTGCTGCAAGAGCATCTGGCTCAGTTTGATCCCTACACACTCATTTAGCACCACTTTGGAAAGGCAGACTGTGGTTGTAGTCAATAGGTGAGAGACTCCTGGCAGATCCTCTCTGAAGGATTTCCTTCTGAAATCATATTAAGAAGTGGTTAAACTAGCTTGTTTGTTTACTGGACAGGAGGATCAAGAGAGGGGAAACTGTGGAGCTTTCCTGTTCAGAAAGCACAGGCTTCCACACTTCAACACACAGTTGGGCAGAGGCAGCTAGAAACAGCAGAGTGGCTTTGTTCTGTGATGGGGGAGAAAGATTTTGGCAAACACAGGATGTAACAAAGCAGGCTGTTAGACTGAAGTATTTAAACCAGCCACATGCACTTTTCAAAGACAAACTATTGCCTGAAACATACCACTAGGTTTTATATTCCCTCATTCTAACTCTTCAGCAGCTGTAGAGATAGCTGTCAATTAATCCATAATCAAAGGTTCATCTACAAATATTTCATTACCAGGTACTGTTAATAAAAGAGAAGTCCTGAAGAATTTACATGATTGACTATTTTGTGCAGCATGTGGGAATAGCACAGGCAAACCCAGCATTTTGTTTTGTGCATGAAGAATCTCATTTGCCAAGAGCACACCATCTCCCTCTTTCACCACATGGTCTAACTCACCCTGGGAGGTTTGCAGCTCACAGTTGATAATTATGGAGCATGATGCTTTCATTCTGTACATTACATTCTGAATTTCACATCTGAATATCACCCTATTTTTGCTTTAATCTTCTACAAAAGAATGATTCTTCAAAAAAATCCCAGCTAGAGTTACATCAGAAATAAATCACTGTCTCCATTAACTGTCAGCAGGTTGCTGAAAGCTAATAGCAATAGGTGATTTCTTAACACTGCAAACATATTTCCATTTATATTCCAAGATTTCTGGGCTTAAGAATCCTAGTATTTCCTTCCATTCAATCCAACCCAGACATGAAACTCCCTGGCACAAACTCAGTGTCTCAGCCACTGGAGCTAAGTCCACTTCTGGAATGCTGTCACAGGCTCTGCAGATGATTCACACACACACACAGATGCTATCAGGCAAGCGCCTCATACAAAACAATAATTAGCAGCTGTAACAAACAACCTACCACAAAGCACTGGTGCAGCACAAAATGGATCTTCTCAAGTTATTTTATTTTGCAACTTCTGCTGCTTTCTTTACATTTTAATTGAGACTGCATCAGGAGAAAAATTAACCTAGAAATAACCTCATTAGACATCTAGAGAAGCAGCAATGTAGAACAATGTTAAATTCAGCTGGGATTGCAGATGGTAGCTCTGTAAATCAGATTCTGCTTCAATTCAGCTCTTCAGCAGAATGTTCATCCTTTCAAGAAATTGCTATTGAATGGTAAGATATCATGAAAACAGATCCCACCTGCACTGCACCATGACCAGAAGTAGAGATGATCCATTTCTTTGCAATCTTAATAGACAATAACTGCTTAAATAATTGAATTCAACATAAGTTTGTATTATGAATAGTACAGAAGGACTTGGGCTAGGCTTTGGGTCAGCATATCAAGAATGAGTATTCCTTAGGTCTGTACAAATTACTGTAGTTTTGGTTTATCTGTCTATGGGTTATTCATTAATAAGGTAAAACACCACTGTTAAATTTACACATACACAAATACAACCTACACTGTGGACCCCCAAAAAATTTCTCCCCTCCTTCAACTCTGCCTTGCCTCCTTCTCTAGTCCAACAGCCCCCTTCTGCTCCTGATTCTGAGCATCTTATCCAAGGATTTTTTTTCAATTAACAGTGCTTAAGAGGTACAGTCTAGTGAAGGCAAGAGCTGTACCTATGACAGCTTCTGTTTCAGCTTTTCCATGTGCCAACAGGAATACTCTTTTCTAAAGGGGAAAGGAAGGAGGTACCAGGCAGAATGAGATCAGCTTCTAGTCTGGTATGTCCCCTCCACTTGTGGTCTGTTCTAGGTGGCAACCTCGTGGTGGGAATATGTGCGTGTGACCTGACAGTTGAAATTACACAGAGATTAATAAAAGCCTTGAAACACCATCAGATGTATTCAATATCTCAGCAACATTTGTATCAGTAAGAACTACTGACTGAGCTTGCTCTTATTACCAACATCAGTGCAAAGTCACCTTTATTTCACTGCTAAACTCTTCCCTCAATGATTTCCTGTTGCATTGAGTTTTAAAATCTAATTACCTGCTGTCTAAGAAGTGACTGATTTTGATTCTACTGCCTTTCCTTTTCGTCCAACAGACACAGAACCAACGTTCAGACTCCTGCTGAGATCATTACTGGTTTAAATTTAATTTTAAAACTAGAAAAAAGAAGATGTTAGCATCATTGAGACTAAAATACATGCATAAAAACAGACCACTATGAGAGTACCAAAGCCTCCATTGATCTAGAAGACATTAGAGTATACTTGTCTGTTTTCCCAGGCTTAGTCTTTCTGGTTGCTTTTGTCTCCTATTTGCAGATTAAGAAACTGAAACACCCAACAAACAAGCTAACTAAAAACAAAAACCAAAACAAAAAAACCCACCAACAACAGCCACAAAAACTACACACACAAGACCCCAAAACTATTCCTGTCAGACACTGCAGCCTGCACAAAGCTGGGACCTCCTTTAGTACTGACATGCATCATTTCATTACTTAGAGCTGTATAAAGCAGTCTGTAGGCACTTATGGACGGCAGGAATGCAAAGGGGTTACCTTCTTCACAAACCCAAATAACTTTTGGAGTGAGATAACCTCTCTGACACAGGCAGTGCTACATTTATAAAACACAGTGAACTTGCAAAACTCAAGCCCTCCCTTGCTTCCACCTCCACCCAGAGTGAGCACAAACAGAGCCCAGCCAGAAATCCCTGGGCAGGCTGAAAGGAACAGTGAGCAGCACACAGCACAAAATATTGTCATTTGCTTGCCAGTGCTTATTGCAGCAATAAATAACCAGCTGCCTGCCACCCTTCACAGAGAAACCCTTAGCATGGAGGCTTGCTGGAAAGGCAGCAGCACTGCTCAGACTGACAGCATTCCATCTGTCTGGGAGATTTCACAGGCACAGAGATGTCCATGCATATGAGGCCCAGCTCCGGTGGAATCTAAGAAGGAAGGGCAGTGGGGTGGGGGGTTATTAAACTCATGAAATGAAGGAAGAAATCAGATGCAAGAGGGCTCCAGGACAAACCTTCGTGTACTGCAACCCACACTGATGCTGAATCACTGCGCTGTGTTGTTTTGTTTCAAAAAATATTGTGGATGATCATGTGTGCTGTATTTTATACTTGCAGTCTGCTACTAAGGGGCTATGACTCACTATTTTTTATGCTGCAGCCTCATCAGTTGCACACCAGTGAGCTCAGTGAAGTAAACCAGAGAAATAGAAGAAAAATAAGGCCTGAATTAAGACAAAGATCTAATTTAAATTTAGTGCCAGACGCCCCACAGGTAAGTGGTGATAGGAGTCTGAGCTGTGAGGCTTTAGGAACACTTCAACTGGGCTCAATCCATGTGGTGTGACACAAGCCAGATGTTACAGAGGGGAAGCCAGGAAACATAGAGAGCAGCATGTGAGTGTAAAGGCAAATAAAGGCAAATAACCAAATAACTGCACAAAAATCCAGGGAAAATGGACCACAATGACCCCCACAATCCTGGCATTAATGCAGACAGAAAGGCCCTGCAGCCAGAAGAGGGAAATGGCAGGCAGCACTGCTAAACTCTACATCCTCAACCCAGCTATGGAGCATCCCCTACAGCACTCCAGGCACTGCATCCACCCTGAGCTCTACTCAGCACATGGAACAGAGCCTGCCCAGAGCCTCCTGCTCAGCTCACTCAAACCTGCCATGGCAAAATTGGGTAGGAGCAATCTGCATCCTTTTACAGCAGCAAGTCTGCCCTCTACACTAAGCAGCATCCTGGGAGCACAGCTTCTCATTTAAACAACATCAGCATAACTTTTCTGTTCTCCTCCCTGCCACTAGGATTCCCTGAAATGTGTTTTTCTGTTGCCAGTTCACAGCAGCTCCTAAAGAAGCTTCAAATTCAGGGAATAAATTCAGAGGCAATAAGGGACCACAGCAATCAGGGTAGATGTATCTTGTTTTCCGTTGCTGCATTTTAACCACTGCCAGTGCAGCCCTTTTGGGTCCAATAAACTCCAGCTGATTTTTCTACCACACAGTCACAGGCTACATCTGAAAGAACATCTGAATAACTGAGAGCTAAATGTAAGGAAAGCTTGCCAGTGAAAATGAAAAAGTCAGACCATGCATGTTTGACCACTGGTGCCCAAAATTAGGGCCCACCAAGGTGTTTTGTGTATCAGGACAGGTAAATCTGATAAATTACAAGACAAACCCCCTGTGTTTATAATCAGACCAGGAAAAAAAAAAAGTAGAAATCTTACAAATAGAGTTAAGAAAACAAGAGGATTTAAAGAGACTTGAGGAGTGGCATTTCTTATTTATGCGTTGTGTATAAGCAGAACATCACAGTGCCCTCTAAACCACAAACACCACTCACAGCTGGACTGCAGGTGAGATGTCCCAGAGCATGTGAACAAATGTGTGAAGCTCAGAGTTTGTTGGAAGCTCTGTACCACCGTTTACCTGGGCTCTCTGCCTCAGTGGAGCTGCATTTCAGGCCAATGCAACCGTTCTGTTCCCCAGGTACTGATGCTAACGTCGGTGACCCTGCAGCATCGTGACCCCACAGCATCGTGTACCAAAGAAATATCCCAGAGGGTTGGCACAGGCTGGCCTCAACACGGCATTCCAAGCCGATTTGCCCTTTTCTTCTGCCCTAGCCTGACATCCCCCCTTACTTAAATTGCCATTTTTAAGGCACTTTCACAGATCTTTACCACCCACAGCTAAGTGACAGAGCTGAGACACCAAGGCAGGCTCTGCAGACAGCAGGGAAGGGCAACGCTGGTTTTACATAACGATGTCGGCACAGGCATTCCATGTTTTGCCATTTGCTGGCTGCTCAGCACTGACACCCAATGATCTTGGGCCATCCTTGCATCACCTGCACTACAATAAAACCATAATACCAAGCTGCAAAGAGCAACTCTATTATACAAGAAAGGAGCCAACATCTTGGGAGCCCCCCATAAAATTTAACATTGATAAAAAGATGCCATGAACACGTGTCCAGGTAATAGAAACAGCTACAGCCCTTTGCAGCTTTCCACAGTTATTTTAATTACTAAGGATTCATGGCATGTACTTTCCTTTCTCCCTGGGAAAAAATAAAGCATTCTGTGGAGGTGTTTCAACTGTACAGAAGTTCTTGCCCTCCAAAGTAAACAGAGCAATTCATGCACACATGAGAATGTTTCACAACTGTATTACTGCATTACTGAAGCACTTTATTAGAAAAATGACTACCCTGGCTTACAGGCCTTGGGATTTGCTTTGTAGCTTCTCTTCTCCAGCTGTTAAGAAAAATTGGAAGTTTCATTGAAATTGTTTCCTACAAAAGATGCTTCTCTTTCTAAAAGCAGAAAGAAAAACAGGACAAGTCTAACCAAACACTCTACAGGAGGGTCTGCAGGAGCCACTGTCCAACCCCTTGGTGTTCCCTCTGGGGACACAAATTCTCATTCCCATGAGTTCCCTCTCATTCTCCTCTCTGGTCTTTGTCCCTTGTGTAACTCTCATGTCTGTCAATCTTGTAGTGAAAACTTCTTGCATGGTTTTAAAGCTAAAAACACATCCTAAAGGTTTTTTTGGTTTTAGTTTTTTGGGTTTTTTTTTAAAGGAAACCAACCCTTTTTCTCCACAGTAGTAAAGTGAACTTCTTTGCCTTCCAACATTTCAAACACTAAGCACTGACTGTTCATAGATACACTGAAATCTGGCTCATACTATCCTTGCTTAGACACAAGTGCACACAAATTCTCCACTACAGCAGGAAAGCAGGGGACATCCTCCCAGCACTCTGCACACTGCTTGGTGAAATACTTTATGGACACCTGGACCCAACACAACACAAATACACTTATCAAGAGTCACTTCTCAATGGTAAGAAACATCTATGGAAGGTTATCTTGGAATTCAGCATATAAACCCATCACTTGCCTGAAAAAGAGGAAATGTATTGAAGTTAACATGGTAACCCAAGGTGATGGGTAATGAGCTCACACACACATGCAGGATATTCTCTGCATCAATGGAGATGTCATTGCTACCCATCCTCCCATACCCTTCCAGCCCCACAGTTACATCAGGGATTGTTCCTGAGCTTCAAAATAATGACAGAGTTAACCAAAACTTAGTGATTAACCAGCACAACCCCTTCTACACAGGATTTCTGATCTCTCCCTCAACCTGAAAGTTTAATTTCCTCCTTCCCTTTGCGGAATCCTGCATTTTGATTCAACCCATATCTTTTCCATTGGCACTTCAGCACCTTTGCACAGATCCACAATAATGCTAAGGGAGCTGAGCTGGGCAGTGAAGCAGATGAGGATCTCTACAAGATCAGCCTGGGCTTCCAAATCTGATTGTGAGAAGGAAATGGCTCAAGGCCAGCATCTGAGCAGAAGCAGGTGGTAAAAGCAGTCCCTGGGCAAGATTGCACAGATGAGTCTAAACAAGGCATTTATCTGTTTCAGAAAAGAATGCAACTTGAAGAATTTCCACTACAGCTTTGCACTAAAATAAGTGTCCCATGGAAATAAGAATCTCTGATCTGCCTGCCTGTAATAAGCCAGACACCCTGGCATGCAGCACTCAGTGGATCCCCTGCAGCCATACACAGAAAAATGGAAGAGCACCAAACCCAGTGTGTGAAACTGCAACCACAGCCATTAGTGCACTCTGGAGTCATGCTCTTGAGGGACTAACAAGGAATGTTATCCATTTGCTGAAAAGCTGTCCTATGCCACAGCTCCCATGCTGGCCACTCAGTGCCACACAGCCCTGTTATCACAATCTGTCCTTGGAAATTCTGGGGCCCAACTAGAGACAATTTACAGGCAGGTGTGTTCCAGATAGGAGCTCAGTGTAGTGGAGAGAGCCATCCTGAGTGGATCTTGTTTTACAGGGTGAGGATTCAGTAACCACTCTGCTGCCTCCAGCAGCCTCAGCTGAGTGCCAACATCCAGCTGCTCCAGGACAGACCCCCCTCCACTGCTGACTTCCAGGGCAAAGAACAGAGATCATTACTTTGAAAAGCCTGAGCAGGGCTGCGACAGCAGCTTCAAGCACAGGAGAAACTTTGCACTACATATGTGATAAGCAACTATTTGCATGCAGAATGGGGAAGCCCAGAGAAGCACCCATAAAGGAGGAATCCAAGCAAGGAGCAGCTTTTCAGACACATCTGCACTGTATTTTGCAGCTTCAGAGCCAGTAGCATCTTCAGACACCAGTCTGTCTTGGTCAGGAAGAACTCCTGAGGTCGTCTTTTATTAGCTTGGAAATTGTTCATTGTGCCCATAATATTTAATGGCATTGTAGTGGTTGCAAATGACAGCTGAATTTGTTTATTATTCCCCTGTAAAACCCTTATTTGAACAGCTTCTGTTCCCAATTATAATTTTCCATCTCAAAGGACTCCACATCTGCACTTCAGAGGATGAAAAATGATTAATAAAGAATTTAACAAACTCTTGTCCATTCTTGCCCATTGAACAAATTCTTGACATTTATTTACAGGATTTAATTCCTTTTCATTTAAATGATTAATGCTCACAGGTAAGATAAAACAGCACTGGCCTGCTAAGATAAAACAACATTTGCACAAACATGTACAAAGCTGCCTCACAGCTACCTTAGGAACAATTACCATAATGACATTACCACAGTCTGAATTGGATTAGGTCACAGCAAAGGACAAACACTGATAGCTGTGATGAGAGAACTAAAAGTCCGGGCTGGAATGACATTTTAGACAAAGGTAAGAAAGAAACGGCCCACTCTGACACCTTGGCAGAACAAGGTGATATTAAAAGCTCCCAGTCCCACCAGAGGGCAGACAGAGCTCTACACACCTCACAGGTCCCGCTGTCTGTCACTGATTGTGTGGTGGTGTGACCCTGGCTGGATGCCCCCAAAGCCACACTCCCCTCCACAAGTGGACAGAGGTGAAGAAATACAGCAAAGGGTTCATGACTTGAAATAAGGACAGGGAGAGATCACTCACTGAATACCATTCGTGGCAGATTCAGCTTCGGGAAAATAGATTAATTATTGCCAAACTCAGAGCAGGGTAATAAGAAGCAAAACAAATTCTCCTTCCCAAGAGACAAACTCCCAAGCTCCCCTTCATGCAGAGAAACACAGAATCTGATCAGACAACTTCAGTGCAGTAGTACAACTCCCTGTCTCTGTTACTGAAACATTTTCTCTGCAGTTGATTTCTAATTATTAATGGTCTAATACAAACTGTTCACTTTTGTAGAACACAGAGATACTCTGAAGCATTAAAGTCTAAAAGGCAAGGCGCATGTCTCAGTTTTTCCCTGATGCATGCATAGTGCTCTAATTCTCCTCAAAAAGGACCAGTTTTCTTCCTCAGACTGTGAAGAATAAAACATTGCCTTTTTCTGTTCTAGGATTTACTTTTGGCTGGATGCTTTATGTAACACATCCCTGACAAATTAATTTACACAAGATCTAAGACCTACAGTGACGCAGTGGTTCCCAGTGCTTTCTTTTGTGTGTTGTGCAGTTTCCCTGTACTCCTTTTTTGCCAGCTGGCATAAATTCCACCTTGCCTTTTCATCCAGTACTCAACACAACTGGGTCACAAAGAGATGCTTGGAGGTTGGTGATCCCAAACTCACCAGAGCCATGGAGTCACCCACTGAAGAGCCTGCCCATAACTTCAGTGGAGCTGCACAACTTCAAGTCCACTGCCCCACACCATCTATACAAAATTAAAAGTGTTGAAATATTTTGCTTTTCTTTTTCCTCTTGATAAGACTTGAGTCTAAGAAAAATCTAGCATTTTAGTCATCCTTGAGAGTGCACTTGATTAAAAACCATCACTTAAAAAACCCTCTAAAGTTTTAAGCCTGCCAGGCTGGTGAAATCAGAAATGGGTAACATTGAGCACTAGAGGGCAGCAGGAAACAAAACAAAACCGGTAAAATCCACAAATTCCCAAAACAGGGGCTATGTTCTTCACCACGGCCAAGGCAAACACCGTGCTTAACCAATTTCAAACCAACACACTGGTTAAAAAAAAAAAATCTGTTGTTCTATGGTTAATAATAATTAGCTCTGTTTGGGATCATAGCTCAAACTGAAGTGGGTTTGCATGTTAATTTCCTGCAAAGAAAACTTCCCATCACAAAGTACAGCACCCCTCCCTTCACCTTCTAAGCAACCAAAACCTAAAATATTCTCAGTGTGATCAATATCTTTAGGCAAAGGAGACTATCAGAAGTTTCTGTATCTGACCTGGAGTGCACTTATGAGCCCTTTCTAACTCAGCTTTGGCTCAGTCTGAAAATGATTTAAAACATCACACACCTTTTGGGTTTATGAAGTTACACAGACCTCTTGAAGATACTATATATAAAAGTCTTTAGCCAAACAAAAAATTCATTTTGGAAATTTGGCAACTTTTGGCAGCAGTGGCAGCTCAGACAGCCAAGCTGTAATTTCTACACCAAGCAATGAGCACTGAGTTCTGGGCTGAACTGAACCTCCCAGCACCCACCACGAGCCAGCCCTAAAAGGTTGCTGCTGATGTGACCAAACACATTCCTTACATTTCCAGCCTTTACATCAACACTTGCGAACAACTCCCAGGCAGGAAAAGCAGAAGCCATGCTAAACTTCTTCAGTAAACACAAACCCTCTCCTGCAAAACAGATTAAGTAACACCTGATGGGCCAGAGGACACGGTAGAGAGTATTTAAGGTAGAGAGCATTTAAGGACAGATAAGAGCACATGCACCAATATCAGCACCACTCCTCAGCTGCTAATAAAAGACACAGCAACTCACTACAAAACCGGGCATGTAAATTCACTGGGAACATTTAGCTTTTTTTTTCAGAGGAATCCCAGTTGTCTGTAAAACTGACAGCTGTGTTAACAGGTTGAAAATCCCTGCTTTGTTTTAATATGGTTGCTTGGTTGCCTGAAAACCCAGAAAGCAACTGGAACAGTCCAAAACCCATGCCTTTGAAACTGGGGTAACCTTATGACCAGATGTCCCCTTGATCTGAGTGGCAAGCTCAGCAGCAGTGCCGTGGCCCAGGCTCACTGAGGTGCCTGAAGCCAGAGAGTCCCCAGTGAAATGTTCTGTCCCATTTCCCCCAAGCTCCCAGGACCTGTTCCAAATGGACTGCTTTTGAAGGAAGCCTACAACACCCACAACTGATCAGAGAGAACCTACAGCCTGGCTACTCACAAGGGAGAGGAGATTCATAGCCCAACACCACATTTTTCAGAAACCACCATCCTGGAAAGGCTGTAACCCCTGTGAAAGCCAGGACACGTTGCAGAGCACTGGATCTTGGCTGTACCTGTGCTGCTGCCAGGAAGAGGAGCTGTCCCCACTTCATCCACACAAATATTCACATGGCTGCCCAGAAAGCTGTGCCAGTTCCCTGAGCTGACTTCCCACTGTGTACCAACACTAAAGATCAACCAGGAATAGTAAGCACAGCCAGGAGCAGCCTGGGACTCTCCTTGCACTACAGAGGTCAGGGAAGCCCATGGAAAATAACTAAAGGTAAGCCTGGGCTCAAACTTGAAACAAACTGCAGGAACAAAAGTAGCACTTTCGGAGAGGCAACTAAAGGTTGAACACCTCTTTAATTAATTTTGCGTTTTAAAAAAAAAACAGTCAGCTTTTAGATATTTGCAGGTCTCTTCAAACCTACAGGAAACTCTGTTACCTTTCTCTCCTAACATCACCCTTCTTTTATTTCCTCTGTTCCTGTGGCACACCATTTTCTTCCACTGGGTGACCCTGTCCACCCATCCATTTTAGAACACAGCTTTTCCACTGCTTTTCATTAGAGAGAAAAAGCTACAAAGGCAGAGGCAACAGGACAAACAGGGAGGCCCATCTGCCCCAGATGACAAGCCCTAGGAAGGGCCATGAAAGGAGATGGGATTGAGCTTTGCCCATGCTTCACACAGGCAGTCTCCCAGGCATGAATTCTCAAATGCTGCTTCCAAATTTAGGAGAATTTCTCCAGGGCTGCACTGGCAAATCCAGTTCTGCCTGACCACAGAGCTTGGGCACAGCCCAGAACCTTGTGCTCTACCAATTTGTAGAGCACACCTGCTGATTATTCTCTAACACTTCCTTAGGTTGCAATTTTTCCATGTAAACAGTATTTTTCCACTGTCCCTGGTTCAGTGCCCTGATTTAAGGCTTTCCCACACACACACTAGAGTGCTGCCTGCCAAGTAAGAACTTTTGCTGGCAACTTTTCTTAATCCAGAGGAAGTGGTAAGGTCTTCCTGGTGTATTGAGCAACTGAGTGATGCAAATTTTTAAAAAAACAAACAATTACATTTTTTAAAACTATCTTCCAATATGGGATAAAAAAGATGAAGAATACTGAAGTGTTTACTGATCCCATTTAATCTTCTGTTACCACTTAGGCACTTGAACTCACTGTGACAATAAGCTAAAGGTATGAATGCCTGTTGCAAGAGCAGAACCCTCACTTCCACACCAATCATAAAACCACTAATTTATAAACCATTTAAGAGACTTAGTAATCTTTCTACAGGACTACTGTTTTCTTGCCTGGGGATGCCTGTTTTCTGAAGGCCCTGTATTCATGGCTAATGAGTACCTGTCTTCTGCTATTAGAAGGGATGGAGCCTCTCTAGACTAATAAAACCTGCTCCTGGTGCCTCAGGCAGTAGGGATACCCCATGACCATTTCTACCTCCTGAGGCATGGATGGTGTGGTATTTCAGTCAGTCTCAGTCCAGTTCACGTGGCAGATGGCAGAAAACACAGCGTGTCCTGTCAGTCTGCTTCATTCCTAAGGAAGCTGCCACATTCCCAGAGACCTACAGGCCTTTTGGAAATGCTTTTGAATCACGAGGGAAGATCCCCATCCATCCTGCCCAAGTCCCAGTCTGTTGGTCATACTGTGGGAGTGACACCCACAGCCACTCCCACTCTTCTCAGTGCCACAGCAGCAGCTCTCAATTTCTTGTGACAAAACAAACAAACAAACCAAGGAGCTTTCCTTTCCCAGGATACATTTGACAGAACTTGATTTTCCAAGAATATCTGACACAGACAGACTGTTTCTAAAACCATCTTCCTGTCTCTTCTGCCACAGTGACCAAACTCAATGGGCTGGAATGCTGAAGTTGCATCAAAAGAGAGAGTTTAGGTGGGTGTATATATTGGTTGGATGTTTTGTGAGGAATAAAAAACCAAGATGTTCAGAGCATGAACTGGTTATCCTGTGACACTTGGATGATTTCACTCCAGGAGCACAGGGAGCATCCCAGAGTTATTGCTAAGTGGTTTCAGTTGTGAGCAGTCTCTACAAAAAGCAATGAAGGGGAAGGCTCATGGGCCACATCGGCCCTCCTCAGCACACCTGGAATCCACACTGGCACCAGGGGGTGCCGGGGACAGCCAGGAGGCAGGATGTGGCCTCCCAGCATACCCTGGTGCTGAGCTTCGGCTGCCTGCTCCACACAGGCCCCACAAACACCTCCCCAGCACTGTCATTTCCGCATGTGCTGCTCCCACCAAGCCTCAGACATTCCTGGGGCTGCCAAGTGGTCAGGCAGTTATTCCATGAGTCCCATTCAACACAGCAATCAGGGCCAGCTGCCCTGAGCCACACTAAATGGTGTTTGAGCAACACATCCCAGGAACTGCCTCACAGCTCCCAGGATTGCTTCATACCTGCCACACAGGGCTTGTGAAACCTGAGTAGACAAATGCCTTCCAGCCTGTCTCACTATCAGAGCAACTTCTCCATGCTCCTCTCCCCTGACAGTGGAAAAGGCTGGCTCAGGACATTCCTTGCAGTGCTGGTCACTACTCTTAGACACAAAAATAAAAGCAAAACCTCAAACCAGACACGCTATTGCTCTAGTGCAACAAAGATCATGGAATGTGGTACGTGTTGTGGTTTAAAGCAGAGGTTAACAGCAGAAGATTCCCATCATTATTAACATAAGACATGTGACCTCCTGGTCTGTGTGAAAAACCAAAGCAAGGATGGTCTTTACTGTTGGCAGATTCCACTACAGTTCTGATTGCCCTACACCTAGAGAGGAAGGTTGCACAGGCAACCAGTCAGGATCGGCTGAGAGAGATCAGTTGGTAGATCCCACTGCTCACCTGTCTAGCACATGTGCCATTCCCACTACAAGAAACTCACCTGATGAATTTCAAGCTAATTTCTTGGAAGCCTGCCACAGAAAACCACTTTAGAGTAACAAGAGGAGCCAAATCCTACTTTTACACTACTTAAGAATCTAAAGCAACAAGAAATGTTGTCAGTGACATTTTACCCACTCAGGTGTCTTGAAAAATCCTCTTCACACATTATCTGTTGACCAGAACTTTTTTTCTTCCCCAATATTAAATATAATCACTAGAACCTTCATTCCAGCCAGCATGCATGCATGGCAAGAAGTGCCACTGGGCCAGCACATTTTGATCTCACTTTTCTTGCCAGCTGTCCCTTATCTTCTCAGATAAACAATTTATACCATTACTTCTAAGAATCTGGAGTAGTGGCTGACCTAAAATGCTAATTCTGCAGAAGCCAGTCCTGTTGCAAGTGAGGAGTTGAACGGAAGCAGTCCTCACCACACTATCGTCACCAGCAAAGACTCAGTTATTATTATTATTATTATTATTAAAGTAATGGGGTAACAACGCCACATCCTGAGCTCGTGATGAGCACATGAAAAACAGGGAAAAGTTTAAAAACTCTTCCTACTGACTGTGGTAATCTCTGAGAGTGTTTACTCCTGATGTCTGGAGGACATATTAGCCGTCCTTCTAAGAACACTAAGCATGAAAGTATTGCAGCACATTAGCAGCTGACAGCATCCTCTGACCTCCTCTCCTGTGTCCCACCAACCCACAGTTCCCACTGTTTGTGTCCAGCTGGAGCAAACTGCAGTTCTGCTAAAATTGTGGTTTATGACAGGCAGGTGCACCGGTATCAGACTGCAGTGACTCAGTCAAGCAACACACTGCCTACACAGATGAAGCACTGGCTAAAGAAAAAGCATGTGGAGAAGCAGAAGCTGTTACCTGTGGGTGGAGAGGGAAAAACATCCCCAGAAGGATAAAGCTCCTGGCTGTTCTCAGAGCTGTGTGGAGGCAGAAAGTGTTCTGCTAGGTCACAAACAGAGGGGAGGTCCAATATGCTGCTCTCTGAGGTGTGACTCGGTGATGTCTCCTTTTCTTCCATCGTCCCACTGCAGACAGAAATGAGACTCAGCTGGGCTTTTAGAGCATGAAAATCTAAGCAGAAGTCAGCACAAATAATCTGGCATTTTTGTACTGCTTTATGAGATGACAGGAGCTGCTCTAGTATAATCATACTTCAATTAAGAAAATAAAAACAAATTTAAAGACGTAAAGAAGGAACAGCAAGCCCTATAGATAATAGCCCTCAGCCTTAAATAGGATAACCAGGAGACCACAATAAACCTGGCTTTCCTAAAGGCTTCCCAGAAGTACAGCCTCAGGCCCCAAAACTAGGAAGCCATGGAGCATATTCCCCTCAGGGTATCCTCTGTGTGCCATTTAAAAGGAGACACGTTCTACAGGGTCCCTTTCCATTGATGCTGCTACAAGTCTCAGGTTAAACCAATCCTTCCTGGCTTATGTTCACTAGCAGAAAGAAAAAGCTATCTTACAACTTGGCAGCCTCAATCTCACAGGCATGGCAAAAACTTCCTGGCATGGAGACACACAGGGCAGCTGTGTTATATCATCAGTGCTCAACACTTTGGAAAGCTTTAGTTGAAGCATCCCCTTATCCCAACACCTTGTTATCACACTTCCTCAACCAGTCCACCAGCACAGAGGGAAAGAACACACAGCAAGAGAGGGCTGGTGTCACCCAGCTCCACACCAAGGGTTACAGTGAATGGACAACTCTTTTGGAGAGGATGGATCTAAAATGTTCCAGTCACATGAGTGTCTGGGGCAGAAGAGCAGTGAAGTGAGAAAAACTTGGTGGGGTAAGAGTGACAAGACAGGGGATCCAGATCTGGTGGTCAGGCAATGGCTTGTGGCCCTGCAGGCTTACATTTATCTTCTTTTCTATGAAATTAAGACAACAAATTCTTGTTTTGGGGGTATTATCAGTAAGAAATGTGACAGCCACAGTGGGCAAGGAAATCCCCAGAATGGATTAGTACTGAAATATAAATACCTCCAGGCAGATTTTTTAAAAATAACAGAATTACTTAGGTGCTTCTGTGCTGAATAAACTTTTATCTAAGATACACCAATGACTTTTGCAAAATGCTGGCCAACTCACCAATCAAGAGAGGGGAGATGATGGCTGTGATACCAGAGAGCAGCTGCCCTGCCTTGGAGGGAAAAGGTCTGTGCACTCACAGAAAGTGAGTGGCAGTGGAAGGTTAAAAAAAACAACAAAGTACACAACCATCTTCCTCCAACAGAAGGAAACTTCTCCTCTACTGCCCTTCATGCACCAGAATATAAATTATCTGTGCATAAGGAATACAGAGAAGGAAAAACTTTCCTCAAATATTGTGTTTATGATGTGAGCTACTTTAAAGTAGAATGGTATTTTAAAGAACTAAACTACCTATACCCTTCACTGGTCTGGAAAAACCACAAAAACACACACCACAAGCCCAATGAATTCTATCCTCCAAGGGCAAATGGCAAATTACAGCAATAGGAGTGGCTGGTGTGATACCACAGCAGTTTAAGGCTGTCACTGATGGCAGCTGCAGCACCCCTGGACGCCTCTGCCACCTGTCTGTGCTTCTCCCCTTCCTTGGCTTGCCACAACAGGACTAACAACAACTTAGATAGAACAAAGCAGTATTAAAAAATAATAGTTTTCCTCTGGATTAGCTCCCTCTAGTCCTTCTAAGGCAGGTACACAGCAGTCCTATCCCCAAAGCTGATGGTGAGACCACAACTCATGGTGTTTGTTAGAAAAGGCTCAGCCCTGGGCCTTCAGACAAATGAAGGAGATTCACTATTTCCTCTGGGCCATACCTGGTAAGAGAGAGCACTGATGTGCAAACAGTCCCTCTGGACAAAGTCCAGGTGCAAACAGTCTGTTGCTGCTTCAGGATTCCCTTATTCTTCCTTCCTGGTGTGTCAGCCCCAGACTGCTGGAATGAAACAAACAGGTCAGTGAGACGCTTTGGGCCAGCTGATCTGGCAGATGGACAGGGTGACCTTTCAAAGTGCATATGCTAGCCAATGTCAACAGCCAGTCATCACATATGCTGCTGTTTGTTGGGTCTGGTTCAGAGGAAAAGTTTCTTCTAGGAATCAGAAAGAGTACATCTAGTTATGCCCTTGAACATCTCGACAGCAGTGGAAACCTCCAGGAAAGGGGCTGGCACATCCTAGAAGTAAAAGCAAGATTTACTTTACAAGAAACTGCCAGATGGGCTGTTTGTTCAAAACCCATCAAGGAGAGAAGCAAGGAATAGCTGGCAACCTTCCCTGCTCCTGTAGAGAACAGGTATTTCCCCAGCAGGTTTATCTAGGGGTGTCTTGAAGTCAGCAGCCTGTTTTGTCAAACCTCGTGTTTTAAGAGGGCCACAAAACCCACCCAATACAGCATCACAAAACGCAATTCCTGTTTCCTTTGCCGTTACCTGGGTTATTTTCAGTGAGCAACCAGGACAGGCATACCTTCAGGCAGGAACTGGATGTTTTTCTGGGCCACCCTCACCCGATGGCACCACACAGATACCAGCAACGTCCCAAAGGCCTGTCCTGCACAGGCTTGTCCGGCTGGCAGCATTGCTGCACAATGTGATGGATACAGGAAGATGTGAAGCACCGGCCTTACCAGCCGCCCTGCTCAGCAGGTGAGGGGGTTCTCTTCCTCCCGGCCTTGTTTCTTTCCCTTTTCCTTCAGGCAATATTCACGCGTGATTTCAAAAACCCCGCCCCTGGCAGCGAAGCGCGCCAAGAGTGACACGGGGCATGATGCGCGCCAGGAGAATGGCGTGGGCCAAAGCCCGAGCACCCCGCGGCCCGGCCACGGCTGCTGCGCCTCCCCCTCGCCACCTCCTGAGGGGAAATGCCACCGCAGCAGCCCAAGGGCACCCAGAGCTGGGGGAGGAGGGAGTGGAAACACGGGGAAGCCAAAAGCGCGGCAGGGCTGCCCCGGGCCGGGCCGCACTCGCACAGCCGCGCCTCGGGCCCTCCACGCTGCAGCCGGGCCAGCGAGGGCCCTCCCGCCCCGAGGCCGCCGAAGGGTGAGGGGAAGCGGGCAGAAGCCTCACGGCTGGGGGCAGGCGTGACCAGAAAGCCCCGAGCTCAGCGCTGCTGGGCCAGAACGGCCAGCGCTGAAAGGAAAGCGGGCAGCGGCGGCAGCGACGGCTCTGTGAGGCGCCCAGAGCGGCTGCGCAGGCCCCGGCCCGCCCCCGCGGGGCTGCGGGTGGAAAGGGGGCGGGTGGATTTCAAAATGTTCCCAGCCAGGTTTTCCTCGCAAGGCGTTTAGCTCGGGTTTATCTCTCTGCATTCAGAGGGGAGGGGTTTTGGCGAGCTGAGGTAGCGGTGCCATCCTCTGCCTGGCACACCGCGTGCTCGGCGCTTGTTCGCTGTGCACCGCCGCACTGCAGAGGTGCAGCCCGGCCGGGCCCTGAGCAGCGATGAGCGCAGGGCTGCAGACATCATAGCGCGGGCTGAGGAAAAACCAACACCATTCCCACGCGGAACGCAAGCAGCCAGCCTTCCTCCGAGGGCCTGGGGAGCTCATGGAGGAGATGTGCACCGTGGAATCCATGTGCTCCCACCGGGAGTTTCAGCAGGCGGCGGAGCGGAAGCCTCGCAAACCCCGCTGGGCAGCGGGACACAAACCACGCTCAGTTTGGGGCATTCCATCGTTTCGGCACCTGGCACGATCGGTGTGTGCTGCCACAGCCGGCGTGGTGACAAGGACATTTACGGGGGACCGACACAGACATCCTGAGTCTCTTTAGCAGGGCTGCAGGGAGCGTCGCGGACAAGCGCTGCATACTCCTCCAGCACCGAGCACACAGTGCAGAGCGCAGCCAGACATCCCGGGGCGGAGGTCAGGGATCCGCCCTGCCACCGTCCGGGCAGGCAGGCGGGAGGAAAGCTTGCCGGGAGCAAGTGCTGCCAGGGGAGAGCTGCCTGGGCTCTCTGGCACGCCTGCTTGGGAAGGAGCTAGGAGTTTTTTCCAAGAGCCTTTGGACTTCAGAGTTACTGAGGGCAAACTGATGTGTTTAGGAGGAAGTCACTAAAAGGAGGGGAAATCAGTTTGAAGTTCTGTGACTGCCAAGAGGGCTTTGTTTTTCTTGTAGGCTTGAGCTGGGAAAGATCTCCACAGGGAGAGCCTTTGGATCTGTGTTTCGGGCACAGCAGTGACTCTGCCTTGCCTGTCGAGCCAGGCCTGGGCATTTGGAGTATACTGCCCAAGTGGAGATGCAAAACTAGCTACACCCTGGGCTGTAGCTAACACTGGCCCCTGCTCTAGCGCTAGGCTACCTCTTGCAGTTGGATCTGTACCCAAGAACTACCCCTCCCTCTCTGGGGGCATTCTGTGACCTGGAAGGCAGCACCCCAGCCCTTCATTTCCTTGCAGGGATTAGAGCTGGAGCTGAGCTGAGGAATTCAAAACATCAGCAGATCTGCTTTATGTGGCTCTGGGAGCACATGCAATATTACAGCATCCAGAAAACACCCATCTTTGTGATTTCACCCCACTGGATCATGCCAGGTCTCTTCCACTAGAAAAGGTCTGGCAGTGGGGAACACCACTGGCTCCTGGAAAAGCAAGGAGCTCCAGCAAACAGAACTGCCAAGGAAGCTGTAGTACTTATTAACAAACCTACACAGCTTACCAGTTTCTGTTTGTCATACTGGGTGGGCAGCCAAATCTTTGAACTTCATTTCCCTCCTCTTCCTCACCAGAATGAGGAGCTCCTGCAGTGCTCGCACCACCACCATTGTAGTCTACACATTGTAATCTTTATTCCTTATGAACTGTGTTATCAGCAAGAAGATTAAGTTTGCCTGTAGTATTTAGGGCAAGTCTCTAAGTGTGTACTACGCTCCCCTTTATCAGCCTCTTGTTGTTAGCACACGATAAAACTCCACCAGCAGTCATGTCTGAAGCTGGTTAAAATAGAAGGTACATGAGAGCCAGGAAACTCAGAATTAAACCCCACACTTGACATTTACCAAAGATCAGACTACTGAGAGTCAGCTGGGGAAAAGGAAGTGTGTTTTCTGACTATTGCAGCTCTGTCACAATCAGATTTTTCAGTGCTGACAGTCTCAGGGCCAGATGGTACAAGCTGTACAGTTCCATATCATTGAAGATAATGTGTACCTGCCAACCAACCATCTTAAATACTTAATACGTAACATGAAGAAAAAGAGTCTGTCTTCACAAACAGCAGAACTTGCACATTCATGTCTTTTTGGTTCTTTCCCACTGTCACACCACAGGGAAGCCTGCCTACTTCCTTCTTTCTTACACAAGAGCTCGAAGTTAATTTAGTACCTCAAAGCAGAGTAACAGCTGAATTAATGGAAGCTAATCCAGGAAGTGGGCTGAAGGGATGCTAAGGAGACGTGAACAAGGTTGATCCTTACACAATTGAATTTACAAAGATTATTCTGTTGATTAACAGAAAGTAGTCTATACTTCAGTGTTTTGGGTTCACTCCTCACCATGAACTAGCCCTTTGTTCTCAGAACTAAAAGCAAGAAAAAAATACCAGTATATTTGAATGTATTAATTGCATGCATTTTCCTTCTCAGCTCAAGACAGTTACTAAAACAGATGGAATATCAGGCTCCATCCCAGTTTCCATTCTGAAACTTTCCCCAAGCACTGCAGACAGTGTTTTAGTGGCCTTTGCTCTGGAAAATCCTGTTGCGGTTACCCCAGGAATGAGTGTTCGGGCCAGTGTCAGTGAGAAACAGCTCTTCAAACCCACAGATGAGAAACAGCAACTGGCAGCTCATCTCCACTCCTAAACCAGTGAGGCTTGCTGACAACACTGCAAGCAGCAAAAAGCAGAGGAAGGCTGTAAGAAAAGCTCTTTTTCACCAGCCTACTATCCCATAAAATGTAAGACACCTGGCATTCTCAAGACACTTTTTGTGTGATTATAATTTCTTCACCTAGAGCTGTGTCCTTTGTATGCACACCACAGTACAGCATTGAGAGTGCAGCTCAGCTCCAGAGGCAAAACACGTTAAAAGCTCTATTATCCATCCTGATTCCTACCAAGACCAGACCAGGGTTAGCATACTTCTGGGAATATCCTTGCTTACCTTGGAAAAAGAAAATAGGTTGGTTACCCTAAAGCTCATTGATTTCTCCATCTGTGTTAGTTGATCAGATGAAGAGTATTACAGTCCCTCCAAATTTGCCAAAGTTTTCAGGCCCACATAGAAAGACATTGTGTGTTTCATGTTCTGCCACATCAAAGGCAATCACTCAAAGCAGCAGAGCTCCCTCTGAAGGGTCAGTTCCACTTAAACTGAAATACCCCTCCTGGTCATTACTTTCTCCAAGCAGTGGTAACTGCAGGGCTAATGCCTTTCAGAGTTTCCACTGAGCTATCACAGAGAACTGAGTGTTGACTCAGGTTCCTGGTTAACTCTAGGGTTAACATCTAAGCTATTTTACCTGTATTTCTAATTTATAAGTTAATCTACCTGTCTTTCTCACCCACAGTCAAGCAGGCATGTCCCAAGTTCCTCGAACCTCATAAGCTCTATTCTGGTAACTTCTCTTCAAGACAGGTGGAGTTTATGAGCATTGAACAGTCATCTGCATTACAAAAAGTGGGTCAGCCAAGCAATCAAAAACATTCTTGGCCCGCTCTTCCCTGGCCATAGGACAAATAATGCTTTTTGTTTCCTCCTTCAGTAACAAGAGGTTTAAGCCTTTTGCATGCTGCAGTCAACACCCTGAGGTACAGGAAGTTTCAAAGACCAAATGTTATTTTCTGCTGTACCACATGCCAATAAATTGACTTCTCTCTATTTTTCTATTTTTATGAATCCCTTGTTGTGGCTGTGACCTGCTTTTTCTGGTATCTGACTTCTTAAGGTGTCACTTCTAAACTAAGTATCAAATCATGGTAGCCAGTTTATGTATTAGTACTATGTCTTAGAATTTTGTGATTCCCAGAGAAAATGGTTTTCTCTTCAAAAAGTAGTTTACTGTGGCAAAGGTTTGACAGTGTGAATGTTGGGGATCTTTCAGTACAAGCAGGAGCAGGATTTTTTTTTTTGGTACAGTTCTGTACCAAATCCCACCTCTCTCCTTTGAGATCCCCTTCTAGAATGGGTGCAGAAACATGCCTTCCAGTGCTCTGAGTGATAATACCTCCCCTCTGTTTTGGGCTACCTCCTTGGCATCTGCTGCTGCTTGAACCCACTTTGAATGACAGCTTTTTAGGACCTAACATTGTTATTCTTGTTCTGTACAAGATATTAGCACTGTGGATACTGATGTAGGACTTTGTGGGACCTCATTTCCTCTCTTCTGCATCACAATTGACTAAAATAAAACAAAAACATTAAGTGACTTGAGAGTAGGCATGAAGCATACTGTAACTTGTCTCTCAGGATGCTTAGGAGCACAACTTGGGTCTCCCTTCACTAGCATCCTGTTTCCTTCTGCCAGACTTCTCCTCTTGCACTGCATTCCTGTTAAAGTCCCCACACCCACACCCTTGTATTCCTGCTGCCCAGGAGTTTTGTTCATCCCATTCGCTCTGCCTGCCTGTGACACTGCTGCTGCCCATGGCAATGCATGTAAAGCAGGGGCATTTGGCGTTCCTAAGCTCCTGTCTCAGTCTCCCTTTGGGCCAGAATCAGTCTTTAACCCTTGGGTTATCCTCTGCTGTTTATCCCCTTGCACTCTTGAAGCAAATGATCAACAGTCTCTTCAGCTTCTTAGTCACTGTACACACCAGACAGCAACAGGACTCCTTTATTTCTGGCAGGGAGCATGTGTCTGAGTTTCCAGTTCTTGTATTCCTGGGATCTGGATGGAAATTATTACAGCTGGACCTTCATCCCTCTATACACACATAAATACCCACGAGGGATATGTCATGTTCTTGTGCTGTTGAGCCTTCAGGGAATTTCGAAAAGATCCTTCCAATTTCACTTGAAGTACAGGAAAGAAGACACAGGAGAACTGTCACAGTCTGGCTTCTGGTCTGGATCTTCCAGCTCCTGATATAGCATGGAGGCACAACAAGAAGTGTCAGTGGCAGTAATTATGCACTTCTCTCCACTGGAAGACCTCCGGTGTTTAGGAGCTGAGCTAACTTCCTTGACTTTCTACACTGCTAGGGTGTCTCCCCTGTCCAGTAGCAGGTTTTTGTTACCAGTAGCTCACCAGCTGGTGAGCTCTGACCTCATTACCTAACAATCTGTTAGATTGGATCCAAGAGTTCAAAAGTAACCTGAGATAAGTACATCCACACTGACCCTGTTTTTCCTAGAAGCCAGATCAAAGTGAAGAGTCAGGTGTGTCATCTAAAGGGCTGTTGTTCTACAGGTGGGTGCTGATGAATAGTGAAACTGGAGGGCAGAGATTGTAGAGTGCCCAGGGAAATCACCCTCTGCTCTCATGCAGCATTATCTGCTCCCTCAGCAGAGTTGATTCAGGGAACTTCTGAGTAGTTTCTGCAATTGTGAGCACAAAATTTTACTTTGAGTTTCCACTCATAGGATGTAGACTTGACAATGGCTTTGGTGTTAATTTCACCCACCAGTTCTAGGAGAGCATATTTATAAATTAAAAGGGAGGCTCCATTCTGATGCCATTCAGCATTTCTTGATTTCATATGACAGTCTTATTACCTGCCCCATATATTGTGGCGGGGTACGTTGGGGCTTTTGGGGTTTTTTTTTTGAGTAGTTACACATTTTCCTATAATTTCTGGGTAAAGTCTGGCTCTCTATGAGGTTTGTTCAAGGCACGTCTACCTCTAACTCCCGTGAGTCACAGCTAAAGGACTGAAGCCCCCCAAAGTCAGGCTTGAGTCAGTGCTCCTACATGGGAGTGACACTGCTGAGCTGTAGCTCTGCAGAGACACACTGCTCGTGGAAAGTGGCAAGAATATGCTCAGAGAGATGCTGGCTTCCAGCTGTTCTCTAGGAATCCACCTGGGCAGGGCAGGGCAGGGCAGAGCAAGACAGGGCTTTTTCCTGACCTGTGAAATGCTCACCAAGTCCTGCTGGTTTCTCTGGAGGGCCTGACCATAATACCAGTACAAAAAGAAGTTTCTCTTTACTGCTTGGGGCTATCAGCAGTGAGAGAATGGGTTTGGGCTTTCTGAGCTGTCAACAGAGTAGAAGCACAATGGAAATTGTCCCCCAGGCTGGAGATCAAGAAGGGGGCAAAGATAAATTTGACAGGGTGAAGTTCTAATGCATAAACTGATCTTCTCCTCAGCCTGGTCAGCCTTCAACTGGATTTTGAGTATCCACATGAGCTGCCCTGATCCAGTGTCACCTGTAGTAACCCCTAGAGAGACAGGAAAAGCTCCTTGGAGAATCGAATGCTGAGGCAGCAAGGAATATCCTGTCCTTCTGACCCCCTGACTCAAACCTAGCCCTTTAACCATTTAAGGCAATA
Source organism: Emberiza elegans (assembly GCA_024865655.1). NCBI lineage: Eukaryota > Metazoa > Chordata > Aves > Passeriformes > Fringillidae > Emberiza > Emberiza elegans. The sequence continues at coordinate 4,449,596 of JALJVW010003752.1, forward strand.
CTATTGTAATCCTTAGCTATTGGTCATTTAGGAATATCCTTAACCTTTCGCCATTGGCTGGGCTTGGATCTGTGCCAAGGCTATAAAAATAGCCCTCTGTACCCCCATAAGTTAGAAGAAGAAGCGCTGTAACCCTTCGCCGATCTCCTGAATAAACCATCTCTGCGGAACCACGGCGGCTTCTCTTCTCCTCTCTCTTTGCCGTCTGTCTGCTTCACCTCTGCCCTGGGCTTTCCTACCTAGCAGCGAGCTGAAACCCTGAAAGAGCTGGCTATCACTGTAAGAGCTGAATATCACTATGCACGCTAGGAGGGAGCCCGGCGGCTTGGCCTTTGCCTCGCTTCAGTCATCTAGTCTCTGCTGAAGATTAGACTCCTGAGCAGCCTGGCATATAATAATAAGGCCTGACGAGAAGTTTTTATTATTATGGTCACCGACATGAGAACATGTTGTTATGCAATGAATCTATGTGAGCACCTCAGAAGGAACAGCAAAATTCTGGCCTCACACTTCACTCTTCACAGCTCCAAAAGTCCCCACTCCTACTGGAAGGTTAAACCAACAATGTTTTTTGTTTAAAGAGATTGTAGCCTTGTTGCTGGCTTTAGCTGTTGTTGCTGGTGTCCTTCTAGTGGAATTTATCCATGACCTCCCACAAGTATGGAGAGTCCATCCTTTAGGAGCAGAAAGAGCCATGCAGCTTCCAAGGCTGGCACTGCTGCAGCTCAGACTGCTTCTCCATTCCCAGTGCTCACACTGCTCAGAAGAAAGAGAACAGAAGCCTTGGGCTTGCACTGAGGCAGGAGAACCCCAGGAGACCTCTGGCCTGCTGGGGCACGATTCCATACACTGTGTTCCTGAGTCAGCTGAAGCCAACCTTGAACTCCTTGGATGAAAGCATGACACTAAGACTGCCTTAAGCCCTGAGCACAAACAGAAGAAACCCTGCCTCTGGCTTAAGGCTTAATTACTGCCTAAAGGCAAAGACACTTCACAGACACAGAGCTGTTCTTAGTCTCCAATGTAAGCTCCTTAACTGCTCTTCTGGAGTGCTCCCTCCCTAATCTTTTATTTTTAGATTAGCTATTTTTAAGAGATTGCTTACTGCCTACTTAGAGGTTTTTGATGCTCACATTTCTCAATACTGAATGCTGTTTTATTTGCAGTTACATCACACCAATTATTTATCTACTGGCTGGATCACAGAATTTGACCTTGTCAGGCATGGGAACAGAGACCTCTAATTAAAAAAACCAAGTTACTAAAAGAAAAAAAAAAGAAAAAAAAATCAAAGAAATCAAAGCTGCAATGACTCAGTCACTGGCTCACATTACACTGAGAATACAGCAGATTCTCAGGGTGGAGACCTCTTTTCCAAGGGTGATGCAATCTGCAAGTCTGACCTCTCAGCACTTTTCAAACCAGGGTGTAATACATAGAATCTGGCAATGTATTTTAGGGCTGTTACACTGATGGATATTCCCCTTGTATTTTCAATTGTGACTTCAAACTTTCAACTTTTCCCCCTAAAAAGCAGGGGAGGGGGGAGCAGAGAGAACTCTGATTCCCTTAGGAAAAAAAATTCTGAATTTGCTGATGGACATCTACCAACTGCAGTGACCTCCTGGACAAGCATCCTCAGCTCCCAGTGCCAACATCATACAAACCACTTAAATGACTTTCCTTCCTGTCACCACTGCCATTCCCATTGCTCCCAGCTCAGGTGGATGGCCGTACAAGATCTTGCAAGGAGCTCCCTGGCTCCACACAGCCCTGCCTCTGCATGGACACCTCTTGTGCAACCTGGTCAAGCTCATGCAGCAAAGACTTGGATGAAGCATAGCGAACTGTGGTGGGAGGCTCCTCAGCCTGGGGAATTTCTGTACCCCTTTATACAAAAAAGAGGAAAGATCAGTGTACCTATGTATGGATGCCACTGTCGTTTTAGTAAGGGATCACCTGACTTGGAATTGGAAGAAGTTTGTCACCCTTTTTGCCCTGGGAGGGCACCTCAATACTCTAATTCATTCAGGTTTGTGTTTTGCTGAAGGTTTCTATGAGCTGTCACCAAGTCCCTGATCCCTGATCAAGACAGGAACAGGCCCAATGTCTGTCAACCTTTTGCCACTTTTTTTTCTTTTTAAAACCCCAATTATGGAGAAAAAAAATACCAACAAACATGAAACGTAGCTTGAAATCCGAGAAGCCTGAGCTGCCTGTGTCTGATTTTGATCAGGCCTTCAAAATAAAGGGATGGCAGGTCCAGGACCTGTCAAACCACAACTCCTCTCCAACAACAAATAGAGGTTTGGGGGTATTTGTGTGTAGAGACATCAGAAACAGCTGAGAAGTAGGATACATCTGTCTGCTACTCAGCTACCTGAGCCAAAGAAATCCATGTGCCCATGTAATACTTTCTTGGCTTGTTACAAGCCCACAAAACCCTTTCAGGCTGTTATTACTAATTTTTCCTCCTGATGAAGACAACTGTCCTTGGATCCCAAGTGCTCAGATTCACTCAAATCTGCTTTTGGGTAGAGAAAGCAGCAGCCTTCTGTCTGTTCTGCACCACAGCCCTGTGTGGAAGTTACACAGAGACCAAAACACACTTTCAGTTACTGTGGCTTTGCACTGCAAGGCTTTCAGATCCAAAGCCAGAAGATGGAAGTCAAATGTTTCCACGTCACATGATGACTGAGCTGATAAGAAGTATCGAATTTCTGGAATGCCGGCATTTTGGAGGAAAATGTATCACTTTTCAGTGGCTATTGGAGTAGATGAACTCCTCTACACAAGTCATACATATTCAACCTGACAAAGGTAAGCTTAGCAGCTTCTGGCTAATCATCTGTAGGAAAAACAGTACACAAGGAGGGCTTCTGATGCATCAATAATGAATCTCTGTAAAAAAATCTCCATTCTCCAACTACAGCAAAGAGAAAACCTAAAAGGTTTGATTACACCCCAGAAGCTCCAGCTGGTCCTGTTCCTCTGAGCCAGGTCACTCAGGGCCCAGCATCACAGAGCAGATGCTGCCCATAGCAATTTTGGCTGCAGCTCTCTAAAGCCGGGAGCGCATTCCAAACAGCAGCATCAGTACATGCAAGTGAGCCAAGACAATTGTAGTCTATTTTTTGAAGACCAATGAGGAGCTAACCAGTAACTGCACTTGGTCTCCAAATCACTGCCAAGGATTGTATGTAAACAGCATAGAGGTGTTTATTCTTTCTTTTAATGCTAAAAGCAAGGACTGAAATGTTTCTATACAGTATCTATTTTTACTTTCATACCATTGTTTGCTCTTGCTAGAGGTCATCTTCCTTCCTTCCTTCCTTCCTTCCTTCCTTCCTTCCTTCCTTCCTTCCTTCCTTCCTTCCTTCCTTCCTTCCTTCCTTCCTTCCTTCCTTCCTTCCTTCCTTCCTTCCTTCCTTCCTTCCTTCCTTCCTTCCTTCCTTCCTTCCTTCCTTCCTTCCTTCCTTCCTTCCTTCCTTCCTTCCTTCCTTCCTTCCTTCCTTCCTTCCTTCCTTCCTTCCTTCCTTCCTTCCTTCCTTCCTTCCTTCCTTCCTTCCTTCCTTCCTTCCTCCCTTCCTTCCTCCCTTCCTTCCTTCCTTCCTTCCTCCCTTCCTTCCTCCCTTCCTTTCCTTCCTTTCCCTTCCTTCCTTCCTTCCTTCCTTCCTTCCTCCTCCTTCCTCCTTCCTTCCTTTCCTTCCTTCCTTCCTTCCTTCCTCCCTTCCTTCCTCCTTCCTTCCTTCCTTCCTTCCTTCCTTCCTTCCTTCCTTCCTTCCTTCCTTCCTTCCTCCTTCCTTCCTTCCTTCCCTTCCTTCCTTCCTTCCTTCCTTCCTTCCTTCCTTCCTTCCTTCTTCCTTCCTTCCTTCCTTCCCTTCCTTCCTCCCTTCCTTCCTCCTCCCTTCCTCCTTCCTTCCTCCCTTCCTTCCTCCTTCCTTCCTCCTTCCTCCCCTTCCTTCCTCCCTTCCTCCTCCCCTCCTCCTCCCTTCCTCCCTCCCTTCCTCCCTCCCTCCTCCTCCTTCCTCCCTTCCTTCCTTCCCTTCCTCCCTTCCTTCCTCCCTTCCTCCTCCCTTCCTCCCTCCTCCCTTCCTCCCTTCCTCCTCCTTCCTCCCTTCCTTCCTTCCTTCCTTCCTTCCTTCCTCCCTTCCTCCCTTCCTCCCTTCCTCCCTTCCTCCCTCCTCCCTCCCCTTCCTCCCTCCCTCCCTCCCCTCCTTCCTCCCTCCCTCCCCTCCCTCCCTCCCTCCCCTCCCTCCCTCCTTCCCTCCTTCCCTCCTTCCTTCCCTCCTTCCTTCCTTCCTTCCCTCCCTCCCTTCCCTCCCCTCTCCAGCTGGAGTTTTGACACACACACAGCAGCTCAAGTCCCTTGAAGCTGGGGGAGGTTGCTCAGTTCCTCCTTTGGCCACACGGAAGTCTGTGACTTCCTTTCCAGTGTCACAAGGCTGTCTAGAAAGCAAGTCAGGCCCTCATCCTGCTGCATCAAGTGGTTGTACCTGCTATTGCAAAACTGTCAGAAAAACTGTAGCTTAGAAGTACTAAACAAATATTTTTACCTTCATTTGACCTTTAAAATCAGAAAATAGAGCAATGGTATATTTAATATTTCAGTGGGATATATTACTGGATCTAATCTGCTCCTCTCTCACCATCAGGGGAACATGGAGTTACTAAATAGCAAGTTCCCTCAGTAGATTGGAATGAAATCTTGTCTAAGTACAGCATGTTCCCTGTTAGAGAAATTTAAACAGCTACGTGATCCATGTGAGACCATTATTCTGGCAATAGATGCATCCTGCCTCCCTGCATTTTCTCCTCCTTTGGGTTTATATGAGAAGAATTCCACATTCCCTCATAAACATCATGTCTATTGATGCTTCCCTCGCCCTCATAAACTCTGCACTGGTATTTGCTTAGCAATTCCCTGGCACTACTACCAGTTTCCATAGCAAAGGATGTTAAATGAGACTGTAATCACAAACTCAAGGAACTGCTGAGGACTGAAAGTCAACCAAACCACACATGAAGCAGCACAAAAATGCAAAATATCCTTGGAATACCCCTACTGGGAACTCCCTGAGAGATAGTGGGAAAACATTCCCTTTAGAAATCCTGTCCTGAGTGGAGCATCCAGAGCCTATGAAACACTGAGATAAAAATGCCAGACTAGATCTGATGTCCAAAACTGAACTGTCATAGGTAGGACAGGGAACAGATCTGCCCCTTCTGCCCTAAAATGGCTGGAACAGCACAGACAAGGCCAAAGAAGGGCAAGCTGCTCCTGCAGGCTGGCAGTGCTGTCTGCTCCAGAGGCCACCTAGGCAGCTGCCCTGTGCTAACAAGTGAGCAAAGGATGGACTTCCACAGCCAAAAACCCTCTTGCACTGAAGGCTGTCCATTGATGCCCCTAGCAGCCCAAATTTGCCCTTCTCACCTGGGGTACAATCAAGGGGACAGAAATTCACCATGCAAAGATTGCTCCTTGTTCCTGTTGTGTGTCACTATCTCTGAGCAGGAAAGGCATTACCTCATTCAGGATAAGCATGGGTACTGATTCATTAATTTGACTCTTTCTAGTGCTAATGGTACATTTAGGTGCCCCTGACTCCTGTCAAGTGCAGTGGATTTTTACATTAGCACTAATAACAATTACCCATCCAGTTGCCAAGGTGAAGGATTAATCTGAATTTTCCCCTTGAAAACACATTTTTTTTGTGTTGTGTGAGCCTTTACAATTACAGATAAGGTTCAATCTGCCCAAACCAAGGAGTAGAATACAACTGCCATCTTGTAACACATGCAGCCTCTGTAGTGCTCCAATTTCCTCCTCAAAGGCCTAGTGTACTTTAAACTAAATTATTCCACTTCCCCTGCTCCCCACCACCCCACAATATAATTGAGATATTGTTTACATGTTCTCTTGCTCATTTAGCTTTTAGGTTGTACGTGCTGTTTTCTTTCAATATTTCTCAAGACGGTAATTTTTACTTCCCTGCCAAGAAATAACTGATCACTGATTCATCACAATGAATGCCAGAGGCTAGCAATCTGACATATTTGATATTTTAAAAAACATATTTAAATACACTTTTTGAATAGTCCTTAAATACTGTGCTACATGCCTCTAGGGATAGCATTCCATTTCTGGAGGTAATACAGCTTCTCAGTTATTGAGAAGGATGTACCTTGAGCAGCTGTAGAACTTATTGTCACACCGCTGCACAAGTTTAAAGCAAGTACATTTGTATATGTGCTGGGCAGAATTAGGTAAAGACAGAGAGCATATGGTTTTAATCAACACGTGGGCTTTCACACTGATTTTTAACTAGCACAGAAAGTCAAGCTCACTAGCCACAAGGTTCTTCAGCTCCATCCTCCCCCTGCCCCCCATGACAACATTAGAAGTGGGCAAATGTCTGTCTGCTTGTATCTTTAGTGGATCCCCTGCTGCAAGGAGTGTTTACACACCACCGACTGTCCTTGCAGCTGCCCTGTGTCTGGAGAAAGGCCAGAGGAGTCACTTGGTGGTGGAACAGCATGAGAGCTGCCTGGGAGCCAGCTGGTCACCTGTTGCCATTTGGGGCTTCCTTCCTCCCACTGCACGGTCAGACCCGCAGTTACAAATCCACAGGCTCTGCCCTGAATCTTCCCACAGCAAATGCCAGCAGGGAGATTGTCATCCCATGAGTATTGGGCTGCAAGGGACCTTTGGAAGTCACTCTGGATCCCATCATCCTGGATGACTGCCAAGGCTAAATCAGGTCTGCAGTGGCTTTGTCCAGCAGAAACTTGAACGCCCTTCAAAGATGGACGTTCTTCCAATCCCTTTGGTGATCTGCCCCACGGCTGCACAGTTTCCCCATGATGAAGTTTTTCCCAACATCCCAAGCCACAATTTGTGATCTTTGTCCCAGCACCAAGGAGAGTTTGGCTCTGCCATCTTTTCAGCTGCCCTTCAAGAGACTGGTGGCTACTGTCACATTTACCTCCTGGTCATGCCAGTACTATGTTGCTGGCACTAAAGGTGTGGCACTCTTCACAAAGGAGTCACCAAGAGGATCCCGCTGGAGGGTTGTGAGCACTCTTGGCACCTCTCAGCCAAAGTTGCCAGTATTTGCAAACAAGCCACGTAACATCCACGCCAGTGGGTGTGTTACACAATCATGTGCCTTGAGTCAGAGTGCCAAGGGCAAGAGTCTGTGCCAGGAATCTCTAAGCAGCTGCTCCTTCAGTCCCCCTGCATCCCTCATGGAGGGAGGGATAGGAGATTGTATTGCCTTGAGCTCAGAGGTTCATCAAGCATCACCATGTAAACAAAAAACACAAGACGCGTAAAAAAGACAAGAATCACTGAAGGATGTTTATTTCCAGGACAAGGCTCAGCCATATTCATAGAAATCTTGTGCAAGGACATGCAAAGGAGATTGCTGTGGAGCTAAGTCCAAACAAGCTTCACAGCCCGTGTTCAGGAAGTGCCTATGTGGGCATAATCACCATCATTCAGTGCTGTCCAATTCTAGTGACAGAGCTCCATTCCAGTACATTCTATGTTCAGTACAGAGGGGGAAAGGGAACATCAGCAATATTTAAAATAAGAACAAAATAGATCACTGAAGGTGGGTGTAGTGAACCCCAAGGATACAGGAAAAGCTCCTTGGAGAATTGAATGCTGAGTCATTCCTGAGGGGCGTTGTCCTGTTCCTCTGACCCGACCGTGTTGAGAACCTGTCCTTTAATCAGTTAAGACAATACTATTGTAACTCTTTTAGCTATTGGTCAGTTAAGGAATATGCTTAAACCTGCGGCCATTGGCTGGTTTTGGATCCATGCCAAGGCTATAAAAAGAGCCCTCTGTACCCCCTTTCCTTGGAGAAGAAGAAGCGCTGTACCCTTCGCGGACCTCCCGAATAAACCTTCACTGCGGAATTTCGGCGTATTCTCTTCCCCTCTCTCTCGTCTGCTTGCCACTGCCCCGGGCGATTCCTCCTAGCTGCCTGAGCTGAACTCACGAAAGAGCTGAATCACTTAAGCTGAATATCACTGGCTTGCTAGGAAGGAGCTCGGCGGCTTGGCCATTGCTAACTCAGCCATTGGGTCTCTGCTAGAGACTTGTTTTACTGAGCTAGCTGGGCATATATATATGATAATAGTCGGGCTTACCTAGAGAGGCTCGCATTATTATTATAGGTGGGCAGCCTAGCTTCCCTACAAGCCAACACCTAAATCCTCTAAATCCTTTAGGCTCTTGTTTGAAAGCCATTGGTCCCTTATTTAGAACAAAATCACAGCAGCAAGAAGCTAAAGCTTCCCCCAGGCCAAAGCTACACATGAACACTGATCAATTCCTAGTGACAACTGCACCTGGCTCTCCCTTCTCTTGTATGTACAAACTGCCTCCCCACCAAAATCAGATGCTGGAGCCAGGGCCACAGTTCATGAATCTTTCCAGCCCTGATGTTCCTTGAATGCCTTAGTTACTTGTTCCTGCAGAAAAATGGGAGAATAGGTATTTGGTGAGTCCTAGACAAAGAGGTTTTAATAGGATTCAGAAAGGTTTAAACATATTCCCCATGCAGGATTGGGTTGCATTTTATGGAGAAGTCAGATCCCAAGGGTGTGTAATTCCTGCCTCCCTGAAAGCATTTGTCTCAGGCTTTCAACAAAACATTACATTGTGATTTGCAGAGGGTGAATTTTATGGGGTTTTAGTGAAGTGACCTAGAAAAGGCTGTGGGGCTCCACTTATCTCTGGATACCTAAACGAGGATGTAATGCTCAGCTGTTAGATAAGAGTTTGCTTCAGTGATTCATTGATTTGCAGTGACTTAAACAGAGCTGCTTGTTTTGTGAGTCAACATTTCACAATATTTGGGTGCAGAACCTAACTCCCAACCACCCTGATGAAGTAATTTATGGATAGGAAGAGATTCTTGCAAGACTGGAGTTGACTTGATACACTAATTTAAAAATGGTTTCTTTCTGTGACCTTCTAACTGCAATAATCCTAATTGCACTTTGCCAGCTCAGAGGATGATGTCACAATGCTGACAAATGGGCAAAGGATGGGATGGTTTGACTGCACTACTGTGATCTTGGTAAATTAATTTCATGTCCTTGTGCCTTGTAATCCTGCTTGTGAAAGTGGAGGGAACTAAAACATCATTTCTTCCCCAATGTGGTTATGCTGCCTGTTCAGATGATAACTTTTCAAGAGAGGACAATGCAAAGCAAAGCACAACCTATGAAGAATACTAAAGCAATAATCGATGTCATGCATTTTTTGGCATCAGTTTGCAAAAGTGATTTGGTGGTTATAAATTGCTGTGAGCCCATGGTAAGAATTGCAGAGAACTCTGGTTTTCAGAAATGAAGCAAAATCTGCTTTTATAGGAAGAATTTACAGATGATCAGTAAGTGAAATCATCTTTTACTTCCCAAAGAAACAGATTAAATAAAATCCTGAAGTGCCTTATTTTCAGTAATGGGAAAATAAATCAAAGTGAGAGTTAATAATCTGAGACATGTATGATTAAACAAAATTGGGAAGACAAAAGGAAGAAACACTGAGATAGTTATAGTTTGGTTAAAAGAGCAGAGTTTGTGTTACCCATCACATGCCCTGAGCTGAGCTCAGCAATAAACCAGGGGCTTGGGTTGAGAAAGAGGGACCTTTTCCTTTTCTAACTCAGGTGTGTTAATAAAGAAGAATATATGTTTGCCTTGGGAATTACTTATTTCTGCCATGCTCACTAAATTCGTTTAGGTTGCCAGTTGAAGTGCACATGGGAAGACTCATTAATGCCTGGTAAAAAGGATATGAAAAGATCCATAACTGATGGATGTCAGCTTCCCCCCAATTTCCACTTCAGCAATACTTTAAACTAGGTCAGAGCATTAATTAATTTTTGTATGAAATCTCTCCTCAGCCCATCCAGCCTCCCATTGGCTAGTTAATTAAAATCAGCACCATTATTTGGCTGCTACTTTGCAGCAAGAAAAAGAAAAAGCTAGTAATTATCCACTGGGGGAACAATTAATTAGGTTACTATGTGTTAATGCTCAGCAGCTCTCTTGTAGCTAGAAGCCAGAGTCCTTTCTGTCCTGCCTGGGTTTCTGGAAGGTAACTGGGTCACAGGAACATGTGCCTTGGCTTCAGCCTTTGCTGTACTTCCTTTTGACAAATCTTTGTTGAAGATAATCTCCTTAAAATAGAGGCTGTTTCTTCCTGCCTTCTTGTTGGAAAGCAGCTCCCTGAGCACCTTACAAGGACCTTGGAAAAGTTTGACTTCATGCTGGCAATGAGCTGGGCTTTCCATTCACAGAGCAGCCTCCAGAGACCCAGGCAGGGCTTCTCATGAGGCTTTGCTGGCCACCCACTGCAGGTTCCTGCACAGGTATGCCCCAGATGCTGATCGCTCACAGGAATTATCACATCCAGGTAACACCCACAATCACACCTGGCCTATGTGGAGTGGTAAACATCTGTGCAGCAATATTTAGCCAAGAATCTGATTCCTGTTTTGGGATAGGTCTGTGCTGCTCAGCTGGCAAAAAAGTCCTGATGCTCACCAGTTCTTTAAAAGAGAATCCAAAGCAAATAAAATGTCACTTATATCCTGACTGATGAATTTATACTATAAAAATGCAATTTCATGCTTTGGATGCATGAGCAAGAGCTGAAGAGATCAAACAAGATAATTGCCAAGGTAGTAAAATCAGAGAGACCATGGCAAACAGGTAGGTTGAACTAGGGATTAAAGGGATAGAGGTTCTCCCCTAGCTGGCCACAAGAATCATTTCCCTGCAACAGAAGGAACTTGCCTGTGTTGCACCAGAAAACTACTGGTGTTTGAAACCGTGCATTTTGTGCTGACAATACAGCTTTTAAAATGACAATACAGGTTTTTGTACAATACAGGCTTTAGTCCTAAAACCAAGCACCATTTTCTCAGTTATTCACATTACACCAGCAGTATCTATAGGGATATGCCATTGTGCAGCACCTCTGGGACCAAGTGCCACAAACTTGCAAGCAAATCCTATATTTATGTCTTTGCAAAACCTTTCCCTATGATAGCTGAATCCCTAATGCCAACATTCTTTCTTCTTTCTCTGTAGGGAAAATTGCTGGCAGCTTTTTTCAAGCCAGCCTTCATACCCCATGGCTCCTGTGCTATCTCTAAGATACTGCTGTTGTTAGAAGTACCAGACATGGTGCAGTATTTTGTCTGGGAAAATAATAGAGTCATGCCTATTCTTTGCAATCTGAGTATGATAAAAGACAAATTATCCTCCTTCCAAACCCTTAGCTCTCATGAACTCTTCATCTGTCTTCCAATTTTGTCTTCCAGATTTTATCTGTATCTATCTAAAGTTTATGTGCAGTTTGTGCAAGATGCAATCACACCACAAGATAAAGAAGACACAGTGATTACATACTTCAGAAGGAAAAAGCACAGCTGTAAAACATTGATTTATCCTAGAATTTGTTCTCTTAACACAACAGTTGAAAGGTAATGTCTGATGTAAACAATGACAATTACTTCCTCTTGCCTTTTGAATTCTGGCAATTGCAGTAAAAGAGGCTTTTTACTGCTCATAAAGTAATGCATAGTAGTTTACTGTTTATAAGGTAGCTGTGCACACTGTGATATAAAGCAGCCAAACATCAGAAAATAGAGTTAAGATCTCAAACATTCTGAATTTGAAGGGGTACACACTCATATTGGCTCTGTAGGCTTTGCTGACCTGCAGTGAGGACTGGCTCCTTTCTCTATAATGCTCCCAACCCTGCCCTCCTTTAAAAAGGCATTCAGTGGAGAAGTCACCAAATCATTGACGGATACAGATGCTGGATCAGGCCTTTAGCAAATAAAAAAAAATCACTTCTTGGATTGGGGACAGCTGAGTGGAGTGTAGGGGGCTTATGGACGTGCTTTCCAGCTAATAATTTATTCCCATGGATAATCTTCCATTGTGCAAACAGTCCCTCTGAACACAGGGATTACAGATAAGGCAGCAGGATGAAATGCTAAGATGCAAAGTAAACAAAGTATGATATTAAAGCTATTAACGTGTACTAATAGCAGCTAATGAAGTCAGGATGGCCATGAGTCATGAAGCTTCACTGGTTCCTGAGCTTATCAGCAAAACTGCTCTCAGTGCAAAGCCAGAGTGCCATTTTTAAATATAGCTACTGTCCATAAGCTGAGGCTGTGACCTGTCTGTGACTGGGCAACTAAAGGTGACAATGTCACCCTGGCCTAAAGTTTCAACAGGAACTCAGTGTTTTCTGTTCAAGTCACTCTCCCTGCTATCCTCTCAGCTAGTGATAATTTTGCTTTATGTTTTTATCATGCTCAATTTCTTTTGCCCAGTACCCTGAGAAAAGTCAAAGTTTACTTATCTGGGCAGTGTGTTTATATTTTCCTATTTTCCAATACATTCTGAATCCATACACTGGTTTTGGACTATATTGACAAAGGGGCAAGGCCATGGGAAAATACATCATGAGGCCATCCCACATCCTTTGTAAGCCAGATTCCCAGCACCTGAAAGGATGCAGGATCTGCTGTCTATCTTTATTCCTATTTTCATTCTACTGTGTTACAACATCTGCTTTATTATGCCACTTGTTCTTGGGGTTTTCTTACTGAGATCTGGAAAAGCCATGCACCATCTTGCCCACTTACCCTGCCAGGGGTGCAGAGCAGGATCTTGGTCACGTTGGACAGAGGGTGCACAGGCAGGACAGGAGAGGCAGAGCTCATGTGCCACTTCTGAGGGAAAACCTGCTGCACAAAATTAGTCTTTAAAACACACAAGTGGGAAAGAGATGCTGACAAAAACTTTTCTACTCCAGAATCTGTAATATTTAATTTTAAAACCTTTTGTGAAAGGTGCTGCAACTCAGTTGATAAATATAAAACCATCTCTGACTGGTGAAGGAGTTTTGTGCATCAGTTGGAAAAACAAGATATCTTTGTTTTATTTCTACAGTAGTTTGAAAAACACTTTCCTTGTTGAAACAAAAAGGATTTTCTGAATACTTATTTTTGTAGAAACATCTGCTGTGGGGGAAGTTATTTGACCAAAAAAATATACCTCTTTATTTATACTAGAAAGTTCTAAAAGTCTGGAGCATGTTGCAAAACAAAGCAAAGAGAAATAAACAGGAAATAAGTGACCAAGTAGTCACAACATTTTAAGGTCAGTTCCCATTGCTTTGGATTTAAATTGTATTCTTTCCCAATGTGTATTTTTTTCAAGGAATTTTCTCTCTCTCTTTTTGCCTTTTTTTTTTTTGTTTTGTGATTCCTTTTCCTTTCCTGCTGTAATTGAATTATTCCCTTTGGTCCTCTAGAGGGTTTGAAAACAAACTTTATTTCTATTTCACACTGGGTGTGATAATACCTAAGCAGAAGTCACAAACTGCGCTTCAGAATATGTCAAACCCTGGTCCATTCACTACACTTTCATTTGATTCAGCCTGATCTTTGGTGTGCTTCAGGACCCTTTGCAGAAGATCCATTGGATAAAGGAATTGGAAAGATCACCTAACAGTTTGTTGAGACAAGGCAGTCTCCTGTCTCAGAATCAGCCTGCTCCATTCAAAATCCTCCCAGTAATTCCAGCTCTGGGATTTTGCAGGTACTTCTTACACCCATTCTCTAGAAAAGTCCCCATTTCAGGCAGCATTTAACAGTCTCCACAGACTTTGATTGCATGCACACAGTCCTGAGATCTGCTGAAAAAGAGGTTTCTGCTCTTGGATTCTCAGTATTCATTAGTCTGAAAGATCTTATTGTGGTCTTTCAATACTTGAAGGAGGCTTGTAAGAAACATGGAGAGAGACCTTTTACCAGGGCCTGAAATAACAGGGCACAGGGTAATGGTTTTCAGCTGAAGGAGGGTGGGTTTAGATTGGACATCAAGAACAAGTGAGGCACAGGAGCAAGCTGCCCAGAGAAGCTGTGGGTGCCCCATCCCTGGAAGGGTTCAAGGCTAAATTGGATGGAGCTCTGAGAACCCTGATCTAGTGCAAGGTGCCCCTGCCTGTGGCAGGATGAGATGGTCTTCAAAGGCCCTTTCTAACACAAACCATTCTGTGTTCTTTGAAGCCTCCTTCCAACCCAAACCATTCTGTGATTCTAGTTCCAGTGAACAAGGGTGAATGTTTATTCTCCAAAAAAAGTCCTTTGAGTTTCTTATCCTTTTACACCGATTATGTTCTGAGCCCACAGGATACTGGAATTCTGGTTTAATTGTGTTAAAAATTGGTTCAGTTCTTGAGGGCTGTAACTATCTGTGGATCAATACTTTGAAGGAAAACAGCAGAAATAATTACAGCTGCATTTTGTTCTAGAAGAGAGCAGGAAAACACCACAGGCATGCCATTAACACAGATAATTTCTGTGCTTATTTTCTCCTCAATGCTACCATTCATCTATACTTTAGAAATGTGAAGGCTTTGTATAGTGCCTAACTGGCCATAGTTCAATACTATCAGAATTTAAAGGCAAACACTACTTCACCTTGGGAGTAGGTGGGTGCTGTTTCTGGGGCAGCCTCTCTCTGTAACACAGTCTGAGGCCAAGGCAATTGCTAACAAAATTGGTGAGTGCCCCAGATCACCTCCCTGCAAACCAGAGAACTACAAGGTGCAACAAAAAGATACTTTCTATCACCTCAAAATTGTGCCCCCTTTCCAGCCAGTAGCGCCCCCACGGAGCCTGCTGTGTTCTGCGCTGCTCTGGGTTCAGGATAACCCTGAACAGCCCGGGACTGCAGCGCTGCTCCTCCTCACCAGGAGCCTTCCCCACGGACTCTTTTAATCATTATTTCACCCCACTCCTCAGTAGGGCCAGGTCCCTGGAGGAAGAGCTGCAATACAGCACAGAGGTTTTGCCCATGTGCAGTTTTTCCAGCAAAAAGCAGTTTCCCTGGATCGTGAGCAGCAGCTGAGCTTTGCAGCTGCAATCTCACTGGCAGAGCTGCCAGCAGCACCAGGACAGAGGCTCACACACTGCAGTTAATCAGTCATTTATCTGTCTGGGGCATGTCTGCGCTTTATCTGTGCTGCCCATGCACACAGGCTTGGGACCAGGCCAGTACTCCAGCACACTTGGATGCCTTTTGCTCCCATGGCTGAGAGCAGCTGGGCAGGATTTTCAGTGCTTTTCTGTGGGGCTTTTTTGTTCCACATAAAAGAGTGTTCACATCAACCAACAGGCTGGCTTTGAGTTCTCACTACCTCACACCAGTTACAGCCTAGATTTTGCAGCTCTTATTTTGCTGCCTTTGGTCCTGGTACTTTTTTTTTTTTAGTGAGAATATCCATTGAACACTCCAATAGATTTTGCAGTGTTCCAAGAGTTTATCTATACTTGTCTGCAGTGAACCTGATAAACCAGTTTTTGCTGTCACACAAATGCAATGCATTGTTCAGCTGCACAATGTGTCTTTTATCACTGATCTTGTATTTTCATGGGGGTGGCTCTTAACTTTTAAGGCTTTGACTAAAAGGTAAATGGCAAACTTGTGAACAGCTTCACTTGGAGAACTGTCAGACTCAGCAAAGGATTCTGACATCTTTAAAGTTACATATACCATATCTATCCTCAGAAGTTTGAAAATAAGAGTTCTTTCTTCTTCCCAGCAAGCAGAATGAGAGTGAGAATTGCTCAAAAAGTTTTCTTGGCTTGTATCTTATTAATCTTATTAAAAATTTTAAAAAAGAATTAGTTTTTTGATATTTCCAAAGCTGTGGGCAGAATAGGAATGTTTTGTTTACAAGAGTTACCGGCTGAGCACAACAGAAAGAGCTAAGAATACAGAGTTAGTGTAAAGTAAGTGACATGTTCTCACATTTCCCCTCACAAGTCCACTTTGAGGTGGCTCACCCTCTGTTTTAAACATGAATTGAAAAATCTGCTTGAGCTGCTCTTTGTCACTACAAGCTCAGGACAGCTAAAAGCTAAGGACAGCTCAGCTTCTGCCTGCTGATGTCCCCACTTAAACCAAGACAGCTCCAACATTCATCCAACCTGAATTTGAATTGTTTCAGCCCACTGACTCAACACAGAACTAACCTCATTAAAAACCAACCACCCAACAACAAAACAAAAGAGATTCCTAAGCAAAACCCCCCACTTTCTGACTGAGAACTGTCCTAGTTCAGTGGAAGGTTACACAAGGGCCAGGGAGAGCACAAAGCGCAGGTAGGAGTGCAGGAGGAGGTGTAGCAGGGCCAAAATGCTGCAGCCAGATGTTAGGCTGGCTTAAGGCAGGGACAGCCTCAACTTCTCCTCAGGCTGACCTTTGCTCCCAAGAAAGAAACTCTCTGATGTGTCTGCAGTTCCAGGCACAACAGCACAGTAAACCTTGGGTAAACATGGGAATTGTTACTATTTAATAACCATAAAAAGGAAGATATTTCATTCCACTTTTAAGGACTTTCATGTCAATAACTGAAACTTAAACCACATTTCTCTGTCATTAGGAGTATGTGAGGCAGATGGAGGAGAACTGCAAGTGATGGAGGACAGGAAAAGCAAACATTTTCCCCAGTTAGATTTGTCCCATTTACCTTCTCCATATTGGTATATTCAGTAGAGACACACTTCAAGAAATGTTGAGTCTGAAAGTACAACAGACAATAAGTAGCAAATTTCAGCCACTTTGGGCCCTTTGGTGTTCACATAGGTCACTGGGAACCTGATTTTCCTTCTCCCCTGCAAAACAAGCATCACCACATCACAAACCCCACATTGCAGCTACTCCTTACCTGCAGAATTCAAAGGAAGCACTTACATCACTACTACTGTTATCTGGCAGAGCATAAAGGTCAGCCTCACATTTCATTTAAAACACAAACATGACCTTTGGAATGGGATTTTAAATGACAGCAGAGTCAAACCTTCCTGCTGTCATAGGAAGCTCTTCTTATCTTAAGGTGTTCCTCGCTGTTCTAGAGATAAAAAAGGAAAAAACAAAGCAGTATCTGTGTCATATTCTATTCCATAACTGCTCTTCATTTTCTGACCATTGTCATTGTTTCTTACACAGTGAAATGGGTACTGCTGGGAAAACTAGCACAGAGCACAAACACAGAGATAACAAGATGGAGATAGTAACACAAGATGATTTTGTGCAAGAACACAAGAGAATGGCTTGGCACATAAACAGAGCTAGGAGTTCACAGAAACCACACACACATTCACATTTACAAATGAATCTAAATATTTGTATTAGTATTAAGTTACGGATATAACCTCAGTTTTATATTTATATACAAAAAATCTGAGTATAAAACTTATTCTAGTTGTATTAAAACCTAAAAAGTTTCCCATTTGCAATTGACTTGCCAGTTTAAATGCGGTTCTGTGACTGAGTGGTACTTGAATCTCTCAGGTGTTTCACAAACAAACCCACCACCACCAAAAACAAGCCCCAAACCAAGCCAAACAAAAAAAGATCAAACATCAAACAAAAAAATTTCACAAAACCAAACCCCCCAAATTATATATTTCATTTCAGAAACTATAAACCAGCTCAGATCAAGAAGCAAATCATGCTGGAACCCTCAAAACTGAACCATAGCATGTCTCATTTCAACTCAAAATTTAATGCCTGCAATATTCTATTGGCACTTGGGGTTTTGCAGGGTTTTTTTTGAAAACTTTTTGTTGTAACATTGTCTATCACCAATGCCAAATTATACATAATAATTAACAGTGTTGGAAAGTGACTGAATTTTTGATAGAAGAAAGTGAAACTCTTCTTTTTCCTGTTATAAATTTGATTATTGTTAATAATAGCCATTAGAGGGTTTCATCTTATATTTATGATACTTGATACTTTGTTATTTTATATTTAGTGATTCTCTCATAGCCCACCTTGCAAAGCTCTAGAGAACATGACAAAAGCATTAATTCTCACTGAAGGATGTCTTAGCCTTCTTCTCCACATAACAATTGGGACTGGGAGGACGAGAGGGAGGGTAGAGAAGAATCAAAACTGGGGAAAAAGCCCCTAAACAATCCATAAATCAATATCCCAGTCATAGAATGGTTTTGGCCATGAGCCCTTTCAGGGGCAGGGCATCCACAGCTTCCCCCAGCATCCAGTGTCTTGCTAACCTGCAGGTAAAGAATTCCCTCCTAACTTCTTGTCTGAATCTCTCCTCTTTCAGTTTCAAACCATTCCACCATCACAAAATGCCCTTGTAAAAAATCCCTCTCCAGCTAGCCTAGGCTCTGAAGTCCCTAAGGACTGAATGGGACTCCTTGGAGCCTTCTTTTCTCCAGGCTGAGTAACTCCAGCTCCCTTACCCTGTCTCCATAGCAGAGGTGCTCCAGCCTTCTGAGCGCCTTCAGAGCCTGCTCTGGACTTGTTCCAGGGGACCGCAGAGCTGGCCACAGCACTGCAGGTGGGGTCACCAGAGCAGAGTCACCTCCCTCAGCCTGCTGGCCTCCCTGCTTTGATGACAAACTGCTGACTTGTCCACAGAGAAAAATACATTATTCTGTACTACAGTAAACATTACAGAAAAAATGCCATTGTGCAATGGGCAATTTTTCTCACAATCCTTTCTCATCATTCTCCATGAGACTGAGAGGCTTTTGCCATGCTGACAGCAAGGCTCTTTCTTGCTATTATTTCATATCCCTTAGCATCACTTTTCTTTAGTGCCTATAAACTGTCCAAATTTCCCATTAGGTAGTGATACAGCAATATTCTCAGTGCCAGAGAAAAGGTCAGAAGTGTATTTTCAACCATAAGCGACTCTACAAAAGATCAAAGAACATTAATTTGACACTGCATGCCTAATCCTGTGCCTTCATTTGCACAGCTATTTTAGCAGCTATTTTTATTCCCAATTACCCACCAGACCCAGAACAAGCGCAGAAAGATCAAGTGCAGTAAAATGAGGAGTGAAATTCATCTGTATATGCAGCTTTCATCAGCTGTGAGCACTGGTGTCAGTAAAACCAGATCACTGGAACTCAATGCAGGCTGTGAAAGAGGAAGCACAGCTGTAATTGGATGTTCTCAATCTTTATAGCTACTTGTAGTATCAATGAAGCTTGATTATAGGCTGAATCTATAATTCTGGCAGCTGAAGGAAATATTTCACTGGATACAAAAACAGACATAAACCCTTGAAGGCCTTCCCCAGTGCCTTTTTAGTATGGGTTTGTAAACTTATTTCCTGCACTTGGGCAAGTATTTGTCTCATTATTTATAAAAATCATTGCAGTCCCATTGGGCTCCACATTCCAGCCAGTGCAGCCTCAAGGCTGCTTTGATATTCCACCTACAGCACACAACACCTCCAAGCAACTTCATTCCACATTGCCATGACAGGGAAGTGAGAGGGCAGAGTCCCCATGGAGCTTCAGCATCTTCCTTTGGCTCTTCCACTCCTGCTCAGGGACTTCAGCACTACACTGTCACTGCCAGAGCAAAGACAGAACATTTTACCCTCTGGTTAAGTATTTAGCAATTCTCATTCACCTTGTTAAATTTTTAATCAATAAGAAAACATGTTTTCCAACAGGTGCACACATGGTTTAAATAGATTTTGTGCTTGGGCACTGCAAACACATCTGGTAACCTTGTCTTTCTGGATCTCTTTGGGACTTCTGCAAACAGCACCTCAATTAAATGAAGGTTTTATAATATAAAAAACCCATTTCTCTTGTTTAGTTTCAGGGTTTTTTCCTGTATAAAAAAGGAAAGCAGATCATCAACCTTAACTTTTTAAACAGACACTTAAGGAGAGCTCTATTAACTGATCCACATGCTCCAATTACTGCACAGTTTTATATTCTCCTAAAGACTAGCTGAGACTTGTCTGGTGCATCATGGCAAAGTATGAGTTTATCTGACTCAACCATGTTGAAGCAACTCCTTAGGGTGGAAAAAAGAAAATGGGCTGGCGAGTTTAATTAAATGTAGACTTTTCTTAAGTCAACATAAAACAGTATTGCCCATCCCACCCTTTTCCTACTTGCTCCACACTGGTGCACATCTTTAATAAAATGAACACATGAGTATTTCTTGAATCCATTAAGGGTCTAAATTATAGTTTTTAGCTACAATGAATTATGGAATGAAATGCAATATTAGTTTGACAAAATAAAGTCCTTTTTTTTTTAAATTAACACTAGGGCTGAATGAAATCAAGTATTACATTTCTAACAAAATTGTTTTCTAACAAAAAAATTAATGGCACAATTTTATAATATTTCTGGCATGACATCAATTTTTTTAAAAGTTTATCACACCAAACCATGCTTGAAAGTGTTCAATTCTATCCCTGCTTTACAACAAAATCCTTGAATTAATAAATCTTAAAAACAGGGAAGAGAAAACAAGTAGACAATTGCTTTTCTAAGTACTGTTTTCTCTGAAGTTTCTTTATCCTCTTTCTTCCCTCAGTAGTGAATACACCTGGGGAAGTGATGGCTCCTAACGTTTTCCTCAATACCGAGGGTTGGAAATTAGAACCGTTCACATCTGTGTTAACAAGAAAATCACTTTCCACCAGCCTCCACTCCACCTTACCCAGAGGAATTCCTCTTATCTTTTTCACTTAAAAATGAGTTGCTTTCAGCTATAATTTTTTTTATTGCATGCTTCCCCCTGCCTTTCTTTCCTTGAAGCTTGAAACACTAACACAGAGACCTCAGCAGTTTAAATGCATTACACGCGTTTCTGATATTAACATTAGTTTTGCCTACAACACCCAGTGGAAGGTCATAAATTACTTATAAACACAGTTAGATCAGCAGGGCAGGAACAAATGGAAAATAATCCTCTATTTAAATGGCAGATTGAGGGGCAGCATTGAGTAGCATTCCTGTAAATCCTGTAACAGCGCTAACTCCCAACACAGGATAAATGGTTTCTCTGAACACAAAAGCTCACAGGGACAGATGGCCACCACCAAAACAAGTGAGATCAAAGCACTTGAGGAAAGCCGCAGCGCCTGCCAAAAAAAAAAAAAAAAATTCCATCGTGTCCTTGGTGCCGCAGGCTCACAGCCAGCTTCAACCACGGTAAACCTTTAGGAAGGAGAACTCCCCATCCTTAGGGCAACCCTTACCCTCACAGGCTGGGTACAGAAGACACGGACTGAGGTGGGGGTGACCTCAGAGAGTGGGGGGGGGCAGCAGAAACCTGATTTGCCTCAGGAAAGACACTCTCCTGCCCTCAGCGCCGCCGTCCCCGGGGCCACTCTCCTGCCCCCGGGGCCACCATCCCCAGGGCCACTTTCCTGCCCTCACGGTGCCCAGCGCTCCCTCAGCGCCGAGGCTTTCAAGGGAACGGCGCGCGGCTCTCCCGCCCCGCCCGGCCGGCCCTGATTGGCTGCGATGAGAAGGGCGGGGCCAAACCGCAGAGTGACGTGTCAGCCGGGCGGGTCACGTGGGCGCGCCCTCCCGGTGCGCTCGGGGGCAGCAGGATCCGGCCGCCGGCACCACCGCCCCCTGCCCTGCCCCGCCTTCCCCGCGCTGTCGGCGGCCCCGCTTGCGCCAGCAGGAGCCCGGCCAGTGCCGCTCGCAGCCCCGCACTAAGGGGTGGGCAGCCGGCTGCAGCGTTCGGCCAGGTCAGTGCACGCCGCTGGCCGAGGGGGCGCGGGGCCAGCGGGAGTGCTGTAGGGGGGTGTGGTGGCGACGGCGGCAAGGGGTGGTCGGTGCGCGCTCCGGAGGTCTTGGTGGCTGGAGGAGGTCGGGTCGCGCTGCGGTGCCGGGAGAGCGCTGGGGCAGCGGCGCCGCGCTCTCTGAGGAAGGTACCGGGGGAATGGCGCGGGGAAGCGGCGGTGCTTGGCCCTCGGGAAAAGCGGGTAGAGCAGAGCTCCCCCGCCGTGCGCAGGCAGCCGCAAGCCGCCCCCGAGCCCCCCGTGCCTCTCGGAGCCCCCCTGCGCCTGCCCCCGCTCCGCGCACTCCCCACGCCTCCCTCAGCCCCGCCCCGGGCCCGCGGCTGTCGAGGAACGGGCCCGCCCCCCCTGGCTCTTCCCGCGCTCCCATTGGCGGCGGCGGGGCGGGCGGGGCCGCGGCCGCGGTCACGTGTTGGCGGGGGGCAGCTGGAACCGGTTGGGGCCGCGCCGCCCCCTCCCCACCCCCGTCAGCGGCCCCGGGCGGTGGCCCCGGCAGGAGGGACAGGGAGCCCGGGCTTTGCCGTTCGCAGCTCCGCACAAAGCGAGAGGGGACCGGGAGCGCCGCTCCGCTCCGGCAGGTCAGTCGGCGCCGCCGGCCGCGTGTGGCGGTGGCGCCGCGCGGTGGCGGAGGGGGCGGTCGGCGCAGGGGGCGGTCGGCGCGGCTGAGCGGGGTCTGTCAGAGCCTGTGCGGAGCGGGCGCTGAGGGAGCGCTGTGTTATCGGAGAGAACGTGCGGGAGGAGCGCCTCGTCCGGGCACCGGGACGTCACCTCAGGTTCCTGAGAGGCGGGAAGAGCGCGGTTCCGTGCGCCCGGGGGCGGCCGCGGTGCTGCCCAGCCCGGGGCTGGGTGCCGTGCCGGGAGGGCTGCGGGCGCATCGCGCCGGCCGGCCGGGCCCTGGCTGTCCCCCGGTGGGCGGCGGGGCGGGGAGCGGGGGGCCTGCAGCTCTGTTTGTTTACGTCGCCGCCTAAAGCTCTGGCCCGGGGCGGTCCCGCTGCTGCCGCATTATGCAAGCGGTCGGGCCGGGGCGGGCCCGGGGACGTGGCGCGCCGCCTCCCGGCCGGGCTCCCGCCGCGGGCGGTGCCGTGCGGGGCGCCCGGAGCCCGCGGTCCGTGTCCGAGCGGGGCACGCTGCAGCGCCGCTGGGCTCTGCCGGGCGTGGGGTGTGCGCTGTGCTGCTCTTTGTCTCGGCTCTGCGCTAGAGGAACGCAGCGGCGGTGCTGCCGGCTCCAGGATTGATGTTACTGATCGCATAGGAGCTGGTGAGGCAGCTCTAGATTAAGCTGGACTTTAAAAATTCATCTGTTATCTGCACCCTAACCGGGCACAGATTCTTTCTTTCATTATTCTCTTTTTCTCTTTAATAGCTTGTCTTGTTAGTATTGATATTTTAATTTGTCAGAGCATGCAGTATTAGAGGGAGGTTAACCTTGAATATATTTTAAATGTTAATGGTAGGGTGAAATAGTTGATAAGTGGAATTATTTTTTATCATATATATTTCCATTCCAGCACTGCTTCCTGTAAAATAACAGGAAAATGTTATATAAAATGTTATATAAAATGTTAAAAAATTAGGAGAATGCCGTTGATTTTGAATAGACACTGGTAGCCTAAGCTGCCATGTAATTAGTCTTTCAGTAAAGCACGTAGCCTTTCAACAGAACGGATCCAGGCTTTGGAAACCTGTTAAAAAAGTGGTTTGTTGGGAGCTGTGGGGAGCATTATACATGTTATTTGTCCAAGTCATTCCTAAGCGAGGAATGTTAGTGTGATCACAGAGAGCTAAATTACTCCCTGCCTAAGATCTTGTCAGCTGTATGTTAGTAATAAGCAACAGTTCACAAAAGAGGAATCAGACTGATGCTGCTCTGTCTCACTGACAAGCGTGCCCCAGCTGTTTCCTGTCTGCTTCAAGAACTTCGCCAAACTGCTGTGGCATAGCTGAGGCGGAAGGGTCTGTCACATGGACAGGTATTTGCCAAATGCTGAAGCAGTTAACTTGTTACTTAAAACAAAGCAGATACCTTGTGGATGAGCAGAGGGAACCGCGGCTGATGTAGCCCCTCACATGGGGAGCTAAATTGATACTGAAAATGTAATCCTTAAGATATTTTTCTCACTTGCTGTGTATTATTGTGATGCAATTTCAGAGGTGTCATTTGGACTTTGCTGTTTTCTAAATGTCAGCATAAGGCTGTTGGTAAAATTTCAGCCTTTGAATCAGAACAGCATGTCCAGATCTTCTGTGCAAGTTTGTTTGCTGTCCAGTGTTAGCACTGCAATGCAGGAGGAGAGACCTGCTGAGTTTGTCCTTGCTCCTGCAGTCAAGGTGCAGTGGGGGGGAGAGGAGGGGGCAGGAAGATCCCTCTTGTTTGGTTGAACATGAAGGAGTTGATGCTGTAATGCTGCTTCTAAAAATTCTCTCCCAGTTGTTAAAGGGATGCCCTGACTAATATATCCTCTGACGCTGTTCTAAAACCCAGGTGTTGTCAGCTGCTGTTACATAATTTTCTTGCATGTCTAATTTGTTGCTTTAGATGTATTCTGTAATATCTGATACCTCATTAGGACCAACCACAAGCAACAAAATCTGTTCATCATACTACAGGGTTAACCAGATACCACTTTGTATCTTTGCAATGTCACAGTGTGTGTATTAGGCTCATGTCCCTTTGTTCAGCACAGCAGTAGATCTGATGCATGGTGGATTTTCTATTGCTGTGTGTAGCACATCTTTTAAGAAGGTAAAATTTGAGCACAATATCTTCTCCCACAGGCTGGGCTGTGTTCAAATTCATGGTTTATGAGGGAGGTTGTAAGGGGTGCTCTGTGTCAGCCCCAGTGCTCCCAGTGTGTCTTCCCAGCTGTCAGATGACTTGGCTGGGACTGTGGCACCTTTCCCCTGCTTCAGTGTGGAGTTGGACTCTCCTGGGTGTTGATACGACTTCTCTTAAGGTGGAAAGTGTCAGCTCAAAATGACAAAAATAAAACCAAAAATACTCCAGTGTTCTCATCCTTGCTGATTTTTTTTTTAATATGCAATAAATGGAGAGATATTTTGAAATAATTGAGCATGTTTACTTTTAGGATTGTGCACTTCCAGGCCTGTGCACCAGGATCTGTGATGAAATGTGTGCTAGCATTATGAAAGAGCCTGTTTGTGCGCAGGAGGTGCTTGTGGGTTGGCCTTGGCTGTGTGCCAGTTGCCCACCAAGCAGCTCTGTCACTGCTCTCCTCAGGGGAAGGAGGGGGAAAAAGCCTCAGGGGTCAAGGTAGAAGCAGTTAATACAACAGAAATAATTTCTACAGGAGCAAGGGGAAACAGAAGATTTTATGATTTTATTCTCTGTTTCACCATTAGGGAAGCAGGGCTTCCATATGGATAGGAGCTTCTCTGGAAGGCAAAGATCTTAAATGATGAACACCCTTCTTTCTTGGTTTTTTTTTGGTTTTTTTTGGTTTTTTTTTTAATTTCTCTGTCTCTGAGCTGATGTCGTATGACCAGGAATGTGCCTTTGGTCAGTCTGGGTCACTGTCCTGGCTGTGTCTCCTCCCAGGATGTTGCCCACCCTCAGCCTCCTGGTGATAGTGGGGAATGTTGGAGAGACAGCAGTGATGCTGTGTGAGCACAGCTGAAACTCTGGGTGTTATCCACACCTTTCTAGCTGCCAGTACAAAGCACAGCTCTGTGAGGGCTGTTGTGGGGAAAATTAACTCCCTCTCGGCCAGACCCAGTACAATGGGCTTCGTTTTTCTGCAGCTAAATAAGCAAATTCGGTAATAGAGCAGGCAGAAGTAATCTGGCACTAAATATCAGATGTTGGAAAGTACTAAAATGCATTCCAAGAATTTCGTGGTGCCTGTGTACTTAATTGTCTAATTACCTTTGAAAAAACTCATTAAGTATCTATAAAATTTATTAGTTTAAAAAAGACCCCCAGCCATTGAAATGGTACTTTGTGAGCTGTATTTTTTAATCTCATTGGAAAAATCCGTGCTACATATTATCCTGTCATTTTAAAATATGATTTTACCCAAGAGAGTTTTGGGTTGAGAGCTTTCCATCAGAATTTTTTACTTTTAGTTCATTAGATAGACATTGGTGGCTTTTTGTGGGGAGAGAAGGGGAGAAATGTGACACTTTGGCGGGAGTCTGATACTTTTTTGCTTTCTTACCAGCATGTTGCCAAAGTCTGATTATTCATAATGGATATGCTAAGTGTAACCAGCCATTCTGTAGCCCTTACAGTCAACTTAGAGTTGATAAAATCAGCTTTTCATTCAGGTCTGTCAAGGTAGTTGCTTGAAGTATTTTCTGCCCTCTGTCCATGCCACAAAAGCCCTCTGTCCATGCAACAAAGTTCAAGGCCTTCAGGCTTGTAAGTCTCCACACTTAAAAAAAAAAATCCCATTGTACTTCAAGCCTGCCCTTGGACCACTAGAATCAAAGCCTCAAAACCTGTTCAAGTTGCTATTAAAAATGTTGGTTGTAATGAGTGGAGAGCAGCCAACCTGGCTGCACGGCTGCTGTGAATTTTTATGACTCTGGAATTTGTTCAGTGTTTGTCAGATAGACTGTTATATTCTATGATTGCCCCAGATTACCTGGTGTGTATTTAGCTAATCCTGAAAAAGCATATAAGACATGGTACAGCAAGCAGCCAGCACCTCTTAAATCATATTGGAAAGGTTAGGGAGGTTAAGGGTGGGGCAGAATAATCGACTAGGGCTGAAGGCTTGTGAAGGGTTTTAATATATCACCAGACCTGTAAGCTAGAAGGTTCAAATTCAAGACTTGAATTACTAAATCAAGTCCCTGTCCTGGTATATTTCTAGCTACAACCAAAAAATATTTTGGTCTTTCCCATCCAGGATGATATTTATTACCTCATTTCGGAGGAAATCTATGATACTTTGTGACGCTTTAATAGTTGATTGTATTGTCATCTTTTTTTTTTAACCTGCATTTCCTAGAAATCCTCTTTTAGAATCAGGAAGAAGAGAGTTTGGATTTCCTATTCTTTTCTTCCTATTAATGTTTCATGTTGGGTTTTTTTTTTTTTTTTTTTAGTGAAGTGCTGATAAGTGTCTACCTGTGTGATTTGTCTTTCCCATGAGGAGAACTGAGATCAAGTGTTCATTGCTTTCTTGCATGTGGTTGTCGTCTATAAAAGCTGACCAAAGGAAGAGGAGCAATTGTTTGCACCCAGGTTAGCATCTGAATTCCTGTTGCTGCAGCAGATGTGAATTCAGCTTTATTCCTTTTGGACTCAGAGGTTGTTTAAAAAGGGCTGTTGCACAAGGATTTACAAACTAGAAAGTTTGTAAATCAGCTCAATTGATTTTATTAATATTTGCTGATTAGGAAATATTTATCATTTTTAATGGAGCTCTTCTAATTTGCTTCAGTTCCCCATAGCAGTTATGATGTGACCCCTCTGAGCTGAAAATTCTTTGCATTCACCTGAAAGTCCATCATTACAGGAGTGGGGAGCAAAAGAGGATTTTTGTTAATTCTTTGCCAGCTTCTTTGGTTAAGCAGCTCTGAAAATCTGAAGGAAGGAACATCCTGTTTCAAAGATGCCTGACACTTAGAGGTCAAAGGATTTGATTGTTAAAGCTTTTCATTCCCCTTTGTGAATTAAATTGTTATCTCTTTTCAGGAACCATCAGTAACTGGACAGCTAAACTTAGGTTGTTTGGTTTTTTCCCCTCCCCCTGCAGTAAAATGTTTTTGTATCATGTCTTGAAAACACGGGCTGCTTTTGTAAGTGCATTATAATATACCACAGAGGTTTGATTCCCTAACAAAAAGCAGACCTCGTTTTTCCTTGCTGTGTGTTTGCATTCAGTGCTCTGCTAGAAAAGATGTTTTTTTTCAGAATGAGGGGTGGTGCTTTGACCCTAAATGTAAGAGCTATACCTGTGCCTGCAGTTCTGCTAGAAAAAAACATGCTCTTGCCTGGTGAAGTGGAATTTTTCTTCTCTTCATACACAACCCTTGGGTAGGCTGAGTAGGTTTTTGAGATAAAATGCATTTTGGGTAGAATTTTGGCAATTTTACAAAGTCAGTTTATCAAAACCTCCTTACAACTGGCTACTCCTATATAGAAGAGTAAAATTATTTTACTAGGCAGTTTAGAAAAGCCCACACCTGTCTGGAAAGTAGGTACATAGAATTTTTACAACATAGGCTAAAAGCTTTATAGACTTAGGAGGATTTTGGATTATTCTCTAGGAACAATTGAGTAGTTAGTTAACTTGCAGTTTTTTTTTTTTTTTTTTTTTTTTTTTTTTTTTTTTTTTTGGTTGTCTGTTTGTTTGCAAGCCAAAAGCATATTCTTACTTTGGGGAACGGGGCGCACATACCAGCTTTCACTTTCCTGCTTGACTTTTGCAAGGCATTTTTGCCTACTTCATTTCCCCTTTGGCTCCTCTGCCCTTTCAGTTAAAGGCTGTCCAAACAGGCATTTGGGGAGCACAGCCAAGCCCCTGGCTACTTGGTGTCATCATAAATGCGCACTAGTAATTTATATTCTCTGCATTACACTGAGATTTTTTTTGTCACCTTAGACCAGGTTTGTGAGTCCAGGCTTAGTTTCAACACTGAAATGTGCTGTGCTTCTCTGTCTATAAATAACTGCTAAAACCAGTGCTAGAATGTGTCACTTAACATACACAGGTGAGAAAGTTCCTAAAGGGCATGCCCTTCATGGAATTCCTGTTTATCAGCTTTGCTTATTTCTAGCTTCAGGAGTCTGGGATTTTATCATTTGCAGAATGATAAAATTTGTGAAAGGCAAATGCAGAATTGGAATATGTGAGCAGAAACCTTTATATGTTTACTGTTTTTTTTGCTCTCGTTTTATTACTGAAAATTCATCTTCCTTGACATGAAGAGGGAAAATAAGGGAGGAGAAAAAGGAATGTAAAGGCAGCTGTAGTTACAGTAGGAGTAGAGGAGGAGAGTTAGAATTGAGAGGAGGAGGAGGAGAAAATCCAGAAGAAACAGTTCTGAAGGTTCAATACTTGCAATAACATTCTAAATGCCCACAAAGAATGAGGGTTGATGATGAGCTTCTTTCTCCCCTCCTATTTGCTATCTGTCTTTTGCTTTCAAGGCATATTTAACTGCCCTGTGCCCTTTGAAGGCAAGGGCTTCCCCTCACAGTAGTAGAGCTAATGAAAGGCAAATTTTTCTTCAGTGTTGTTAGTTCTTTCTGATGTCGTTATTAAAAGATTGCTGAGCAAGGTTGTACTGAAAGTGCTATTTGTCCTGTTCAAAAATAGCAATAGTAACATTCTACTTCCTTGGTCAAAAAAAACCAACAAAGCAACCAAACAAAACACAGAACAAAAAGCCCCCCACAGCAATGTAGAGAACTGGATTAATTAAAACCATTGCAAAATTCATTCTGCTCATAATTGGTACAATTATTTTGTAGCCCATGTCCGGATAGATACACTTGGGTGATGACAGTCTAGCAGCATCCATATGTGGACTTTACTATGACTGCTGCTTTTGCAAATAACATAGAACGATGTGATATATCAATAGTGTTTCTGCTGTAATGGGGAAAATGGGCTTCTGCCAGTTTTTTTTCAGTCAAGGTGTTGTGCATTGGAGGAGAAAATTGGGGCAGAGTCAGTCCTCCAGCTGCAGTCGTGGCTAAAGGCAGTCTCTTCCTGCTGGGCTGCTTTGAAGGCTGCTTGGTGCTTCCAGTTGCTCCTGGTGCTTCCTGTGAAAGCCTGGAAGTGGGGGAGCAGGGGGATGGACAAGTGACAGCAGAGAGCTGTCATCTCTTATGGGTTGTTCCCATTTTCCTTCAGGGTGGTTGTGCTTCTCAGTGGAAACTTCCTTGTGCTTTGTAGAGGATGCTGAAGAATAGCACTGATGAGACAGAAGTTACTGTTTGCCAAGGGTCCTAATCTTAAATCTCTTAAAACCTTCCAGTGGCTTCCTTGGAAGCAAAATTAGTCAGAAAGAGAGTTTTGAAAAATCTCTGCTGAAGACTGATAAATGCTGCAGGACACCGATACTTGCATATGGTATTTGATTTAGTGGTCTTTTTCTTATGCCAGTGTTGCAGCTGGATGCTGTTTTCTGGGTCTGCAGCTGCTTTTAAAGAGCTTATTACTTCTACTGCTCACTCAGGCAGTAATATCACAAGTGGCTTGCTTCCCTGTAAGTGG
Source organism: Emberiza elegans (assembly GCA_024865655.1). Classification (NCBI taxonomy): domain Eukaryota; kingdom Metazoa; phylum Chordata; class Aves; order Passeriformes; family Fringillidae; genus Emberiza; species Emberiza elegans. The sequence continues at coordinate 4,479,452 of JALJVW010003752.1, forward strand.
TGGGATTTCTGTTTCCTCTTACTTAGAGCAGCAACAAATGTGGTGATTGTTCCTCAAATTAGTTCTCCTTCTTCTCACTATAGGAGATTTCAACAATCCCAAGACAAACGCTCTGCAGAAATGACTTCTTGTCAAGTCACTTTTGAAGTAAGAGGACCATCAGCACCAGGTACTCAAATCATACTTTCTCCTTTCTGTATGGTGTAGGAGAAAACTTAATGGAGGAGTGTTCAAAGGCTGTCTTGTCTGTTTTCCTCAGAGATAAAAGAACATATTAGATCAAATATCAAGATGATAAATCATTGTAAAATATATTAAGACATTTCACCAATGAATTTGAAAATGAGAGTTGGGAAATAAATTTTACCTTTTTCTCCAAACAAATATTTCATAATGTGCTAGGGATTTTGATGCTAACTGAAATGGTTTTGATTGGTTTAAAATCTTCTTTCTTTAGTACCTTTTTATTCCATGGAAACAAGCATTTGCATTCTGACTCATGATACTTATGCACACATTGGTGTGTTTGTTCTGTTTTTTATTCTCTCTGCATCCCTGTTGCAAGTTCTCACAAGATGTGACCTCTATCAGAAGTTACAGACAGAATATACAGCTTAATTCAGTATTCTGTCTATGCAAAGAAAAAAAAAGTGTAAAATAACTTCTGTTACCCAAATGAGGAACACAAGGTATCACATCAGGTGGAACATGAAAATCTGGTATGGATTAATCGTGCATATTACATTGACCTTCATTTTCAGGAATTTGGAAGGAAGGAGTTGTGTTTAACCACAGCTGGTAACTGAGGTCCACACAACTGCTCCCAGCCGTGTTCCTTCTCAGCTTCTTCCTTCCCAGCCCCCTCTCTGATAGGGAGAGAACAGAAAAGGCCTTGATGCTGTGAGCACTGCCCAGAAGTAACTGAAATATCCTTCTGTTATCAGCACTGCTTCCAGGACAAATTCAAAACACAGCCCCTGCTAGCTGTTGTGAAGAAAATTAACTCTACCCCAGCCAAAACCAGCACAGAAGTTACACCAAAAAAGTAATTGACTGTTGCCTAACAGAAGCAGATGAATGTGGGAGCAGATTGGCAAAATTCCTGTGCCAGGCCAATACCAGATGGCAGAAGTGTCTCCTGTAGTTGTAGGGGAAGAAAATGATAAAACATTGTACAGGTTTTGACATCTGCCCTGTGTTAGACCTCTTCCGTGTTTCTCCCTTGTGATTTGGGAACTGAAAACTGCTACTCAATGTCAGCATAAAGCTGTTAGTGAGGAGTAGAGTTTTCTGTAGCATTCTGGGGAAAATTTTAGAACTTTAGAGTAAATTGACGTTAGCTCAAAACCTGTGTAGCTGCACCATGGGGTATTGCAAGCTGTGCTCTCTTTGTCCTGTTTGCACAGTTGCTTCCACAGCTGTGGTGGCACTGTCACTAGCAAAGCTGACTTTGGATGTATAACTTCTTCCTGTGCTAATATCATCTGCAAAAAAAGTAGGATTAGTGAGAACCAGATCCTGCCTCAATGGCTGCTCACAAAGAATTGTCTGGAAATACAGCATAAAGAGATGACACAAAAGGGTGCTTCTGCTTATGGCAACATTGATATTGTGGGGGTTTTTGTTATTATTGCTGGATCAGTGAGGCTGTTGCAAGCTTTGAGTTGGGGCAGAAGGCTTAAATTAACCTTCTTTGCTGCAGTTGCTGAAGGAGCTCTGCCAGGATCAGCCTTGAATTCCATGACAAGGAGAGGGGAGAAGCTGAGCTTGAAATGCAAACCCAACCCAAACCCCACTGAGTTCAGAATTCCCGATGGGGAGGCAGTTTGCCCGGCAATTCCCTTTGGCTTTACTGAGATAATTAAGGCAGTGTTTTATAAATCCTAATTCGGCCTCGGTGCCATTGTTGAAGGGAGTTTAGGGTGGCTGCGCATCCTATTCAAGCATTGCCTTTTGTGTGTGGTGCCTTACTGAGTTCACATTTTGTTTAAAATAGGAGCCCAGAGAACTCTTTCAGCTGGCACCTGTTAAGAGAAATACAATTAGATGGCACTTCAAGGTTGGCTGTGTGTACAGGAAGGTGTATTAAGTACTGCTGTTTTAAACGGATGTTAAAAGATTTTTAGCTTTTTTTTAGTATTTCCACTCAGAAATTCTACCTGTGTGGTGTTCAGGTGGTCTTCCCTCCCCACTTTATCTTCTCCCTGCAAAAACAAATCATCGTGTGCCTCAGGATAGGTTGGAAAAGGGAAAGCTGACATAGGCAATAGGATAATAAATATACTCATAATGTGGATTTTTGTCTGCACTTGTATGCTTACAGTGAACATCCAGAAAGCTCAGGCTTTTTTTTTTTTTTTAATGAATTGCAGCAAAATATTAAAAAACCCCAAACTGCTGGAGTTCAAGGTGTTACGTAAAGTTTTTTTCACTAAGCTGCTTTCAGAGAAATGTCTTACTTTTTGCCTTCTGTAGATTTTTTCCAGCCCCTGGGTATGCAGATGTTTCTTTCATAAGCAGGCCTGTGGTATCCCTTATTAGTTTAACTGGAGAAAAGGGACACAATTTTAGAGACAAAAGGGCATCCTCAAAACTGTAACTGTGTATTTGAAGTGTCAACTGTTATTTGTGGCTTAGGAAGAGGTGGTGTACTACAGCTGGTCTACTTTGTATCTTGGGATTATTGTGTCCCCCACAGTACTCATTTTGAGAACAGGAAATAAGTCAGAGATGCTTGTATCATTCTTTTGTGGTGCCTAACTGTACTTTAAAACTCTGTATTTTCTCATTCTGCAACAGCTTTTTATTATGTCTAAAAATCTTGTTGAAACCCCTTGAGAGCAAAATACTAATTTGTTCTTTCCATTAGTATTTATCCTTGTTGTTCTTACAGTCAGATACATACAGGTTTTATATTTAAAACAAGGGTAATTTGCAGTGGTCACTTGGGACATCCCAGAATTAAATATACTGTTGTGACCTTTTGGGTTCTGTATGTATGTATGCATTAAGATAAGTGTGACAATTTTATGTGGGTTTTTTGTGTAACAATGTTATGCTTTGATACCTAGTAAAAACTGAAAGCATAGCAGCAAAATTAACTTTATTTCTTTTGGGAATCAAATTAATTGGGTATGTTGCCTTGGGAATAATGCTAGCAACTTCCTGTTTGCCTGTGCTTTCTACATTGTTGGTATGAATTTGAGGGAATATGGACATACATTAAAAAATACAGAGTATGGGGAAATAACCATGTTCTTTTGAGATTAAACATTTTACTGCTTTAATTAAACATTTGCCTGCTGCATTCCCAGAGATGTTTTGAACACTATTCCTTAAGAATGGTTTGGAAGCCGACCCTTTTAAGGGTTGGCATTAGTCCCTCTCTCAGGTCCTTGGGATGGTGAAGAAAATGCTGTTGTAGTTTTGGATGGGTAAGATTCCTTTCTGGCCAGGAAGGATCTTAGATGAGTGATTCTGGTGTATATATTTAAAATACTTGAAAGTTTGACTGTGGCTGTACTTTTTAATGCCATCTAGTCTGAAGTAATGATGATTGTGGGGTTTTTTCTGTTTGGATTTTTTAGGAGAGGTTTTTGCAATATGTGGGAGCTGCAGTGCTTTGGGAAATTGGAATCCTCAGCTTGCAGTGGTCCTCCAGACTCCAGATGAGTAAGTTGGTTTTGATTTTTGGTTTTTTGGGGGGATTTTTTTCTTCAGTTTTGAATTTTTTTTACTTATGCCATTTGAAGTAGCTGGAGTTCTGGAGCAACAAATTTATTCTGTCTTTGAGTTTGTAAACTCCTGAGCTGCATATACTTAGTAGAACTCCAGAATTTCTTGGGTTGTCCCTGAGCACTGTGAACGCTTAGGAATATGTTTAAGGAAATACAAAACTTGGGTGTGCTTTTCTAGTTACAGATGATGCTTCTGCTGTTTTGGTTGGCATTTCAGTAGTTTAGCTTTAGATACTTGGAGTAAGAAACTGCCTTGGGGCAATTCTCAGTCCCATGGCTGTGCAGCAACTTATAGGAGATGTATAGGATAAAAAGAAAGTAAAGACTATAAAAAAAGTTATTATTGTGCTAGAAAGTGATAGGAAAGAGATTATTTAAACTGAGAGTTGCATTGAAATTCTTAAGGGGGAAGGGATGTACGTATAAGCATGAGTCTACATTAAAAAAGCTTAAATGCAGTGGAAAAATTCAGTATTTTCTTAAAATAGTGCCAGCTTATGGCAGCTCTGTGGTGAAGGAAAAAAAGGTTTGCAGGCTGTGTCTGTAATTCTGTTAGTGACTGGCTGTGTGATCTTGGATGAGTCTCTGAATCACTTCACCATGTTTTCCCCATCTGTTCAATGGGAATGAGAATTCTTGCTCTCTTAGAGCATTTCAGATCTGTCAATCAAAAAGTTCAGTTTAATTTCTAAGTACATCTCATGTTCTGTGCATGTTTGGCTGAGGAACTTTGTAACAACTTTCCTTGCAACAATACACTAGACTTTATTGTAGAATATTACTTATACATGTGTCTGAGGTGGCTGTTTGGCTGTATTTAGAAACTTATTTTTCGGTTGGCTGTTTTCTTTTTTTCTTCACAGTATATTTGAGAAAAGATGGAAAACTACTGTAGAGCTTCCTAGAGGAGTTCCTGTTCAGTATCGGTATTTTAAAGGATACTTTCTAGAACCTAAGGTATGTACAACCTTGTCTACTTGAAGTTGGCTCATCCTTAGGAAAAATTCCCATATTTGAAATAAAAAAAGGATTTCCTGAGTTAAACATGAGATTTTTTTAGAAATAAGTCTTGAATTGCTACATGTGAAACACTAAAACATTTGTGGAAATACAGTTGACTTCTGGAAATACATGACCATATGCTCTTAACTGTAATTATATTCTCTTCTTTCTTTTATCAGTGTTAGTGTTCTAAAAATTTCAGTGGTAAGAAATTCCTGACATTATTTTAAAGCTTAAATAATATGGTGAAGTTCTTATAGTTAGAATATAGATGCATATGGACTTCAGTAGGGCATGGATCTCAAGTGATGCATGGAAGGAATGTGATAGTATCTGATATCTATCCTGTATGATAGGATGGAAGCAAGTGATAGTAGGAGAAAAATGGTCCGTGTAGGAAGTGCATTAAAATTTTAAAAGTTTTTAATATTACTGCAGATTTGTTTTTGTGAAGCATGAGAAGTATTAACCAGACTTTGTGCTGCATAATTAACATAAGTTAATGTCTTGAAGTGAAAAGGTGAAACAAGGGATGAGGCATCCCATTGTTTTCTGTATGTTTGTATATAGGTATTTGCACGACTTGGAGGGGAAAAAAAGAGCCAAGAGACAGAGACAGATGTGTTTTTACAGGTATTGATGTCAAAGTTGCATATGACTTAAAGTTACATAAATTAGAGTTGAATGTATGTGACGGTGTACTGGTTTGTAAACATTGCACTAGAGCAGGGGGAAGTTCTTCTGATGGGAAGAGGTTGCATCCAGGAAAAAGCTGGGCTAAGTTGGGAAAATAAGCAGCTACTCTTGAACTGTTTTTCATAATAACAAGTAATAACCTTAAGAAATTTAATGCTGCCTTTGCTGTCTTTCTTATTCTATTAATATCCTGTAGCTATTCACCCTGGGCTTTAGTTCCTCATGCAAAGGAGTTACAGAACCATCTCATCAATACCTTTTAAAAATTTCAAAATTACTGTCTAGAGCATGTAACTTTTTGTCAGCCTTTTTTAACTAAAACCACCACATTTGATGGAGGTATGATTTCAGTGAAGGGTTCTAATTTCAAATGAAACACAGTTCTGTTTTTTTCATTAGAGCATGTGAAATAGTCTGGTCAGAAACTGGTATTTAAATTAGTACTTTGATGCAAAAAAGGGAAGGCCAGTAATAGATTTCTTTTGCTGAGGTCAAACTGAGGCTGAAAGTAGATTAATTCTTGCAGTTCAGCAGCTCTGATGGGACTCTTACTTTTTTTTTTTGCAAATGACCAGAAGTTTAAATGCCCAGAATTTTAAATATAAGCAAATGTAACACACTCAAAAAGCAGAGTTAGTGAGCAGAGACTGAACCATGGTTGATAGACAATACAATTTCTGTTTCACCATTTGCAAAAGTTTACCCTCTGTATTGGTGAGTGTGTTTCTTTGAGTAGGTGCTCTGTATCTGCACACTTATGCACCGTGTGATGCAGGGTCTGCCAAGGTAAGTATGAATTTATTGCAATACCAGCATAAAGAGCAGGAGAAAAGGAAACCACCCTACAAAAAAAAGTATGTGAATTCCTGGGGTGCAGGGTTGTCACCTTAGTGGTGTCTAACTTGTAGCTGTTAAATGCACAGGACTTTACTTCTTATAAAATAAAGTCTTTTGAAGGAAAGAAATCTAGGTACAATGTAGTTTTCTTCCTCTTTTTGTAAACCTCTTGCAGAACAATGAAAAAGTAACAGGAATATCATGTACAGTATAGTGCAAGTGAGACAGTACATGGAGAACTTTAGCATTAAGGAAATGCTGATAAGGAAAATATACTTTTAAGTTGAATTATTCTGCCTATTTTTATTTCAGAATTTTTTTCACTAGGCATTGCATGTGATTAATCTCCTAAATTTGACAAGCTGGCAGTATATAATCTCTGACACTTTTTAAAAAATCAATTTTGTGTATTAAAACGATAGTGTAATCCTATCTATATGTTCAAGTCTGAATATATGAATTTGACGTCACATAATTAGTAAATCATGCTGAGGAGAGATCCACCTGAAGTTAGCAACTGCTACAGCAACTGCAACAGTGAAGATGCTTGAGTTCAACATGGTGGCAAAGATGGTGTTGATACATGTTTACACAGAGAAATGGTAGTTCCTGGATTACCCACAGTAGTGCTACAGGCTAGATGTGAAAATAAATAGAATAATTGACATTTTATTAAAAAAAAAGTGATGTCTTTTTCTCGCCTCCCTTTAAGAAGATCATAATTTGATCTTAAAATTTTTTTACTTGAAGGAAAGTATGATGTAATGGAAAGTTTTGTTTATAGTGAAGCGTATTGCTGTTAACATAATTGTGGATATGTAAATAGAGCAGTCTTTTTAAAAAATACTCCATATATTGAAATTAGTAGAATTTTTGCATGAATACAAACATATATCCAAAGAACATTTTCCTATAAAATTGGTGTCAGGTCTTGGCTCCTGCATATCAAGAGATTTTACTGTGTTGCAAACATTTTAGTCTTAAGCATTTAAAAAGAAAAGTAAATACACACACTTGGATGAAATGAGACAGTAACTTAAACTATTTTGTTTGATGTTGTTCTTTCATTGTACATAGTCTGGGACCAGTGAGCTCCCTGTGAGGATCTTCCTGGGTTTTATTCTACACTCATTTTCTGTTTGTGGCTGTGGGTTGTGAGGGGCTTTGTGTGAGGCACACCAAAACTCCCTTGGCTGGAATTGGTCTTCTGTGCATCTTACATTTTAGAAGAACAATTTTACATGCCTTGTTTGCATGATGCATATTCGAACACCTTGGTATGGAACACACCTTAATCTGTTCAGCTGTGTTCTGTATTTGCTTTTAAAACTGTAAATAAACATGCAAGTTCAGGGTTACTTCTTTCAAGGCAAGTGTGAAATAATTAAGCTGTCTGTGCATGTAGCAGGACTTAAAAACTGGATTGGAGGACATTTTTCACACTTTCTGCTTAATTACAGAGGTTTCAAATTAGTTAGATTTACTTTTTTAAAGTGCAATTAAATAAATCCATTTAGTGCCTGGACTGTATTTATAAGGATGAAACTTAGACCTAGACTCAGTAATTAATGCCTTAGAAAAACTTTTTGTAGATTAAGAACCCGTGGTTGTCACAATAGTAACAAAGAAATTATTGTCTGCTGAGATGGCAGATTGTGTGTGAAACTGTTACTGGAAATACCAGAGCTATAAAATCTCTACTGAGCTCAGCATTTCCTGCCAGGTGACTTTTATGTGCTGCTGCCTTGGGAGTTGGATGTGATGGCTGAATGGGTTTAATTATTCAGTTTAGTGCTTAATTATTGTCTTCTACATGGTACAGAAATCCAGAGGGATTTTGGTCAGAAATGCAGTTTTAGCAATTAAGTCTAATTTAGCTGTTTCATATTATTGAAGTAGATTATTATTCTTGAAACATAGTTTTAATTAGTGAAGTGCACTTGGATGAATGTGTTTGTGTGGCGTTTTTAGGATTTGGTTTGGGTCCGCCCCCCCCCCCCAGTGCCTACTCTATTGTATTGTCTTAAAGCAGGAACCTTGGAACTGATCTCTAAATTACCATTTAAACATCTACAGAAGTGTTTTCATTATTTAATTGGACTGAGTACCCAGGCACTTCATGCAAATGGTGCATCTGCTTTGAACCTCAGAACCATTATCCATTATGCTAGATAGGCATTTTTCCCCTCATTTCAAAAGTGTCTAATGACTGCTGGGGAGGGAGGCCCCAGCTTCTCATAATGGAAAAAGATTTGATTTTTAAAGAAAGTTCTTGAATGTTCTTTAAAAACTTGAAAATTGAGTCAGATGTTCAGCTAATCAAGATCAAGCAACATAATATTTGTGTTGGCTTTTACAAAAAATAACAGTGTCTGTATTAGTAGAAAAAATAACCACACTGCCACTTATCTCAGTGTACTGGCCATGAGATGCTTGGTGTGACATTGGAATGGATGCCCTTTTAAGACTGTCCTCTAGAAACTCTCCTTTTAGGCAATGTTGCCATACTGTTAATATTGATGACACCTCATTTAGTTCTGCTGCTCAGATGTGGTCAGTATATGCCACAGAAATGACATTACTGTTTTGACCTCATTATAACAATGGCTTCTGTTACATGTAATTGAAACATTTTTTAAATGCCTCTAAGCTCAGAGAGGGTCTGAGCAGGGGTTGAGAGGGCTCTTAGTGATGTCTGTGCCTGTTCTCTGATCAATTGCCCTTTTTTTCCAGGTAGCTTTGCTTGGCTCTTCTTAGTATGGAAAGTGTTGAGGGTTCCTGGGATTAAATGCACAATCAGTCCATTGTATTTCTTTCAGGAGAGGAAATTGTGCTGAATGTTTCTGGCATGGTGTCCTTATTGTTGGGATAATGTTACTCAAATTCATTCATCATTTTAGAACCTAACTTTAGAATGGACAGTTACAGTAGTGTAAGAAATAAATTGATCTTTTCATACAATACATTGTGAGTTTTACAAAGAAAAACCTGTGCTTACCTTCTGAAGGAAACAGCTTAGGCCATGTTAGGAAGATTTGCATTGCCCAGGTTCACAAACTAAAGCTGTACACGTGTTCATGGGAGCTGCTGTTGGAGATCTTGCATGCCTGCATGGTGGGAGTAAATGGCAACCTCCCTGCTGACAAACATGGTTTGCAGCTTTAGAAACTGTCATTGTGACAGGCAGATGTGCTGTGAAAGAGGGGAAAGAAACTTCTCATTATTTCATTTCCTAGAAACCCTAAGTGTGGTCACTGTGGCAGCAGTGAGAAGTTGGGAGCTAAAACTGCCCCTTAACAGGAATAAACTGGAAGCAGTAATATAATTGTATTTATATTTTACATGCATTCTGTCTTTAAAACATTTGTGTTTTATTCTGACATGGCATTTAAGTGTGGATGCCTCTGAACTCATTAGGAACATTGCTTTAGCTGGGACTCACAGAGCAAAGCCATCCTACTGAGCTCCTGTTAAATGTTTGGTGTTTGCTTGCTGTTAACTCACCCAAAGGCTTGGGAGATTAAATGTGCTCAGTGTGTGTCAAGAAATCCCATCTGCATGTGAAGAATTTGGGTGAGCTGTAATGGAGCAAAGCATTTTGGTGCTGTGTAATTACACTGCTGAGTCTGAAGCTTGTCTGGATGTCCCTGTGGGTCTGAAATCTCTTTAAACAAGAACCTGAACTACTGGGATGAGCTGGCGTGAAAGTTTCCATGTTTTTGGCAATAGTGGCAATTTTTTTTGGAAATAAGAGTTACTTAGGCCCCAAAACATCAAAATTACATATTGCAGCTATTTGATAGTGGTTTCTACATCTGATAATAACAACTGTGCCATGCTAGGGGAACCTTCTCAGGGTGGCTGAACTGGTAATCAGGCGTGTTCTCTCTGTTGTTAAGTTGTGGTTACCTAAAATCTTTTACCTAGAAAGCTATTTCAAAGTTAAATTGTTCTGAAAGAAGAGTTTGTGTTACTGTTCTGGTTATTTGAGTCTTGGCTATGTTTGTCAACAAATGTATTCTTTTGGTGGACAATATTTTCTTTTTAATGGAAGTATCTAATTTATCCTGCTCAAGCTGGAATAGCCTGCAGGGTCTTCATTGCTGGCTGATTGGATCAATTATTTATGTTTTAATTAGATGATAAATAACTTGCTTTCCAGTACCACAACTAAAATAACTGTGTTTTATAGTCTTTGAATTTAGCAAGGCAAATTTTGAAGGAGAACTCACCCCTGCAACTGCTATGTGCATGAGTAGGTGCTGAGTGCTGTTTGGAATTAGAGGTCTGGGGTATGTTTTTCATAAACTGTTGCTGTAGCTTGAGAACAAAGTGAGCACTCTTAATGAATTTAGAGATGGTTTTTTTTGTATAAGAAGGATAGTAGTCCAGCAGAGCATCTGTTAGCAGTAAAGGTTTAATGATTCCATGTAACTTCTCTGCCATGTCAGACTGTCAAAAGTTTTGTCATATGTATTCATAACACATCAAACAGAGTCATCAGCAGTTGCAGGGGTAAGAAGCCTCATCTGTTTTCTTTCTTTCTTTCTTCTTCAGTCTTTTTCTCTCTCTGTTCCTCTCCCTTTCTTCTTCTTCTTTTACTTCCTTAAATCTCTAAGTTTAGTTCACAACCATCCCAAACAGCTTCATGGGTACAAAGTCAGATCTAACAAAAGAAATTATTGCAGACATTTAACTTTTAAATTACAGACTATCGATGGTCCCTGCGAAGTCATAGTTCACACGTGGGAGACTCATCTACAACCACGATCAATTACCCCTTTAGGTATGGGCATCAACTGCATCTGTTTGAGGCATATGCATAAGATTGCTGATATGCTGCACACTGGTTTAGAGGGATTGATAGCTATAGTTCTAAAATACTTAAATTTATTAATGTGTGGGAGGTATAGACTTTTTCTTTGCACAACATGGGCCTTACTCTCAAAATATAAATGTATATATACGTAAGTGGCTTCAAAATGGAAGTGGATGTGAAATTATTTGCTGTCATCCTTAAGATTATGTGGGTTGGTTTTTTACTAATTTGAAATTTTAATAATTTTCTGTAAGCTTAATTCTTTGAGACTAAGGATCCATATGATCTTTTTTAAAGAAAATGAGGGGAGGGTGTGAAGTCACTGCTTTTTTTGTTTAAGTACTATTTAATTAGTAAAATTTTAAACAAAAATGTTTAATTACGCTTCTATAAGTAAATGGATTAATGAAAATAGAAACATGAATGTACTTATTTACCCGTCAATTTAGCAGAAATGTATTTTGCTGAAAGAAAGGGTGGCATGCAGACTTGCATATGAGTTACTAATGCTTTTCTGAACAGGGAAAAATTTGGGTTTTAAGAGTGACTGAAATAACCTTTGAATGTAGCTTGTAGTTTAGATCTCTTATGTTGCTATGGCATGTTTTATGCACTGTCTTTTCTAGCACATAAAAAATACTATTTTCTCCACACTTAGAAGTTTATATTTGTTAAGAAACTTTCTAATTATTTGAAAAAATGTGTTTTAGAAAGAAGGTGGTATCAAAGAATCTGTTAGTCATTAATAGTACCATGATCATGTTCCGTTCTCCCTTTGTCTTTTTTTAAAAATTGCAGTTGAATTTGTAGTGTTTCTTTTCCTGTAAGAAGGTTATTTCTGTATTTGTCAGTAACTGATAAGAGAAGCAGCCTATCCTCTGCTAGGGCCTAGACTTTAAATTTAGATTACCTCATTCCAAGTTGAGATTTATTTTTACCCCAGGTAATACTCAATTCTTCATAAGCAGTTTTTAAGAAAATGCAGCACTGCACAGTATGTTAGCACTGGGTCGTTTTGATCCTAAATTGTTGCCTGTGGTTATTAAGAAATTAGGTGAGGAGCCAAATGATTCTTAGGGGAAAAAAAAGGGATTAACATTAACCACTGTAGAGGCAAAATTATGTGAAGTTTTATGTTTTGAGAAATGGATGGTTTGTTTAGACTATCTGTTCTGTTAATGCTGATGAATTTACTTAGTGCCTTAGGATTTCAGTTCTTAAAGCTTTGGAAAGAGTAAGGATAAAAGTAAGTGTGGAGTGAGTGTTTTCAGTATTTCATGCTAGGTTGGTTTCTGTCAGTGTGGGCAGAATAAGCATTTTAATTGTGACTGACTCAATTTAAAAGCTTTAAATGTACAGCAGGACAACTTTCTTGTATGTTTGCAAGAAAATTTAATCTTTGACACTACTTTGACAAGTAAAGCATCTTAGATACTAGTGGGATGTAGTCAGCAGCAAAATACTGCAGCAAGCCAGAAAATTGTGCAACCTTTTTACTCTCAGTTCAGATTACTTGTAGTGAAATGTGGTATTTTGTGTGTTGGTTGGTTTTTTCATGCAGAAACTGAAAAAAAACCCATAAATCGAGATCAATCCTTATAGAAGGTTGCAAAAAACATGCTGCTTTGTCTGATTCAGTTTTCCTGTGTTTTTTAAGATACATTTTTTAGAAGTGAAGTGGAGAAGTAGAATTAATTTAACTTGGCAATGATTTTTAAATGTGAATACTAATTACTTTTTTCCATTCTTTTCCGTTCCTTTTAATTCTAGAAAATGAAATTACTGTCGATGATGGAGACTTTGGAATCTGTAGTAAGTGAGATATATTAACCTTTATTCCTTACCATGAATTTAATTTAAACAAGGTTAAGTCTTGTAACTGAAAAATGTTTGAGATTATAGGTTTTGAAAAGAGTTGCCTATGATAGTCTTCTCTGCTTTTATATTTATTTTTGTATGTAGCATTTGTGAATTCACACTCAGACTGTTATCCCATCTAATGTTAATAAAAGAGTTCTAGGAAGAGTTGAAGTCTTGTCACTCTGATGGTGTTAAAGGTTGAAATTTGGGAACTATAAATCATGAGCATGCATTTTTTGAAAGTAGAGAATAGGCTTAGCTTTCTCTTAATACTGAACTTTAGAAAAACTCTTCACGCCTGGAAAAGCACTGAATTTACCCACTCTGCCTCTTCAGTCAGAGATGCAGCTGCCAAAGGGTTCTTGTAAGCCCACACCTCATGTTCTTGTGTGTGCACAGATGTCTCACTTCTGACAGTTCTGACCCACCTCTCACTTAATGTTCAATCCTCTGACGCTGAAAGCAACTCTTTATCATACCTCATAAATCTTGTCTTCAAGCTTTTCCATTTCTCCCTCATATCCTTATCAAATAATGGCTTTGGCTTTTTAGGAGCTCTTCAAAACTGTGGGGTTTGCTTCAGCACCTGGTTTGCAGCTTGTGCTTCTGGTCCTCCTGCTTGCAGGCTTTCCTTGTTTTGGTGTTCAGGGTGAGGATTCTCCATGCTTTTCATCAGAACTGTTGCTGTACCCTGTCCTGCAGACTTGCACTGCTTTACTGGCACTGATTGTGATGGGCTAATGGATACACCTATTTAATCCCATTAAAATCCTGTTGGCTGTTCTGGGTAGCTCAGAAAGACTGGGGAGAGGCTGCACCCAACTTCCTGCATTACCGTAGATCAAGGCTGGTGATCAGGAGGATTATCTGGAAGGTGATGGCAAGAGGCACTGCCTAGATCTCCCTAAAATAAGTTACTAAAATGTCTTCTCCTTTCTGTTTGCATTTTGATAGATGGTATTAAAACTGTGGATGCTGGGTGGCTGACATGTCAGACAGAAATCAGGCTACGTCTGCATTATTCTGAGAAACCCCCTGTACTGATTTCTAAGAAGAAATTTAAAACATCAAGGTTTAGGTAAGAGTTGCTCATCTCAGTATGCAATTTACCTCATCTTAATTGTCAATACTAGGGATTTTTTTTTTTTTTACTTAATTGATGTAGCCTTTAAGTTCATTTTGGGTTACTAATAGCCTGATTTCCAAGTGTTAAAGCACAAATATTTACTCCATAATTGTCTTGGTGTTTCTTGCTTTTTGGCTGGAACTGTAGTTCTTAGGTTCTTCTTCTTAGGTTCTTACTTAAATCAGTTTGGTGCTTTTCTCTGCAGAGGTGCCTCAAAAAGCAGGCATTTTTATAACCACAGTTAATTGTCAGAAATGGGTATCCTAGCCCTGGTGTTCAGAGAACTGCAATGTTGCACACAGTGGACAAGGATTTGGCTGGGTGGTTGCCCTGGGTGTTGTGGTCAGCAGCTTGGTGTCCCAAGTGAAAACCAGGGATGAGGAGTGTCCCTCAGGGGTTGGTGGTGTTGGTGACATGGAAAATAGGGCTGAGTGTCCCTTCAGTAGTTTGCTGATGACAGCAGCCTGAGGGGTGCAGTCACACTGGAAGGAAGGGATGCCATCCAGAGGGAGCTTCAGAGGCTTGGGAGTTCAGATCTCACCAAGGCCAAGTGCAAGGTCCTCCACTTGAATTGGAGCAATCCCAAGTGCAGGCTGGGTGGAGAATGGATTGAGAGCACCCTGAGGAGAAGGACTTGGGAGTGTTGGTGATGAGAAGCTCCACGTGACCCAGCACTGCACACTTGCAGAAGGCCAAGTGCATTGTGAGCTGCAGCAGCAGCAGTGTGGCCAGCAGGGTGAGGAGGGGATTCTGGCCCCCTGCTCTGCACTGGTGACACCCCACCTGGAGAACTGCATCCACCTCTGGGACCCCCAGGATAAGAAGTACATGGAGCTGTTGAAGTGAGTCCAGAGGAGACCATGGAGGTGCTCAGAGAGCTGGAACACTTCTGCTGTGCTCACAGGATTAGAAATTCTGTGTTCTTCAGCCTGGAGAAGAGAAGACTCTGGAGAGACCTTTGCAGCAGTCCCTAAAGAGGGACTTTGGACAAGGGCCTGGAGTGATAGGACAAGGGAGAACTGCTTTAAACTGAAAGAGGACAGGGTTAGATGAGATATGAGGAAGACTTTTTTTTAGCATGTGGGTGGTGAGGCACTGGCACAAGTTATCCAGAGTTGTGGGTGCTGAAACCCAAGAAGTGTTCAAGACCAAGTTGAATGGAGCTTGGAGGACCCTGGTAGAGTGAGCATCCCTACCTATGGTAGGGGGGTTAGAACTAAATGATCTTTAAGATTCCTTCCAAACCAAACCATTCCATGGATCTGTTATACTTGATTTATTTCTTTTTTTCCAGTTTTGATTTGATTTCCTCTTCCATCAATTCCAGATTTGCTGATGAGGGGAAGATTTATTTAATATGATGTTCTTCAGTGAGATTTAATACTTACATTGTGTTCTGTACAGCTTTTCCTTTTTTCCTTGCATGTTATAGCAGGTAGAGAGAGCAATTTCTGAAGCCAGCTTCTTGTCTAAGTTAAATGGTTGAAGTAGAACTTGATAAGCTAGATGCATTCACTAAGTACTCTGTCCTAAGATGTTGGATCTGTCCGGTAGTTTCTGTGACTGTCACTTGCTATGGCAGTGTAATTTTTCAAGTTTCTGGAGTACCTGTGTTGTAACTTCTTTTCTTTTTTTTATGAGGATGAATTTCAAAGTGGACTTGGTGTAATAGATTTCTATGATTGTAATTATTTCTTTGAGATATGACATCAGTTTTACTGGTGGCTTGGCATCTATACATGATAATCCTATATCTCATCTGCTGTGTCTGTGATGCAGGAAGGGATTTGGTTTACTCATGTGTTTACTTCACTGACTAATTTTGTCTGGAAGGTTTGCTCTGTATGATAAAGGACTCTGAGTCTTATAGAGAGGCTTATGCTTCTCAGTCCAGGACTTTTCAGAAATCTATTCAGTTTAAATGCTCATTCAGGATTTTTCAAAGGATTTAATTACTTCAGCCTATATTACTTATGTCTGTTAGAGTATACTTATCTGCCTTATCAGAGAGACATAGCAACAGCCGCCAATGTTCAAGGCTTGATCTTGATGATGACTGCTGTTTTCAGTGCCTTTCATTAGCTTGTTGGCATTATGGGTGTACAGTCTGTACAGGAAGGCTTTCTGTTTGGCAGCTCAAATAGTCTGGTGGAGTGCTGCTTCTCAGACCCCCAGTAGATTTTTCATATTTACCCAGGTTCAACTTCTAGCAGTGACTTGAGCACTGAATTTGACTAAAATAGGATTTAGACAATGGCTGCAAACTCTGGCTCGTGTGAGAAGCCTCTGTATACAGTCCTGTTCTAAATCTTTGTCATTTGTAAAGGCCCTGCAGTGACTTAACCATTTGTTTTGTGTTTCTGGATGAATAGAGTAAAATTGACCCTAGAAGGCCTAGAGAAGGATGATGATGAAGAGGGCCAAGACAAGACATCCCCTACTGTTCCCCAGAAAATGGCAAACACGGTGGAGTTCTCCTTGATCAGTAATGAGGACTACAAATGTCGGCACTCTCAGCCAGACTGTGGCTATGTTTTGCAGCCAGACCGATGGATAGAATACACAATACAAACCATGGAGCCTGATAACTTGGAATTGATATTTGATTTTTTTGAGGTATGTCTCTTTACTCCTAAGAAGCAACTCCAGTCTGCCTTTTGGAGCTCAATTGTTGTGAAGATTTCACTGTTGAAACAGAGCTACTGCCTGATCTTCTTCATCTTTTGGATTTATTTACACAAGTGTGAGACTACTGACTCCCAGCCCATTGTAGAAAGGTTTTTGTGAGCCATCTTGATGTGGCACAGGAAGTTTTTTAGTTCTGTTTATTTAGAAGTCAGTACAAATTAGACTTAAATCTGTGTGTGTGCAGTATTGCATGCTGTTAGGTTGGCTTGATATTAATCCTTTATCAGGGTATTAATCCTTTATCAGCTAAGTTACGTTTCTCTTGCTTCAGCCTGTACAATGTGTATATGCACTGGTTATATCACAGCTATTGAATCTAATTTTTTATATTATAAGCAAAAGACATTTCTCGGAACTAACTCGTGCAGATTAAAACTGGATTCTCACTATTGTGCCTGTTACTTTGCACTGTTTTTCCCCTGAAAGGTCTTAGTATTTGAAGCTCTTTTTAAAAGAAAGCAACTTAGATAGAATAAAGTTTTTTAAGCATTCTCTTTTTGGTCTGAAAATGCCTTCAAGATCACTTACAGTCATAACTGTAAAGTGTCTACATAGTTCCTGAACTTGACTATGGTCAAGTACATATTCTGTATATTAGTTCTTCCCTGCAAATGCATACCACGTTTTTTAGCATTTTAAGCATAAATATTATTCCAGTTAATTTTTGTTCTAAACAGGACTTGGGCATTTTGTTCTAAACAGGACTTGGGCATTAGAAGACAGACTATTCCATGCATGCTATTTTGATGTAAAAAGCTTAGGAGATGTAAGGGGTGTCAAAGAAAAATGTGAGTTCTGTAGATTTCTGTTAAAGTTTTCATTTTCCTGATAGTAATTTGTAACTCACTGTTGCATTGAACAATTTTAGCTGAAATTAGTGTTTTGTGTAACACACAAGAGACTTGTGTTGTGTCCTGAGAAGCAAGCCAGAAGAGTTTGTTTAGAATTCTCACTGACATCTTAACAGTAGGGGTTTTGGGTTTTTGTTTGTTTTGTTTTCAGGAAGATTTAGGTGAGAAGGTAGTACAAGATGATGTGCTCCCGGGTCACGTGGGCTCTGCCTGCCTCCTGTCATCCACGATTGCAGAGCTTGGAAAGAGTGCTGGAGTTCTTACACTTGCCATTATGAGCAGAAATCCAAGGAAGACAATTGGAAAAGTTAGAGGTACAGTTGATGCCAGCAAGAGATGCAGATAACTTTCCTCAAAGCCATCTGCTGTTTACTGACATGTGAAGCATTGCTGTTTTTCTTGCAGTGGACTACATAATTATCAAACCTATCCAGGGATATACTTGTGATATGCAGGCTTCATACGCAAAGTACTGGAAACCAAGAACAGCTCTGGATGTTGGACACAGGGGAGCAGGGAATTCTACAACAACCACTAAGTAAGTTTGCTTGCATTTTAAACTGGGGAAATTGTTTTGTGTCACTGACATCAGTTGAGGAAGTGGAGGACAGTTAAAAAAGCTGCAGCCCATAGTCATTTACTTCAGTATCAAGTTGTGGGCATTCTCTAAAACAAAAACTTCTGAATTGTGTTTCTGTTGTTTTAATTCTGTGCTAAACTGCATCTAATCAAATCCTTTTTCTTGGCTGTTGTTTCAGGCTTGCTAAAGTTCAAGAGAACACCATTGCATCCCTCAGGAGCGCTGCTAGTCATGTATGTATTCACATTTTCATGCACACAGCACCTGTCTAGTGCCAACTAGGTTGTACACTTAATTTGTATGATTCAATACAGTGAATGGTAATTGAACTGATGTAAATTAGATAAAAATCACTGTGGAAATTGCCTGAGTTTATGGGAAGTTAATAGTAGGTTAGACTCTCATTCTCAAGTCCCTTAAAAAAATCAAAATTCCATTTAGTATATTCTGCTGGTATTCTAATACAGGGAGAATTTTAGTCTCAACCCTCTACAGACAATTTGAACAAGTGAATCAAATTTTGGCACTGCTAGAGTCTGCCAGCAT
Organism: Emberiza elegans; assembly: GCA_024865655.1. Taxonomy (NCBI): domain Eukaryota; kingdom Metazoa; phylum Chordata; class Aves; order Passeriformes; family Fringillidae; genus Emberiza; species Emberiza elegans. The sequence continues at coordinate 4,498,194 of JALJVW010003752.1, forward strand.
CCTCTCACGTGGCAAAGGTCTTGCTCAGGGACTGCTGCGTACTGAAACTTGCTGTCTGAAAATGTGACTTGGGAGCTGAGCTGGTAGAATTAACAAAACTGTAGCTGCTAAAGGACTGTTTTGAACAGTAGTTCTTAGTACCTGAGTGGACACTACAGGTTTATAGACAGGCTTTTAAAATGCTCACAAGAAATATGCATTGAGGCAGAAATTTGCTGTGAAGTCATCAGCAGCATCACTAGAGAATTGCTTTCATCTATTTGCAGATTGAAAAGGCTGAAAGCCACGAATTTGAAAATATTTCTGCTGAGAAAAGGGCTGAAAAAACCCCATGTCCTATTTTCTCTCAGTTTTGATTGAAAAAGTGGGTGTCAGGGTGATAATTTGATGAATTGTATTCTTGGAGGCCTTCAAAGGAATGACTTGCAAACAGTCAATATATGTAAAAAACCCCAAACCTGTTACTGTCTTTTTTTTTTTTTCTGGGCCTCCCTCTTTTCTGGAAGACTGTACTTCAAGCTTTTGGATCTTTTTTCCTTTTTTAAAGCCTAAGAGAAAACATTTACACCTGAAAAGGGCAGGAGAATGCTGGATGCAGCTATTTCTGCTCGTGCTCAGTTTATAACACACCGCTGCTGTGTTACTCACTAGTGACTCCAGAAGTTTGTTCCTATATGGAGTATCTCCCTAAAGCCTTGGCAATATGGAACCATCACTTGTCTCTTGGTGTGGTGGTGGTGAGGAGCGAGGAAGATGCCTCAAAGTTATCTGTGTTTTGAACATTTGTGTCTAAAAATATTGTCTTGGTCTTTCTCTGTAATCAGGTTCACAAGACTTGAATCTTATTAGAGGGTTTTACAAGTTTAAGCAAGATATTTATTTATTTATTTATATGTCTATATTATGGTAATTAGGATAATTTGCCATATATTTTTTTCATCTTTAATAATCCATTGCTGAGCATGATTTAACTGGCAACAGCCAGGTATATTCAACTTCTACCTGATATCCAGGACCTTGAATACTTGACAGTACTTGCATGCAGTTCTGTAGTCCTTGTGCATAAGTAGTTAATGGGCTTTTGTTTTGTTCTGTGTGATTTTCGATTTTCTGCAGGGAGCAGCATTTGTGGAATTTGATGTACATCTTTCTAAAGATCATGTGCCTATAGTATACCACGATCTCACGTGTTGCATGGCCATGAAAAAGGTAAAGAAGATAATAGCTGTATTTTATGTATAGATATTCCCATTCTAGAAATGTGAAATGTTAAGCTCTCACAGAAATAATAAATTAATAATAATAAATATAATAATAATAAATAATTCTGGGCTCTCAAAGGATGGAATGGCAATAAATATGCAGCATTACTTAGTGCATAGAGCAGGGAAGTTGAGTTTTTTCCTTTTGATGTTGTAGCAACAGCATTTCAGATGCATGGTTTGGCACTCTTCAAGCTGACATTGTACTTACTATTTAGCTTCTTCCTGACTTAAGATTTGGAAGAAAAAAACCAGACAACTCTGCTATATTCTGTAGTGCCTATGGGGGTCTTTTATACTGAGGCCTGAAAGTTTTCATTCTGTCCTGTTCTGCTTATCTTCCCTCCTAGTTCTGGCAGTGAATCCAAAGAGAGATTGCAGAGCACACTGCTCTGTCTTCCTGGCACTGGGTCTTGTGTTTTCAAACTCCCACACTCACTGCAGTATTGCACTTCACAAGAAACTTGGTTTAGAACAGCTGTGGAAATGGAACTTTCAGGGGAATGAATATTCAGTGTATCTTCACTCAGTATTGTCTTGCTCAGTAAAAATTTCTTAGTGAAGAGGGGAAGTGAGAAATGGACAGAATTTTTTTGACACCAGATCTTTATTTTGGGAGTCGTTCTGTGTGTGTGAATTTTACCCAAGGACATTTTTTATTGGTTTCTGAGACATTGGATAAACAGCAGTAAAGTGAACTGCCTTGGAATATTTTTTACTGCATTTCTTTACTTGTAAACATCTTTCCTGAATACATTAACCAATCAAGTTTTTACAGAATAAGTGTGCTACCATTTTGGGAGGAAAGAACTTTAAAGCCTCTGAGTTGTATGAAAGACAGAACACTGGGTTTCTTTCAAACTGTTTCATGCTTTTAAGTGCTTGTGTTGTCTTGTGAAAATTGATCATCTTATTCATAAGATATCACTTGTATCTTTATCAATAAAATAGGAAACATTAATTGCCTTATTATGGCTACTTTATGAAGGGTATGTAGGCTTTTTTGTTCCTTTCAGTGATGCTTAATTATGTGTTGGTTCTCTTCAAAGAAACTGGATACAGAGCCTTTGGAACTGTTTGAGATTGCAGTCAAAGAACTCACATTTGATCAGCTGCAGTTATTAAAGGTATTGTTTCCTTGGCTAGTACGATATGCTCTATGTAGAATTTTATGAAGCTTGGAGGTTTTGGGAGTAACTACAGATGGTTCTGGAGAGTGCAGTTTTAGAAATTGTACAAACAGAACAATTAGGTAATTCCAAGAAAAATCCATTTGCACCGTTTTTACAAGTTGGATAAATGTCATTACTTTTATCCTCTAGAAATATGGTATCTAATTTTCAAATTGTAAAGGGACTGTGTGGGACTGTGTTGAACTGCTCTACCTTCCAAACAGAAGGGCCCTGTCTAGATAAAAAGGGATGAGTGGGCTACTGAAGACCCTGCTGAGATACCTGCCCTTGGTCAAGGAGGCCGTCTGGCTGATCCAAGAACCATACGATTCTTTTTACTTAAAATTAGTTGGTCTGCTCCTTCTTGTGAAGAGAGAATTTGAATGGAGCAAGGGAGTTGGCTGTGTCTGGCCTGATTCTAGCTCAGTATGTGTGACTGTAATATAAAGCAGGTCAGCAGGATTGAAACACAGAGGAGAGATTCATGTTCAGACTTCTTCACATCTTGATGTTGAATTATAGTTTGTATGCGTTTACCCTTAACACGGTTCCTGAATTTTCAGTGAGCATGTTTTCAGTTTGGTTTTAAGCTTTTCTTGAAATTGTTAAAACAAAGTCTGAAAGAAAATTGTGATGTGTACAATTTGTCTTTTATTCTTTTACAAATTATGTCTATAATAGACTTTGAAATTGTAAAATTACTTACAAGCAAAATTAGTTACATTTTACATGTAGGAAGATGTGGGTAGAGTGTTAATGTTGCTCTTATGCTCTTCAGCTGGCTCACGTGACGGCCCTGAAAGTAAAAGATCACAATGGTATGTACTAGTTTGGAAGAGTGTTGGGATTGATTTATTGCCATGTAATGATATAAATTCTGTGGTTGCAGCTGCTTGTTGTAATCACATTTGTCCTGAACATTTCTAAATGCTTATGTAGTTAATTTTGTGCATGCTGTAGAGTTCTTTACTGGGAAGGAAATACATGAACAGAGGTTACTCCCTTGGGAGGCAGGGACAGAAAGGTAGAAGGCAAATCTATAGATCAATATATATTTCTGAATAATCAGAAGAAAATTGCCACTGATGTTTCCATCTTATGCTTCTCCAACTGTGCCTTCAGCTCTTCAGACTTGCTGACAAGAACTTTGGTAACTGCTGTAGGATGTCTTATCAGTGCTGTGAATTTTTGGCCTTAATTATCCCTTTTGTAGGGACAGCAAATTATCTCACACATCCTACCTGTGTAAGAAAAGATAAAATTTTAAAAAATTAAACAAATAAGCCTTGATAGCCAAGGCTTATTGTGGATATAATTCACTGAGCGAAGTGTTGAGAGATGAGAGAAGCCATTCTGAGATATATATGTGTGTTTATATATATATATATGTATATATATATATGTATGTGTATATAATATATGTGTATATATATAATGGCAAGGTTTTAAATTCCAAGCCAGAAATTGCCAACACTACCAGAGGAGTATGTCAGTGTTAGAGGAAAAGGCGTAGGTAATCAAAAGGGAGACCTGGTTTCATTGTTCACTCCTAAAGGCCTTATGAATTTGAGCCAGTCTTTCCTTGCTGGTGCTACTGGGATTATGCTTCTGTTTGTTTTAATTCAATATTTCATCTTTCTTTACAGCATCTTTTAATGAGGAAGAGAACTCTGCTTTTGAGATGCAGCCATTTCCTTCTCTGCAAACAGTAAGTAGTGAATATGGAGCAAGATGATTGGGGAACATGAAAACCTGTGTTTTACTTTCAGCTTTGCACAGATAGCAAGGGGGATATTGATTTTTGGGTTTAGGCTTCTGGTATCAGTGCTGGAACTGGGAACAGGGTTTTTATTGTTGAACACTGGAAGGTTTTCAGTGCTCACAAGGAACAGTCTGTGTGTATTTCAAGCTTCTGAATTCATGAGCCCAAGCTGTGTAGCTCAGGGTGCACTCAGTTTTACAGCTGGTTAACATGTGGGCATTGCCTGTTAATGCATTGACAGCTTCTAATTTTGAGAGAAACCACACCTGGCCTTTGGCAGTTCCTCACAGTGTCTTGGCCATTTCTCAGAGCCAGACACTGAGAAATGTTGAGTGAATTTGCAGTGTGTTTCCATTTAGGACTGGTTTGTTTTAGCTCCACCTTTTGAAATCACCTTGCAAATAATTCTTTACAGGAATTTCACATGAAAGAACTTTTGTTATCAGGGTAATGGCAAACTCCTGGATTTCATACTTAAGATGCATTTTGCATTCAGAAGAACTTTCTGGAGAAAGAAAAATATTTTTGCTTTAGGAGTACAAATGGGGCATTTCTTACATGTGTTAAGGTGAATTGACTCATATTTGTACCTTGTCAAAATCTTGTCCTTAAGATTGTATCCACTTTTATGTATTCATTAAGTTTAAAGTGAAGTAGAAAAGGGTGTATATGTGTGTTGTATAAAATGTTAAAAACCTAGGGTTTTGAATGCTACTGTTAGACACCATTAGCATTAAAATCCAATGTATTTGCCTAACAATTACCTTCCCAGTGCTTTGTTGTCCTCCTTTGCTGATGGGTCTCTTCATAGTAAAATTTTTTTCAGGTCCTGGAGTCTGTTCCTGATGATGTTGGGTTCGACATAGAAATAAAATGGATCTCCCAACAAAGGGTAAGTAAACATACATGTGATTTACTTTGATTGTTTGACATTCTTATGGCTAAAGCTTGTAATTTGATGTGACAATTTATGAGCTGCAGAGGCATAATTTTTGTGGGAATTTGTGCCTTTTAAAAAAAAAAAGAATACTACATTATTTTTAAACTGGGGGTATAGTAACACCACTCCAACAAATGAACACTCCTATTCTTAAAATGATAAAATTCATAGGATTGCGTTCAGACTGCTTTTGGTAGGAGATTCTTTTCAAAGTCAGCAGACCACAACAGGGCAGACAGGAAAGTGCCAAGAAATTCAACCTCTCCTGGCCCTTTGCAGGAGCAGCTACAACACGGTGCAGTAATGCAAGCAGCTGCTTCCTTCCAGTCAGCAGGGTTGCAGACTCAGCTGGATTGTGCAGCACTCAGTCCAGAGGGAAATGCTTGTAAAGGCTGGGATTGGAAGCCTGGAGTGGGGGAAGGAAGCTGAGGACAGTGGTAGGTGGAAGTCAGTATGTCAGAAATAACAGCAGAGAGTAGCTGCTATAATTGCTGGTCCTCAGGGAATTTCTTTGTGTTTTTGTAGCTGTAATAGGCTTCCTAGGAATGCATTCCTTGGATGGGGAGACAGGGAATTTTTCAGCGAATTTTACTGCTGTGAGAATTCAGCTGCACCTCTCAGGCTGTCAGTCCTGGAGAGCTGGAACCAGCGCTGAACAGACTGAAGGATTGGTTCTGCATTCAAACTGGCCAGCTGAGTTCTCACTTTGCTCAGGTTGACTGAGACCATTGCTGGTTAAAATAATTTTAGTAAGCATTAATTTAAGTGAATCAAACTTGTGCTTTCTTTTTCCAGGATGGACAATGGGATGGCAACTTGTCTACTTACTTTGATATGAACCTTTTTCTAGATATTATTCTGAAAACTGTTTTGACGAATGCTGGACGAAGAAGAATTGTGTTTTCTTCTTTTCATGCAGATATTTGTACAATGTAAGTTTAGAAGAGAGAAATAACGTACTTTGGTTTTGAAATTTATTTTTATTTGATAAAATTTACTTTGTATTTTAAAATACACACCAGGAAATAAGTAACAGGTGTTTTCCTTAGGCATAAAATTTGGGTGCCAAAATAGTTGGGAACCGAAATGAGACCACTTTGCTATCTGGAATGAGCCTGAAAAATAAAAATAGGTGAACAAAGTCATAGTGGGTATTTTTGTCAAGTGCCTTTCTGGATGCTTCACTCTTTCTTAGCTCAACAAAAAAGATCAGGGTTTCTTCTAGTATCACAAAGTCTTTTCCAGTCATACTTGAGGGGTGTGCAAGCCTAACTTAGGAACAAATAATCTTGTCACAGTATTCAGCTTGAAAACTGCATTAGTAAGGTTAGGGGCTGTGTATTAACCATGTTTAGAAATTCCTGTCGTGGATCTTCATGATCATCATCAATCTGTGCATTTAAGAAGAAAATTACAGAATTAAATGGTCTTTGGGGATTATATATAAACATATTGAGGATGTAAGGCTGAGTTCAACATCGAGCCTAGCTTCCCTTAACATTTGTGTTAATCTCCAGTAGTGGCACCTTAAAGGACTCATTTGAGCAGTTTGTCAGCACAGTTTGATGCTAAACTGTGGGACCATCTCCCTGCACCACTAGGAACTAGAGGAATGTGCAGGAAAGAGGAATTCCCCTTGAAAACAGTGAGATCAAATATTTGTTCTTTCACTTTTATTTTTTTCACGTGCTACTTATGGACTTTTTTCCTGACAGGATCCGACATAAGCAAAACAAGTATCCTGTGTTATTTCTCACCCAAGGGGAATCTAAACTCTATCCAGAGCTCATGGATCTCAGATCTCGCACAACTCCAATTGCCATTAACTTTGCACAGTTTGAAAACTTGCTGGTAAGCTGACAAGTTAAAATCAAACTGAATTATTACTGCTTGTTTTAAATCTATCATTTTTGGCACTAATGCTTTAAATTATGGCTAACCTCACAAAAGAAATACACTAATATTGGGCAACTGCCAAAAAAATGTCCATTGTTTGAAATGTTTTTTAATACATTGTTTTAAAAATAGCACTCTAAACTCTCTAATTGTGTTAAATATGTTTTATTATTATGGATGAAACAGTAAGGAGCTGCCAGTGTTAAAAGATTAAAAAAGCTGATGTGTTTCAAAAACATGGATTTTTAATTGAAGTCTTTTGTATTTCAGGGAATTAGTGTGCATTCTGAAGACCTGCTGAGGAATCCAGCCTTTATTACACGGGCCATATCCAAAGGCCTGGTTATTTTTACATGGGGTGATGATACAAACGACCCGGATAACAGGAAGAAGTTGAGAGAATATGGCGTCCATGGGTTAATATATGACAGGTACTTAGTTGTGGCTTTTAAAAAGAATGATCATAATCACCACCATCATCAAGCTTAGAAACTACTGTAAATTGATTCTGGTGAAATTTCATGTTGCTTCTTGGTTGACTGGGTGCAGAAAGTACAAGGACCCCATAAACCCGGATCAAGAATAAGTCTAACACCAGTTTCCCATCTATGAAGTAAAATTACTTTTGTTTTTCCTGAGATCAACATAAATGTAATTAAATCCTTTAAAGAACAAGTGTATGGCATACACATTTAAGGTGCTACTAATATTCATGATAGTAATTTTTAGGTTATGTAAACGTGTTACAGCGAGGAAAATGTCATTTAATTGTTTGACTGGAAGTTTCAGTATTCTACATTGAGCTGTGAAAATAGTTTACACAGCATTCTCACATATTTTAAGGCTGTGAATTCATATTTTTCCTATTAAAATTAGCTTGGAGTGACTCCAGGGCAAACTGCCAAATTAGTAATTTCAGAAAGTAGCTGTTACATCAAAAAATTCAGGTAGAAACATCAGAATACTTTGTTAAGTATTTTAACAAAAGCATTGTTTTGTTATTCGGTTCCTTACAGCTACCCAAAGTTTTAGGTCTTTTGTCTTTGAAGATGAGAAATTCATCATTATGAGGTGAAGTTTAATTTGAAAAACTGTATTATAGAATTTCCAATAGAAAGTAATTGGGAAAGCATTGAGTGTTACTGAAATTTCAAATTACAGAAGGCTTTCAAACCTTCTGCTTTAGCAAGAGTATTGCTTTGTATATTGTTTTACCTACAAAAAAAACCAACCAAACAAAAGACAGCCAAAGGAAGGGGAATCAATAATTGTCAAAGGTTCTGTTTTATAAAGTGAAAACTGAGAGTCAATTTAATAAACTCTAGGGGCAGGAAATTAAATATGTTTGCTCCTAGGGTTCTAGGCTCTCAGTGTAAAAAAAATAGTTAACTCTTTTCAATCTGTTGTTGACTGCTGAGAGTCCTTTCAAGGTCCATTGCTTCTCAGGTTTGCCAGAGGTGCCTGCCACCTCTTGTGCTGTACAGAAAGTCTCCCCAGTCATTGGCAGTAAAAAAAGGAATAACTAGGTTTTTACACTGAGGATCAGCTTCAGACTGAGGACATGGACACGTAGGTCCTCTTTCCTGCTACAGCAGTACTCTGTGTTGCACCTCTGCTGCAGCTCAGGATTGGGGCCCCTTTAGTGAATGAAAAATACCTCTGGATCAGAATGCAGGCGAAAGAATCCTCTACTACTTAGTGTGCAATCATAGGGTAATGAAATTTTATTCTGTGGTATGCATAAGTTAAAGTGATATATTATTGGTGGGGTGTTTTAATCAAGCTCCACTGTATAAAGTGTTTGTGAAATGTCTCTTCATCTCATGTCTACTAACAACTTCCAGGCTTGTTAATTACTCCTTATGCAATTGATATTCACTACTGTGGTCAAACAGTAAAGCAGGGGACAGCCTAATTTCTGACTTCATGTTGCTTTTATTGCTTTAGATACTCCATGCTACTTAAATGTTGTGGCATTTATGTTGAGGCTGCTACTTGTCACCTTACGTGTCCTGTTGTACTGTTTGGTGTGTTTTAAGTTGTAGTAGGACAGTAGAACACCTTTTATCTCACTTTCTGGTAACCAGCCAATTCGTTGGAAGGCTGAATTCCCTGGTGGATTTAACTGAACAAAAATTTCTTAACCTTACTTCACTGTTTAGATGATCTGGATTCTTAACAGCGTTCATCTCTCCTCTTGCTGCCTGCCTCCTCTATCACTTCCACTTCAACATCTTCCCATTTTTTGGAGAGGAACTCCAAAATTAGTATTAACTCCAAAGCTGTTATTGCAGGCTTGTTAAGTGTAATTTCTAAATGTAATTTCCCTTTTTTTTTCTGTAGGCCAAAACAAACAATGGGATGTCTCTTTGCAATTCTTAATTACTTTTCAAGTTTTACTAATTGTGTGAGTAAAATTAAATTCACTCTTAATGCAGGTTAGGGATATGACAGTTTCTGAAAGTTGCATCAGATGTCTCAAGGTGGACATTTTGAAATGCAGGTGGTACCTGCAAGTCCTGGAATGTAGGGATGTAAAACCTGGCAGCAAATGTTTCCACTCACAGCTGGAGCTGCTGGGTAAAGAGCCAGTCTTTCAGATCACTTGAGACTTAAAGTTGATATTTAGAGTTTAAATAGGTATGGTGTCAGCATCCACATCCTGTGCTGTTTGGAGTTCAGAAATAAATAAATGTAAAACTAAATTTAAAAAGTGGAACTCAGAGAGATGTACATGACTGTTCCAAGATGTAAGTAATAAGTAGGGACTGCAGTAATCTGTTTTAGTGTAAAGCCAGTTTATGCTGCTGTTGTGTCTTCAAATACCAGAATATTTCCAGGGCTGAATTAAGATGGTGCTTCTTCCATGGTTTCTGTATTTTTGTTCTCTGGATTTATGGCCAAGTCCAGATATCTACCAAATATGGTATTTTATGTTGCTGTTTACTAAGCCTTTACTTACACCATGTTAAGTGCTAATTATCTGAATAATCTAGGAAGTGAATAGAAGAATTTTAGTGAATTTTAGGTTGCTTGTATGTGGCCCTGAGTTACTGTGTGCAGTAGTTATTTCTGAGATTATGAACTGTGTGCATAGAGATTATTTCTGTAAGCTATTTTTTTCCAAACTTTAATCATCCATGTAGAATTGACCAAAACACTGTAGCCAGTTGTGAAGATGGCAGAAAAACTGTGTCCTGAATACCAAAAGTTGGTGATACCAAGCTCTGGGAAAAAAAAAATGCAGGTAGGGGGTCTGGCTTTGCTTTGCATGGAGAAAAACGGCGAGACTAAATCTGGGAAGCTTACAAATGCCAAAAATATTAAAAGGCTGATCTCAGCGGGGCAGAGGAAAGAACACAAATGCAGTCCCTCCCCCCATCCAGGCCTTTCTCCACTTGGGCTGCAAATTATTACATTTACCCAAAGTCATTAATCCAAGCAGATCTTCTGGGATGATATTCTCCTCTTTTCCTATGTTCAGCTACCATTCATCTCAGTGTTTAACCAAATTACTTGAATTAAAAGTGCAGCCTTTACAGAAAGGTGCCATGTCTGCCTTCAGGCTTTTATTTGGGCTCTTAAACAAGAAAGTACTTTATGTGCATGACTGGGTATCTTCTATCTGCACAGAAATCACATCCTTAAAATGCTTTATTAGTCTGATATTTCAATTTTAATTAAAGAAGAAATTTCAACCTATTGTAAAATTACTCTGGCTTGGTTAAAATGCTGATTTTTAAAGCAGCATTTCTGAGGTGATTGATCTGGTGCTTTTCTTCTGGATAGGCTTTGGAAACAGTTCAGAAAATACCTCTCTATTTGAAGATACTTAACTCAGTAAGAACAATGCAGCCTTGTGTTTTTACACCTGCTGGCTGTATATTGAATACCAATGTGGAGAGGGGGTGGGTGCTAGCTTACACTTGCATCATCTTTTCTCATTCATTTTACATGATCTGAATTTCGTTTGTTGAATAATACACAAAACTGCATAAAAATATGAAATCACTATTTCCCAAACATGGATGCTGAGAGCTTTTCCATGAGAGCTTTATCCAAACACTACAGTTCCTTAGGCTGCATGTTGCATTTGCAGGCAAAAGCTGTGCTTGACTGGTATTAGTAACTTCCCAACATTTACACAAATTTAGCTGGCAGTCAAATCAAAAGCATTTTAAACACTTCTCAAAAGCACAAGACTGCTGAAATCTGGGCTGCCCTGTTTGCCTGAAACTGCATGTTACTTAAATAACAGCATGGATATGTGGAAGAAGTGTATTTTGAGTTGATTTATAATCTACTCAGTAATTGAATTAATATGCTATGACAGTTGTTAAGACAGTTTAAATCTTCCCTATTTTGTGAATTGCAAAGTAAACTCAAAGTTTTTCCTCGAGATCTAAAGAAAATTGAAAAGCTTTAATCAAAAGCTTCAGAAAATCTTTTGAGCATGAAAACAGTATTTCAGTGCTGCTGCCTCTTGTCTTGTATCTGTTTTCAGAGGTTGCAAAACACCTTTCAGGAGCCAAACACATCAGTTTTACACCCACTGCAGAGCCCTGCAATGTCCTGCAAGTCTTTTGTAGAAGGTGCTTACTTAAAAAAGTAATGTTTAAAGGACTTCCCAGTCTTCTGCAGGGCTTGCTTATTAACAGGAGGATGGATGGAGAAACTTTGGTGCATAGTTGCTTACAAATTATTGTCCTATTGAAGAACAGAGGATAGGGAGATGAGAGTTTATTCCTTATCTTTGCAGTGATGTTGGAAATAATTAGAGAAGTGCTGGAGCTCTGTTGCTGCAAACTGGTGGTGTACTTTTGTGGACCCAAACAAAAAGCAGGGTTAAGAAATTCTGAAGTTTTGCTTTGAGTTGTCTTCTCTGCCTTTGGTTTAAAAGAAACCGAATACCCACATTGGAGTGGACTGGCTCTAGTGGACAGCTTGAAAGGAGCTTGGAGGGTTGAGTTCCTCCTCCAGAATCTCAATTGAAAAAATTTAGAATGGAGCAGGAATTAAGGAGTTTATAATTGAAGCTGCTTAGAAACATGCTTAGCCATGTTCTAGGAACAAGCGGCTTAGAAGAACCATCCTTTTGCTGTTCTTGTGTCTAACTGATGGGAAAGACTTCAGATTCTTAGTTCCTAACATGTGTTTTATATAGAATACTATCCTCAAGTTTCAGTGTTTTGTGTGCAGGGAAATTCATAAGGTGTCAGCTGACTCAACAGAAGGAAGGAAGGAAAGAAGGAAGGAAGGTGGGGCTGTTATTTTGCAGAAAGCTTCCATTGGGCAAATTTGGGTCATATCTTAGGCCTGTATTGGATTACAAGTAATTTAAATGCTATGCCTTCTGTTTGAATTTCATCAAACTGGACAGCATCTATCCTCACTTCTAGGAATTTCTTCACAGAAATTGTCCTTGACCTCACTGTGACCCATATCAGTATTTCCTGTGGAAGTGTTTCCTCACCTGAATCCCATTATTGTACCCATCTTTGAGCTGCATGTTGGTTTTGGTGTCTTGGAGTTGCCAGCAGTTCACAAGTTGTCTTGTCAGGGTGAAAGGGCACCTTGCACTCTCTCACTTGAGCACTACATTGTTTTGTTAGTGGCATTGGTTCCTTTTGGGCATAACTTGAAAAAGTGTGAGAGACAAAGGATGGTGAAATAAAAACAAACTACTTTCTTGAAGGAATCATAAGTGAAGTATGATCATTCTTGAAGACTAAGGCAGAAGCCATGGTAATTTCTTGCAGAAGTTTTCATTTGAAAGAGGAAAACCTGAAGACTTGCAATACCTGGAACTGTGTATGTGCAACAACTAAAAGTGAGAGCATCTGGGTTCCGGGATTAAAATTTTGAATATAAACATGCTGATATTAAAAATGAATGTTGGGAACTCAAGGTATATCCTTGTTGCAATAGGTGTTGTACCAACGTTAGGTTACAGGAGCACCAATGCTTTTTCTTTGTTATGAATTGCACCAAAATAGTGTTTGAGTTGTGCTCAGTGCTTGCACTATCACTCAAAATGTGGTTTGGGTTTGGACAATCTGGTATGAGGCTGACATTTCAAATCTACAGCTTTGTTTACGTGTGTGAAAACAAGAAAGTGTTTAGAGGATAGACTGTTTAAAGTAGTGCAGATGGTTAATCTGCATTAGGTGTGCAGAAAGGTCAGATTTTCTATTTTTCACTCTTCACTTAATATTGTGGTAATGGTGGTAATTAAAAAAAAATTCTGAGCAGGGGGAGGTGAAATACTTCTTGAAGCAGTAAGTATACACTCAACGCAGTATTATGTGCAAGCAGTATATTACAGTCTGTTCAAATAATCTCTGAAATTTGTTATGCTTTGGACTTTGAAGCCTGGAACACTGCTCTTGTTTCACTGCTTTGTGCCACCTGTAAAATCACATTTGTCAGGAGATTAAGTGAGTATATACCAGTAGGTTTTTAGTATATCCAATGAAACACTAACCAGTCTGTGTAAAGAGAATATCATTTTATATTGTGAGATAAGCAGCAAAACTCAGGGTACTAACCCCAAACAAACTGACTTTGGCACCCAATTTTGCTCTGTTAAGGAAAAAAACCCAGGTGCTTCGTCTGGTACATTTCTGTGGACTGCTAGTTTAGACTGATCAGTGTTTTGTTTTTTTTTTCTCATTTATTCAGGATATACGACTCAAATCCTGTACAACCAAATATATTCCAGGTGGAGCAGCTGGAACGTCTCAAGAGAGAGCTGCCAGAGTTGAAAAGCTGTGTGGCCCCCACAGTTAGCCACTTCAAATGCATAACTCCGTGTAAATGCCATCATTGTTGCATGGGAGAGAAACCTGTAGATAACTTGAAGAGTTTTCAGATGAAGAAGGACTAATTTTAGGCAGAATGCTGTTTTGTATCGATAGAATTTTCACCATTGGAATAGTTCTGTCTATGCTTTCAGGTTGGTTTGGTTTAATTTTAAGTCTTCAAATAGCAATAACTGTGTCCTTCCTAACAGTACTTTGTAAAATTTCAAGCAATGTTAAAATATTCAGCCAGTTACAGTTATTGTTCCAAATTACATACACAGTTTTAACTTTTTCCTCACATCATATCAAGTCTTGAAAAAGAAAATTATGATATTATTTTGCTTTTTAAAAAACCAAAAATTAAGTAGTCTCAGTAGTGAAAGCTCAGAAACTAAATTGTAGAGAAATTACAATAATCTGATATTGAATATGCTGAAAATTTCTTTTAATTTTGATTTTACTTGCAGGCTGACAAGCTGTAGCATATATCTGACAGCAGGAAATCGAGTGATTTTAAGATACATATAAATAGATCTGGCCTATACATGATCTGAACAAATTGGTACCTCATGTATATGTATTTGCACTGGTAAATCCACCTGTACAAAGCTTCGTGCCATTTTAAAATACTTTATTTTTTAGCAAACTGCAGCTTGTTTTCCCCCACTTGATTGGAATTGAGGCTGCTGCCTTTGTTTGCTCAGCCCCCAGTTGAGTGGTTCAGCAATCGGGGGGAACCACGAGTACAGGTTGTTCATTAATCACACACAGGCCTGCTAAATTTTAAAAACATTGCTAATAATCGTAACAAAATTACAGAAACATCTTCAGTGGTCGAGAATCTTTTTTGCACAGTAACCTTAATGAACAGAGTGCGTACCCTGCACAAACTCTACAAAATGCATGCTTTATCTATTAAGCATGAATTTTAGGTGTTTGCTGAGGTCCTTGCATCTTTATGGTGCTAGTTATGTGTGAAGGGTGCAAGGACCAACTCAACAACTTAATCTCCTTTGCCTGAAACCACAAGCCTGTTATTCACAAACATTTGGAGAAGAGGCTCTACCATAGGTGGTATGTATGTATACCATACATGGTTTGTCTGTCTTACTTATAATGCAAGCTACTGGCTTTTGTATTTTGCAAGATTTTTGGCTTTTACCATGGAGCAAGAATCACAAATGTACTGGATTCAGATAATCAGTATTCTGTTGGCTGGTATCTATCCTCTGTAATTTATTACAAGGTCATAGTTTAGAGTTCTTAATAGATAAATATGCATGTCCCTTCTCCTCCTGATGTTGCAGGTCATGCCAACACAACAGCTGTAACTTTCTACTGAAATGTTAATGTATAATAAGAATGGAAAATATTTATTTTTTTTCTCTTGTAAATTGACAATGAAAACAATAGTATGTACTATATTCTTTATATACAGTCATTGCTACATATAGAACTGATTGTACAAAGAGTAAAGCCATTGCAAATAAGTGCTTGAGCCTGCACTGCTGAGCAGTTCAAAACAGCTTGTTTTGACTTGTGCATTTTAGTATTTAAAGTTTGTCCTGCACAAACAGCACAACAGTATTAGGTATCTGAAAGCCTTCTTTTATTAAAAAAAAAACCAAAACAAACAAAATCACAAAACATCCCTAAACCAAAACTGGAAGTGTGTGAGCTGTTTTTGAGAAGGGGAAGGGGCACTGAACCAGAATCTTGGTATCATGAACCTGTGGTTGTTACTTGATACATTCCTCATTATGTGATTAATTCTTAAATTTATTTTCTTAATTTTTTTCCTCCTTTGTGTACCCTGTGGGATCCTCTTGCAGGTCTTGAGGGCTTTGCCAATTGTTACTCAGCTCCTAGCAGAGTTTGTGTCACTGCTTGTGAGAGCTGGGAGCACATCCTCAGAGATGCTGAGACACCTGTTCTGTGCAAAGGGGGTTTAAAAGCTGTGCTGTGTGAAGCACCTTCTCAGACTAATCCCAGTGAGATGCTCAGGCACCCTTAAAATCTTCTTTCCCAGCCTTCAGTGCTCAGGGAATTGCACTTGCCAGTTCTGTTTGAGGGGAGTGGGGGTGGAAATAAATCCACCTCTCAGGTTTCTGTGGTTGAAGTGACCCCCCTGAGGTATTAGAAACTCTTTTTTTCCCAGCCTCACAACCAAAGAAAGAGTCGAGATTCCTCAGTTCTGCTTTTCAAGGTTGTTTATTTTCTCTTATCTGTTATATTCTTTCTGTGACCTGCTGAGATCTGTCCAGCAGGTCCGGTTGCAGCACAGCGCCTGCCCTTTGGGTGGTGTTAACTTTTTATACTAAGAACTACGTCTACTTTATTTACAGTAATTTTCCGATACCTGTCACCTATGTTAGATAGTCTGTCTCTATTCTAAACCAGTCAAAAACTGTCACCATCACAGCAGAAGATGGAGGACAAGAAGGAAAAGGACAGGACACACCCAGATTCCTCCATCTTGCTTCTTGAACCCCCATTCTAAAACCCCAAAATTCTACTTTTTCACCCTGTGACAAATTGACTGTCATTCTATTCAAACTCTTGTGGCTTGTGAATCTTCACACAAAGTTGGTAGTTTTTTTCATGGACTAAAATCAAAGGTACAGGTGTTTTTGACTCTGTGCCAAGGTCTCTGAGCCCCCTGCCAGGGTCTCGAGCCATCTGGGGCAGCCAGAGGAATGTCCTGGGTTCCAACATCCACCCACTGTGATGATTTTACAGGACAGTTTTGAGCAGTGTTGGTGTTTTCTTGCTGACTGCTTTTTTTCTAAGTTGCGTCAGCAGCTTCCTCCAAACCTGAGGAGCTTCCACAGCTCTGCTGCTGTGCCAGCTCTTGGAGCTGAGCTCAAGCTTGGGCACGCTGAGCAGCTGTCACTCAGCCACTGGCATTGCAGAGGGGATAGAAGGACCAAAGAGCAGGAATTTGGGATCTGGCAGGGGAAAGTGCCCCCTCCTGCTCTGAAGTGCTTGTTGGAAACCAGCGTGGTCCAGGGCAGAGATGGCTTTGCTCCAGCCAAGGGACTGCTACAGAATTTTAATCCAGAGATGTGAGAGCTGTAGTAGGGGAGACAGAATTTCTCTCTTGATTTTGGAGCATTTCCTTCTGGCTCACCCAAAGACTGGGCTCTGCATCTATAGTATTGGTTGCTGAATGACACTCCCACATGATGCCTGCACTTTGTGTGTGTATATATATTTATATTTGTATGTATGTAGCTGGGTGGTGTGGGAGCAGGTGATGACAGAGCTGGTGTGTTATGGTACGCAGTTGGATGCTACCTCCAAAATTTCTCCAAATAACTGGGCCTTCATGTATTTTCAGTGACATAGATCTTGTACCTTGACTGTAAACCTGCAGCAAAGTCTTGGTCACAACAGCTGCCAGCTGAGGAAACACTTGCTGACTCCACATTTGTCTCACACCTCTGGAATTACACCCCACATGATGGAGTTTTGCACTTTCCTTCTCAGCTGCATCCATCATACCAATCTCCCAGAGCCCAGCTTTGACACTTTTAAACAGCCAGTGACTGCTTCCATACAGTTCTTGGGCAAAAAAGCCAGCCCTGGCCTTCCCCTTCCTCTAGCAGCCTGTAAACTGCACCACTTGCAGGTCTTTGCTCTTACTTTTCACTGTGTGTGCTCTCAGATTCTGTCACAGAATCTGTGTCCAAAATTGAAAAAACTCCAGCAGCTGTAACCTCTAAACTGCACTGAGGTGATTCTCTTTGCCTTCTTCAGGATCCAAAACTGAAGCCCTCCCCTCCTTGCTCCCACTAAAGGTGCCAGGACAAAAAAGATGTTGGCTTTTAGCTTCCCACTGTCACCATTCAGAACTCCACCCTGTATCCCTGTGTGCTTCTAGACAATTAAATATACTGTGATGCTGCCTCAGAAACCCAAAGGGCAGATCTGAACCCAAAAGTGTCTGGACCCTGCTGGCAAAATGTGCCAGGACAAAAGAAATACATTTATTTTGGAAGGCAAGCAGCTCTCCCTCGTGTTCCTGTTGCTGATAAGAGGCTCCCCAGGGGAGGTGAAGGTCAGCACCTGCTTTCTTTTATGGCACCTCCTGTGCGGGAGCAATCCCCTCCCAGGAGCTCTGCACCAAAATATGAGCGCTGCCTCCAGTGTTGAATACATCCACCAGGGACTGCTCTAACACAGAAGTTCCCTCCAAGGAGCTGCTGCTGGTTTGTGCCTCCCGGGGGCAGCACCTCCTGCTCCACCAACGATGGGGTGAGGTGCTGTCCTTAACAGGTAAAGGCATCCTCATCCTCTTTCTGGAGCTCACCTCCAGTATTTGGATACCAGCTCCAAAGCTGTGTGTCCTTTCCAGAACAGAAAACTCAGTGGTTTATACCTCCCTAGGGAACCCTGTAATGTCATCCTTTTCTTTCAGCTGGCCAGCAGCTGACAAGGATGAATACACGAGTGCTTTATTTAAATTGATAATAATTAGATGGAAATGTAGAAAAAAAAATGCAAAATGGCAAAACTCCAATCTGATCAGAGTTATTTACTACACAGTTAAGCTGCTGATACAGTGCTCTATTTATTGCACCAGTAACACAGCCAGTTAAGTAACTATCAAATAGAGGTTGATGTTACTCACCCATGTCACTGACCATGGGCAAGCCTCTCTCTCAGCCTCCAGAGCTGTCCCTGAGGGGTGTTCCCACCCAAGGGAAGGATCTTCATGCATCTCAAGGAGATATGCTGGGAAAACTGGGACTGATCTTTTGTAGCATGAAGAGGTTGATTGTCCTGCGAATTTTAAATTCTGTGTTGTCCTCAGCAGAACATGTTTGAGTCAGGTGTTACCAGCTCTTTGGTTTCTGCTCAAAACTTCCATCTCTCACTTCCCTACCAGGCTCTTCCCCATCCCTGTTGATGCCTACCTCAGTCAGGAGGAGCACCCTCATGAGGGGTGTAATTCAAGACAGTTTGGTCAAGCTGGTCTCAGCATTCTTCACCACTGAACCCAGTGTTCTACTAAACCCCCTGGTTTTTAATCCATCACTAAAAATTTGTAAATAAGACAAAGAAGGGGTTCTTTAGAGCTGTCCCAGTCCTTCCAAATGGAACAACTCCAGTGCCTCTGCCCCTCAAAATGCCGCTGCTTGTTCCTCACAGCAGTCCTGTGGTCCCAGGAACAGGAGAGCTTCATCTCCATCCCTTGCAGACAGTGAGATCCTTCTGGAGCTGTGTCTGTATCTCCAGCTCCAATGCCTCCATTCCCACTGCTTCCAGCTCTCCCTCTTTGCTGACTGGTTTCTTGGTCTGCCTCATATCCAAGGTTTCATCCATTATGTGGAGCTCTATCACCTTAGGGCAAATGGAATCTCACTGGAGAAGTGGGAAATCAGGTGGATGCAGCAAAAACAGTCTCCCACCTTTGAAGAAGTCATGAAGGTCAGCATGGACTCTGCATTTAAGTGAGAAAAGGCCTCCAGAAGAAAAAGAAGAATGGCATTATCTGCTTAGATGTTTTTGTTTCAATAGACTGGAAAGGTCTGGGTAAGAGGCATCCATCCCACCCATTCACTGCCCCACCAGCTCTGTGGTTCTGTGCTTGCTCTGCCATGTAACTCTGCCCCTCACTTAATCTGCTTATTAAAAGCATTTCCCCAGTTTTTCTGACATTGCAGCCTCCTTCACTCATCTGCCTCACTGATTTCTCCAAGGGACAAGTTTTACCCTGCCTTCCTTTCTCAAAGTCCTTTGCACTTTTTGGCCTCAGCTTCTGGAGTTCTGTGGTTTTTGCTGTGTGCCCAAGTGTGTTTAAGAGGAGTAAATATTCCATATAAAGAAGAAGGGGAATGACTTGCTCCCATGGACTACAGACAAAAAGGTAAAATTTAAAAAGTTAAACTGCCTGGGAAGTCTCATCATTTTAGGTCATTTGTGTCACTTTGGCATTTCCAATCTCCTTCAGAGATGGTGGAGGTGGTTTGCCCTGCAGTTTGATTGCCCTCATCCCTGGATGTCTGTGGGACGTTTCTAGGCCCACTGTTTGTCCCCTGTCACATCCTGGCCTGCCTTGGACATCAGCCACCCTCGTGTCCTCTGCTGTGACCACCTCAGGTGTAGGGGCCACGCTGGCTCACTGTGCCAATCCAAGGGGACGTGAGGCTGTGCAGGTGGATGGGCACAGGTGTCCCCTGCTGCCCTCAGCTGTCACCCAGTGCCACTGGGCCCTGCCCAGGGACCTGCCTGGCACGCTCGGGTGCGGGGACAGCCGAACTCTGCTGCCAGCACCCGGGGGCTGCCCCTGCATCTCCCGAACACCTCCCATGTGACTGCAGGTCACAGGGTTCGGCCACACCTGTGCCACTCACAGCTGTCTTCATCTGTCAGCAGGAAGAAGGAAGGAAAGGAGCCAGGGCAGGAAGGGGAGGAAAGAGGAAGAAACGAGAGCAGGAAGGGCAGGAAAGGAAGGAGAGAGAGAGGGAGAGGTGAGGAGGCTGCATTCAGCAGTGAGGAGCAGAGTGGCCGATAAGCACCGTGCCAAAGGCTTCCAATGTCTTCCTCAACTTCCACCAGCACTTTGCCCAGCGGCCTGGCCGTCCTGACGACCTTCCCAGATGTGCTCTTCATCCCTGAAATCGTGAGTGCTGCCTTGTCCCTGGGGGTGGGCCGTGGCTGCTGCTTGGGCACTCAGCACAGGTTGTGCTGCAGGTGTCCCGGGGGTGACACTTGTCCCCAAACGCGTGGCTCAGGACCCACACCAGGTCCCTGAGCCACAGGGGGCTGGAGGGCATTTCATCCTCGGAGAAAACCACGGGCTCTGAAGCTCTCCTTTAGTCTGCAGTGGGACTTTTCTGGAGCCTTTGAAAAACGTTTTAATTTCCTGCCTGAAAAAACCAGCAGGGGCTGCCGGTGGGTTTAAGTAGGTGCCAAATGGAGCTGGTTAATACCGGAGGTGATTTTAGCGGATAGCACAGGCAGAGGATGAGCTGCTCGCTTGGAGCAGGGGATTAGGGAGCGGAGGGAATTGTTGGCAGCAGCCGAGGCTGCGCTGCTCCATCGCGGCATTCCTGAGCCGCAGGTGCGGAGCTGCTGGACCCTGGGCGTGTGGGAGAGCGAAAGGTGAATAAAGGGTGAGCAAACACCTTGTAACCTCTTTCCACACTGTAACTTCATTGAGCAGGAGGAGATCATAATCTTAATGGACTTGGCGAACGTGGTTTAAAGCAATTGCTCTGAGCATAGGTTATGGGATACAAAGTCTCAGCTTGAACTTTTCCCCCCCCCGTCCTCTTGCCCCGCTCATGAAACGTGCTCTTCTCACAAGAGCTTGGGAGGCTTTTCCCCAAATTCCCAGTGCTTTGGTCCAGCGTTGAAAACTCTGGCTAAGTGTTGTAGGATGGCATTCAGGTTATTTCATGGTAAAAACTGCAGCTTTGCCATCTGGCACCAAATCCTTTCCTGTCACCCAGCTCGCTCCCCACTCCTGGGATTTACAGTGTTTCCTTCGTTCTCCTGGTGATAACAATGTAGCAAAGAGCATGTAGACCTGATCTCTGCCCAAGAGCAATGCCCAGGTTTCCTGCAGCTACAGGAGGGAGGATATTGAGTGTGTGTGGAGGTTTTGGCTGGGCTGACACTTGCCTGCCACCCCTGCCCCTGAGTTACGTTGGTCCTGTTGGCCTCAGAGAGCTCATTCCCCTTGAACTGTTTGTTTGTAATCCCTGTCTCCAGGGTATTTGGCAGGGCAGCTTGCTGAAGTGAGCACCCTATCCTTTGGTTTGGGTAAGGTCTGGAAATGTGCATCCTGAAGGCCCAGGAACCACCCAGGAAGGAGGAATGCTGCATGACTGGATTTCTTCATCTCCAGGCGGGTTCTGGGCTGTGCAGCTGTGTGACCTCTGCTGTGTACAAAGGAGGCGGCTGCCTTGAATCAGAGGGATAAAGAGTTTCTCATTCCTTAGTGGAATCTCAGGTTGCCCACCATGGGTCAAGATGGTAACAAAACAAAACAAAACAAAATTGGCATTTTAAATGCTAAGAGGGTTGTGAAATTTTCAGAAGATCCTACCTGCAGCTCAGATGATTGCCACATTTGCATGGGCTGATCAAAAGCTACCATTTTTAAGCTGTGAGGCTCAGTTTAATTCTTGTATTCCATTTAATTTGAAGAACTTTCTGCACATATGGATATGCAGACCTATGTGGAAAACATGAAACAAGCTGAAAGCAGATACATTTGCTTTGTACAAGCTTTTTAAAGGATGAATTTTTTCCTTAGACAGCTGTCCACGTCCTGCTGTGAGTTACTGAAAGCCTTTCAATCCTTCCTTCCTTTTTATGAATCTTCACCATAAAACCAAAGTCAATAATCAAACCAGGTCAAACAGACTTTTCTGAGTGGATAAGTACAGCCTGCAGGAAGGAGAGATGGTGAGTGGTAGGAAGTGAGCTGTGGTGCTTCTTTCCCCAGCCTCGTATCTCACCATAATTTGTGCTTGATTTTAATGGAGCATAACGCTGTTCCCCAGGATTTTAGCTGCAACACACTCATTGTGTCAGCCCATGAGTGATTAAAAGGACTGGATTAGTGTTCAAGGCTCAGCCTTTGGTTGTTACAAGAGGGACCACAAGAGCAGCACTTTGGAAGACCCATTTTCACTCAGGTCTTTGCCACATCTCAACCACATAATTGATGTAATGTGTCAATTTGCATAATGGCACCAACAAACTTTCCTATTACTGTGGGGTGACACGAATGATGTAACATTTAATGAGTTATCATAAATCAGAGACTTTCTTTCCACTTGCAGAATGATTGGAAGGAAATGGAAATGGAAATGAGTATGAGTATGAGCTGGCACTTGGATGCTGGCTGGGATACACTGGCCATACAAGGATCAGAATGACCTTAGAGTCAGTGAGGCTCTCCTACCTCTGGACATTTGCCTGAATCCCAGACTGGCTGGTGGTGAGGGATAGGTCCCCACAACAGCACAGATCCACAGAGTGTGGGCTCAGCTGTGGAGCTCCTTATCACAGGATGCTGCATAGACTGAACTCTGCACAGGTTCAAGGACAACTGGGCTGATTTGTGGCACAGAAAAGCTACTGAGGGCATTTCAGTGCAAAGGCAGTACTTGCACTCCAGACATTCCACAAGACTGAACATAATGCTCCCATCCTCTTGTGCAGGAGTCTGCTGGTGAAGGGATGGAGCCCAGACATAGCTGTCCCTGTGTACCACCCATGGCAAAACCCATGGCGAACTCCCAAGGCTGGCTGAGAAGGTCCCACCCGCTCCCACACCAGCAGCTGGGACCAGGCACGGCTCTGGTGTAGCCAGTGAAGGATGACCCAAAGAACTGGAACAACAATACTTTCCCAAGCTTCCTTTCCCAAGCAGGATCTGGGAGCCTCAGGCTCTTTTCCCCTACCCAGGGAGTCAAACCTCTCCTCAGTCTGTTCCCTCAGAGTGATATTTGCATGTGACCCTTGTGAGGGCAGGTGTCTGTGCTGCTTGTGACACTGCTCCTGGCAGGGATCTGACATGCTGGGTGTGAAGCAAACACACCTCTCCTCAATCAGCCTCCCTGTTCACTAAAGCCAGCCCTCAGAAAGGTCTGAGCCAGCCTCCTAAGCACACTGGGGTAGGGAGGGTGTGAGTGGTAGCGGCACCAGTGGGGAATTTTTTTTGGTCAGGATCAGTGGCAGATACTCCCAGCTGAATGCACATTTTTGAGTCGAGGCTGGGAAGAACCCATGGGCTGCTGCCATGTGCAGTGCCAGAGGCGTGAGTGGCTTTTGGCTCTGCTCTGGACAAGTCACTTTATCCCACACTCACCCTGTCCCCCACTTTGACTTGCAGATCTTTGGGGGCCTTGTGTGGATCCTGGTGGCATCCTCGAAGGTCCTAGTCCCCATGCTGCAGGGCTGGGTGATGTTTGTCTCCGTGTTCTGCTTCGTCATGTCCATCTCCCTCCTGTGCCTCTACCTCTGCGGGGCTCACGGCGGCGGCGGCAGCTGCTGGGTCACCTTGGTACGTGCCTGTGACAAACCCTAGGGGTGGCTTTGTCACCAGCAGGGTGCTGCTGCTGCTCTCCAGCCTGCAGCCTGCTTGTAGGGGCAGCGTGACTCCTCTGGAGGTGACTATGTGATCCTTGTTCCTTAGGATGCCATCTGCCACAGCACGGCTGCGCTGTTCTACCTCAGCGCCGCGGTGCTGGAAGCCTACGTGACCTATTCGCTTGGCTTCTCCACACTACTCCTGGGAAAGGAGTACAGGGAGAACATTGCTGCTGTGGTGAGTGCCTGGCAGGAGGGCAGGGAGTGGCAGCAGGTGGCTCTGGAGTGGCCTCAAGTGCAAATCTGTATTTGCACCAACAGTCTGGGGAGGGGGGAGAGAAACCAGTCGCTGTCTCAGCATGCACGGGTGTCCCCAGACATGTGGCACGTCACGAGGCGTGGGCTCAGTGCTGGGGTGGCACCGTGCCCCAGAACACTGATGGGCTGCTGTGTTTTTCCATCCCAGGTGTTTGCATTCGTGGCCACCCTGCTGTATGTGATCCACAAGGTGTTCTCGCTCCTGCGGTGGAAATCGTCCTGAGAGCCTGAACAATCCCAGGAACAATGGCTATCCTCTTCAGGCTGGGTTTGGGGTTTGTTTTCTAATGTATAGCCTAGAAACAAGAAGCTTTTTATGTGGGATCTTGGTGATGAAGACAAGGGGCTGCCAGAGAAAGGAATATCTTGGCACAATCTGTTTCCCTCCAATATCTTACAGGCTGGGTACAGTTTGATGCTGGGGCCAAAATAACAAAAAAAGCCATCCAGTTTAAAAGAACATGGTACATAGTTGGGTTCAAAGGGCTAAAATATCCCTGGACTTCACCTTTATGTGTCCAGAGTTGTTACTGGTATCAGGGGAAAAGTGAACAACAAACACCAAGGAGCACAAGTGTGAAACTGTGTCATTTTAATTGATGTGTGCCCATTTAAGTGTGCTTCCCCCCATAAAACCACTGTGCAAATTAGTATGTTCATGCAGTTTCTGAAAATGCCTTCTCTGACTTGCAATGAGCAATGGGAACAATATTTAACTCAGCTCAGGAGCAATGTGGATCACTGTAGCTCCTGAAGGGTGCTGCTGAATTCTGAGGTGCGACTGTAAGGCCAGGAATTACCACTGCCCTCGATCCCACCCCTACAAAGCACAACCTGGAAGGGGCCCAGTGGGCTGTAGGAGAATTCTCTGGGTGATCAGAATCAAATCCTCAGTAAGCAGAGGCAATCAGCTCCTGCACTTGGTGAATGGCTACTCTCTCACACTCTGCCACGTGTCACTAATAAAGATGGGTTTGCTGTGATTTTGAAAATGGGTGAGTCCTTGCTGCTCTTTCTCCCTTTGCTGCACCCAGGCACAGCCCCAGGAGCTCTGCACCCTGACAGGGCAGTGCCACCACGGGGGCTCAGTGAGTGGCTGGGTGGAGCTCAGTTGCCAGCTGGGGTTAAACCTTGACAATGAAGTAATTCAAATGGGGTTTAGACCCAGGAAGTGATTATTTTCAACCTGCTAGAGATGCCTAAAAAACAGTGGTGCTAAATTATCTCTTCCAGCTTGTGGGGCAAAGAATGAAGTTCCTGGATAACAATGAGGACAAGAGGGAAATAAAAGTTGACTTGGAGGCTCCTCTGTTGCTTCATATCTGGGGAAACTTTTGACCTGTGACCATGGGTTTGGTTTGAAGCTTTTTAATTGCAAACTAAGGAAAACATTTTTGGAGATTTTTTCCTCGCTGAAAACCAGCCTGACTTGTTTTGCTTGTGTTACTGTGCAACAGAGGTGGAATGAGAAATCCCTTTTCAGAGCAGGGAGGGAACTCAAAGCCACTTTGGACAATGGCACATGGCTCTGAAGTTCAACATCCCCCTGTTGAAACTGGTTTCACCATCCCATCATCATGGGGTGTGTGTAGGGGTGTTGGTGCCCAGGTTCTATGAACGCCTCTGAATGTGACAAGGGAACACAAAGATGCCTTTCTGCTTGGATGTGTTTACAAAGGCAGGGATCTGCAGCCCTACCCTGGGCCTTGGGATGAGCTGTCTCTGTTCCACCTGTGCCCAGGCCCCTGCACCCAGCAGTGCTGCCTGTCCCCTCACCTCCCATCCCTGTGCCTCGTGGCCATCCCATTTACAGCCCACAGCTTGGCACGGCCCCAGTCTTCTTTCTTCTGCTTTGCTTTCCCCTTTGCTTTCCCCTTGCCCTGCACACACCAGTTCACACCAGTCTGCACCAGTCCCCCTCTGTCCCACCCTGTTTGCTGAGTGCCTCCCCCACAGCATCAGCCCAGGCTTGCTGGGAGCCAGCAGTGGGGAAAAGCAGCCGGGTGCTGCTGGCATGGCAGTGTCCATCGGCTGGAGGGACACTGAGGGAGGCTCTGTGGGTGGCCCCAGGGTCACCTGGGGAGGGCTGGGCATATGGAAGGGACCCCTGACCCCACCACTCACAGAAAATGGAGCTGGAACTTTGATACACTCCTGGTGTGACCCCAAGTTCAACCCCAGGCAGCTGAGCAGGGGGGGGGGGGGTCTCTGCTTGGCACAGGCTGCAGGGCCCCAGCAGGGGACAGTGACACTGGGAGGGGTGGCTGCTGAACTGCAGCAATGTGCTCCTTCCCTGCACAGTGGAAAGAGAAAATGACACAAAAGAGGTTCATCATGTCCAGCTTTCCTGTCATCTCAACACAGCCCCAAAGACTGCCATCTGTTCCCTGAAAGCTGGGCAGCCCAAGGGAGCTGTCTGGAAAATGGCACACCCCCAGTGTTGCAGACATCTTTTTATAAAAAATCCTTTCCTTAGGATTTTTTTCCTCCTGAGAAGCTGAGAGGCCTCAGGAACAAAATGTAAACAATGGTCATCTGCTGCTGTGGAATGCAACAGGTGGATCTTTGATTGGCCCATCTTAGATGTTTGTAATTAATGGCCAGTCACAGCCCAGCTGGCTCAGAGAAAGTCGAGACAGCTGCCTTTGTTATTCTTTTCTATTCTTAGCTTAGCTAGCCTTTGAGGAGAACCTTTTCTTCTATTATTTTAGTATAGTTTTAATGTAATATATATAATAAAATAATAAATCAAGCCTTCTGAAGCATGGAGTCAAATCCTCGTCCCTTCCCTCAACATAAGACCCTTGTGAACACCGTCACACCCCCAGCACTTCCTGAAGGAAAAGATGCTGCCCAGAGCTCTCCCAGGACCTCCAGACCACGTGTGCAGCACATCTCTTCCCCACAGAGAGCCCTGGGGGCAGCACTGACCCCAGAATTTGCGGCACTCTGCTGGAAACACGGGGCATGATGGACACTGCAGGCTAGCAAGCCTTTTCCTTTGGGGACCAAAGGAAACTTCCATGGGGCCCACTCTGGCAGGGCTCCCCAGGATGCAGGAAGGCTGGCCCTGCAGTTTGTTCAACACAGACACTGCAGTCCCTGCCTGCAGAGCTGGCCTGGCCCGAAATCCCATGCCCTGCCTTTGCTCAGGAATTCCCAGATCCCCCCCAGACCGGTGTCCCTCCATTGCTGGGATTCCCTTGCAGATGTAACTGCCAGATGGAGCAGCCCATTTAAAAAGCCACAAATCAGGCTTTTTTCAGAGCATTTACAAGTGCCATTCACACTGTTGAAACACTGGGCCTATTGTGCCCCTGCAGCCACCACCAGGTTTCATCTGGTTGTGCAAGTGGAATCCTCATCACACAAGGAGGTCTGCAGGCATCTGCTCTGGAGAGCAGGCAATTACATGCTAGTTAAACCAATCTATGCACCTGAAGGCAGGCAAAGCCTCAGTTCCTATTAAAAACAAGATTGCAGACATATTCATTAACTATGCCCAGATTGTAATCTTGGTTGCTATTGCTTAACTGAGTGGTTTAACCACCCTGTTAACTATTCTCCAAATATTTGCATACTAGATACTTTGCCTCCAGCAATGCAATGAGTTAGGAGAACTTCCATCTTCTCCTGAATTGCAGGAGAATAATTTGATTTTTAATAGAAAATTAGGACCAGCCCCATGGAAAATGCAGGAGTTTCTCATTTTACAGCCAGCTTTGTCTGTGAGCAAGGAGCAATCCGTGTGCTGCGTAAAACATCTACACAAGCCCCTGTGTTAATATGAATTAACCTGTGGGAACAGTAAAGCCACAAAAGGTTAATTTTATGTAGGGACCTAAGCTCAACAGCAGAGATGCCAGCTGAAGGTGAGCACACATTCCCCAACAGCAGCTTGATGTGCTGGGATAAGGAACTTTGCAACCTGAACACCTGGAAATCCCTATTGAAGGTATATTTTGACTGAGGTATTTAAGGTATTTTTTTTCCTGGCTATCAGGGAAAAAACCTTCATCCCACTGCTCAGCAGGCATGGCCTTGGAAATAGAATTTTCATTGCAAGAGTGAGATAAAACTCAACTAAATTCACTCTGCCTGTCTGTATATACACAACTGCTGTCTTTAGAAACCTGCATTGAAATCAGTGTAAAACATTGCTCCTAAACGTCTTTAACATCAGAACTCCAAATGTAAATTCCCAGGCTGGTCTTGAAGGATTTCTAAGTTATTTTCTGCCGTACTAACAAAAGAGGTGGCCCAAGCCTCTTCTGGTATTTGGGGAAATGCCATGACAGGCACTCACAGACTGGGAGGCACAGAACTGAGCTCCTGAGCCTGGGCAGTGGGACACAGGCTGCACATGAGCCCCCACTGCTGCTGCTTGCTTCAGCATCTCCCAGACACCAGCACGTAGCAACAACAACAAAAAGACCCAAACAAACCCAAATTAAACCCACTCTGATGATTCTTTATTGCTTTCACAATCTTGTATTTTCAACAGTTTCCCAAGAGCTTGTGAAAGAAAGATGGACAAACCATCCTCTGGAGTGGAGTAAATGCATGCTTGAAGTCCAAGACTCGTTCTCTGACTGCTTCCACCTGAACATTCCCACCTGGACAGGCTCAGGGGAATTGTGGGAAAGCAAACAGTGCTCCTGGATGGCAGCAGTGACATGGATGGCACGGGAGAGCTCCTGCTGCCCTCCCTGGAACTCAAACCCAGGCAGCCTTGAGCCAGGCTTTCCCAGCTGCACTGAGCTGGAGACACGGGACCGAAGCTGTCAGCACGCCGCCCGTCTGACACCGGCCCAGGGCGACTTCAGCATTCCCTGGGCTTCCTTCACCTCCCTCCACTCCAGCTTTGTGTTGGGGACCTCATCCTCAGGCTCAGGCTCCTCACGGACAGGCCCCTGGGGCAGGGCCACCACGATGGGCAGGGGGCCCTGCTCCTCCCGGAACTCCACCACGTAGAGGCTCTTCTGGTCTGCCAGCTGCTGGTGCGTCTCCTGGCAGCAGGACAGGGAAAGGACAACCAAAAAACTAAGATGAAAACTAGGATGGCTTTACTTCAGGCCAAAACCTACACGGGATGTGGGGCAGGGGAAAAAGGCCCCAAAAAGTCATTTCCCAATAAACAGTTTAAGCACTGTGTAAATGAAATGACTTGTCAGGTTTATCTTACGGGCAACAATTCAGATAGCCAGACATCAGACACACTGATCAGCCCTACAGTGCCATCCCAGAGGAACTTGCTTCTGGAAAGACACACCCTGCTCATAAACATGCCTGTTGGCAGGAACATCTTTGTGTTTTTATGTGGATATAAATTTTGCTTTGGTAACAGAAAAGTGCCTGTTACTGTCCAGACAGGTGGCATTAACTAACAAAAAGGTACATTCATAAAGACATGAATGTAACATTATTTTCAATAACATGTCCCTTGCCTACAAGGTGTTTTGATCACACTCAGATTTTACAGAGTAAATGTTTACAGGTGACAGGAAAGTTTTCCTCCTCAGGGCAGTGAAGAAAACATATCAAATGCATAATTTCAAAAGCAGTAATTTATACAGCAAGCCTTTCTTCTGTTTGTTCTGTGGAAGATTCTCAGAGACAATGACTGAAAATACAATGCCAGACTGCCCCAAGTGTGACTGCCCTGAGGCATTGCTAAGCTGGGAGATCTGTGACTCCCATCAGGCAAAGAGGATCACAAGCCCCTCACCTCCTGAGGCTGAACTGATGACACTGGCCAGGACAGGGTGACAGATTTGACAGCTACAGCTCAGGGCTGTATTGGGAATGGAAGCAGCTAAACCTTGGCAGCCACCAAAACTGCAAACAAGGGAGATAACCAGGAATTTCCAGAGGGCTGACTCATCCTGAGGCTGCTGTTCAAAGGAAGTAGGATATAATGCTGCATGTTGGAGTTTCTCCATCAATTCCAGGCAGCTGGCTCAGACAGAGCCACTGTGAGCACTCAGAGGTGGAAGGGAACACCACCACCTCCCTGGCTGAATTCAGAGATCTCAATTACAGCAGCAATAGAAGCAGCGGGGGCTTCAGTCCTTGCTCAATGAGAACTTGAAGCACAAACAAGCAGCAGCAACCAAACCTGGCCCACAATTTCCTCTGCCCAGGATTTTTCAGTGTCACCAAACCCCCGCAAATGAAAGTCCAGGAATTCAGATGTCCCCTGCAGACACAGGCAGAGTTACACACAGCTCTTCCTGACAACTCCATAAAACTGCTGAGGAATGACCCCCTCTGCTGATTTTGTTTGCTCTTTGTAAGATTACTTCATTTTAAGCCTGGAATATAAACTGTTTGCCCATAAACTGTTATAACACCCATCCCCTCCTGTGCCCATACCTAATGGGCACTGGGAGTGCACCCACCTGTAGGGTCAAGCCCCTAAAGAGAGCTCTGGTGATGTTAATCAAGTTTTTGGATCCAGTGACCTTGGCATACATGTCCTTAATGCCAATTAGCCTGCAGAGGGTGATAATGGCTCGGTGGCAGTGCAGGCCATACCCTGGGGAAAAAACCAGAAATGAGCATTGTGTGATTATTTGTAAGCACACAATCTACTCAGAAGAGAGCACTGAGATCTCTTCTTTGTTGTTTTTGTTACCCAGCATGGTAGAACACATTAGATGTTGAAAATGGCTCCAGGGGCTGTGCAGAGGCATCACTTCCCTTTTCCTGGCCCAGCAATTGGAATCAGTTATACTTTGTCATAATTTTAGTGGCACAGAGTGAAGGAGAGACAAACATATTTCAAAATCCACAGAGGTTTGTGTGTCACCTGCATCCCTCTCCATCACAGAGATGGAGATTTTATCAGCTCCAATGCATAACTGTACTACACTGGCATTAATTGCAAATGGTTTCTTACACTTGCCAGGTTTTAATGGAGGAGGTATTTTTTTGAAGAGTCTACTTTTGTTCCAGAGAGGTTTGTTTCATGGCTTAGCTCTAGTGATCTTTAGAAACTGCAGGACAGTCTTGCTGCTGCTGAGTAAAGGACACAAAAAAGAAATAAATCCTGGGGACCAAATGGCTGGAAAGCTGCAGAGAAGGGCTAGAATGTTTATTTTAGTGAGGTTATCTGAGGTTACCTTGCCAATAGGAAACTGAGGGAAAAAGAGGAAACCAGAAACAAAATATACAGAGACACAGATCTGAAAGAAACCCAAAGTGACAAGGAAGAGAAAAAAAACACCCCCCTAACTGATGAGCTCTCATGAAACTTCAGGAGCCACTCCCACGAAGACCAAACTGACTTCACAATGACCAAGGCTGTAAAGGAAGGGAGACCTGGAGTGGGAAGGGTGTGAGAACTCAGAGCTCTGTACAAACCCACCAGTGGCTGGAGCAGGACCAGAGTCCACATCCAGGTAATTTAGGACTGAAGGAATTACACTTAGGAAGAGTGAGAGAGCTCCCACCAGTGTAAAAGGGACAAATCCCAATTTGCAATGGCAAAGCCATGTCAGCAGCAGCAGGGATTTCCAAAGAAAAATGACTGATCATTTTCAACATTTAAAACATGGTAGACTAGAAACTACATAAGTTTCAGTTCATCAAATGAATACCAGTCAGTAATTATGAAAAATTCAGAATTTAAACTTCTTTAATTACCTTTGTTTTGTTTCTTCATGCGGATTTTTGTCCTTTTAAATTTCACAGAAATGTCATGGTAAACTGGAGGGGGAAAAAAAAGGCATTACAGATAAATTCTTCCTTCTAGAAAAGCTTTAGTCAGTGCCTTTCTTATTCTGAATGGGGAAGTTAGTTTTATTCTCCCCTGACTTCTTTAAAGAGGATGATTAGTCTAGGTAAATTTCTGGAATAGATTATGAATGCTGAGATACCTGCGAATACTATGTTACTATTGAAAAATAGGGAGGTGTGCCTCCAGTGAGTTTAGTTTTGAGCTGAGCTCACATGACACAATTTGACTCATATTTTTTTAATAATCTAGTTTTTAACCTAAGATTTCCCCACAGGAATCAGCATTCTTGGATTTTCCAGACAGAATACTAACAAAAAACTACCAGGAAACATCAGGCTGACCCTCCAGCCCAGGTTCTCCCTGGCTGCTGGGTCAGCACACGTGGACTGAGTCACAGGGAGTCATCGCCTCTGACACAGTAAGGGGAAAAGCACAGGAATTCAGTGTAAAGAAAAATGCCCTGACAGTATCTGACTCCCTCAACTCAAACTGTGCCAGAAAAGATCTCATCTTGCTATTAAGAGTCTGAAATTCTATGCATGAGGTATCCAAATTCTAAGCACAGAACCATGGAATTGTTTGGGTTGGAAAGAACCTTTTAAAGGTCAGTGGTCCAACCCCTCCACAATGAGCAGGGAAACCTGCAACTAGACCAGGTTGTCAAGAATTATAAATAATACAATGCATCAGACCAGAAAAACTTGATTTAACATTATTTATGCTTTGCAAGTAGTTGCAAGCAGCTCTTGCTGGCATATTCAGTGCTTACACTGAAAGAATAATACTTACTTGTGTGGTTCTGATACAGGTCTATAAAGTGTAAGGAGCTTATTGCTTTATTCTTTGCCTAGGGAACAAAAACAGAAAACATTTTTCCCCTTGAATTCTTCTGCTGAGCATTTGCAATTTACCATTATTCAGTTAATTAGATATAAAAAAAGAAAGAGAAAAACAACTTAGGAAAACAGATTTGCTACATCTAAACTCTGTGGAAATGAAGATGTTTGGTCTGGAGGATGCTCAGGGGACACCTTACTGCTCCCTACAGACACCTGAAAGGAGACCCAAGTGAGCTGGGGGTTGGTTTCTTTTCCCAAGCAGCAAAGGATGGGATGAGAGGAAATTGCCTCAAGTTGTGCCAGTGGAGGTTTAGATGGGAAAAATTTCTCCCCTGCAAGGGTTACCAAGCACTGGAGCAGGCTGCCAGTGGAGTGGCTCAGTCACCATCCCTGGAGGTGTCTGAAAGATGTGCAGACATTTATTGTATTTACATACAATAAATGCTGGTGGACTTGGCAGTGTTAGATCAACAGCTGGACTGGGTGATCTTAAGGGCTTTTCTAACCTAAATCATTCTATGATTATCCTAAATCATTCTGTGATTATCTGTATCAAACAGACAAAGCAAACACATGCTTTACATGGATTTACTTCTTTGCAAAGACTACAAATTATAACTGATTATTAGGGAAAAAACCCATAAGTGTAGGTATGAATTATTTGTAACTGTCATCAAGTAAAAAAAAATTCAATCAACATACTTTCCTTAAAGCATTTGTCCTGTCACCTGCCTTCCCTATGGCAAAACCTGCAAGACAGAAAGAGGCATTTTATTGCTGAGAAACAGATAATGCAGATGATCTTCAGAAAGAAAAGTGGAAGAAAACAAAGAACTTCACAGCCATGTTTAGCATTTAAATTTCCACTCCACTGCACAGACCATACTCAAAAGGTGGTTCAGAGAAAATCAGAGACAGTTTAGGAGTTATGAACAGCTAACATCTGGATGCTAACTGCTTGTTGTCAAAGGAAAAAAAAATAAGGCTTAAGCTGTTTTTGTGTGTTTGACCAAACTTTGTTTCAGACAATTGAGTAGTGATGACTGCTTCAGACAAAATAAAAAGTCCACTCTGTTTAAAAATAAAGAAGGCAATGAAGAAAAAAAGCCTGGGACAACTTCAGTTCCATCATTTAGGACATCTGGATTACAGTGATAACACATTCCATGAAGAAGCTTTCCAAAGAAGAGGCAGGAAGAGTTTTTTCAGAGTAACACATCTTTCTGCAAGAGAACCACACCTTCCTCTCTACAAATTCTCCTCCACTCCCAAGTGTAAGCAAAATTCAGCAGGAGGAACACACGCAGCCTTGAATCTTTCCCAGAAGCAAAGTTCAGCAAAACTCTGGCTGACCATGAACACAGCTGTCTTATTAAAGCTGCCACAAAACATTCCATCATCAGATGTTACCTTGTACATACAATAAATAAATACATACAATAAACACAATACATACCTGCAGCCCCTTTACCATTCCCAACAGCCACTAAGGCACGGACTGATTTTTTTCTGCCTTCCTTTGCCTTCATACAAAACACATTTCTCACCTGAAGAAAAAAACAACACAAAGTTTCCTGTTATTGCACATAGTCCAAATGGGTTGGGTTTTGTTAGTTTTTCTTCTTTTAGATTTTTTAAAAAGAGAGTAAAGTTTGCCAAAAAAAGGTACTGGAGGCCTGTAGTGTACACTTAAAATATCTAAACTGTCTTTGTCAATGGGTAGCATCTGCAGTGGGACAGTGGCTTCAAGGCATTAAATACATAAAGGTTGTTAAAAATCCACACTCAGAGAGAAAGTTACCTCATGAAAATTACCTTTCATGAAAGCAACCCCTCTGTTGTGTTCAGCTGCACAACACATAATGCTCTTATGCTGCCAGCTTTATGTGTGATTTCAAGCATGATGAAAAAAACATGGGAAAAAAATGGAAAGTAATGCTAATATTGAAAAAGTGACACCAATATTGAAGTGCTCCCCCTCATATTTTAATCTAATTTAGAAGCAATCTCAGGAATTGCTCAAGGTCTGTTGTTGCTCTACATGAATTAGAATTTAGGACTTGCATGCTGCAGAAGGCAGTCTCATTACAGAGATGACAGCTGCTGAAAAGAAGATTCCATTTAAGAGAGGGGAAGAAGAAGGAAATAGCCTGAAGCTGTGTCAGGGGAGGTTTAGGTTGGATATCAGGAAAAACCTTTTCACCCAGAGGGTGCTTGGGCCCTGCAACAGGCTCCCCAGGGCAGTGCTCACAGCACCAAGCCCGACAGAGCTCAGGCAGTGTTTGGACAGCAATCTGGGGCACTTGGTGTGACCCCTGGGCTGTTCTGTGCAGGGCCAGGAGCTGGACTCAGTGATCCTGATGGGTCCCTTCCAAGTCAGAATATTCCATGATTCCATCAGCAAGTCACTGCTTTACAGCCCCCACCTTAGATGGTTCAACACATCCCAAAGTGGACAAGAGACAGATGTACGGGTGGGAGGGAGAGCATGTTCTGGGAAAAGGGAGGACAACCTGACCTAGAGAATGCAGAATGTGGCAAAAGGTCACTAAAATGATGAGATAAGGGGAAGGGACTGGTTACATGTCAGCCCAAACCAGCTTTGGTCTGCTGGGGTTTAGAAATACTTGAGTTTGTCCTTTGGTGAACCTGGCTCGTTTGGATGTGCAAACCACAGCTCTGAAGCTGAGGCTACCCGCCTGAGAGTGGGGACTCCTAACACCAAACAGGAATTCAGAATGTGCTGTACCCTTAAATCCAGGTGAGAGACAGCTAAGCAAAGAGCAGCTTAACCAAGCAGTGATGTAGATTCATGACGCAGAACTGTAAATAATCAAACTGGATAAATATGTTTGTATTTCTGGCTTTCAGTGTGCTAGCTTTACCCACAGCACCCCTGTTGGAGCAGAACTATAAATAAATCAAATAGCTCCACTGTGTGTGCACTGACTTCTTGCACACTGGGTAAGAAAACCCAATTTTGGGACAACAGTCTGAGATCCTTCGTCCATCTGTTCTAGCTCCCTTGGTTTTGTTTATATATTGAACGAAATGTTTATTTAAAAACAGACATACAGTTTATATTCTGTATGTAATACATTAATTATAGACCAAGTATCAAAAGATAATACATAGCATATGTAAAAATCCTTTTTGCTACATGTAATTCATCAGTAAGCTACTCTGCTTGTAGTGCTACGCATCTGAAAGTAGATTATTAGAAAATACTTGGTCATGGTTTAAACATTCTTACTAAAATTCACCATAAGAAATCCAAACAAACAACAACAAAAAAAACCAACTCGAAACCAACAACCCGCTCCCAGAATTCCAGTGTCTTCACTAGGTACAGATTATGGTTAGGGTTTCAAAAATTTCACCTCGCTTTCATTAAAATAAAGATGCTGTTTAATTCAAGGTGCCCACACATTCTAGAGAGTACTTTGAAGAAATATCAGCCTTGCCAATTGCTTATTCCAAGCTATTTTTCTTTCTTCAAACTCACTGCTGACAAGAACAAGCTAAAAAACCACACCCCATAAGATGAAAGTGCCCGTGTAAATGGGCTATTTAGAGAAAATGCAAAATAGTAATGGAAGAAAAGAGAGTGAAGCAGCATCATCTCCCCAGGAGCATCAAGAGAATACTATTTTTGCTCTGCACACACTTTTATCTTCTGCTGCCAATCTCAGTAGGTATCTGTACAAAAATAGAGTCAGCATGTCAAAAATAAAGGATGTGATGTTTGTAGAAATCTCCTCATGGATTATTCCTCTCCCTTTCCAGAATGTGGCAATAAAGACACATGCAAGGAGCTTCTGTGCCACTCTTCAAACAGCACAGCCTCTGAAAAGTGATTGAAACCCAGGCACAACCACCCCTATGATCAGACTGCCACTCAAGTTAGAGTGAAAGCCAGGTTTTAAACTTTGAAAGCAGATGCAGCCCATGCTCAACCTAAATCCCAGTGTACCTCAGATTAACTGTCTCCTTGTATCCAGCACCCAGTGGTGAAATGCTGCAAACTCAGATTTCTTTCTAGACCTGAGGGAAGAGCAGCACCTCAAAACCAAAATGAAACCACCTCACACATCTATCAAGAGGAGAAATGACAATGTGGAAGCAAGTTACACTCAAAGAAAGGCTGCTAAACATTATTATGCTTTCAGCTGTTGCACTTGGTTAAAAAAAGGGTCAAAATCCAACACTTCCTGTGAGGTTTTGTTTCTGTAAAAGCCAAATGAATGACTGGCTAACTTGATTGCCCTTGGGGATCCCTCCTTTCTAGAAATCCTATTCTAGCCATGATTTTTAGGAACCTGCCACCTCTAGGCCACCCTCCTGACCCTGTCACTCCTTTGCTGCTGCTATGCAGAGAAATGTCTGCACAGGCTGATCCCCTCAGGGAACAGCAGCCTCTGGTCCCAGCAGCTATCCAAGGTCCAAGGGGAAATGAGCCCAAATGAGAGCAGGGTGCAGTGCTGAAGGAAAAGCACTTCCATGCCAATGAGCTTAGACAGGGCCAGGGGCACAGCTAAAAGGTTTGGGAATCCAGAAACCTAAAAGAATTGAGCAATCAACTTGTTAACAAAAGCCAAAGCCATGGTAGCTGCATCGTGTGCCCATCAGCACTGTGTGCCCCAAGGCTAGAGCAGGTTGGTACCACGATGGCAGAACCCCTGCCAGCTGCAGTGTTTACACTGAAATGGTTCTTAACCTTCACTCTCAGGGCAGGAGATGCTCTCCCCATCCAAGTACCCTTAAGAAAGATGGGGATGCAATCCCACACTGAGCCCTGCAAGCCAGAACAACAGAAATAACAACACTCACACAAACACAAGCAGCACTAATAACCTTGTCCTGCTCCTCTCTCCTCTCTGTGTGGCCTCCTACTACAGCTCCCAGCTGAGTACAGATCCTTTGGACTGAGCCCCCAGTAATGCATCCTCACAGTCACTCTGCAGCTGAAATGGCTTCATTTCCTTTTCAAAGGATGAGCCATAATTATGCCCAATTAAAAGTCAATCAAAAGCTTCTGGGTGTTCCAAATGTCAGTTATTCCTTCCATACAGCCTGACAGGTAAGAGATAAAAATCACCAAGTCTTTATTAAACAGTTGAGGGTAGCATTCCTCTACTCTACTTTTAGGGCAGGCCAAATCTTTTCAGTACTTCAAGAGCATCAGAAATAGTGCACAGCTCTGACCTCTCATGTTTTTCTGTGACAGGCAGCTTCAGGTGCTATGTTAAAAACTGTCTGAAATTTTCATTGTCAGTCTAAAGACACTGTCAGCATCATCTAGGGAACAGAAGACTTCCCTGTATTCTAAAAGCAAAATGTAGAGCCTACAAATATCCCAAAAGTACTTCTGAGGCAACATCTCATTAGAAGTAAATTATTACTCAAAGAGTATCCTTTGTACCATATAATTTTTCAGTCAAGGCTGTCAAACAATGGATCTCAGACACTGTAATTCACGCAGCATTTCTTTCTCACAAGCCTTTTTTTTTGCACTCTTTGCAAAAACAACTTCCAATGACTTATAAAGAGAAACAAAGGGATTTAGCCTGTGCAACAAAGAACATTCTCTTTGTCACAAGTAGCAAGTCTACCAAGCTGAGTCAAGAAGAGGCCTGATGCAGGCAGGGAAGCAGCTTCCTCATGTCAGAGTGACAGCAACAAGGCAAACAAGATGTCCAGGAAGGAACAGAAGCCATTATGCAGCCACTGCCACCCAGAGCTCTCTGTCCCCTGCAGCCACCATCCCTTCATGCTGTGTTTCTGGCAGTTCCTCAGAGCCCCCTAACTGATGGCAGTGGCACAGGTGACATTTCCAAGCTGTGTGACATAATGACAGAGGTGCCTCCCAGGGCCACACCTGCACTGCAACAGAGAAGGAAGGAGGAACACTCTGACTGTTGGTTTGGCAATTGTTTTCCTCACAGTTGTCAGTTATGAACTAGGAACTTTTCAGTTAGAAACCTCAGGAACTGAGTGAAGAACTAGTGAATTCCTGTGCTAGATGAGTCAGTACAAAGGGGATTGAGGGTTGGTTGTTTTCCTGCCCAGCAAGCTCATGAAATGAACTTTAATTTACAGGTTATATTGCTCTGCAAATCTGAGTGATCCAAATGGACTGAGACAAGAACACCTATTGCTACTTTGCATTCTGTAGTTCAACACTCAAACACAAATCTCTGGTTTTGTTGGTTTATTTAAAAACGCTAGTACCATACCTGAACCATCTGGCTCAAAACCAGATCTATTCTGACACTGGAAAGGTTGCACTGACCCTGCTAAAATGGAGCTGTGCTTGCACAAAGTTCTTCAAATTGCCTCCACCAGAAACAGGCAATGGAAACAAAAAACCATGAACAAACCAGCAAGTGATCTCCAAGATCAGTTTTC
Organism: Emberiza elegans; assembly: GCA_024865655.1. NCBI lineage: Eukaryota > Metazoa > Chordata > Aves > Passeriformes > Fringillidae > Emberiza > Emberiza elegans. The sequence goes on from JALJVW010003752.1 coordinate 4,537,388, forward strand.
ACAACTGGTAGGAGGCAATTTCAGCATTGGACAAAACCCTTTTGAGATCTGTCTTTTACAAAGGGCTTTATTTATAACTTGATCTTCTCCTTTAGAAAGTTCCCCCTAATGAGAGACTCAGAGGGCCACTAACCTCATGCTCTGTGCCTTCAGGCCATACTGAGCACAAGGTCTCACTTTCTAGTTTTAATTACACTACAAGGCAATTACTATTGTAGCACAGGATGTCATGTAGGCTACTTTTTTTTTCTATGTTACCATGTTCATTTTGGAGAAAAATAAAAGAAAAATTCATCTGAGGGTTGATGACACATGAAATGAAGCCTTCCAGTGAAAATAATAATAGCACATGTCAGCTGCACCTGTAGATTTTAATTACCACTGTGATTATATTATGTTAGAACACCAGTTAAGCATTACCATCGGTTCTATTTAAAGAGATTGTTCTTATCTCTAATATATGAGCAGAACAGTAAAAGTTGCCTTAGGCTGGCAGGGAAAGTAAGAAAGTTAACCCAAGTTCTCTATGACAACTTTAGTTATAGTTGACATGAAAATCTGAGCTTGTCTATACTGTATTTTTCAATCAGGAGAAATCAAATTACAGCTTTTCTGTTTCTACATTATAAGAAAACACTTTAATAAGCAATTTCTCTCTTTGTTTAGCAAAACAGCACAGCTTTTTCAGTAGCATAATCACAAGAGAAAGGGCCTATTATACCTTTGTTCATAAGGCAGTCCTTTAAAAATGGCTCTGAGTTTCTTGTTGTGAAGCACAACTTCCCAGCAAACATTATTTTAATCTCCTGTACTGTTGTGAAGGCAAATATAATGGAAAACACATCCAGAAATAGCAGCATGTCTCTCACCTATTTAAGCCAGGAATGCTAATATGATCTATTTATTTCAAAACTCGTACTTGTTATCAGAAAATTGTAAGACTCAATTATCTTGAGCTCACTGCTGATTTTGAACAGAGAATTTTTGCTGCTGCTATTTTTCTGCAAAAACATTCCACTTTCTCAGATTGCCACAACTCTGGCAATCTCATGTAACAGCAGAGGCCCAGCCTGCTTCTAAAAGCTTTTTTATTATTCAAATATAATAAAGCATTGAGACAGATTTCTACAGCACATGGAACCCCTGCAGAGCAGCTCAGCTCTGCTGTTTGTAAATAATTCTGCCAGTACAGCAGGGCAAACTCCGCTGCTCTGGCACCCAAAGTGAGAGCCAGCTGTGACATGGCACAGCAGCAGAGCAACATCCCCTGCTCTGCCATGGGCCCCTTCAGGCAGCAGAAGGCACTGCCAGCTGCGGGGCTTGGGAACAAAAATCACTTCTTTTAGAAACAATTCCTGTGCAATTCCATTTTTACATATGGCCTTCAAACACAGACTCAGCTAAAGGCCAAGTGCTCCAAATGGTCTTTGCTGTATCAGTCAAAGCCCATGGTGTGGCCCAGTCCACTCCAAAAAGCCACTGAGATATGAAAATGGGTTAACAGGTCACAGATTTTGTCTCCCTATCCCTTCTGACAGATTACCTAACTTGTTTTTGAAAAGCTCCAATGACAGACATTCCATATACTCCCAATCCATTCCAGTATTCAAATTCCCATTTGCAAGTCATTCTTTATGTCTAAATTTACCTTGCTTTTTATTTATATCCATTGCTTTTTATCCTTTGCTTTTTATCCTTACAGCAGACATCTAAAACAGTTTACATCTTTCCCCTCTGCAGGATTAAAAAAAAAAAAAATAGAAACCAACTCATGATTTTTAATTACCCAGACTGAGATTACAATACAGCATTACTGTTTTCCACATCTCAGGAGGTACTAAACCCTATTGCCACAAGCAAAGATTTGGATTTAATCTAGAAAACACTCAAGCCACTGGATAGAATTCCAACTGATGGTCATCTCAACAAAATGCAGAAAGATAATCAAGGGCAAGGAAACCCATTTGCACATTTGCCAGAACAGAAGAGAAGCCTCAGATGCTTTTCTGGAGTACAGCTGTCAGGTAGCTCAGCTTCTGACTTGCCTGATTATTCTTTTAACTTTCAGACAAAGAGCTGCTGTGAATCAGGCTATTTTGTTAAGAAAATGTTTCTCTTAGCCCTTCTCTCTCAAATGAAGAGCCAAGGTAACTCACTTTCTCATAGATTGTGCAGCTGAAACAGAAAACCAGACTAATTCCTATTGCTATAATACTGACTTAGCAAAGACTTGTTAAATAATTCCAAGGTCAATATAAAGCAGTGATAATTCTTCAAAGTCCCTGGAAAGATTTGCAATGCTTACCTCAATGACTCTTGTTTCAAAATCTTCATAAGTTTCTGTAGGGAGAAAAACAGGGTGTTACATTTCCTTGTGTTCCTTCTCTATCAGCACACCCTCCTGCAGGTGGTACAAATTAAGAGGGACACAACTTCTATGGAGCTGTAATTTATAAAGCAGTCTCAGCAAGAAGTAGAAAAGGTAAGATTAGAATAATTTGAACCAGCAGTGTAAACTGCCATCTTCCCTAAATAACTGCTCTTAAACTGCAAATAAACCTCAAATTTCATATATACAGAGCAAAAGCTGTAAATCATTAAAATCACCAGATGGATCACTTCCATTATGACTGAAGTATTATCCAATATTTTTCAGAATATTCTGAAGCTTTTATCATATAATTAACAGGGATTCAAAGAGATTTGGGGTTTGGACTAGATGGCCTGTAAAAAGCCTCTTCCAACTCAACCTATTCTTTGATTCTATGAAAATGCAAGCACTTCTGTATCCACACTTCTGTGAAATTCCAGAACGGGGAGGGGGGGAGCATGAAACAAAACAATACATGACCACTTCAAATAACCATAGTCCTTAAAACCTCTTGCTTTTCCAACTTACCCCATGAACAAGAGCACTTCAGTATAACACAGAAAACCTTGGCATTGCTACAGTAACATTTTGGAGGAAAGCTTAAAAAGCTTGTAATGGTGTAGAACTGGGGCCTCAGTCCTTGACCAAACATTGGTTTATTATTTACACAAAACCTCCAAGATGTTTATAAACATGATCATCTTGGCACAGTTCAGAGACCTGTCAGGCTGCACAAAGCAGATTTCTAGCTCACAGTAAGGATATGAATCCCAGCAGGCACTCTCTGATCCCTCTGAAGCTCTTCAGTTGCTAAAGAAACACTGCAAACTTGGGAGAAAAGCAATTTGATTTCTGAGCAGAAAATACTGTTCCTTCTGCACTCCTAGCTAGCACAGGAAGTGACACCAGGGAATCCAGTCATGCCACAGTCTCAGGCCAAAAGGATTCTTTGGGTATGGCAGTTTCAGGTCTGCTCTTCCTATCACCTTGACATTGCTTTGGATACAGGGATTGTCTCAATTCCCCTGCAAAATCATTAATCCCCTGAATAAAAAGAAAGAAACTGAAAGAACTGTGGGGGCCTGAAGATCCCCAACATTTCTATCAGATTAAAAGGAAATCAGTGCATGCTAACCAGAAACTGCTTTTTCTCAAACTCATCTATAATACAGGCTGACAGCTTCATTCTCCTATTTTGATTGCAGTGCCCTTTCCTCTTTTTGGCAGAACTTGATCTGACTAGAACAGGCTCCACACTGCCAACTTTAATGCAAGTAATCTATATCAGTAGTACCAGCCAAAAGCAAAATCAAGGAAAACACCAGAAGGTAAAGTTCACAAATGCATAAACTGTTTACAACACTGTTTACAACAGCTGTCACTTCTTTTAGTGGGATAAACTCAACACAGTCTTGGGTTCAGAGGATGGAACTAGAACCATGGCACTTCCTTGACTTGTTCCATGTTCCACCACTGACTTATGGGGAATTTGGAGCAATTAATCTCTCAGATCTCCTATTTTACATTGACAGATTCAGGGGCAGTTGGCCAAGTCCACTGTCCCATCACTGGTTTCCACAGAATATTTGCTCTTAGGGTAACAAAATGAAATGCAACAGTACTAGAAAATATCACCTGTCTTTCTTAGCTCCTCTTACCATAAAAGTGTACAGAAAGATGTCAATAAGCACAGTTTCACAATAAAAACTCAGCCCAACAGGAGCTGACAAGTCCTTTTCATGTTTAATTCATTGACAAAGATTAGGCTTCTAAATGTTAAAGCTACTATAGAATCTCTAGTAGTCTGAATAACAGGACTGTAAAAAAGTCACCTCTCTGCTGTACATGTAAAAGCTCTAGCTTCACTATATTGAACTACTCAGGAAATAAAAAATAACTTTTATAGTTATTATGGTAGTTATTTATTGCAGCTTCTTTTAAAAGCTACATTCAAACTACATAATCTTTAATCCTATTTCATTATTTGAACTAGAATTTCAACAAGATTGATTTATCCCACAGGATCCTTTAAGAAACTATTAAAAAAACATGACTATACTTCATACTCAAGACAACTGATGGTGGACACAGAAGAACATCTCCATCCTTCAAGTCTCCTGTAGCAGTCTGACAGAATAGAGTACTCTGTAATACCACATAAAATCACGCAGTCTGTAACGGAACAGAAGAGTCTAACAGCTGCAGGAAATAAAGCAGTGTTCTAACAGATTTCACTGGTGTGAGCAGTACTGGCTCTTTGATTTAGCTTGCTTGTGTGTGGGCCTGGAACCAAGTACAAAACCAATTTTCAATCACAGGAAAAGTCTGGATCTCACTTTCTCCAAGTCTCCCCTCAGGAAGGCGAAGGGAGAGGAAGAAGATAATTGGTTTTCTTACCTCCATTAGGACCAGGGTCAGGAGGATCCAGAATGACACCTCCCCAGCACTTTCCACTCCATCCTCCCTCTCTCTTAATTTTTATTTTCTTTTTCTTCTCAAATGTATCTCTCTGCTGAATGATTTCAGACTGAATTCTCTCTCGTTCTTCTTTTTTTCGTTGGGAAACTTCTTGTACTTTCCCAGTTTGCAGCACAGGAGCATTAAGACCAGGCCAGAGGAAACCAGAACGTCCTTAGAAATAACAGAGAAAAATTATGATTTGCTCCAAATGAGAATTGCAACTCTGCACTCAGGAAAAATACAATGAAATGGAAAATTCTCACATATTTCAAATGCATTCTATGATGCAGAATTTATAACTGGAAAAGCAAAATCAACATTAATAATAATATCAAGATTTTTTTGTTTAAAGACAAAGCAGTCTGGCATCACAGAAAGGAAAAGAAATTTGTCCACTTATGAAATCAAGAAACACTGTACACAAAAACATCAAGATGTGTCTTCAGCTTTGTATTTGTGATCTACCTTCACCAATCTCCTGGCCTCTATTGAGATTCTTCCTTAGCTTTTTCTTCTTCTTCTTTCCTCTTCCTTTCTTTACTCCCACGCCAGTCTCTGCCAAAGCTCCTTTCCATAGCTGATCAGCTGTCACTGAAACGAAAAACAAAACTTCCTTAAGTTATATTCAAGGACAGCTTACACTGGAAACTGAAGCTGAACAAAAAATAACCCCAAACTCAAAACCTGCTTGATCTTTGCTTTGCTGGAATTTCAACTGTAGCATTACTGCCTTGCCAAGAAAGTAATTTTCTACTCTGTGCATATGTATTTGGGGCAGAGATGTGTCTCTGCTCCTGATTACTGCACTGAGAGAGGCCCACAGCCAAGGGCATGTTTTTTACAAGTTTTTTCAAAATTGATTTAAAGACAAATATTCCTAACAAGTAAGCAGTATGGTATTCATTTCCAGGTCATGAAAAGAAAATCATTCATTAGTAACTCAGAGCAGCAACACCTTGCAGTACTTACCCAAGGACATTGATCAGTGACAGTCAACTTGAATCACCCCTAAAAATATCCAAGGGCTACTCTGCTTTAAAATGCACGAAACACAAAAAATTAAGCAAAACATAAACCTGCTGCTCTTCTCAAGTTCTGAAAATATAAAGTCGCCCTTATTGCCTGTGTAAGTGGAAAGGAATGTAAGGAGAAAGGAATACAAAACACTTTAACAGCATCATCACAGAGCTCTGGCTCTGTCAGGCCTCCTAAGGCCAGGACCATGCACTGCCTTGGGGCTTCACCCAGCACAGCAGAGCAGGACTTAGGAAACATATTCAGTAGTTACCTGCAAACTCCTGCTCACCCAGCTGATGGCAATACAGGACACCACAGCAGCTTAGACAAAAAAATAACAAAAAAACCACCCCAAAACCAAAACTAAACAAAAACCCAAAATAAAAAAACTATACCAAAAAGAAACTGATTATGTGAAAAGACACCTTAGATATTTCTCAGAATCCCAGTATGGTCAGGTTGGAAGGGACCACCGTGGGTCATCAGCTCCAACCTCCCTGCTCAAGCAGGGCCATCCCAGAGCACAGGGCACAGGATGGTGTCCAGGTGGTTCTTGGCTATCCCCAGTGAGGGAGACTCCACAGCCTCTGGGCAATCTGTCCCAGTGCTCGGGCACTGCACAGGGAAGTTCTTCCTCATGTTCAGGTGGAACTTCCTGAGCCTCAGTTCCTGCCCCACTGTCCCATTGCCTCTTGTCCCATCGCCTCTGGACAGAGCCTGGTCCGTGCTCTGGCCCCTCCCTGCAGGCACAGACAGACATGGATGAGGTTCCTCTCAGTGCCTCCTCTCCAGGCTGAGCAGGCCCAGCTCCCCCAGCCTCTCCTCAGAACTGAGGTGCTCCAGTCCCTCCATCATCTCTGTCCCCCTCTGCTGGACCCTCTCCAGGAGCTCCAGCTCTCTCTTGTCCTGAGGATGCCAGAACTGGACCCAGCACTCCAGACTGGCCTCCCCAGGGCTGAGCAGAGGGGCAGGATCACCTCCCTGCCCTGCTGGCACTGCAGCTCCTGATGCAGCCCAGGGTCCCCTTGGCCTTCCTGTCCCCAGGGCAGGGCTGGCCCACGGACAGCTCCTTGTCCAGCAGCACCCCCAGGTCCTTCTGGGCAGAGCTGCTGCCCAGCAGGGCACCCCAGCCTGTGCTGGTGCCTGGGGCTGTTCCTGCCCAGGTGCAGGACCTGCACTTGCCCCTGGTCAGTTCCAGGAGGTTCTTCCCTGCCCATCTCTCCAGCCAGAATGCAGCAGCATCACCAAGGTTCTGTCGGTTTACAGACCAATGCTATCATGTGCTTGACCCAGGGGCAGTGTAAATCTTGTCTTCTCTGATTACCAACTGATTTTGTTTATTTAAAGTAGCCAAAAAAACCTCAGTAAAAACTTTTAACCAGGGGAATTAAAATAATCATAAAATCGCTACCACTTCCCATCAGCAATTATTTTCAGAATAATGTGCTTGAGAGATCCTGCCCCACAGACTGGAAAATGCTTTGGAACTGGGCAAGCTCTGCCATGCTGACAACACAGTGAGGGACAGAAACAATCCAGGATTCTCAGAGATGCCACTGAGTGCCCAGGTTTATTTTTGTACTAAGTTTGTTTAAGGTGTCAAGGTGGTTCTTCCAAGAGTTTGACACACACCTATTCATTCAAATATCTTCTTCCAAGTAGGAAGCACAACAGATTCCTTTTGAAGAATCCTGAATCCAGCAATCAAAGCTCAGTACACAAGGAAGGACACACAACTCTGCAAGTCCAGGGAGCTACAAAATATTACCTCAAGACAGCCAAGGGGAGAGTGGCCTTTAAAGTCACCACATACCCAAAAAACATGGTGTATGAACAGGTCAACAAAGCAAAACATGTAACAGGGATTTTGGCTCTATTGCAGACAAGTGGAAATCTGTGTATTACAGACCAGCACAAACGCCCATGGATAACAGCAACGTTTATCCCACTTCTTAGATGCTGTGGGGCAACAATTGAATTTGCTCCTGGGTAGGCTTTAGTTCCTGTAAAATACAAGTTTTTGTCTGAAATTACATGCTCTTTTCTAGACATTTAAGTGAATCCCAATGTCCAGAGGTTTGGAAGTTAAAAAGAAATCCCACAAGCAGCAGCTGCATCAAATGTCTTAAAACCAGTGTCTGAACTGTCAGCCACTAAAAACCTTCAACTGATTACAACACACCAAGGCATGTAGCTGTGAGCTAAATGTGTGGGGGAAACAAAACCAACAAAAAACCCCACCAAAACCAACAAAAACTTATATAAAAATGCATTACTTCCTTACTGCAATTTTTTAGGGGAAAAAAAAAAGCAAAGTAAGTAGGTAATGTGTTTTTCAGTAAATCATGCTAAGTTAACTATTGTTCCATTGGTAGGCAGATCAGCAATCCTGTTAAGCTTCTTAGCTGATTCAGAGAACACTGCGTAACTAGCAATTCTTTTTTAAAAATTATAATCCTGCTAGCCTGGAAACATGGAACCACAGTAAAGGTAGTTACATTTTTCTTTGCAAGGCTATTTTTAAGCTGGAACAGTCCCTCAATATGCAGTTTGTGTGACCCTACAAAGGGTCAAACAGCTACAAAGGAGGCTGCAGAGGGGCAGCAACAAGCAGCTAAGAGAAAAGAGCAGCTCTGGAGCTGGTAATATAGGCCAAAAAAATCTTGCTCTTTGAGCTGCACTCCAAATATACATACAATCAGATCACTTTAATTCCAATAGAGGGAAGTAGCAAAGGTCACAGAGTAAGGACATTGTGTTGCACCAGAGGAGAACATTCAATGCCAACACATCCATGAAGAACAGGTCAGACTGAGTCAAGCTTTGGCCTCAAGCACTGCACAAATCCTGACAAAATTAGAACCAGATGAAAACATCACATTTGGTCCCAAAGTGCAGTTCATCTCATCAGTCTACAATAATACCATCATGTGTTTGGAAAGCAGCTGCATTTAATGAAACACATCAGAAGCCTGCAGGCTGCTGAGTTCTTTATAGGATGGAGGTATCACACTGATTTTAAGACGAAGTGACAAGAATGGGATGTGAAAGGGATAGGCTGTCATCAGGAGCATTGCAGTGGTGGGGACATTGCTTATGACAGACAGACAACACACCACTGGAGAAAATAAAAATCTGTGTGTAAGAAAGGTCAATCTGAATTGGCAGCAAAGCACCAAGGTGATTAGTGAGCACACACACAGGCAGGAGGAATGGATGATTTGGAGGAAGTAACTGCAGACAGAAAGCAGGACCAGTGCACTGCCTTCACACTTGTGGAGATGCTCTGGAATGAAGACACTAGAGCAGACATGCAGTGTCTTTGAGATTTATGGGCTTATTTTATTTTGCCTTTGTAAAATAGGATGTTGCATGCATCCCCGAAGAACTAAAATAAAACCAGTCATAAAAGCCTCTACATATTTTTAGTCAGTTACCCAAAAGCACAAAGCTACTGAGTGGGGGGAAAAAGTGTCATCTTTAAGATTTTATTTTATAGACTAGAAAAAGATCCACTACTGAACTGAGCTGAAAGCATGCTTCATGCAAGCTGATCACTAACAACAGTATGTCTGTGTGACATCACTCCATTTTGCTTAATCTTCACAAAAGGTATTTGTAATACTCTGGAAAGGAATTGGGTTTTTGACTTTTTGTATTATCCCTGAATAGCTGGAACGAGACGGGTAATTATCAGATTAATATTTGGCCACACCTCAGTAAACCAAAAGTATTGAAAGACTTCCTGTAAGCCCCATCAGAAACCAGCATCCTAGATACTCATTAACTGAGATTAAAATCAGATTTCTTTGTCTCCTGGAAGATGAATTCACAGCTTGCTGAGCATACAAAGAAAGACAAAGAGCAGTAAGCTGGAAAACTGAAGGGAATAAAAGGAGAAGAAAGAATCAATTTTGTAAAGCAGCTAAGTAGGCTCACTTCTTTCCAATACAAGTAATCTTTCCCTAAGGTTTTTGGTGACAAATAGCTTGTGGCAGCACAGCAGCAGAGAAAGACATTAATATTGGCATAATAAAAAGAGTAAAGAACTTGTTAAATAATCCTACTTCTACTTACAGTAAACAGTGCCTCAGTGCACTGTTGTCCACTAACACCATTACATTTGTGCAACTGTATTACCTAAGGATCTCAGTAAGGTCTTTTCAATCACTTACATTCTCTTCCATGTTTCAGCCTGGAATACACACTTTTATTAACAGGTGAAATCTTAGTAAACACCAATTGCCACCATCGCCAAACAAAAACAGGATTTAGAAAAAAATGCTTCATGCCTATGAATTATGAACAAGCAGAGAACGTGCTGCTACAAATTTAATGATAAAGTACACATACAGCTGCTTAATGACCACAGTGAGACATTTCATCTTGGATGCAGGCCTTTGACTTCATTAACTTACCCCTTTTACTTAATCCAGAAGTTTAACACACTTATCTGGAATCTGGAGACACACACACTTCCTGATTTGAAGGACTTCAACCTTGGTTTCCCATTTTCTGCAGGAATATACATCTCCCTGTTGTTTCACAAACACCATTCCAAAAAATAACTTTCTGCTTTCAGCTCCCTTTCCACATGTACTTCAAAGATTCCTGGGACAGAGGCTGGCACAGAACAGGCCACATCAACCACTCTAACCAGGATTTGGCAAAGAACTGCAATTTAAGTAGTTTAGGTTAGGAAAAGGGGTGATCCAAAAATCTAAGCTTATGATGTCATATTTTCTCTCCAGCATCTTAAAAAATGTGCTTGACAACAATATCCTTAACTAACTAAGCATTTAGGGTAAAGGTGCTAGGAAAAAACAAACACAGAGCAGCTGTCTTAAGAGCAAAACCTACAACTCAGTGCAGTGGCTGAACATGACTCAAATAATTCAGATGTCATTTCCAATTGCATGTATTAACATTCAACTTCAAGCTCAATTCTTATGAGTGGCTGCAGTCATTCTCACAATTACATTAAAGCCACTTCCAAAACAACAGCAGTGAACCATCCAAAACAAAGATGGAGTTTGACTTTATACACCTTAATCATCTTCAGCTGAACTCATACACTGTTCAAAACCTGTCAACTCAGTTCACACCATCTGTTATTCCTGAGGATTATGTTTCCAATATATTTTCCTCTTAGCTTTAAACATGGAAGTCTTTCATTCCAAGACATACTCAGGCTTTGTAAAGTTACTTATGGAAAATGTTTAATTCCTCTAGGTTGAATCCTCTCCTCCATGATTCAAAAGGGAATATTCTGCAGATGAAAATACAAAGATATTTATTAATGAGAGAAAAATGGAACAATGGCATTCTAGTACTAGAGGGATCACTTTTAACATGTCAGATTCTACAGCAGACTCATCAACATCAGTTGACCATCCCAAATGAGAACTGCTTTTGCCACTTGACCTCTGCAATGCCACTGTCTGCCACCATATGACATCACTTTCTTGATTTCCTGTCCAACCTGGCCCATGAGCAGAAAAGCATGGATCTATAAAATCAATAAAAAATGAGATATAGTGCCAGATTATTCTCAAGTGTATTAAGTCACCACACTCAAAACACTGTTTTCTTCAAAGAAAGAGACCCTTTCTCAAAAGAGACCTCTCAGATTTTAAAAATGGCAGTGTATGATGCATAGCTGATACTGAGTTCTGCTGGAAGATAACGAGAAGACAAAAATCTCCCCCTCCCTGGTGAACCCATTAAAAACCAGGGCTGCTTAAGCAAAATACATGCTCTTCTTTGCAATTCTGCCTCCAGCCTCTGCAGATGTCATCTTCTGAGCTCTCCAGGACCTTTTCACAAACCTGGGAAGCCCTGAGGACTGCAAAGTGTTCAGTCTGGACAGCCCTGCTGAGTCCCACAGCAGTAACTGGTGCAGCATTATCCAGCTGCACCCTGCCAGAACATGGGCACTGGAAATGTCTCACCAGGACAAGGGCTACAGCAACACCACAAAAATCAACATGAGGCCATCCAAGGGATCACTACCACGGCACAGACATAAAAATGGTTTTAGATAAGAGTTTACGGGTTAAAAATAAGAACTGCACATACCTGGTATGCTTCCACCAAAAACCTAAGCTCAGTTCTATTTCCCACTGCTACAGGGATTTCCACAAGAGCAAAACAGGGAAAAAACCTCATCTGATACCAAACTTTCCCTGTTTGATTTTGTTAATACAAGTCTGAAGCTCTTTGGGGCTACCTATTTATTCATAGTAATTTAGTAACATTGTTAAAAAATGAAAGAGCTCCAATTATGTGGATTGCATAAAAATTTTGTTTAGGTGGGTCTGCAAATTTGTTGGCAGAAAAAAGACATCTATAGTCTAATTATTTTTGCCCCAAGACAGAATGGGAGAGTTTTGGGCATTTCCCTCAAAATCCAGAAACAAAACTTGCATCCTGATCGAACAACAAAACCTGGAAAATACTCCAAAGGATGCATTCACAGTGCTGCAGTGACACAGGGAATAACTGCACTTAACTGCAAGCCCTGAGCACACTTCCACAGTGCACTCAGATTAGAATTCCACATTTTCTAAAACTGGCAATTTGTCACAATGTCAGCAGAAGCTGCAGACGTGGGACTGTCAGATTGTCAGTCTCAATTCAAACCCTGAATAAATCCAGCTACAATTCCAGCATCTGAGAAATTATATTTTTTTCTTTATAACATTTTATGAAAAACCAAGAACCTTAAATGTGGCTGGTATATGTTGTTGTAAATCCTACTATCTTTTGAAGGTTGCTTTGATTATTAAAGCTCTCGTTTTTTATTTTTAGTAACTATCATGTCTCAGTGTCACCAGATGGATATGGAGATGAGATATTTCAGTGAGGTTTCTGCAAACTAAACACCTTTGGCTTAGTTCAATTCCTCAAAACAAAATGAAAACCAAGCTAAATGCCTTTGAAAAGTAATATCATAAAACTATCAAAATAAATACTGCAAAAAAACCCCAATCAAATCAAAAGCCAATAGATTTGTACCTCTCCAGGTACAATTAACTATAAGTCATTCAGTCCCCTTTTTTTTGACTAAAAGCAAATAACTAACTATTTTTCAACATACAGACAACTCTCTTGTAAAAGGAAAAAAAGAAATTTAAAAGCAGTGGTACAGATGTAACTCTTTACATCCTTAATGCTGAAACATCAAAACTCTTCTTACAGTACCACTGATAATGACAAGAGGCAGCTCTGTAATTATTTATCTGGAATACTCCTACTTCAAAAAAATTCTTTGTAAATTGAAAAGTAAGCATTTTAAAATTCTGATCATGGAGTCAGACATGGCTGTCAAAATGAACAATTTATCCCAAAGAAAACTCACACAAGACTACAAAAACCTAGTACAAAATGTAATTAAGGAGCAGCCTCAAGGAGCAGTGGAAGGTGTAAGAAAGGTCACAGAAGTGCCTTTGGAACAAGATGCTCTTTAAGGCCCTTCCTACCCAAACCACTCTGTGATGCCATGAGTGGCTCCCCAGGGTAAAGAATGGAATCACCTGTGAGTAGGACAGTCTAATTTTTATATAGTCCCAGTATCAAATAAAAGCTCTTTATCTCACATGCACTTGGATACATAACAGATGTTGAGAAAATCATGCTGCTTTGGATGCCTGGGGTCAAAGATAATTCCTAAGGCTGGGAGACAGCCAAAGCAGAAAATGAAAACTGAACTGCTTCCCATGGTCAGGAGGCTGGAAAGGGGAAAGAATAAGCCTGGAATAAGAAGATAATTCTACATTATTTCATTAAAAACTCACTGAAATATGTCACAGGACAGGAACAAATCCCTGTGTATGTTTTTGTGTCAGAGTTGAAGGAGAGAACTACCTGGGTAAGGATCAGAGACAAATGCCTAGGGTAGTTGCAGTTCCTCCTATTTAGATGAATTCCTTCTATTTAAGCCAGTCAAACCATTAAAAATAAGTTATGTTGAAGGTACAGATGACCCTACCAACAAAAGCAGAGTGATATTGCCCAAGGAATGATGGAAGATCATTAAGCATTCACTAAGGAGAGAGAAAAATCCAGTCACCCTTCCCAGGCACAAAGCTCTGTCATTTGGCTGACATTTCACTTGACAGCCACTCCACATAAAATGGTCATATCTGCATTTTAAATGCTGCCTCTTCTGAAGCAGCTGCACTGCTAAGGATTTGAGTGATTTATACCGTTTGTATCAATTTCATTAGAATTGTGAAGATTTTGCTTTTTACTTCTGTAAGAGAAAGTGTTCTTAGAATAATTGTACTTTGAAATACAAAACCCTGAGCCTTCTGAATCTCATGGCTATTGTCTCTGCTTCATACATGAAGGAGGTACACTTTCATTTTTCTAGGTTGTTACACCTCATTAAATAAACCAATAGTTTTAGGTAGTTTGCCTAAATACAGCAAATTTTACTAAACAACACGGATGCCATCACAGCAAATATTTCTAATTCAATCATTTAACCAGACACCTGGAAAAGCTCCTGGTAAAACAGAGCCCATCCAGAGCTTGTGAGTATGAATACAAGGCTAATTAAGGAAATAATCTAACCTACAAATCCTAATCACACTGCAATCACTTGTGGTGCTACACGTTTAATTTAAGATAAACAAAATAACAACAGAGGGCGGCTTCTCACATGTTCTCATCTTGCTGCTGCTTGTTGAACGAGTTCTCCCTGCAGGTGGCATCCTTAGAAAGGCTTTTCCATGCAGAGCCTGCAGCTCACACTGCAGCCTTTCCTAAGCCTTTGGAGACCTCTCCACCCTCAATTACTTGGAATCAGTCAATGGTCAAAATTTACTGGATAAGATGAGCAGCAAGCTCAGCCTGTCTGGTTAACCCCTTTTCTTGAGCAGATGTAAAGAAAACAAATGCAGCATTCTGCACCCAGATGTTGAGAATGGGAAGAGACCACCAGTTCTGAGAGGCTGATTCTGCAGAGCTTTTAAATTCTATGGATTAGAAACAATCAAATTAGGGGCCCAAAAGTCCTGGAATGTAGCCAGGAGTTCTCTAATTGCTGCAGTTATCTCTGTAGAAGCAACTCTAGTTTTGGTACAGGGGTCTAATGGAGGCAAGATGGAGGATGTTCTTGCCATTTCCTTCTTCTTGGCATCCATCTTCCTCTCTGGGACATAGGTGTGGGAATATTGGGAGAAAACTGTAAAATGGCAGGTAAAAAAGCCCCCAGGTACCTCAGCTGGTCAGACCCCTGCGAGCATTTGAGATAACCAATTTAAACACCCATCATTCCTCGAACCAGCGTATCGGGCAGAGACGAGCAGCTGAGGGAAATTCCAGTTATTGCCAGGGCTGGGACAGGAAAACACTGCAGCTCACACTCCTGAGTGTGGCAGACAATCTGCAGGGTTCCTTTCAGGGCTGAGGAAAACACTGCACCAGAGCAGACAATCTGCAGGGTTGTTACCCTTGCAGCAATTTCACCTTTGAGGCAGCACAGCTTGAACAGAAGGCCTTGCCTGTGGCTCAAAATTAATTTAGGAGATAAACACACAATTTATACTCTGAATAAAGGCCTAGGAAACACAGGGGAAGCTACTTCCTCCCCCCATCCAATGGTATACATTAGATGGAGTCACTGTGACACAAAGCAAACCTTTGTTTATTATTAAAACATGATAAACTGATTTTGTGCACACACTTCTGTCAACACCTGCAGCTGCCACTGTAATCTCAGGAGACACAAAAAAGTCAGCATACACAGATTATCGTGTCTCTCCAAAGCAGTGTTTTCTTTCCCTCTCCTGGTTGTTACAGTTAATAATTTTTATTCACCTCAGGACTTACAGGTATTGAAGAAGCTGCTTTTCCTGCACTGCTCCAGTGTCCCAGTCCAGGGGGCAGAGAGGGAGCACCGTGTCTGGAGAGCCCATGCCAGGCTGGAGTAGGAGCTGCAGCTCCCTCCCACTGGCACAGCAGCAAACCCTGGGAACAAAGACACACAGGGGTTTATGGACAGCACATTTCCTTCCTTAAAACTGTGTTTCCTGCAAATACAGGCATGGGAAGAGAAGCCAGTGATTTTCAAAGGGAATCAGACTTGAACCTTTTGTCTTGAAGTGCAAAGCAGAATGTGGGAGGGAAAACATTGCAACAGAAAATGCCACAAAGAGAAGAAGGCACTCTATCTTGCTGATGGAGTCATTTTAATAAATTATTAAGAAGTAGTTGCAGCCTTTTATTTTTCCTGGTTAACCTAAAGAAATGGTTGGGGTTTTTTAAGGATATTCTTGTGACTAGACTGTGGAAATGTTTCCCTCCACTAAGGAAAAACCACCAGCCTGTTTTCAAGCCCTTCTTAATGTTCAGGCTCCAATCAGAGTTTGGCACCACTTCATTATAGATTGCCCTGAGGATGAAAAGAGACCTGAAATTCATTAACTGCTTAGGTTTGGCTGAAGGAAAAAAAGGGAAAAAAGTTTCCAGAGGACTGTGGAAAATAAAGACGTTTTCTCTTCCTTCTATGTATACTTTAAAAAATAATACATTTGAGTTTCAAAAAGTGACTGCAGAGGATCCATGTGCCCATGGATGGCTGGGTGTGCCCGTGGATGTCTGGGTGTGCCCGTGGATGTCTGGATATGCCCATGGATGCCTGGATGTGCCCCTGGATGGGGATGTGCCCATGGATGTCTGGATATGCCTACGGATGCCTGGCTGTGCCCATGGATGCCCCATGGATGCCGCCCATGGACACCTGGATGTCCGTGCGTGCCCCCTGAGCGCGCTCCCCTCGCCCTGCGGGGATTATCCCGCCTCCCTGCCCGTGCCAGAGGCCGTTCCGTCCCCGCGGAGGCTGCCCCGGCTCCCGCTGCCCCCTCACCTCTCCAGGCCGCCCGGAGCGCGCCGCGGGCACAGGCCCGCCCGGCCGCCACCACCGCCGCCGCCATGCCGGGCCCGCGCCCCCTCCCGGCCGCCGTACTGAGGTGCCCCGCGCGGTGCCTGATGACAAAGCACAGCGAGCGAGAGCGGCTGAGACTAACGCGAGCGGAGAGGCGAAGGGCAGCGGCTGCCGCTCAGCTGGAACTTTGCTGCCGCTGTGGTGACGCCTCTGCTGACACTGTCCCCTGCACCGTTAACAATCCGGCAGGCAGGCAGGCGCAGGACAGCCTCAAAGGGAAAGGCCCGGCAGGTCCCCAGTGCCGCCATGGCGGGGCCCGGCCGTGCGCGCCGAGCCCGCTCCGGGTTGGTGTTTTGTGGGCACTGAGGCCTCTTTAGGAAGCGATTCTTTATAGGTGTTTCTGTTCCAGCTCCGCTGGTGCCTCATAGTTCGAACTGCACCTTCAAAGTTGTTAACGCTTTGTTCGCCGGTACTCGGAATAAATACTGGCGTTCGGGAGGCGTTCGGGGCTTTGCTCCCATTGCAGTGCTGCTGTTGGCCACCAGCATCGCTGGGCGAGCCAATAAATACACACTCCATAGAGACATCCATTATTTATTTCAGAGTTTTACAAACCCGGGTGCTCAGTGATGCTCCAAAAATCAAGGAATGAATGCTCACTGGCTACAAATCACACAGTTCTGTTGTTAATTCGTATTCTCTATTGTTTAGTGACTCCCTCACTTCTCATGCTGATTAGTCTGCATGCTCAGGCTTTCTCTTGTTCCGAGGTGGGCTCGGCTGGTGGTTGATGTGGAAACCCAGGGCACCAGGAATATTCCTCTGTCTGCCCTGACCCCCAGGGGAGCACTGACTTCGACCCTCATCCATGGAGAAAATTTCCTAGAGTTCAAGATAGACTGGAACCCACAAAAGTGAGAAATAAATTATAGAGAGTAGTGTAGGTGTATCACTTGGTGAGAAATTCAGGTTTGGGATTTTTAGTACGTTGTGGATGGAAGCAAGATGGAGGGCACTGGGTGCTGTCCTGAGTTTCTTCTTCATGCTTCTTCGTCCTTCTTCTTCTTGGGTTTGGTTGGCATTTTGTCAATGGGCAGAAAAGTTCACATTGGGGGCTCTTTGGGATCAGTTATTGCATTAAAAAGGGAAAATAATCTACGTGTCAGCTCTTAATTGGATAGTTTAATCTTAAAAGACCTTGTAACAAGAGATAGTTGGCCATTTTGTGCCTTCTAATGAAAGCTGCCAAACTCACAGCAGTGAGACTGTTTTACTGTTCAGAAATAGTAAATACCTGAGTCTGAATATGAACGTCTGTCTCCAGTGCCTTCAATCCAGACCCAGGGAAACCCACAGTTGTGATCTGTCCCTGCTGGAATTACATTTTACCCAGGCAGAGCTGATTCAGCACAGTCCCTGAGCTGTCTTTATTGGTTTCTTCCTTATCTTGGGAGTCCTGCTTAATGTCCTTGGGGCCCATAAATTCTGCATTCTTTGTGTCCACTCTCAGTGGTACATCCTTCTTCCCAAGCCTGGTTAACAGAAATAAAAACTGAAAAACGCCAATCGCTTGTTTTTAAAATTTTCAAAGTTTTAATAGTAATAAAATGGTTATAAAAATAGTAATATAATTAGAGTTACGGACAGTCTGGGTACCTTTTTCTGGGCAGTACAAGCCCGAAAAAGGACCCACGTTAGCAGAGGATTAGCCCTCAAAAGCAACAGCCTGTTGCATATTCATACACCTCACACATGATGCATAAATTCCATTCAAACACAGGATTCTGTCTGGTCAGTGTCAGCTTCTTCCTCTGAATCCTGACGGTGCCTTCATGATGGAGCTGTGCGAGGCAGGAAGAAGTTCATTTCTTCTGATGAGAGAGCAATAAATTCTCTTTATCTGAAAGATTAAGGTGTCCTGTGGCTGATATCTCAGTGCGAGTCCTTTCTTTTAAAAAAATATCATACATAGCATAGTTTCTATTTTAACATTATGTTATAACCTAAAACTATATTTAACACACTACTTAAAAAAATGCAACATAACTTTCTAACATAATACATATAATATTCATTTTAATATTTGAAAAAAGCCAATTATAGAATACACTTTTTTTTCACAAAACTGTATCTTTATAACAAAGTTACTTTAACACTACACATATAAAATCCATTTTATATTTGCAAAAAGCCAATATTATAATATGTATCTATAACAAGCTGTGAAGAGTGCTGAGGTCACCTCTGAGCCTCCTTTTCTCCAGGTTAAACCCCCTCAGCTGCTCCTGACAGGACTTGTGCTCCAGCCCCTTCAGCAGCTCCATTGTCCTTCTCTGGAGTTTTTCCAGCCCCTCCATGTTTTTCCTGAACTGAGGGCCCAGAACTGGATACAGCACTCCAGGTGTGACCTCAGTGCCCAGTACAGGGGACAATCCCTGCCCTGCTCCTGTTGGCCAGGGACACTATTCCAGACACTATTCCAGATCCAGGCCAGGTGCCATTGGCCTTCCTGGCCCATGCTCAGTCTGCTGTCACCTGTGGGAAATGAATTTGTAGAGAATTTTTCAAGTCTGGTAGAAGATTTATATAGTATGTATTTGTATGTAAATTCTGAGATCAGAAATATTGATTTAGAAATGTTATGGAATAGGGTAGATATGGTTGAGAAAGAAATAGAATTAGAAATAAGTTTTAAAGGATGGTTTTATAAATGAGTAATTTTGTGAAGAATAATTTTAGATTATTAGCTTTAAAGTATTTATAGTATAGTGCAGTAAAAGTTGATAAGCTAAGAAATGTTTATCATGTATTGTAATTAGGAAATAGTTGGGCTTTGATTTTAATGGTGTGAATGATAATATTTGGTTTTTTTTTTAATATGAGATTGAAAATGGAATAAAAGTTTTAAAAATGTTTTTTAGTTTAGAAGCTGTCTTGAGTTATCTATGTAGGGTAAAATTTTTGATTGTGGGTATTTTTGTTGGGTTGGAGATAAAGTTTTTGTCATGAACTATTGATAAATAGTAAGTGAGGTGTCTGTCCTGAATGGAGGGCCCAGAACTGGAGGTGTGACCTCACCAGTGCCCAGTACAGGGAACAATCCCTGCCCTGCTCCTGCTGGCCACATTATTCCAGATCCAGGCCAGGTGCCATTGGCCTTCCTGGCCCCCTGGGCACACCTGGCTCATGTTCAGTGCTGCCATCCAACACTCCCAGCTCCTCTTTCCTGGACCCCTTCCCAGCCACTCTGCCCCAGCCTGTGCTGCTGCAGGGGCTGTTGAGGCCAAAGTGCAGGAGCTGGCACTTGGCCATGTTGAACCTCATCAGTTGGCCCCAGCCCATGGATCCAGCCTGCCCAGGTCCCTCTGCAGAGCCTTTCTGCCCTCCAGCAACCAACGCTGCCACCAAACTGGGTGTCATCCACACATTTACTGAGGCTGCTCTCAGTCCCCTCATCCAGATCAGTGATAAAAGATATTAAACAGGACTGGGCCCAGCACGGAGCCAGCACAGAGCCCTGGGGAACACCTCTGGTGGCCAAACAGATTCTGGGGGCAGAATTCCCCATTCCCCACCACACCCTGGGCCCAGCTATCCAGGCAGTTCTTCCCCCAGCCCAAGCTGTGGGCTGCCAGCTTTTCCCAGAGAATGCTGTGGGAGGTGGTGTCAAAGGCTTTGCTGAGTGCAGCTGGACACATCCACAGCTTTTCCCTTTTTCCCACCTACTAGTTAGGTCATTTGGTCATGAGAGGAGATCAGGTTGGTCAGGCAGGACCTGCCTTTCCTAGAACCCATCCTGGCTGTCCTTGATCCCCTGGCTGTCCTGTGTGTGCCCTGAAGATCTGCTCCATTGCCTTCCCAGGCACTGATGTCAGGCTGACAGGCCGGGAGTTCCCCAGATCCTCCTTCCAACCCTTCCTGTGGATGGGTGTCACCCTGACCAACCTCCCATCACCTGGGACCTCCGTGGTCAGCCAGCACTGATGGTGAAGGATGGGAACTGCCTTGGGGGGCCCTTCCAAGAGCCCCTCAGTGCCCTGGGATGGATCTCATCCAGTCCCATAGACTTGTGAGAGTCCAGATGTGCTTTGGGAGCTGCTCAGGACTCTAAAGTTCCTCACAGCAAGGGTGAGAAGGTGGCCTGGCAGTTCAGCTGCACACACCTTGTCCCCTTGGGGGGTCTGTCTCTGCACTGCCACTGTGGCTGTGGGCCATTGCCCTGCCAAGGATGAGAAAGCAGAATGCTGGGCAATGAATTCTTGCTCTCTCAGAACATTTTTCTGAAGGGAAAATGTTTCTGGAGAGGCTTCACAGCAGCTTTCCCCCCCCCTTGTTATTTTCTCCTTTCTGTGCAGCAAAGGCAGTGGAGTTGTTGAAAAGCATCTTCCACAATACAGGCATGTCTGTATACTGCATTACCAATCTGCTTCCTGGTTTCAGAATTAAAGACTGCAGCAATAACAAACTGCTTTACTGGCATCAGTGAGCAGAAGCTCACAGCCTACAGTGTCCTCAGTATTTGTCATACATTCAACATGCAACACAATGATTGCTTTGTACCTTATGGGACAAAAATACACCCAGAAGCTGTAAAGAAGAATTTCCTGTAGTGTTCTGGCAGATTAGCTGCTGGCAGAAAATTGATGCAAGACATAATCTTTTAAACAGGATTTTTATCTTATCTTCTGGCACTTTAAATATGCTCATTCTCACAGTGTTAAGATATCACATATGCCAGGACATGACCCTGCAGTGTCACCCTGGATAAAACCAATTAGTCCCTCATAAATTCCTGCAGATATGTTCACTGAGCTCTTTATTTCCAGTTCTTCCTTTTGGAAGTAATTGTGTCATGTAGAGAATTAAACCCTCTTTTATATTTATGCACTGGGTGATGTAATGGAAATGCCACTTTCCGTGCATCATTTACCAAAGAGAAGGAATTTGCCTTGTACAAATTTGTTACCCAGGCAGTGAAATGGCTCTTTAGTCACTGTACCTTGTTACACTGGGACAGCTGCTCAGTGCCAGCACTGTGAGCAGGGCTGAGTTTTCTTGTCTTCTGCCAGTGGGAATTGCTTTATGCACTAACCAGCCTTTCAGAATGGAGAAAAAGATTCAGCATAGAATAAAAAGATGGAGAAAAAGTAAAATACAGTCCTGAAAACCAGTTCCTGAAAATCAGCTTAAAGATTAAACTCAAAGAGGATGAACTTCCTCCTTCTTGAGAGTTACTACATGGATTTTCTTCCCACCCCCTCTAAAAAATGGAGCTGCATTTTAAGGAAAGACTTTCTAAAAGGGTCTTAACCATCTTGGAGCAAAAGCTGCATTTAGTATCCCACTGTGTTCCTGTGAGACACATATCAGGTCTGCCCCGCACTGGAATACTTTCACCAAAGTGATGTTAACCGCTATTTCTTTGCTGTCTCAGGGCACAGAAAACAATTCCATCATATCTGATAACTGATTTGGATCAGGATTAGTCATTGATTTGTGAACGGCGCTGCTGCCACTTGGAGGGGCACAATGTAGGCTGATAATGGACCCTACGGGGCAGGCTTCCTGCTCCAACAAAGGAGGAATTGTGCACTCTAATGCCAGCAGACAAAAATTCCAGAGATGTGATTTTGATTAGGGTTTTCCCCGTCTTTGAATAATAGCCAAGTCTCAATCTAGTTAATTTGTATCTGCAAGACTGATAATTTTAAACAACTGATAACATAAAGCCCTGGGGTTTTTTTGCCTGGCTCATTGCTTGTAAGTCTCTAATGTTTTAAGTCACTCCCTAGTGCACATTTTCCCATTGTAAAAGCAGTATCAAACAAATGCCTCACACTGCTTTGGCTCCTCCTTGGTAGGAACTTCAGATATGCAGGGAGAAAGCAGAATAGATTCTCCATGGAAACCTGGAGTTTGCTTTTGTACATCTTGGGGGCTGATGGCTGAATCCTGTTTCAATGAGGTGTCATGAAAGATGCCAGACCAAGGCCATCAACAGCAGCCATGAGGCCATGAGGGTGCACCTTGCCAGAGTGCAGATGCCTTTAGTACCAAAGTGGTTTTAGGGTTTCTGCTAAAAACCTGTTTCTCCTCAGCCAGGCAGCAGTGACTGACACACCATCTCCTAGGTGGTCATTCCTTTGTTTGGTGGCAGCAAAATCAAAATTCCCTTTGCAAAGGCTACCCCTACAATTTCTGCCTGTTTGTGTCATGGTTTAACCCCAGCCAGCAAGAGTTGCTACAAGATCTCTGGGACCAAAGATCAGATGCCAAGGAGAGTGGCAAAGCCCGTACAAATCTCTGCTAATCTAGAGGTGCTGTACAACTGCTGAAAGCAGGCAGCTTTCAGTAATTTGAAATCTTCAGGGGGTGTTTAATAATACACCTGCTCATTGATTTGGGGTCAGAAACATTCCTGCCCTGCTCAGTATGCTTTCTCCTCCTCTCTGTCTTTCCCCCTCTTTTTCCAGTCCATTGTCTCACATTGGTCTGACCACTTATTTTCTTCAGGAGTTCCAGGTACTTGACTTTTGTTATTATTTGGGCATAAGCATCAGTTTTATGGAGGTGGTGGTGGCATGTGAATCCCAGGTGCTTTCATTATCAGAGTTGCAGCAGCTGTAGTGATGCTGCACCCAACGGCACCAAACAGTGTCATGTGGCATCAGGTGAAACCCTTGCTGCTTCTTCCCAATAAAGAATGATACAAAAAGTGATACCAACATTCATATCTAAAGCAATTGCTGGTTGCTCTGCCTGGCTACTCCTTCACTTTTGATACGCAGCTGGTCAGCTTGGGCCTTGCAACTACTGCTTGTGCTGGGAGTCACAGAGGAAAATCATTCACTCATAACAGTTAAACTGTTTTGAAGGCTGTGCAGTCAGAAAAATAGTCAATCAGTTATACAGACCAATAAAGAAAGCAGGATCTGGCAGGATGATCAAAGATACCTCCATCCGGGATAACATTAATCTCAGCCCTGCTTGGTCACACATTTCCTCTGAAGCGTGAATATGATTGTTACCTGGCACCAAATGCATTGCAGTTGGATTCTGTATGGCAGCAGCCAGACACTCAGGAGTAGTAAAAAATGCAACTGGTCTGCTCTTCACATTATTTGTGTGCTCTCCATCCCATTGCTGGCAGGAACAATCCATACTCCACCTGTCTCACACACGTGATTTGGCTGCTGTCCCCAAAAAGCAGCTGCTGGCACTGTACAGTGGGCACATCCAAAAGCTCTGGCTGAGCTCTGCACTGGCAGCAGAGCTGGGACACGCAGACACTGTGGCAGTGACAGCACACCTGGCCCATCCAGGGTCTCTGTACAAGTCCTCTTGTCACTGTTGTGCTGGCATGAGCAGATCCCAAGAACAGGGAATTAGATGGGTCTGGCACACCAGGCTTCAGGTATTCCACACTTGACTTCCCCAGGACCTGATGTGAAATAGAGGGTGCAGGAATCCTGCAGAATAGTGGGGAATCCTACAGGAGCAGCTGCTGCAGTTAAGCTGGACACTCCTGTCTGCAAACCTCCTCTCCCAAAGGCTCCTTGCCAGGACCACTGTTGCATGGCAGCAGGAAATAAAGCTGCAAGCTGTTGCTGGCAGGCTCAGATCCCTGCCTCTGGCTGAAGCATGAGTGTAGACAACAAAAAACAGAAGAGGGAACTTTGATACTGGTCACTCTGAAAGATACCAGTTACCACAAAGGAAGGCAGAAACTCTGTACAGGATCAAGGCATTCACTGCCAGCACTGAACCTACAAGTTGGAACCTCTAAACCTCTAAGTTGGAATTTCTCCTTTGATTGTGTGGGGTCTTTGTTTTCCTTCTCCAAAAACGTTGTACTGAGAGAAGGAAGAGCAGTGTTTGTCATGGAGTCACTCCATGAGGAATTTTTACCTGGATGCTATCTGCCAGGATAACAGGTTATTTATTGACCTGCAGTATCTCAATTTTTGCAATGACTACAGGACCCTCGGGACAACATTCTCTTGCATATTCTTGGGTTGTTAAATAAGCTCCAGCAGTCAGTGCTGGGAACTCAGGTGACCCAGAGCTGGCAGGAAAAGGCAGCTTAAAGAGTTCTGCACTTACTTGGGTTTGTCTCTTTCCTGTGCTGGTGACAAGGATGGTCCTGCTACAAAATTCACCATCTTTTGGACTGCACTCCTGGACTGTCCTGCTCCCTGGCAGCCCAGCACCTCACATTCATTTGTTTCCCATCTACATGACTTGTCTGAGCCACATCCAGCTCGATTTGTGCATCAAAGGCTTATTAATGAAATAGCAAATATAGTGAAGCACCAAGCAAAAAGTCAAATCTCATCTTGCCTGCCCGCAGTAGTAGCACAAAATTAGGAGGCTGGAGGTCTCAGAGCTGGTGCTGCGGAACTGCTTCTCTCCCAGCCACAATGAGAACCAGCCTGCCTTGTCTTCCTGAGGAGGAGCCCAGTGTTTTCCCAGAAGTCACTCAAGGTCCGTAGAAATCATTCCTAATAAGAGTGACATGTTGCCAGGGACTGGGACACCTCTAGAGAATGTCAAGAAGCCAAAGGGTACATTGTGAATAACAGAGATGAGGAGTTATGGCTCAGAAAATAGATGCTTTCAGGCACAAAATGAATGTTCATTTTGCTTGAGAGGACTTTAAAGAAATTAAAGCATACTGTCATCTCCTCTTTAAACTACATCTCTAGAACAAGGGTGATGAGATTTTCTTTTTTGCCTCCCTGACAAGTCAGAGATTAAAGACATTTAAAATTAATGCAACACTCAAAAAAATTTAAAAAATAAAAACAAACTCCCTGTCTGCCAATCCTGTGAGCTGGTGGAAGTGACCTGGGCCAGGGCAGCTGAGCTGGTTTGTGTCAGGGTCTGAAATACAGAACAAACAAAGGCAGAATAGCTGTCAGACAGGTCTGAACTCTCTACCTCAGACATCCCAGCATACTGAGGGGGAATCTCAGCCCCTTCTCGCTTGGGTGGGCTAGGTAAGCATGAGCACACTGTCAAAGAGGATGTAAAAAGCTACTCTGCCTATGAGGAAAGGCTGTGAGAGCTGGAGCTGTTCAGCCTGGAGCAGGGAAGGGGCTCCAGGGAGACTTTTAAACTTTATTGGGGCCTCTTAATACTTAAAGGAGCATTAGAAGAAAGACAGGGGCAAACTTTTTAGTAGGGCAATTTTTTTTTTTTTTTTTGCAATAGAATGGGGGATAATGGGTTAAAAAAAAAAGAGGAAAAGAGGGTAAATTTAGGCTAAGTATAAGATACAGTTTTTTATAATGAGAATAATAAAATGCTGGAAGAGGTTGCCCGGGGAGGTGCCCCATCCCTGAAAACATTCAAGGTCAGGTTGGATTGGGGCTCTCAGCAAACTGGTCTGGTTGGAGATGTCTCTGCGAATTGCAGGGGAATTGGACTAGATGACCTTCAAAAGGTGCTTATCGACTCAAATGGATCTATGAGGGCTGTCAGAAAGCCTGGCAGATGGCTCTGGGAGGGGAGGCTGGTGGGAACAGGCTTCCATGAGGCACCTGAAACAGGCTGGGGGAGATTCACAGCAGACAGACAGCTGCATCATTTCTAACACAGTCCTTTGAGATGTTCCTCCTTCTTTTTATTGCTCCCTACTTATCTGTGTTTTCCTCTTCTCCTCTCCAATTCTGGTTTACCCACAGCATGAGGCTACCCCCGGAGGGGCCCTGGCTGATGCTGTGATGTGTTTTACAGGCTGGGATCTCCAGGCAATTACAGACTGACTGGAAATCAGTGGAACAACTTCACAGCCACATCCTGTCAAGATTTGATCTAAGCAATTGCACAAAAATTGAAAACTAGTATCTTCACATGCATAATGCATGCTTTGATTTTCTGCTTGCTTGGCATCCTTCTAAAGAAGCTGTTGAAATATTTCATCAACAAATGAAGATCTCAGCAGAAGCATGGGATAACATGCTGAAGGAAACCAAAGCAATGGGAGACACTAGATTTTCCTGAAGTCAAGTCCTGTCCTGCTCCTCAGCATTCCTGTGGCAGATCCTGACCTGTGAACAGTCCCACCACTGCTGA
The DNA here is from genome assembly GCA_024865655.1 of Emberiza elegans. NCBI lineage: Eukaryota > Metazoa > Chordata > Aves > Passeriformes > Fringillidae > Emberiza > Emberiza elegans. Next base: position 4,564,204 of record JALJVW010003752.1, read on the forward strand.
GGGCCCAGAGGTCAGGCTGATCTCTGGCCCTGGAGTGGACAATGATGTCCAGCAGCTGCACAAACAGCAGCAGCAACCCCCAAGGGCACAGCTGGAAGGATGCCCACAGGAGCACATCATTGCTGAGGCCAATGTTCTCTTGCCCGTAAAAGAGGCAAAGAACAAGGCAGAAACCTTTTATTTGTGCTGGCCTTTGGGAAAAAATTAAAGCAAGAATGTTTGGAAGCCCAAAGAAGAATGGTCTCCTAAGAAAGAGGTTTAATTTCCATGCTGAGAAATTTCACTGGAACTCCAAGTAACTTCAGTTACTGGGTTTTGCCAGTGTTTATAGTCAGAAATAAAATAACTACTCACAGTAGCTTCTCCCTGCCCCCCCCAGTAAAACAATGAAATTTAAATTACATGCAGTGAATAATTTTTAAAATACTGCAGAGAAAGTTGCTTGAGCACTTGCAAGCAATTGAAAGGGATTATTTTCAGCAGTGTGTTTGGAGTGCTCTGCTCCAGAACACACCCTGTGGAATGCTATTAGCACAGTGGGCCAAACCTTTCACTGGTGGGAAATGGCCTAGCCCCGCTAATCCCACTGACCCCACTGCTTCCCCTTCCTCCTCCTGCCTTGGGAAAAACCTGTCTGGTTTGCCAACAAAGGATACTTCAGAGAGAAGAGCTCAGTTGCTAAGAACTGAATCAAGTGCAATACATCCAGTCCATGGTCTGCAGTCTGTGCAGGCCTTTGAAACCACTCAGGGTGTGAAAACCCCTCCATTTTACAAGGAAACAATCCCATAAGTGCCATGGAATAGTTCAAGACCATGGACTGAGGCTAAAATTTTGGGAGCTTCAGGGCCTGAAGTGTAGAATAAACTCTGGTAAGAAAATTTGGTCTTTAGGCCAGATGACCCATGGTGGGACAAGGGTGTTTCTTGGTGAAGGCACATTGTGTCTCCAAAAATCCCATTTCCAAGCCATAGGAAATCCATGCAGAGAAATCTGGTCAGTCTGTATCTCCAGGCCATCTTTAAAGATCCCCAGAAGAAACCACCACCACAGATAAAAGGTTTGTCTCATTGCATGGTCATGCTACAGAAGCAAACTGGGGGCTTTATTCTTTCTTTTTGGATGGCCATTGAGAAAATATTGGTTTTAGATATATCCCTACAAGAGTGTGAAGCTGAACATCTGATTACAGAAAATAGCAATTCTCTGTCAAGGGAAAACTGAGAGTATTTTGCTTTTGGGAAACTAACAGCAATGGCCTTCCCTTCCCTTCCCTTCCCTTCCCTTCCTTCCCTTCCCTTCCCTTCCCTTCCCTTCCCTTCCCTTCCCTTCCCTTCCCTTCCCTTCCCTTCCCTTCCCTTCCCTTCCCTTCCCTTCCCTTCCCTTCCCTTCCCTTCCCTTTTTCTCACAAATGAAAGGCACATGGAGAAACAGCTGTTCCCTTTCAGGATGGGAGAGGATAAACCCTTAGACTGAACTTTTCCCCTGGCAAATATTTCCAGGAGGTCAAGGTCAGGATTGATCATGGAGGTTTCAAAGGTCCTAGAAGGAACCAACTGTCCCAACCCTACTGGCCATCAATAAAAAATAGATATTGAAAATTGTTCCAAGAATCTTCTTTTTATTCCTCTGAATGAGGCAGTCACAGACATCCATTTCTCCACCCACAGAAAATAACACACAAAAATATGTTAATGCTGGAGACTTAAAACCTTGAAGACTCCAAGGGTTGCTTAGATTTATTTCTGATTTCAAAGCAGTGCGCCTTCTGCTGTATCACCTGAGTGAAATAATACCAAACACAAAAGAACAATGCTGAGAAGGTGAACCATTGCTGTGTTTAAATCCTGGAAATAATACATTTTAAAGACTGGTTTAGTCATCAGACCAGCCAGAACAACGAGGAGTAGAAAAGTGAGTTATCCAAGCTGCTGGCAAAAACCTGCTGCAGGCATTGTGAGGAAGGCACGTGTTGACCTGTAACAGGTCCACAAGAAGCTCCTGAACTGAAGGGCTCTCATGCAGAACTGCAGAGCATTTGTAAAGCTGATGAAAGCCCAGAACAACATGAGGGAAGGCATGAACTGGCAGGGATGGGCAGTGCAAGAATTGTAAGGAAAACAGACCATCCTGTTCCACTCCTAAAACCCTTTGAACTAGCTGATGAAACTGTTGCCACAGGAAGACACAGAAACTATTGCCACTGCAGCCCAAAGCCAGCAAAAGGTAAGGGCATGTCTGTGGTTTTGTGAAGGTTTCAGATATTGCATCTCATTGTCATGTTTTGAAACCAACAGAGAATCGCAGAATTATAAGCAAGTCCAATTGTAACACCAGTGTGCTTGAGTTTGAGCCCTCCTTCCTAGAGGATCTCCAAGGCAGAGGTGGGGCATACATCTGCCTAGACCTGTCCTCATGTAGCTTGGGAAGCTCTTGGAGTGATCCCTGCCTTATGAAAGGGGAACAGGATCCTGTCCCAAACCAGAAAATACTCAGTGTAAGATCCCTGTCAGCCTCCAGAGGTTCCCCATTTTGCTTCAGGGTTTTTTTCCTGTTTTGCTTTTTTTGTTGTTTAAGCTGTGGCTGTCTCAGCAGCTACATGAGACTGGCTTGGATCAGCTGCTGAGGGATGTGAATGCTTCAGGGTGAGCAGGAAGTGACACCCTCACTGAGCTGCCTTGGGGTTTTTTGTGTCACTTCTCCCACTCAGGGGTGTGCAGCTGAGCTGACTCACGTCTGGCACAGGAGCTGCACAGCTTCCCTGTGCTCCCAGAGAGCTGCACCTGCCATGCCAGCCTCTCACCCTCAGCAAAAGAAAATCTCATTTATTAGTGTCATCCTGCTCCCCCATCTCCTCTTGGTGTCTCTGTGGTTTTTGCTGTATCTGCTGGCACTCCCCAGGGCGCACAGGGCTAGCATGTCCCAGACCTGGGGTGCTCTCAGCATGTTTCACTTCTGGTCTCACCAGCACCTGCAGTATTTACTCCTGAACCAAGGGAGGCTTTTCTCCATGCACTGCTGATCAGTCCTTCAGGGGCAGATTCCCCCTGCCATGGGACAGAAGTTCTGCCCATCCTGTCACCCTCACCTTCTCCCGGTGTAGTTACATTTCTCTTCACAGAGAAAGGCAAGGCACAATTCTTCTCAAGAATATTTTTGGGATTTACATTCTCTGAACTTCAGAGAAAGAAAACATAATCTTTATTATCTGCTGTGCTTGTGTTTGTGTAAAAGTAGAATGCAACATGGAGATTGTTTACCCAAAGTTATGGTATTTTGTTTCCTTGGCCTATCAGGGCCAAGAGTGTGTGTGTGTCAGGACTGTCGAGTAAGAGTCACAAGATTGAGTGCAGTGTGTGCAGTTGTGTGTAGGGTTGTTTGGCAGATTCAGATTTTAGAATAATAGAATAATATAATAAAGTAATTAATTAACCTTCTGATATCAATGGAATCTAATGCATCATTCTCTCCCCTCGTCAGGGCCCTCACAACACTGCAATATCCCAGCCCCCCCTTTGCCCCAGGAGCAGGCAGGGACTGCACTGTCTCCATCACTGTCGCTCTCCCAGGGCAGGGCAAGACCAAACACTCCATGAAAACCAGAATGCACAAAGGGATGTATTGGCTAAGAGGATGAGCAGGAAACTGATCCCTGTTTCTCTGCTTTGAGTCCACCAGGAAGGCTGGAGGAGCCTCTAGAACTCTCCGTGGCCTTCCTGATTCTCTTCCCTCTGTTTCCTTCCTGCATGGATGATGACTTGGGCAGCATCCAGGGAATTGAACCCCAAGCTCAGCCAGATGAGTGGAAAAATCCAGGACATAAAGACCAAGATGGAAAATTTGTCTGTGTTCAAATTATCATTAGATTTCACAGAACAAGAGAAATACTTTCTCTTAAGAGAGTAAATGCCTTGTTTTTGTGGGATCTAGGAGTTGTAGGAAATCTGCCAAAGCAATAATATCTCTTCTCCATTTTCTCTGCCCCTGCTTCCCCCTGCCCCCTGCAAACTTGAGTCAAGAGAGTTTGGAGGTTTCCATAGTTACACAGCACCATTGAGCAAGAGGGAAAAATAATACCATGGGGACTGTGCAAGAAAAAGAAAAAATATGTTTATTAATACGTCCAGTTGAACTGCTCTCTGTTGGCTACATCCCAATTAAATTAGCTGCGGAGCAGAAGGAGGCTGCTAGTGAAAATCCTGTGAATGCCCCGTTCGTTTGTGGGTGTCACACTTTGACTGAGGGTGCGATGTCTCTGGTGCCCGAGCAGATAATGCCCAGCACTCTCCCAGATTCCTGCTCAGCAGCACTTTCAGTAGTGACAATGGGGACCTCTTGTGGGATCCCATTACAGCTCATCATCAACATGCAAAACGCCGTTCCCCAACCCAGCGAGGGAAGCCTGGCAGCAAATTTACAGTAAATGCTCAGAAGACGAGGCAAGTTTCTCATCCTGCTCTGTTTACTGCCTAACACTGAGCTTTGCAGGCTGCATTGTACTAACTAGGCAAAGAGGTTCCATTCTATAGCAAACTATTTATTAGGAAAAGTGGATTGATTCAGGAGTTTTCCATCTCCCTTGCAAACATCATGCACTGGTGGAAGTGAACAAAACAAAACAAAACTTTTTGAATGACTCTAGGGCAAGGCTTAATATTCCAAAATAAGATTTATGCCAATTAACTTCCATTCTCTGGTTACAAAGCAACATACAGGAAAGCTGCTGAAAACAACATTCATATTATTATACTCAGTTCTGTCTTGAGGTTGGGGGGTGTGTCCTTTTTAAATTTAGGGAGATTCCCATATATCTTTAGGAAATTGGACATTATGGTGTAATAAACTACTTTATTTTCAGTGGATACCATATTAATTGTTAGGAAAAACAAAATCATACCACCATTTATGAACAACTGAAGTGAAATTATGGCTTTGATGCTCTGCAGGTAAGGTACCTGGAAGAGGCACTGTGGAACAAGGGTCAACCCACAGGGCTGCAAACAGCCCTTGATGAAAAGAGGAGCAGCAGCACAAAGGAGAAAATACTTGGTACCTATGGACACAGGAGGAGAAACACAGAAGTCCAAAAGGGTAGAGCAAAACGTGGAGAAATCCCAAGATTGCTGTTTGGGAGGAGTAGGATGGAGACAGGAGAGAGAAGGGTGTCAAGTCCAGAGCAGATGCTTGATTTGCAGGAGGACCTGAGATGCTCAGATGGAAAAGTCTGCCAGGGCCATGCAGTGGCTTCACAGGGAACATGCCCCCATCCTGTCTGAAGTCAATCCCCCCTGCCATGCTATCAGCTGGGAGGGCACTGGATTGAGATGAATGAAAACCACTCTCATGAGGAAAGCAATATTAGTTAAAATGTCTTCTCATGCATTTAGTTAATTACTATGTGAATTGCTTTAATGCTACACAGAATACACAGCTGTGTTTAATGAGCTGCTGAAAGGCTTTCTGGGCAAACTTTAATAATATCAGTATTCTCACTGAGGAAAATGGCTGCAGGGGGAAATGCAGCTGTTGGCACCTCGCATGTTCCGAGTGACAGCTCGCCAGCCATTATCTTTAGGGCACACGGGAGCCTGCTTCATTAATATGAAATGTTAAATATTTATGCTTATCACCAGTGTGCAGCCGCCTGGGCAGGCTGCGAGCCCAGTGCCTCTGGTGACAATTTCCAGGACGGGTTAAATAAATCCAGCCCCTCCTTTTCCCTTCTGCCACAGCTCACCCTTCCCAGGCCTCAGACCTGGAACCACCTCACGCCTTCCCTGGGACTCTGTCCAGCAGGCCTGCATCCCCTCCATGAGGAATGGACACTGCTCATACGCAGCTGGCCTGCTACAATTGGCAAAGAACTGATTGATTGCTCAGCTGCAAGGAAGGCTGTGGTACACCCCAGTGTGAGGCACACCTTCCCTGGGACACACAGCTGTCCCCTGGCTGTGCCTGGGGTCACTTCAGCAGCTCTCCAAGCCAAGCTCCTCCCCAGGGACAGCCTGCAGTGAGCTGCACCTCGCTCATGGCTCTGGCTGCAGGTGGGGAAGGGCAGCGTGCTGAGAAAAATGGCAGATTTGTCTTTACAAGCAAGCTGTGGGTCTGCTGGTAGATAAAACTAGCACTGGGAGATAAAGGAAACAATGGGAAGGATTCCACAGATTGATTAATGAAAAAAGATATTTGGTTTTATGAATAAACTTAAAGTTGCTGATAAATGAAATTAGATATTGAAAGATGAAAGAAACAATAGGGAAGAAAAACTCCTAAATTCCATATCAATTAAAAATGAAAAGGGAGGGTTATACATTAGAGGGAAATCTTTGGTATCAGGTGTATCAGGAAGTCTGTACCTCTCAAGTACCTCAGCCAATGGGGAAAGAGAGATAGGAAATGCTGCTGGGAAATTGGGATAAAAAGGAGGCTGCATCCTCCAAAAATTTGAGAGATCCCAGGGGAATGCCCCATGGCCTCTCCCTTTATTCGAATAAAGCCAGAAAGGACTCCCCTGTCTCCTTCTTGGACATAAACCTCTGGTGTTTGTGGACTAATTTTCCTAACAGTGCTGACAGTTTTCTTCTGAGAACTTGCCCCTGGAGTCTTCTGCTGCCTCAAAGTGACTTTGGGTATTGTGATGAGTTGAGACAACCTGAAGCACTCAGAGATCTGAGAACACTGCGAGAAGCATTTGTTTATCTTTGCTTGGAAGAAGCACAGCCACTTGGGAAAGATAAATTTCAGCGCTGTTTTTGACATCTATAAACAAAGTCAAATATTTTGACTGTAGCGATGTAGTGACTGCCATGCATTACAAACACAGTCAGAAGCACTTTCTGCTGAGCACTTGATCAGGCTGGTGGGTTCTTGGTCTGCCCTCTATTTCTTGCCTCATTCAGAATAAAGTACCAATGTTCTGAATATAATTTGTGAATACATTACTCTATTTTCAGCTCAGGAAACGCTTCAGTCTTTTCCGATTTTCAGAGCACTTGAAGGACCAAGTGCCAACATTCTTGCCTGTATCATTTATTGAGGAAAGAAACCATTAGCTGCAGCAAGAGCAATATCTTAGCTGTGCAATTATGCTTATGGCGTGTCATCTGCCACTAATGCCTAGGGGAAAGAGAGCTTTTATTGCAGAATTATGCTGAAAAAGAAATAAGCACCTGTGTGCTGGGGAAATCTTGCCTTAACTCGCTGAGCAATAGTAGCCAGGTCGATTTGCTCCTTCTCTTGATGAACATTCTTGCTGTGGGGTCGTTCTGCTTGCTGACTCTTTGCTCAGGTTGCTATAGCTCACGTGTGAGGAAATGCTGTGGATGCTCTGTTGTTTCCCTGGATGCCTCTGTCCCTGCCTTGCAAGAGCCCTCGGAATTGCAGCCTGCTCAGGGCATAAATGTATTTGTGAATATACATGGGGCCATAAAATCCCACTTTACACTCTGCAGTTTTTAGATCACTGCTTTGAAGGAGGCTCACATGAGTTGCTGGATGGGAAGTGGCTTGTGGATGGAGCTAAGAGCTTTCTGGAGATTTTTTCCAAACCAGGCAATTCTTCTCTGAGCCTCTTTGATCTTCAGTAACAAGACCTCCCAGGAGACTTGCAGCTCTGCCTGGCTTCTGCCAGGCTAAAGAGAACAGTATTTTTCTCTCCCTTTTTCCTCTTATTGAAGCATTTTGCCTTCTGGGCATGGTTTTCCTTCATAATAACCTGATTTTGCTTGTCTTTTTTTTTTTTTTTAAAAAAAAAGAAGAGATGGATTGGAGAAAAATTAAAACCAGCAAAAATCTGAGACCAGCCAAATCTTTGTCAGGGCAGATCTAATGTTATGACCTGAAAGGAGATTAAGAATGAGAATATGTCCCTAAAACCTTTTAGAGAAAAGAAGAGCCAAGGACAGGCAGAGGGGCTGTGCTCCCCCTAGTGCAGTGTGAGCCAGCAGCACAGTGCAGGGCTCCAAAGTTCACAACAGACACCTTGGAAGTGATGCTGGGAGTTCTTCATCTCATCTGGGAGTTCTTCATCTTCTGCTTTCTCCCAGCACTGTTCCTGCAGCAGGTGACAGTGCAGAGAAAAACCAAGAGAAGCCTGGATTGTCCCTGTTGGAACCCAGGACATTCCTCTGGCTGCCCTGGAGGACTCGAGACCCTGGCATGGGGCTCAGAGACCTTGGCACAGAGTCAAAAACACCTGTGCCTTCGATTTTAACCCATGGAAACAATTACCAACTTTGTGCAAGGAGTTACAAGCCACAAGGGTTTGAATAGAATGATAGTGAATTTATCACAGGGTGAAAAAGTAGAATTTTGGGGTTTTAGAATGGGGGTTCAGGAGGCAAGATGGAGGGATCTGGGCATGTCCAGTCTTTCTCCTTCTTCTTCTTAGCCTCCATCTTCTGCTGTGATGGTGGCACTTTTGGATTGGTTTAGAGACGGACTGTCTAACATAGGTGATAGGTATTGGAAAATTACTGTAAACAAAGTACATGTAGTTCTTATATAAAAAGATAACACTGCCCTGGAGGTGGTCAGTGTGCCACTGACTGACCTGCTGAACAGACCTCAGCAGGTCAGAGAGAGAATGTGCAGGTAACAGAAAATAAACAACCTTGAGAATGAGAGCCAAGGAATTCTGCCTTCTTCTTCAGTCTTGGGGCTGGGAAAAAGGGACTTTCTAACACCTCGGGGTCATCTCCACACCAGAGACCCTGTCATGTCCCCTGAGCCACCAACCTGTGCAAGCCCAGGACCTGGATTTCCATGGCACTCCTGAAGTGACAAATAGCACATCAGCTCCACAAAGGAACAACAAGTTGTTCTCATCCCTCATGCCCAGTGCAGAATTCTTGTTTCCTTTGCTCTGCCTAGGACTCATTGAAATTTTCCTCCAGGTGTGCAACAGACACCAACAAGGAGAGGAGCTGGCTAGTGACAGTCTGTAGGATCACCATTCATACAAATTCCTGCAGGTCACTTGGATTCATGCACTAATTTAACTCTCTCTGACTCTCTTGTTGTTTTGTTGGTTTTTTTTAAAATTATTTTCAATAAGAGAAGAGCTGTCTTGTCCAAGTAAGTAAAACATTCCAGGCCTGAAGGGGTTTGCCAAGGGAATTGAGAGTTTCCTGTGAGAGAGCACATATAAGTGCCAGAAGAAGCAGCAGGGCACCATTCAAGGAATGGCAGACATGCAGCAAGTCAAGAGAGCAGCTGTGCCATCCAGGATGGAGCACAGATCATTCCTGGGAGCTGGCAGCAGGTGGAACTGTGAGCACTGCAGGGTGCAGGCTGCTGCTGGGACACCTGCTGTGACTTCTGCCTCTGTTGCTGAAGCCAACTGAGGTCTGGGCTGGGTTGTAAAGTAACAGTGACACAGTGTCATGGGTGCTGTCAGGAGACTTGGAATCTGTTGTTTCTAATCTTCTCTGTCCCAAGGAACCCTGGACAGCCACTTCTAGATGCTTGTGAGTGCTGAAGAATGGGAGAGCAACAGAAATGAGTCTTTCCAGAAACCAGAAATGGTTTAAAATCAGCTTTGCCCTCCCCTTTTACAGTGCCTCACCGTGAGTTTTTGCCACAGTCCTGTGAGCTCTCCACTGTCTCTGTCTATTTAGCCCCGTGGAGAGATTCCTCTTCTGACAGCAGGGGCTGACCAAGGTGCCAGCTCCTTGTTTGGGATGATCAGTTTGGCATCTTCCTTTGGGAGAGTGGCGTAGCCGAGCCCCAGATCCCCACAGAGGTGGGGACTGCCAGCCAGGGAGGCTGCCAGGGCACAGGCAAAGGCATGATCTAGTGTTGGCACCGGCCCAGCTGTGGGTCAGGGGCCAGAGGCTCCATTCTCATGTTAATGAAACTTCCCTATCAGCGCATCCAGGGGCCCCTCTGGAGCTTCTCCTGCACCACCTGAGCTGGGACTGAAGCCCCTTCTCAGCTACACCCCCCACACCCAGAGTCAGACCAGGTTTCCTTACCTTTCTTGACCTCAAGTGTGAATTATGTTAATTATAGAGGGTGGGTACTGCATGATCTTTATTCCTAGAGACACTCTGCACCTCTGCTACTTTGTGCTCTTCTCATTTGTGTACCCCCATAAATGCTTGATAGGAGGTGACCTACAGCTTCCTTGGTTACCAATGGCATGGACAGCTGAATCTGGTAGCTGGGAGCTCTTTTTCTCCAGGGACTTGTGCCTAACAAATGCTGAAAGCCATTAAAGACCAAGTCACCTGAACAGATCACTTATTATTCATACATTAGGAAAAAACCCCTTAATGACTGCCTAATAAATAAGTGGTAAAGCCATTAAGTGATGCATTCTTTTTATTGTTGGTAGAAAAATCCATATGGGTAAAAGATGTGCACAGGAATGGCCTAGGATGCTGTGTCCTGAGCAAAAGCCAATGCCATGGAGGAGAAAAGATGGGAAAACTTGATCTGTTTGCTTGGGTGTCTCTACCTAAACAAGAGCCCTGGGGCTGGTAGGCCTCAGCAAGGCTATTTCCCACCTAGAGGAATGCTGGTGTCATTGTGTTCATTCAAGCCAGAGCAAGAGCACACCAGGAGGCAGAGCTGAGCAGCAGAAAAATGCCCTGGGAGACAGCTTGGGAAAAGTGGGTTTATTCTCAGCTGCAGGACAAAACTTGTGGACGAGCCAGCTCCTTCATCTATAAAGCAGACATCTGTGCTTAGAAAGTCAGGTGCTGGAATTGTACAGGAGCTGCTCTGTGGAAACAGACCAGCTTTAAAAAAGGACAGTTGTTCTTGGAAATAAGTAATATGTGTGTATATATATTTTTTAAAATTTTATATCTACCTATATTTATTTGTCTACGTAAATATGTATTTGTGTCCCTATATTTATGTACAAATATGCATATTTGTTTATATATCTGGATGTATGCATACATACACATATTCTTGTGCAGAAATAAATTGATTCTGTGCAGGACCAGAATTTCTGCTTGTGCTATCCTTTTTCTCACTTCTCCTTCTCTTTCACTTTCTCCTTCTCCTCCTTTTTCTTCTTCTTTAATGAAATGGAGTGAAAAGGCTTGAAACTGTGAAATGAGTGCCAGGAGGCAGAACAGAAGGCCTCTCTATCTGTGTAAGGATTTAAATAACTCAGCTTTCAGGGGCAAGGCTCAGAAGTTTTGAATGCTGAGGGCTGGTAGATTGCCCTGCCTCTAAAAGCAGTTCTCAGGCTGCCCTTCCTGTGGCTTCCTCCAGCTGACATCTTGCTGTATTAAATCTTGCCAAATTAGAGGGAGATAAATGGGGAGGTGAACAATTTATATGGTGGTGCTTTTAGGGTGGTATTTATATGGTATTTATCCCTCTGCCCTGCATAAGAGAACTTTTGGGCAGGCTTACATCAGTGACCAAAGGAAGGTCAGGGTCCTTGACATCGTGATTTGCTCTTCCTATGATCAAAAAAAACCATTTCCACACAGGGACAACCTGCAAAATGCCCAGGTGAGGCATCTTCCTTCCCTCAGCCTGTGAGGGGTTCTCTGCACAGCTGGGCTCAGATGTGCCACGGTGGTCTCACCACAGAACTCCACCTGTGCCAAGGTGAGATGAGTGCTTCAAACCTGTGCTTAGGTCTTTGGGAAGCCTTTGAAGCAGTTTAGCCATCTTTTAATCAATACCAAGACCCTTTGAAAGACCTGGAAACAATGAAAGCAAACCAGAAAACTTCATCCAGTCACTGAAATCCAAGTGTGTAGCGATGGAAGAAGAGAGCAGTGCCACATATTGAGCTGTAAACAGCAGCATTGCCCATCCAAGAGTGCCTGCCAAAACAAAGAAAAGCGCAGTGCATGGAGCAAACTCCCAGTCCCGGGATTCCCAGAGCAGTGTGTTTGGCTTAGAGACTTCCCAATGGCAGAGGAGGCAGTCAGGGGTTAAAGAATCAAACTTGTCATCACCAGCTCTCATTCCAGAGCCCAAGGGAGGAGGAGGGCTCTGGGCTCCATGCCAGGACCCCATCACACAGCAACATTATCCAAAGTTCTAGTTAGAGCTGACTGGGAAGATTTAGACCAGGCAGCAAACCCTAAGAACATGCCTTTCTGTCAAAGCTGGAAAAAAACTTGTGAGAACTGTGTGATTCTGACACAGAACACAGTGAAAATGTTTTGCCCTTCATTTTGGAATATTTTATTGCATCTGCTGTTATTTCTTGGTTTTGTTTTTAATATTCTGACATCATGGAAGAAAATATGGATTCAATATTTTTATGGGAAAATGCCACGGTCGAAAATCTTTTTTTTCTGTGACTCTCCATTTAACAGGGCAATGGATTTTTCACAAAATGTTCAGGAACAGGGACCAGAGTGGGATTGCCATCCCTGCAGATACTCAAACCTCAGCTGAACATGGCCCTGAGCAAACCCATGTAATTGGACCTGCTCGGAGCAGGGAGTCAGACTGGAACTCCTCCGAGCCAACCTACATTATTCTGTATTCTGTGATGCAGAGGATGGGAAGAGGCTTGCTATGACACAGGAGAATGAAAGCCTAAGGAAGATTTTTTTCCCCATTTCACTCTCTTCTCCACAGAACATCATGAAGTGCAAACCATTAAATTTCAAGAATCTAAAAATATTCCATAGCGCTGCCTCCTCTGGCAGAAGGGTGGTGGGGTCATTTGATCTTCTTTTTAACACAGATTTTTTCCTTTTCAGTTTAACATCAAACAGCTCCAGTTAGAAGTGGGACCTGAAGGATTTGCCCTCCTTGGACCTGGCCTACTCCTGCAGAGCTGTGATGAGGCAATCCAGCCTGGAAGTTCAGAGTGCTGGGTGGAAGGCTCACAGCAGGGACTGACAGCAGCACCAGCTCCCCTTCCTCTGCATTTCCCAGCTGCTTTTTGCACAGAGCCAAACAGGATTCTTTGCTTTTGCACTTGGATCACCACAAGCCCCTGTTTTTTCATGTTAAAGGCAATTAGTGGATATTTATAGTGCACCCCACGTGGAGGCATTACTTTGGATTTAAGTGCTTTGGCCCAGCCCAAAGAGAGATTCGTGACTGTGGGTGCCTCTGCTGCCATGCTTTAACTTCAGATTTAGTAACCTTCTAACAGTTTCTATTTCCTCTTCCCTCAGTGCTTCCATACATCCACCTTGACATCCCCACCTCTCTGAGGCCCCAGTGCTGGTGGTTTGGGAGCACAGGAGCTCCCAGGGTTTGGAGCAGGGGATGGAAGCAGCTGCCTGCACTGGCACTTCCCCTCTGGCAGCTGCCAGACCCATCCTGTGGTGGGCTCTGGATGAAAAGTGCATGGAATATCCCTGATGGAGTGCCATGTTCTGGCTGCCCCTTGCAGATTCCCTTGCTGAAGGCACTGATTTAAACAGACCCCAGTCTAGAATTAGTTCCCTCTCTCTCTCTTAATAACACTCTCTACTCCATACTGCAAATACTTCTTCCTGTGCTCTGCTACATGCAGAGAAAATGAAGCAGCACACAAACCTTTGCAGTTCAAGCATCCCAAATCCCATTACACAGCCACTTTCAAATTCTCAGCATTTGCCATCCAGGCTGCTCAGAAGGAATTCACATTAACAATATATTATAGTTAAATATGATGCAGTTAGAAAATAAAATTTCCTCCATAAGAGAGACATAAGCACTGTAGAAAAACAGCAGTTGATGACATTGCAATCAAGCAGTCTTGTGGGGTGGGGGAGAGTACAATAAAGTTCACACAGGCAGCATTAAATCTGTTACCTGCTAAAGCATGGGTACTTGATTTTTACAGTGGCAAACATCTTCCTTTAATGCTTTTTCCTGTTATGCATTTTCTTGAGCCACAATTTATCCTGGGCAAAAATCCCTACAGATCTCATCTCCTGTGGTTATTTCCCCTAGGACAGGTTGGGAATGGCTGGAAAACCTGTTTGAATTATGGTTTAAAACTTCCACTTTCATTGCAGCAGGTCACAAGCCAGACGGGCAGGTTGAAGCAGATGTGGATAGAGACTCCACACAGTGAATTACAAACACTGAGGAGCCAAATTCTGGACCTCAAATCCTGTAAGGAAACCTGGGAGGCCCCTGGGACACCCACTAACTCACCAGCCACTGTCTCACCTGCACTCCAGCTCTTACAGCACCTCCCACTCGTTCAGGCCAAGCAACAGCTTTCTCCTGCAAATCTCTGTGCTAATCTTAGTTAAATTAAAAAAAAAAAAACCAACCAAAAAAACCTTCATATTCAATTAGCAGTGCCAATTAAGGCTTCTGCAGATGTTAAAGCAAACATCCTCCTGATTTTAATGCGTGCCTGACACCAGGAGCCTCTGAGAGGGTGGTGGGATCTGTTCCCTTGCTCATTTGCCTGACCCTGGTACAGGGTACTCATTTACTGTACTCAATTTAAATTTGGCTGAGCCACCATGAGAGGAGGAGGCCCAGGAGAAGCTGCCACCACCAGGCATCTCCTTGCAAGTCCCCAAGCTTCCATGGCCCTGCCCTCTTCTCTCTGTTTAAAAGTGTCACAGTGACTTCCCAGGGGCAAAAGGGTATCTCAGTGAGGTTTGGGAGGAAAGCTTAATTCTTGACATTCTCTACTCTCAACTTCTCCAGCATCCACGGAGCCTTTCTCTTTCTCTTTTTTGTTCACTTTGACCCTGCTCCAAAACTACTCCTGCCTCTTGATGTGGATTTCAGAACTTCCACTTCTGCCTTCTTTTCAATTATCTGCCCAAACATGCACCAGCCCATGTGCATAGCCACAGGAGCTCCTTTGCAAGAGAACTTTGGTCCCTGAGAGAAATGAAAACCCCAGTTGCTTATTCAGCCTGCCCAATACAGGGAGACTGTTCCCTGCCTTGCTTTTACTTGTTGTGAGTAATTCAAGTTTGACAATTGCGTGGTCTTTTTGCTTCTGTGATTACAGGTTTGAATTTGTAAAAGCTGCATGAACTGGATGCTTCTTAACGACTGATGATATTTCTAAATCACATTAGAGCTTGGGGATGCACTCTGCCCTACTCCTTATTTTAGCTTGGCCCTCCACCATCACATTTTCTGAAAAATCCTCTTTGCCCAGGATTCTTCTCCTGGGAAGCTGAGAGGCCTCAGAGAAAAAGGAAAACAATATTATATCTCATTTGCTTCTCCTCTGTTTTGCTGCTTTGGAATGTGGTTTGGTGGGTGCTTGATTGGTTTCATGTGAATTGTTTTAACTTAATGACCAATCATGGTCAGCCTGTGTTGGGTCTCTGGAGAGAGTCATGAGATTCATCATCATTCTTTGTAGCCTTCTGTCTGTATCCTTTCTCTATTCTTTAGTATAGTTTTAGCATAGTATTCTTTAATATAATATAATATCATAAAATAACAAATTAGCCTTCTAAGAACATGGAGTCAGATTCATTCCTTCCTGCCATGGGGGACCCCAGAAAATACCACACTCCACTTCTTATTTCAATGAGTTGCTTACATAGGGCACTTCTGACATTTGAGAGAGCACAGTGATACCTTTTGGAACCTTCCTTTCCCTAAGCAGGCACATCACAGCCGAAATCTCAGCTATTTCTTGAACCAGCCCTGCACTGGCAGCACAAAATGATGGCTGTGTATTACCGGTAGTTCTAAGTGGTGTTTTACAGAACATTTGCCCCTCTTTGCAATGTGTGTAGATGTGAAACAAATCTGATCCCTGCTGTTAACAGGCTGGGCAACTAAACCACCTCTGTGGTTATTCCAATGGTCACCATCAGAGCTGCTGTTCTAGAGGGAAGAAAGCAAGTCTGAGAGGAATGATGCTTATCTCAGCAGGATGCCTCTTGGTTTTCTTTCCTATAATGCTCTTTTCTTTTCTGTCTCAGGAAGTAATATGTTATTAAGTGTCCTTTGTGTGAGAGTTCAGAGAATGATGGCAGTGATCTGAGTCTCTCTTTTGCTAGTTGCTAATGCAAACAGCATTTTGGGGTTGGTTATTTAAATGGAATTACTCTAAAATCAACATTTACCTTAAAAGCACTAAAAACTTCCTTCTGAATAAATGATAGCAATAGATACTGAAAAAGCCCAACGTATATTTTTGTTAGGAACACACAGTGTTGGCCTCTGAGCACTTATGATGAACTTCACTTTCCAAATTGCTTCAAGAAATGCTTTCCACTCAGCTGCAGGACTCATCTCTCTTTATTCTCCCATTGCTTCTGTGCAGAGCAGTGCAACTAATTGATGCTTTATTTCCCTGGCTGTTAAGAAAATGAAACAATTTCCATTGCTATTTTTGTTTTTGACTGAGGCCCATATGAGTTAAAAATACATTTCACATTGGCCAATGAAGTTTAGCTGGAAAATGACTAAAAAATAAAAGTTGACAAGAATATAAATTTGCATTAAAAGTCCAACATAGTGCATTAAAAAAGGCAAGAGTAAGATTTTCTGAGCTGCTGTGAGCAATGTGGTGAAACAGCATAGACTCCATAGGACATTTTGGTGTCAACTGAATCTGCTTTGCTGCTTTCCCATTTTTGGGAACTAATTGCACTTTCTTCACCCCACAGATTGTGGTCTGCTGCTCTGGCCACAGACCCTGTGTTGTGGTGAGCAAAATGCAAGTGTCTTGTCCTGAAAAGATTTATTAACTGCACTGAGCAAAGACCTTGTAATTGGGGATCTGATTCAGAAAGCAGACAGGTGTTGGTCGAGCTTTGCCTTCAGCAAAATCCTGCTAGCTGCAACACAATTGAAAATCCTCTTCAGTGTTAATGCTTGGGAGCTGATATCTGACTGCTTTGAGGAGTGCTTAGTCATACTCAAATGCCACATTTGGATTCTGCTTGCATTGGTCTGGGGTGTTGCTCTGTTCCTCAGACAAAGAGTGGACAATATCTCCCAGGTTTTAAAGGGTTTTGCTCCCTGCAGACACACACAAGAGGAATAGATACAGGTTCCTGTAAAAATAATGAGCATCCAGGCCCTTACAATACAGTAGGGTCTAGTGTCAGCATCCCAAAAGGGTTTTATAACATGAATCTGATTGTATCTGATGTATCAACTCCTCTGTTCTCTAGAGCTCCTAATGAGAGTCTGGCAAACAATTCTGAATAATTTGCTGCATGAATCCCACCCCTTTCCCAGCTGACACAAGCCACGAATACTGTGCAATTTCTTCAATACATTCAGTGCTGCCCAAATTAATGGAAATATGCTGTTCCCAACTTGCCCTTCTTGGTTGGGAGGTCAGGTATAAAACCAGCACTGCCAGCTCCTGGCTGCTTCACCAAACTTTCCCTTCCTTTGGTGGGGAAGGGCAGCCTGTCTGTTCCCCAGGTGAAGGGGACCAGGATTTCTGTGGGAGCTGCTCTCTGCTGCCTGCCTTTGGGGCAACATGAAGCACCAGCAAGGAGCAGGGTCAGTATCTGGGCAGGAAGGATCCCAGGAAAGCAGGCATGTTCCAGCTGCACTGCCCCCAAATCCAGCTGCCTCCACACTCTTAAAATCAGCCTAAAGTGACAGCCTCAAACCTTGTGCTGTCCAATCCAGCATCTGAGCTTTACTTCCCTCTTGGGGTAGAAAGAGACCTGGGAATTAGTCTGAAGTTGGCTGCAAATAAAACTTGCCAGAACTGCAAAGAAAAAACCCCCAAAACCTCAGAAGAGGGTTGTGAGGTTTTTTTTGAGACTACGAAAGCTGATATCCAAAATGTCTTAATAGCAGGCACTGCTGGAACAGAACAGGTGGGTGTTTTTTCCTCTCTCAATCCACTTACCTAAGGTCAGTCTTGGATCATAGTCAAGAATTGGATAGTCCTTTGCTCTGATTTTTTTTTGGGAGGGGGAGGCATTGGTGGTATATGGAGTGAGGTTGTGGTTGGTTTTTATTTATTTATTTATTTTTAAACGGATCACCTTCCAATGAAAACACTACTGGAGAAGACATGTGACTTTGTGAAACACTTGGTGAGAGAAGACTGACAGAAATGTTTCCTGACCCCATCAATCCTGACTAAGAGGGCCAGGAGAAATTAGCTGTTCATCTTAGTAGTAGATAAAATACTCCTGCTGAAAGCAATTGCTAAACAAAGGGTCAGCTTCTTGTGGAACTCTGGCCTGTGTCTTTTTTGAACAATTACATGGTGCTGCTGTGTAAACAGCTCAGTGCCATAGCTTCTGTTCTGTTCTGGTACCTTCCAAAACACTGCATAAAAGCATCATAATTAACCTTAGTGATCCACCAGTGCTCAAACAGCAGTTTTGTATTTTTTTTCCCTAGAGATTTCCTGGTTCTGTTTTACCCCATGGCAGTGTGGTTAAGGGCTGAGTTTGGGAAGATGCAGTCAGCTCCTTTCAACAGGAAGAGAAGCCACATGCTTTAGGGCAAATGGAGCATTAAAGCTCCTCACAGGCCAGTGGAAACAGAATTTCAATTGTTTTGAAACAGGTGGTTTCAAAAGCAAAGATAGAAAAAGAATCAAGGTGATTTTTCACCTGCTGCCCCCAGGACTGACAATTCAGTTTGTCACTGTGATTTTGGGTAAAGAACAAAAAAAAAAATTAATTTTTTACCCCTGAGTGAGCTTTACAAAATGTGCCTATTGAAGGTGTGAGAATGCCTGAAGGGATGTGATGCTGTTTGCTGTGCAGTATTCATGATTGGTGACTTTATTTCCTCTTTCCGCACCGAGTTTGTTCCAGCTGGTGCGTGAATCTCTCAGCACCGTTCATCTTCCAGCTCACCCAGGGATGCACAGCTGGCAATCTGGCTTCTAAAAATGCTTCAAAGTCCCCAGTGATGCTTTAAAACAACTAAGAGGGGTGAATAATCTCTTTAATTTAGGCCATCACCTGAACTAATAACTTCTTTAGCTCAGAGAGAGTCCTGCCTATTTCCTCTTCCTTCTTTTCTCTGTTTCAAACTGATGGAAGAGACTCACTTGCCACAACTCCCACACTGCTCTGCTCATTTCAGACCTGACCATGTGTAAACATGTCTCATCACAATTATTTAATGCTTACTTTTTCCTCATAAAAGGTCATATTAACCCAATTTCTTCACAAAAGAAAAATTACCATTCTTGCAGATGCCTATGAGGTGCTAGCCAGGAGCCATGGCAGGGTGTTTGCAGCAGACATAGTTCTGCTGTCTGAAAAGTCTTAACGAGGAGAGGAGAGGAGAGGAGAGGAGAGGAGAGGAGAGGAGAGGAGAGGAGAGGAGAGGAGAGGAGAGGAGAGGGAGGAGAGGAGAGGAGGAGAGGAGAGGAGAGGAGAGGAGAGGAGAGGAGAGGAGAGGAGAGGAGAGGAGAGAAGAGAAGAGAAGAGAAGAGAAGAGAAGAGAAGAGAAGAGAAGAGAAGAGAAGAGAAGAGAAGAGAAGAGAAGAGAAGAGAAGAGAAGAGAAGAGAAGAGAAGAGAAGAGAAGAGAAGAGAAGAGAAGAGAAGAGAAGAGAAGAGAAGAGAAGAGAAGAGAAGAGAAGAGAAGAGATTTCAGTTGGAAGGGACCTACAATGATATTTAGTCCAGCTGCCTCAGTACTTCAAGGCTGAAGAAGAAAGAAGTTACAATTGGAAATGAGAAAAAATGGATCCCCATAAAAGCCATGCCATTCTGAGATGCCCTTTAAAAAATAGTCTATAGAAAAGCCTTTGTGTCCGTGTGCCATTTCCAAGAAGTTTAGCTGGCTGATCAAAAGAGGTTCTTTCCTGTCACAGGACTTCCCTGTGTCTTTGATAAAGAAGGCTGCAAACATCATTTCATTGTGATAAAGACCCATGAACTTTTTTCATCTCAGTGGAAAAGAGCTTTCCACTGCACTAATTCCAGGGCCCCTCCCCAGCACTGCTCCTGGAAGAATCCCTGACATGGGGATGGAGATGCAGCGCAAGCAAGAGCAGTGGAGAAGTAGGAAACCATTGGCTTCCTCTTTATGGATTCCATGCCTGAGTCCTTCAGCCCCCAGAATATGAGTGCCCTCTAGAAAACCCTGAATGTTTTGTTTTAACATTAATTACAGCCCTGCTGTACTTGCTGTGCTACAAAAGTACCTAAAATGATCCAGTCTCCTTGAGGCAAGGTCCATCTCTGCTATATCTGGATAGCAGCAAGCACAAAGTGGATTTTAGCCCCCAACTATGCATCTTTGGCACAACTATAATAATATCCAAGAAAGAATATTTTTCAAGTAGTATCTGTGCTGGGATCCATTGATTTTTCTCCAGGCTTTCTAAATGTGCAGGGATTGCTGAAAGCCTTTCAGCTACAGCCACATACCTGCCTGATGCAGGATGACTGTACAAAAAGTCCAATTTATTGGGCCTTGCCATCTAAAGTTCATCTCCACCTCCCTGCTCTTGGCTGGGCACAAGGGGGGTAGCTTTCCTGTGCAAGGCTTCATTAAGATTGAAGAATTGTTGCTGTATGCAGAGATATTTTATGTAGCAGGTCTTGGCTATGACTGATGCTTTATATTAAAACTGATTAGTGTTCACAGCAGAACAGATGTGGAACTCTGATACCTTCCTCTGTGTTAGTTCTGCTTTTTTGACTGTGATCCCAAGCAACTTTTTCCTTCTCTAGAGAGAAGGTCCATGGAACTATCCCAGCAGCACAAAGCTCCTGGGGCACCACGCTGTGGGCAGTGGGAGAAGGGTGACAAATATGGGGCAAACTCTGTCCTCAGGGTGCCTTGGGCTGGCCCAGATCACACAGCACACGCCAGGACAGGACACTGTGCCATCAGCAGGGCTGCACTGCAGGGTGGGAAGCAGAAGAAGAGAACAGGGCTGAACTGCAGTGCTGACTTTAAAAGAGGATCACAAGGAAGAGCTGAAATTAAAGCCCAGTATGAGCCCATTTCCCAAGGCCCCTCCACTTCCTGGGGCTCATCAGATTAGATGTAACTACTTCCCTTGGTTCTTGGCAAATTAATTTCTGAAAAAAATTGAGTGAAAGAATGTGGTATTTTAGGGACCCCCATCGAAGGGAGGAATGATGAATCCGACTCCATGTTCTTAGAAGGCTAATTTATTATTTTATGATCTATATGATATTAAATAATACTATACTAAACTATAGTAAAGAATAAAGAAAGGATACAGACAGAAGGCTAAAAGATACTAATGAAAACTTGTGATTCTCTCTTCAGATCTGACACAGCCTGACCGTGAGTGGCCATTAAGTGAAAAACAATTCACAGCAGAAACCAATGAAGCAATCACCTGTTGGTAAACAATGTCCAAACACATTCCAAAGCAGCAAAACACAGGAGAAGCAAATCAGATAATTATTGTTTTTCTTTTTCTCTGAGGCTTCTCAGCTTCCCAGGAGAGAAATCCTGGGCAAAGAGATTTTTCAGAAAATATGACGGTGACAAAAGAAAAACGTTTCTTGATGTGACTTCAAGCATGGTGGCATTGCAGGACAAAGCTGGAGCCTTTCCTGCAGCAAGCTCCTGGGGACACTCCTGCTAGAACAATCACTGCAACATCCAGTTGAAAACATTCCTGCTCCTTGCAGGGGCTGGACTGAATGGCATTTAAAAGTTCCCTTCAAACTCAAACTCCTCTGTGATTCTATGATCCCAAAGGTCACAAGCCCCATTCTGCTAGGAAAGCCAAGGAGGGAGGAAGAAAAGCAAGCTCTGTCTTCACCTGTGAACAGAGAGATTCCTCCAGGGCTGTTCATTATCAACTGAAAAAGCTCTACTCTCAGAGAAAGCTTTTATTAATGCCACAAAATTATTTTATTACTGTGGCAAAAGCCACAGCGAGCACTCAGAGCCTTTGCACTCAGCTGTGGCAGCTTGGAGAGGCACCTACACCTGGCAAACAAAGCTCATCACTTTTTTTTTGTTATTCAGGCAGATTTTTCAGCTCTGTAATATTTTTCTGCATAAGCTTCTGGAAGGCATTTGGCCCCTGAACCCCAAAATTCAAAGGGTCTGCTTGTCTGCTGGCTGAGCTGGGGGTGATGAGGCTTTGATGTGAGAGCGGGTTTGGGACAGAGCACAAAGACCATGTGCTAAAATAATTACAGTCTGGCTAATGTGATGAGTATCAGTGGTGTTATCAATGCTGATAACTTCAGATGGACAGGAACCTACCAGGAGCTACATATAATTAGCTGCACCTATGTATAATAAATGTCTAATAGAGTACATAATGAAAATGATGGGCCACTTAGTTAACTTATACAGCAAGTACATCCCATTTAAGGAAGTGCATTTTAATTAGGGATGGAAGACAATATCCACCATGCAGGAAATGCTAGTGCTGCAATGCTTAATTTAATTATGAAGCAGAAAGAAAATCAGTATTTCAGCATCGTTTCTGGAGGATCAATTCCCCCTCCTGCACAAGTTCTTTTAACTGCCTTGAAGGCAAGGATGGGCAAGAGTCATGCTGTGGTTTTACCAACTAAATAATGTAAAGGGGTGTGGATTATGGAATACATCACTCTTTGTGAAGAATATAATTTCTTGTTGTAGTTATATTAAACTCAGATAAATCAAAAGACCACATACAACTTTATTTACATGGAAGGAAAGATGTGGAGGAATTGGGGTGAGGGGCAGCTGCTTCTTGCTTAAATTCTCAGTTGCACAGAAATGTTCTGTTTTCTCTGGTTCCAGTCTTGGTCCGTGTGGTTTTGATCAGCAAGCATTTTCAGAAGGGAAAAAAAATTGCCTTTTTTCCAGGTCCCTGTGTTAGTGAGGGACACAGGAGCAGAAAGAGTAAAGGGGGATTGATGGGATGCAGGGGTGGGGACGGACATTGCCAGCTGTGCCAAGGAGCCTGGCCCTGAGAAGTTTGTGTGCCAGGCCCAAACCTGTGTTTCTCTAAAGGCTGCTGAAAAGTTGGATAAAATCCAGAGGAGGACAATAAAACTTGGCCAGCAGCTGGAGATGATACTTTGGAAAAGAGAGCTTCTTCTGCTCCAGTTATTGAGAGAGAGTGGTGCATGAGCCTTCAGGAGATGCAAATGTTGAAAGGATTTTTCACTGAATGGGGAAAGAAGAGCCTAATGTTTCTGTTTGGGACTGGACTCGGGGCTTGCTTTACCAGAGAGCAGATTCCTGAGAGCAGTGCAAGGGAAATGTAGATGTTTTTGGCTGGTTTGAGGGGTGGCCACTTGGTGCTGCATGCACCAAGCCAACCCGCCTTAGGCAAACCAGGGGCAGCATCTGGCTAAAAATGACTCAAAAGTGGCTCCTTGACTTTTTAATGCCACTTCTACATCCCTGTGCACTGCACTGCTTCATCTCTCCCAAAGTGGGATGGGGTAAGGCTGAGCCTTCAAAACCTAAGTAGCTTTAAATGACAGTCCCACTGCTCTTGTTTTAAACCCATTATGTAATGCTTAGATACCTTGACAGAAAGCACATTATAAATTTGGCTAAATGCACCAACACCATGTTCCTCTGCTATGCAAGGTATCCTTGAAAAGCTTGTGTCCTTTAGCCTTTCCCTCTGAAGACTGCCACCTTTTCCTTTTTCGCACCACAACTGTGTTTTTCTGCCTGTAAACACCAGGCAGCTCTAAAGGATCTGCTAAAAAGAGCAAGTCCATTCTCAGAAAGTTTAAATGTGCCTGCACAGGAAAATATCTAAGGGCCCAGAAAATAAGAAAACTAGATGTCAGCTTAGTTGGCAGCTATGAGGATACAAAGAAGGAAGATCTATTGTAGTCTTTGCAATGGTGTTCAATATTTAAAGTTAAATGCCCATCAATTAACTGGAGAAGAGAGGTCTAAGAACATTTCCCTGAAGTGACTATAAATATAATTTACTGTAATTATGAAGCCCTTTCTGTTGCCATAGTGACTTAAAATGGCTTTAGTCTACCTGAGAATTTGGTTAATAGATTTTGACTTCAGCTCACTGTCGTGGTTTAACCTCAGCCAGCAGCCAAGCCCCACACAGCCACTCACTCACTCCCCCACCCGCAGGGCTGGGAGAGAATCAGAAGAGTAAAAGCTGGAAAACTCATGGCCTGAGATCAAGACAGTTTAATAGGGGAAGCTGTGCACACAAGGAGAGCAGAACAAGGAATGGGCAGGCAGAAGTTCAGCCACCTCCAGGAGAGCAGGGCCCCATCACATATAATGGTGACTTGGGAAGACAAACACCATCACGCCAAATGTGTTCCCCTTCCTCCTTCTTCCCCCCACTTTATACCCTGAGCAGGATGTCACGTGGTCTGGAATATCCCTCTGGCCAGCTGGGGTCACCTGTCCTGGCTGTGCCTCCTCTCAACCTCCCCTGCACCTCCAGCCCCCCCATACCAGCAGCTCCAGTGGGAAAAGCAGAAAAGGCCTTGGCTCTGAGCAAGCCCTGCTCAGCAGTAACAAAAACATCTCTGCATTATCAGCCCTGTGTTCAGCACAAATCCAAAACACAGCTCCACAGCAGCCACTGAGGAGAGGGTTAACTCCACCCCAGCCAAAACCAGCACATTCACATATCCATTTTCAAGGAGCTGACAGATAATCATAGGGGTTTTTTTGGTTATTCAAAGGTAGATAAGGACATTGATGCCTTGTGAAGGCTGACCTACAACAGAGACTAGACAGAGCTAAAGAATAAAGTAGGGATTTATAAAGAGGCCTCAATAGATCCACCTTGGGCAGCACAATACAAAATGGTCACAAAATGCCTGACCAGACACAGGGTCTCACACTTCCATAAGTTTTGGGCCATTAGCATATTGGAGTTAATTGTCCAATTACTGCTTTAGCCCATGAAGTCCCATCCTTCTTTTCTCTCTTCCTTCCACCATTGTTTGTGCTCTTGGCCCTGAGATCTGGACTGGCTGTCCTTGGGTCCCCAGCTAGAGAAGGAATGGTTTTGTCTCCCTGCTCCGTGAAGAGAGCTCACTGTCCCCTAATACGAAGCCGAGACTTACACACCAATGCAGAACATAATCTGAAAAACAGAGAAACTAAAACCTGAGGCATCAACCCCCATCTGCATTTGGTGCCCTGTGTGAGCATAGAGCACCCCAGGACAAAAGACCCCTCCAGACAGAGAGCTGGCACCTTGTGGGACTGTTTGTATGAAACATTTGCATGACTGAATGAAACAAACCCCACTTTGCTTGGAATGCATCTGGGGTTAGGAGAGGAAGGTAGGAAGGCATTCACGTTTTTATTGAGAATGCAGGGAGAATATTCATAGCCCCTGTACACTCTGTTGTGTAACCATGACCTAGATGACAACTTGTGGGCTAAGCTTTTGTCAATGCTCTGTTTTGATTTAATAGGGCACAATCTGTTTAGCTGGAGCATTTGGCTCCTAGGTATATGAGCTTGGGAAATATCTGAATGTTAACTTCCACGCTCCTGTCTGCTTTCTAAACGTGTCTGAATGCTCAAATACATGGTTGAAGTTGCCTTTATTCCAGATGGCATCTCATTGGAAACAGTCATGCCCAATGTGTGCAAACAGGCTATGATGTGCAGGAATGTTACGCAGCAGCCATAGGTCATCCCGCTCCTCCGGCTGCTGCCCAGGGCCCAGCACTTCCTCCCAAGCAAAGGGAGAAGCTCAGTGTCTCCCTCCTCAGCTCCAGAGAGACTCTGGACACCACAGCCACCACCGGTGGTGTGCGTGGCTGGGGGTGGCCCGGTGCAGTCACCTCCGGGTCACCGTGTGTCACGGCGAGAGGCAGGGAGCCTCCCCCAGACAAGGCTCCTGAAACCTGTCTCAGCACATTTCCACTGCCAGCCTGCATCTCATCCAGGAGAGCAGCATATGGAGGCAGGTGAGCACAAAAGAGCCCACCTTGTGCTGCCTCGTGTGCGCGTGACCGTGGGGCCGACACGCTGCAGCTACCTTGCTTGGAGGATGTGACACAGCCTGTAAAGTTCCACACTGCTGAAGTGTAGGGCAGCTCCTGGGGGACCAAAAGATGTGGGAGGCAAATGCAGTTGACTTTCCATAGAATATACATTCCCATGGAATATGCATTCCCAGTCGCTCCAGGAGCATTTGAAAAATATCTGCTCTGAAAGCCCCTGAGCCCTGAGCCAGCCTTCCCTATGCATGGGTGCCCCCTCTGCATTGTGATTTCTCCTTTGACAGGAGTAACACATCAGGCTATTTAAGAAGGCTGCTATAGATTCCCCTGCATGCTTTGAAATAAAGTCTCAGGTAACCTGGGTACACACATTTTTTCCATTCTTAGGAAGAACTACAGGAAAGGTATATAACAAGAGTGATTAGCCCCAGGTATAATACCTGATATTTCCATGTCTTATCCAGGGTCAGATTTCATCAGATCATTATGGTCTGACCTTGGCACATTCCAAGATTTTTCCCCCTATTATTGTTATCACCCTCTCTGCTCTTTAAAGAAATTCTCCATCCATGTTAACAAAGCATTCCACTAGTTAGAAAAGTTGGACATATTTTAAGAGCTGTGTGGCCAGGGGGTTTTTTCCAAAGTGCTCAGGTGTCTGCTAGAAGTGTTCCAGAAATATAGCTGTCAACATGGAAAAATGCTAACAGCAAAATGCTGAGATGAAAATTTAAGACGTACAGAGGGGAAGATATTAAATTTCGGATGCCCTGACAGAGGTCAGGGAATCAGAAGAGTCAGTCTCTCAGCCTGCTCAGTCTCTCTCTCCTGGAAATGCTATTGAGAGTGAAATATTACCAGCTCATCTCACTGTGGAGCTGCTTTGTTCCCCTCCTCCTGGCTCCCCAACATTTTCACTCTATCTTGCAGGCTCACCATCGATTGGAACTATTTTTCTGTGCATGGGGATGAAGGTACTGATTTTTTTAGTTTTCCCAGTGGACTATCTCCAGGAAGGGCAAGGAGCTGAAACTGTAATTTAAGTGAATTCCATCTCTGATTTGGAAAATCCAACAGCCTTTATTGCTACATCCATTCTCCTTTATGTTTCAGGCCTGGATATTGCAATGGTAAATATGGGTCCCAGTTCCTTTGTTTTTAGCACAGGAAATAGTCTACCAGTGACAAGTTAATGTCACCATCTAGATATTGCTATTTTTATATATGGATATAATTCTGGTATTAATTAGTAAGAGTCTAAGAGTCTTGCAAATCACACCTAAATTTTGTAGTCATTTACCAACCACATTTGTAGCAGATGGCAAAGCTCACGTGAAGTGGTAGGGGACTCAAAACTTGTTTACATAACATTCTTCCAGTGCAGGACCTTCCTTTGCCCTTGTCCCCTCGTGTCCTGGTGCCCTGTAGGAGATGTACAGCCCCCCATAGATGGGGCCCAGCTCTGTGCCACCCCCCCTCTGAGCTCAGAGGAGCTGCTGGAGCAGCAAATCCACGGTGGCACGAGCCACATCCCAGCTGCCTGTAGCCAGTGCAGCCTGTGTGGTGGCACACGGACACCCAGCCTTGTCCCTGTCACTCCAGTGTCACTGTACACGGGAGCACTGACATCTTCTACCAACTCAGGCCATGGCCTGCTCTTCTCTGCTGCAGCTTTGCTGGGGACAAGCAAGTGGCCTCCAGGGCCACCTGCAGGAGCTCACCAGTGATCTTGTCCCCAGCAACACCACTCAGGCCAGCAGAAGCTGCTGGCTGTCCCTGCAAAGCCTTGCTCTGCCCACATGGTCAAAGCACAGCAGCTGTACCCAGCCAGCCGTGACAATTCTCTTTGTGCTCACAGGTGTGGCACAGCCTGGTGCCCTCTGGGCTGCTGGCCATGGCCATTCTTCTGGCCCAAGTGCATTTGTTGTAGTCAGCCTCAGTGCTGGATTCTGGTGTGGACAGTCTGTGATTCCCCATGGAAGGACAGCAGCACAGCTCCCTGATGTCTCATTCCCTCCAGGCACCCCCTTGCTGGTGATGACGCTGCCAGGCTCTCTGTTCCTGAGCTGGAGCTCACGGGCGCTGCTGCTCTGGGCCACTCTGGTCTCTCAGGTGCAGCTGCCTGCTGGGGCTGGGGCAGCAGAGCCTCGTGCATGCCTCAGGGTGGTACCAGTGCATGGAAGCACTGGCTTCAGGAGGCTGAGACAATTAACAATTCAAGTGAATCAATTAGAGCAATGCCTGTGTTTTTAAACTGGCTTCAAACTTAATTCTCATTGATTTCAGTTTTGCCAGTTGATGGCAGAGAGGCAGTGGGGTAGAAGCATTGGTGGTGAGAAGAAATCAGTGTCTATCAAATAGACAGAGCCATAATAAATGACCAATTAAGATCAGCAAGCTAAAAATGGATGTGATTAACCAGGGGGAGTGCAAATGGGAGCTGCGAAATTGGAGTCACAATAGCAGGGCAACGAGTTATTAATGAGATGTGGCAGCAATCAGAATGGCCTTACTGTATTAAAGCACTCTGTCTCTCATGGGTTCTGTTAGCTGACCTGTCAGTGGCACACTGGAAAAAAGAAAAGCAAAACAAACAATCAAGCTTCATTTTAGAGGCTGGGGATTGTAACAGATGTGGTGTAAACACAGTTGCTTTAGATATGACCACAGTTCAGGCTGCTGTTGTGACATAAAGTCTGACTGTGTCAGCCTGTGGAGGGCTGTCACAGAAGCCATTGTGTCCTTTTATAAAGGCTCAAATTTCACTATTCCAGTGAGATTATTTTCTAAGGCAAACTGCTTTCAACCTCTTTCATGGCTTGTTCTGGTATCTTGCTCATTTCAGAAGCTACCCTGAGTGCTGCTTCTCTCGATAGAGCACAAAGAAGGGGCAGAAGTGGTGCCAGTGGGAGATCTCTGCTGATGGAGACACCAGCCTCCTCCACTGGGTCCTGCCTTGGAGCCATTGCTGGATAACCCCTGCACATTTCCCACATCCAGCAGCCCCTCCATTGGCAAACCCATGGAACAAAGCAATGAATGGCAGCCTGTCACCCTTTTCCAGCTGCATTCAGAAACATCCCTGTTCAGCTCTCCTTGGCAGATGGGGAGTGAATTCAACATGGCAAATTTTCAGCTTTTTAACACAAGGAATTTCACTTTCTCTACTATTTTAAGACTTCTGCAGACAAAGGCAAGTCTGCTCTGCTGGGGACAGCCAAGCATGGCTGCTAATTAGCCCTGTGAGGAAGAGCATTTTTCTTTTATGCCCAGATTGGGATAATGTAATCTATTACAAGCAAAGAAAGAGTACATTAAATAATCAAGGTAAGAAATTACTGTAGAGTGGGAAAGTCTCACACAAGCAGAGCAAGAGTTGCACCAACTCCAGATCTGACTGATGAGAGGCTGTTTAGGCAATTAAAAACCAGCAGTACAGTTTCTGCTTTTTTTTTTTTTTTTTTTTTTTTTTTTAATTGCAGATAAGGGACTGAATGCCTTGCAATCATAAAGAGTGTTCAAGAGCTGTGCATTAAAGGGACACAGAGAAGGCCCTTGCTGTGGAAAGGAAGGAGAGACAGTTTAATCTCATCAGCCATGGGATTACTGGGCTGTGCATCTCCCATCAGTCTCACTCATGCTGATGGGCAAGTGCAGCAGCAGGAATAATCCAGCCTGGCTCCCAGCAGCAGCTCTGCCCGTCGGCTCCCTGAGCCACGTTTTCAGACAAGGAGAAATCACAGTGCTCAGCCAGGAAAAGGGCTCCTGAGAGGAGGGAAGAAAAGGAACATCAGGTGGAGGAGCAGAAATCCTTCTGAAAGGATTTCTGGTTTGTAGAGAGACAAGGAGAGAGACAAATCACAGGGAAGAATGGGCCAGTGGGGGTGCAGGCTCTCTCACAGGAAGAGGCAAGAGAAAAATGCCTCAAATTGAAACCCAGACCTCAGTCTCCTGCAGATTGGCAGTGACTTTACAGATGCACTTTCAGGTGAATGAGATGTCAAACTCCCACACCTCTCAGCAATTACCAAGACCTGTTTTTCACTAGGGTAATGGTCTCCAGTCTTGAGTTTTTGATGTCAGATTTCAGGAGGATTCAATATTACCAGCTTGGTTGTCAGATAAAGCTAAATCCTAAGAGAAAATCTTCCTGCTGTCTTAAATTCTAGAAAAGTGCACTGTGTATTTTTCTGGGTAATTTTCATTACATGAAAAAGTTACTGTGCCTCCCTGTAAAAGCAGGTGATGGGGATTTGCTGTGTTTTGTGATTGTTAATAGGCATAACACGTTGTCACACAGAGCACTCTGAACAGTCACAGAACATAACGAGTGGCAAGTCAATGTAAATGGTGACATTTCAAATGAAAGAACAGCTCTAGTCTAACTATAGTCTAGTTTCAGCAGCAGAGAGCAGGCCAGCTCAGAGGGGTCTTTTATATTTTTTTCCCTTTCTTTGATGTGACATAGGTTTAGAACTTAAGGAATTCTCATTGTGTTTTCAGCCCCTTTCACAAGAAGGTTTTTAAACACAAGGCAAACTGAAGGCTAGCTCAGTTACCTTAACCAGTTTCTTTGTGCAATCAGTTAATCAGTTTCTTTGTGCAATGGCTTTGCAAAGTGATTCCAACTGGCTCAGGGCTGGAGGTTATCATCTTGGGGGTCTGGTTCCCTGGACAGAAGAAAGGAGAGAAAAAATCCTGCAAATTTTTATATTTCCTGCCTGTTACATGAAGATGGAGAAACACAATCGAGCCAATTTCCTAGAAAAAGCTGCAGTGCACAGAGAGATCTTGCAGGCTCACTGTTACTAAATTTGCCATGTCAATAGATGCCAAAGTCATTATGACATTACTTATTGCTGCAAATCTTACAGATGGAAAGCATGGATAAGGTTCCCTGCGACTAGATCACAAAGTTCAAAAGTTTTCCTTGTTTAGTAAGATTACTTAGAGTTATTTTGACAGAAATGGATTGTGGGGTGAAGGTGTGGCACTTGGGAACTCTGTGTTACCCTAAGAAAGGAAATGTTACAGCAAAAATTAAAATCACTATAAAATTACCTTTTCAAAACTCTCTTTTAAATAAATACCCTAGGAATTGCATTTTCATGCTGCTTCAGTCAGAATATAAAGCAAGACAAAGATTAGCCAGTTTTCCACAAATAAGATGTGGGTTTGGACTGCCTTGCTGTATATGCTAAAGGATGGAATTCTGATATCCCTTTGAAATCCACAGTTATCTGAACAGTAAATTTTGATGTATTTATAAAACTCCCTCCCTCTTGGGAACTGCCAACATCTGCCTTGTGATTTCTGCCCACAAATGAGTCCCACTGCTCTTGGGGTTCTTCATGAGCAGGTCATGTTTTGTCCTTTCACCTCATTCCTGGGTTAAAACCACATTTTCCCAACCACTTTCCAGACCAGCTTTTCTAATTCTTGGCTGTTTTTTCTCAGCTTACTGGGTGGTTTGGGGTTTTTTTTTTGGAGGTTATTTTTCTTCCTTATTTTTTTTTCAAGAAAAGAATCTCCTGTGTGTGTAACTTTGGCTTGACCACTGATGGAGCATTACTTTCACCATGCAGATTTACATTTCAGCCTGCCTTGTTCTTGTGACAAAAATATTCAGCCATGTTTCAAAGCTTCCCTGAGAGCTTTTTGCAATCCATGGTTCACTCCAAGGAAGTCCTTCAGCTGCTGCACGGGGACTCTGTTGGATAATAGTAAGTTTGAAGATTTTTTTCAGCTTTTTAGGTTGTTTCAGCAACCTGGGGGAGTGCAGTGCAAACATGACTGCAAGAACACTCGTCTGAAGATGATTCCTTTCAGTGCACATGCTGCTAAAATTTGATGCACATGAACTAAAATTTGATGCTCCTTTCCCTTCTCAGACATGGAGATTGTTTTGGAGGGGAGATTAGG
This sequence comes from Emberiza elegans, assembly GCA_024865655.1. Classification (NCBI taxonomy): domain Eukaryota; kingdom Metazoa; phylum Chordata; class Aves; order Passeriformes; family Fringillidae; genus Emberiza; species Emberiza elegans. The sequence continues at coordinate 4,595,887 of JALJVW010003752.1, forward strand.
TTGCCTTGATGGGCTTAATTGAGATGTGTCTCTTTTACTCCCCCCTTGACTGGGTTGTCACCTGCAAGGACAAATCCTGTCCTTGGTACAAAATACTACAAAATGGGTGAGTGCCTTCAGGGCAGAGTGGGTGTGCCAGGAGTCTTCCTGCAGAATTCTTGGCATGTTTTCAAAACCCTGGCCTCCTGGTGAGACCTGTCAGACCCTGCCCTGCTCTGCCAAAGGAATCACAGTCCTGTGAAAAGAAGAAAGAGGAGCTTGGTCCTCTCTTTAAGCTCACAACAGCTTTGCCTTGAATACTGAGTGCGTGCACAGTGCTGGATTTCGCTGGGGCTGGCAGTGACAGAGCAAGGAGCCCAATTCCACATATTTCAGGATGAAGGGAAAGCTCTCCAGGCAAAGCCGACCAGGGGGAAGGAGAGAAGAGAAGCTGAGAGGGCCTGGGGCTGTGGTGGAGGCACTGTTGGCTCCAGTGAACCACAAGTGAAGGGGGACAAGGGGACTAAACAGAGACTGTGGGTACAAATCCTCTCCAGAACACCCCATGGACATTTTCATCGCACTCAAAGGCAAAGACATCAGCCCTTGCTGTGAGCTCCTGCACTGCTCAGCCCAGGGGCCCTTGCAAACCTTTCCTTCCCCTTTGCACCTCCTCACCCGAGGAGACCGACATCTCTCCACCCCAGGCCTTGTCAGACACCTCAGATTTCGCTCTCCCTTTCCCAGCAGCTGCCTTTCCTTTTTTTCTTAGACCTCCCTCACAGCTGTCTTTGCAGACCAGCCCCAGGGTCTGGTGTCAGCACCCTTTACTGTCACCATTGCTGCCAAGGACATTTGCCTCTGTCTGTGATACAGGACTTTCTCTTATCTTGCATGGGGACAATTCAGTCTCTCAGAGGACCTTGTACTACTTTAACAACACAACCTGTTGCTAATGAGGCACAAAAACTGGGGGATTTGTGCCATTGTATTGGAATGGAAGACTCATGGGGGTCATATGTATTTGAAACTCTCTCAAGCAAAGAGTTGAAGATTTGCAAGTAGGTCAAAACCTGGATTTTAACTTTGCTGTGACCAGAGATAAAAAAAAAAAAAGAAGGCTAAAAGAGTTAATTTCCACCAGCACTTTTCCATGGCAAGCAGTTTTCACTGTTGGTGTTTATAATTAGAGAATATGCAGATGGCACCGCCACGTCCCTGTGTACACCTGGTGAGGGACCCTGTCAGGACATCAAGCTGGGCTCCTATTCCACACTCACCTCCAAGCACTGTGGCACTGTGAAGGAGCCCTCCCTGAGGAGGTGGCAGACACCATATGAGGATCATGAGCAGACAGGGCAAACAGGGGGTCAGTGCCTCCACTGCAACTTCTTTTCAAGGTACAGGGCACACACAGATCTCCCCAGAGTGATCTGTAGGGATCACTGTGGGATGTGTCCCTACATCCCCCTTCTCCTCCATTCCCCATCAGATGGAGGCTGCATCTGTATGGCAGAACACCAGCAGTGCTGTCAGCCAAGAGTTGCTAGGCAAATCTGAGCTGTGGGAGGATTTTCATATCCTGCAGCCACCTGAGCTGCTGCCTGCAACTCTCCTCCAGCTCTCTCCCCTCAGGCTTCTCAATCCCTCTTCTCCACCCTTGTGATACCCCTTTCCATGCCTTTTCTACTTTTAGAGCAAGCTCCCCTCTAACTCCCTCTCAAGCTTGTTCCTTACCCTTCCCCATGGGACAATCCACATGTGCAGCCAGTGAGGAGCAGTGCCTTTCAGTGCTCTGAGAAAACACTCACTTTCCCTGGGTCAGCCCAGGCAGCCACAGACCTCTGTGGCTGTCTTGGGTTGGAAATGCAAGATGTGGCTGGGGTTGTGTATTCTGTTGCCATCTGTTAGAGGTGGGGCAGTTTTCTTTATCTCTTCCACAACCAATCTCCCCTCCAGGAGTTACCTTCTGTTAATGGGCCAGTGAGTGCCACTGCATGGCTGATAAAATTCCATCATCCCATTGGAAGATGCTCTGCCCAGGGGGAGGAACCAAGCACTCCTGCCTGGATATAATCTGAGATTTGGAAGACCAGAGCAGCCTTTTCCCACTGGATTCCCAGAGGAGGACCAGGCCCATCTACACCACCACTGGGCCTTCAGAGGAAACCTCCATCCTTCTACAGGATCCCTGCTCCAACAGAACCCCACCTACCACTCCAGGAGGGTTGCAGCCACCATTCAGTGGGGTTGCTACCAGCACCCTGACCCACAGGGTGTCAGGTTGTATTCTGATTTTGTTAGTGTTGTTTTGTATTACTGCATTTTTATTTTATTTATATTTTTTCCCTAATAAAGAACTGTTATTCCTACTCCCATATCTTTGCCTTAAAGCCCCTTAATTTCAAAATTATAACTCAGAGGAAGGGGGTTCACGTTCTCTGTTTCAAGGGAGGCTCCTGCCTTCCTTAGCAGACACCTGTCTCTTCAAATCAAGACAATGACATTGAGGTGATGAAAACTGGGGGTAAGGTCCCTGAGAGAGACCCAAATGTGACACACAAAGCCCACAAGGGGAGCCCTTCTCAGGTCTGGTGGTGCTCATCAGGCTGAGGACACAAAAAAGCTTCTGGAGGTGCTGGCAGAGGAGTAAAGCCCCTCTGCCAGGAGGTCATCAAATACTGCCGGAGAAAAAAGCACCCTGCATTAAAACTGCTGTAACTTCTGGCCTGGGGATAGAAAGCAAAAGGTGACACAGGGCAATTAAAACCCAGGCACTGCAGAATGGCTGAGCAGGGATCACATCCTGTCAATCCCTGCTTGTTTTTCAGTTTATTAGCAAGAACTTAGCTGAAGAGAGAGCTGGAAGATGATGAAAGAGCAGCAGTGGGAGCTTATTTGTAGGATGCCAGCCAAAAAAGAAGAAAATTTGTAGGAGGAGTTCGAAGGATAGAAATGGACTTGTTTTTTCAGGCATACTCTGAAAAAATAGTTCCAGGGCTCAGGGTTATGAGAGGGGTCTGCAGAGCAGAATAACCTGCTTGGCTTTAAATGCACAGGTTTGAAAGAAGGACACCTCCCCAAATGAAGGAAAGACTGAAAGAATAATGCACATTTGCTTTGTGTTGCACTAAAACATTCTTTCCCCCCCTCCATTTTTGTGTTAAGGAGATTTTCCCCCCCACAACCTCCAGTATGTCCCTTGGAAACCACAATTTCAAAAGTTTTTGAAGGACTTTCAACTCATCTGGATGAAGCCTCAGATTGATGTTGCTGATACCAGAGCTCAGATGAGATGTTGGACTGGCTGGAACAGCTCCCTGACTACATCATTCTGCAGACTGGGAACAGAAATAGGAGAGAGAGAAGGGGGAGATTCCTACACTCCTTTGGACCAGCCACGCTGGAAGAAACTGCTCAGCAATCATCCTACTCTGTGAGTGGAGATGCTGGCTACAATCCCTACATCCAAGAAGTTCCCAATGCCAGAGAACAGAATAAAACACAATAGAGGCCTCCACAGTAATTTGTGTTTTGTTAGATCTGAGATTATGTTTAGGACTGTGGCTGATGGCGGGGGGGGGGGAAGACCAAACAGCTTTAATAATAGATTTTGGGGAACTTTAAATTGTCAGAGCCATTTTCTAGTGACAGTTTGTCTGAATCATACTTGGCACTGGTAATATACCACATCTCCTGTCATTCTTTTAATTAGTTTATAGCCTTTTAAAAGAGCATTTAAAAAAATTAATTAAGAACACCTCTGATTTCAGACCAAGCATGAAAAAATAAAATAACCCCACTGTTTCATTTTAAGTGGCAGGTTGTGCTGGTGCTGAAGATAAGCCCTCCGAAAAATCTGACATGCTAACACTGGAACAACTCCAAAGGAGAACCTAATTTTTTATCCATTTAAGGGCTTGGAAAATGCAACATTTTTGAGTTTAAGGAGACAAAGGACCTCTGTTAACTATGTATGTTACCAGAAGTCTGCACTAGATGGATTGGTTCCACTCTTCACCAATTAAAGCTTGAAAAGAAACTAAGGTTAGTCTAGAGCTGGTTGTAGCCTGTGGTAGAAATCACTTGCAGATTTCTTTTGTGCAAAACCGGGGGATATGAACTCTTTGAAAGACAGTAGAAATATCAGCATTTTAGGAGTCATGTTAGATTAGAGTTGAACAAGATGTTTTTGCTTTAACAGCTTATTTGATGAGTTTTGATCTCTGCCCAACAGATGTTCATGCAGTTTATTCAGGTGCAGATTCAGTGAAACAGTGATACCTGTTCTACAGCCCAGCTTGGAACCAATTTCTAACCAGTGTTGCTTCGTTAGAGATGGTTAGTTCCATCCCGGAGCTCCATCCTGGAGGGGAAGGTGTGGGAGGAATCTGGAGGACATGCTGTCCATATAAACCTGGTTATCTGCTGCAGATGCATTCTTGTACCCCCAAAAAGGGTGTGTGGGCCACCTGTGTGATGAGAGCTATCCCAGGGCATAATTAGGATCTCAAATAGCAGCACCTGAACCACTGGCCCTGCCTTACTCCATCTCACACAGGATCCAGCAGCAGGATTGCACCAAAGGGGGAGAGGAGAAACTCAGAGGGGAATCTCCCAGGTTCACTGGATTCACGAGCCACCTTTGTGTCTGTGCAGCGGGTTTAGCCAACACCAGCGAGGCAGGAGTGTTTCTGCTGTCCTTGTGGCATCTCAGGGGGAAGAGACAGCCTGGTCTGGAGCAGTGGGGTTCTAGAAGCCTGTGTCTGCTCCTGTGTCTGCTCCTGGTTCTGCTGCCCACTCCAGCCCAGGAGGCTTTAATTTACCCATGCCCCAGCTTCTAAGATAAGCCAACAGTGACATCCTGGTTTGTAACCACACTGCTGCCAGGTTGTTACCTTGCTTCAGAACAAGACTGTTGCTGGAAGAGGTTTCACAGCAATTTCTGTGAGCCAGAGAGAAGTTTGATAAGAGGATCCATGTTTACCCCTGAAAGAATTTTCTACCAAGGTCATTGACACAGAAACCAAGAAAGAAAGAAAGATAAATAAGAAAAACCTGCAACTGCCTATTCCAATAAGCACTTTGTTTGTCTTTCCTGATCAATGAATAAAATGTAAACTTAGGAGTTTTGTAAGAGTGTATAAAAAGCGTGCATGCTATAACAAAACAGGTTTGAAGCCTTCTGAAAATGGAGTTTTGCTTTGTACTGTGACTGCCTAAACTATGACACAAGGCTGCCTGGTGTTGGTGGCAGTAGGTGAGCCAAGGGCCCTTGTCCAGCTGTTCAGAGCAGAATGGGAATACCTTGTTGGCAAATTTGCAGCACCTACACCCAGGCCAGTGATGCTGGCAGTCTCCGTGGCTCCTTCCTCCTCCCACTCCCGAGCACACAGAAGCAGAGCAGAGAGAGTTGCCCTCTCCTACAGCTCCTTCAGCTCTGACAGCCTCATTGCCTTTGTGCAGGGGCGCAGTGTGAAAAAAGGGTGGCAGGGGAGGTTGCTCTGAGCTGCAAGAAGTTTTCAGAATAAAAAATCTGAATGTCTCCTAGGCTGCCTCTAACATCTGGTGAGAACCACCTGCCCACCAAGAACTCTCCTTGGTCAAAGGCTCCTGTGGGTCAGCTCTTTGGGCTGAACAAACCAAACCAGGCTGCACAAACCTGTTTCAGACTACATGGGATTCGTGCAGATGCTGAATGTAGCCCCCTCCAGAGCAGTGTCTGATGCCCAGCTGCAATGCTGAGTTTGCCAGCACAGCACTGGTGACTCTGAGCAGGTGCTGCCTCCTCATGGCTCTTGGGAGCCCACCCCCAGGCACTGGAGAGGGGAAATGAGCAGAAGGACGCCTTCAGTCCTGGCATCCTTGCTGAGAGCATGACAGGTCAGAGCTGCATGATGGCAGGGAGACAGTGTGAAAATTGTTCCCCTCTCCTTTCTGTAAAAAGTAAAAATATTCATAATGAGCAAGATCTGGAGCTCAGGCTCGCCTGCGCTGTCCACTGAGCACAGGGTTGGGACACATCCCCCAGTGCATGTAGCGCATAATCTGTCATCCTTCCCACGAGGGTGACAACTCTGCCTGAAGGTTCTTTTCTTGTTTTTCTCAGCATAGCATTGATTAAAACCCTGGCCTTTGATATCAGGAATGCTTTTCTCCCAAAGGAGAAAGCCAAAGGGTTGGGTTAAATTTAGGTCTGCCCTCAACTGTTCTGAGCACCAAAAAGGGCCTGTGCATATTCTACCACTGATGATAACTTAAAGGAAAACAACTGCAGATCAAACCAATGGCAACTGCTTTTCAAATAGCCTTTTTACAGAGGTAACAGATTAGCTGACTGAAAAGGAACAGCTCTCTCCCCCCTCCTCCTCATCTCATGTGTGGGACACACTAGGACTTTCAACAGACAAAATATGTTCAATTCTTGACCAAGAACAGCTCAGCAGATAGGGAAAAGAAAAAAGAGAAAGGAGCCTATCACTTTTCCCTTTCCTGAATGTGAGAATCACCTGTCTTCTATACCCAACATGTTCCCTGTCATTTGCACTGCAGAGACCCAGAGAGCAGCCAGGCAGCTCCATCCTGACAGCAGCTAGCCAGGCTCCTGGAATTAGTGGGAATAGTTGTCTGTGCTGTATGAGAACATGTTTGATGGGAATGGTTTCATGTAAAAGGATGCCTCCACTCAAAGCAGCATGTTCTTAACCTGGTTGTGCTGGGATACAAGATGCCTTTCTTTCCTGAATTACTTTTGAAGCTGACTCTTCTTTGAGTGAGGCATTGGACCACAGACCCTCACAAATCCTGTCCTGTACAAACTCTAGAATAAAAGGTGTTTATGTTTTCAACACTAGATTTTCAACACTGCCAGACTTTTCCTTCCAAATTTCTCTATATTGCAGGTAGAAACTAAAAGCATTTAAATTACTTTGCTGAACCCAAAATCTTTTCTTCTTTCCCAACTCCCTTCCCACCCCAGTGCCATTGTTTTCTCTTACCAGAGGTCGGTGACATTCCCATACAAGGACCTCACAAGGTTTCAGAATCATCTGTAAAACATAAATCCATGGTTTTGCTCAGCTTTGAGCAGACATGAGTGAGTCAGGGTGATTCACTGCCCTGCTGAGGCACTGTTGTAGCCACAGGTTAGTCCCTGCAGATGTAGTCCTCTTTGCCCTGAATAGTTGTTTTGGGGCACAGTTAATGAGTTTTAATTGTCTTCAGATGTCCCAAACTGCAGTTAGACCAATCTGCTCCTTTAGGCACAGGCCCTTCAATCAAAGGTGCCATTGAAGAAATCTCCTGTCCAGCCATTCTCTACTCCAACTTGGAAGTTGTACCCAGAGCACTGATGGAAAAAGGAAAGCGGATCCCGTCAGTGCTGGTACCAGGGTCCCTGCTTAGACTTTGTTATGCACCATGGTCGTGCCCTGGGCACTTCTCAGGCCCAGCTCCTCACAACTTATGAATAATAAACCCACAGATCCCTTCATTTCTCAGTTTTGTGGTAGTACAGCTCATGCAGCCTTTGTGTATGGTCTCTCTTTGCAGTCTGTCATCAAAGGTTCATCACAAGTATCACTCATAGCCACCATCACTTAGCAATGATTTATTAATCTCTAGTTGACAGGAATTACTTCAGCTGTTTCCCTGCTTTATTCAGCAGATATTTGAGGAGGAACACAACTATAGCCTTGCCATGGAGCTGAAACCCAGTTGTGTCATTTGAGAACTCTACCTGTTCTGCTGTTGGCTGTGCAGTGTTTGTGGGAAAAAAAAGAAGCACAGGCTTAGCTGATATCACTGCAGCAACACTCTCAGCCAGCTGGGAGGAAATTGGGCAATAATTTACAGAAAGAGCTGAGTATTTCTGTTCAAAAGCATCCATGCCATGCTAGTGGCTGCTGCACTCTTACCTGAAGGCTTGATTGTCTGATGCAGTTTAGAGTCATGTCAGTTAACTATAAAGTTTAACTAATTGCTATTTATAGAGAGTGCTTGAAGGTCTGTCACTGGAAATGTTAATAAAAGCTCAAGATAGAGTCATCTAGTCATCCTGCATGTCTTTCATGCTTGGGTTTTTTGGGTGTTTTTGGTTTGGTTTTATTGGGTGGGCTGTTGCTCTGTGTAAACCTTCCCCTGCATGACCTTGGCTCTCTTAATAAACAAAGTTAAGGCCCACAAATGAGAGGGTCTTCAAAATTTACAGAGAGAACTGATCTCAGAAGCTGTTGGAGATCTCCTGGTTGTCATAAAGCTTCCAGAAACATATTTATTTTTCCCACTTCTTCTATGATTGGACATGAGCCCTGCTGTGTTTCTGCATGTCCAGCTTTCCATCAGAGCTGCGGTGACATGTGTCTGCCTCCTTTGTCTTCAGCACAATGACTGATGTACACAACCTTGGTTTTAGTCAAGCTGCCCTTGAGTTGGGTCACTGTGCCCTGCCAAAGATCACAGAGCCAAGCACTGAGCTGCAGGTGGAAATGCCTTCTGCAAGGAGCAGAGTGACCTGGGCTGGGAGCAACATCCATCTGGGAGCCTGTGTCTCCTGGGCCCTGGGTGAGCCCCATGGCAACGGGGTCTGAGCTGCCAGCAAGGCATGTGAGAGCTGGGAGCCAGCCACACACTCCAGGGAATGATGTCCATAGGGATTAGAGGGAAAGCAGGAAGTAACTGGTTGTTATACCCATTGCCACACACGTCCCTGCATTAGTCCCCCTGCCAAGGAATTCACAGAATTCACAGAATGGCCAGGTTGGAAGAGATCTTCAAGATCATCGAGTCCAACCCATGCCCTGACACCTCAACTAAACCATGGCACCCAGTGCCACATCCAGTCTTTTTTTAAACACATCCAGGGATGGTGACTCCACCACCTCCCTGGGTAGGCCACTCCAGTATGTTATCACTCTTTCTGTAAAAAACTTTTTCCTAATACCCAACCTATATTTCCCTTGGTGTGACATGAGATGGTGCCCTCTCATTCTGACATTTGTTGCCTGGAGAAAGAGACCAACCCCACCTGGCTACAGCCACCTCTCAGGGAGCTGTAGAGAGTGATAAGGTCACCCCTGAGTCTCCTTTTTTCTAGGCTAAACACCCCCACTCCCTCAGTCATTCCTCACAGAGCTTGTGTTCCCAGCCCCTCACCAGCCTCGTTGCCTCCTCTGGATGCGCTCAAGCATCTCAATGTCCTTCCCAAACTTTTGGGACAAGTGGGATGGGATTGGGTTCTCCAGTCATGGAGTTTGATCCTATCTCTGTTTCAAGGCCAAGGGCAAAACCACACTCTGGGTGTGGATCCCTTTTCCATCACAGCCTGTTCTGTCCTGGCAAACGTTGTTGAAAAGGTTTGCGTGTCCTCTGAAGACTGTTCCCATAAATAGCACATCTATACATCACTGCATGCTCTGGGATTTCATGCAAATCCTTTTTGGATTGAAACACAGAGACAGTAAATGAATCATGGATACAATTTAGAGATGCTGGTTTTGGCTAGATGAGTTGTTCTGCCTTAAAGTCAGAGAAAAACTTGCCAATTGGATAGACAGGGATAAAGTCAGAGAGTGGAAGATGGGCACAGGTATCTGTACTGACAATCTGGAGTTACTGGGGGAGGAGATGGTGCCTCTGTCTTCTTCTGTTGCAAAGTCTCTCTCTCTCACTGCATGAAATCTTAAGTCTCTGATGAAAATGCAGCACAGCAGTGCTCTCATCCATCTTAATGCAGATTTACTTTCCATAGATTGGCCATTCAGAGCTGCTCTGATTTCAGGTGGATGTCACTTCACTGAGCACTCATGGATGGCAGATTGATTTAGCCACACAGCTCATTTTTAAATTTCTTTGCAGCACAAGTTCAAGTACCTGACAGAGCCTTTAGAGAATCCTCTGTGGACGCTGGATAGATGGCAGGAGTCAGACTGCAAGGTGAGGATCACTGACTGCCAGGAAGCTGAGCATCTCCTGTGAGTCACTGCTGAGACACCAGGGATTTCAGTATGGCAGCAGGAAAGGCCAGCCTGCATGTGAGTCACCAATCCTGGTACTGGATTTACACAGGAACCAGTACCACAAACTCCACTGCAAGGCCAGGCAAAGCTTTTCCCACAGCAAGTTTTACATCCAAGTTTCACAAAGCTGTGCTTGCTGTCCTTTAGCAGAGCAATATTCAGTACAAGGAATGAAGAAGCAAATATCTACGTGGGAAAAAAATAGGTGAGAACAGCCTTACCTGAATATTTTCCTGTCTGGGTGTTTTCCACTCCTTCTCAGACTTTGGCTGCTCCTCCACCACTTCTGGTCTTTGCTTTGTCTTTTCTACTTGCCCAAGGATCCTAGTTGATCTCTTAATAGTTTTGGACCAGGATTCACCAGAAAATCTTCTACAAAAAATATGATCTAATGGCTGGCTAAGCATTAAAAATGCCACTATGGCTTTATGAGAACTTAAGTTATGACATTTAAAAAAAAGAAAAGCAAGCAAACAAAAAAATGCATAAAACATTAACAGCAATGAAGAATATGGCACCTCCCTCCCCAGCACTTCTCATTCCAAGAAATATGAATCAGTATTCTTCTAGCGTGAGCACTGCTGCAAAGAAAGCACGGTCTTCATTTACTTTGTTTGTTGGAAAATTGTTTTGCTCGTTCCCATCTCAATTTAATTTGTGCCATATGGATGTTGTGTATGTACGTATGTCACCATCCACTTGAATCTGAGTGGCAGAGCTGAGGATTCCTTGGCCTGCCAGCCACATCTCTCATTTCAGGCTCAGCCACCTCTCCCAGCCCTGGAAAGTGGAGCTGTGGCTGTGTGTCCATGACAGAGCTGGGCAGGACTGGACCTGGTGTGCTGTTCCCAAGGTGCAGAACTCAACATCCCCCTCCATCTCCGAGAGCCTCTTTGAGGCTGCATTCCTGTCTTGCTTTTCCTAATCTCCCTGACTCCTGAATCACAAACTGAAATACCCATCAGTTCTCTGAAAAGCTTATGCAAAATGGAGCAGCTTATTGGACAGATGCTGCTCTGAGAGATTTCATCCCAAATGGTTGTTTCTTCCATCTTCTCAACAAGCCCTCTCCAGGTGCTTTGTTAGGTTTTTTATGCAGGCAGGATTTCCATTTTATTAGCTGGAAAATTGCTGCTTCAGCCACAATTCCTGCAATGATGAATAACACAACAAGAACAAGAAGCCAACAAGCCCTCACATTTACAGCAGTACATTAGAAAAATACTTTTTTTTTTTCCTGCAAGGTATTATACAAGAGGGAAAATCCTTTCAAAACCTCTTTGCTGTTAGACACATAATCTGTTTGGTAAAGTATTTAAAACCCTACACTTATAAGGTATGTGTCAGCCTCCAAAAATAAATAAATACCTAATGCTTTTGCACTGGCTTGCAGCAGTGGCCATGCACCTTGCTCAGGCACTCCTGTGTAGGAGAGCTGAGCAGGGAAGGAGCAGAATTCCCCAAGCTCGTGTAACACTTCAGTCTGTTATATACATCAACATGTAGGATGTATAGACACATCACTGAGCAACAACTATGGGAAAAAATCAACTTCCCTCCCTTCTTTTGGACAAGAATACAGATTGGCTTGCACTGAGGATTAGCATCAGTTGTAAAACACATCCATCCACAAGTGAGTTTGAGATAATTTTTCTTCTTCATTTCAATAAACTGTTGGGATCATTTAGACCTTTTGCATTTTCTTTTGAAAGGTGTTGTTGGTTTTTTTTTTTCTCTTTGGTGATTTAAACTCCTCATTTCCATAGACTGCACTGGTCAGAGAGAAAGGAGTGGTGGTGTTTTGGCAGAACTTGCTGGAAGCCCTGGACTCCTGTGTTTTGAACTGCTAAGCTGAAAATAAAAATCTGCTGCTGAAATGCTTTTACATTATTTTTCAAAATACATTTAATGTCAAGAGGTTACAAGCAGCCAGCCTTTTTCAGCTGAAACACAAGAAATATTTCTGAAAACAGCTGGAAATTGGCAAGATAGTACAAAAGTTAGGACATATTTAAGAATCCAAACCTACAATTAACTAGACCTGTCATTGTTTTTAAAAACCCCAATATTACCTTAAAAAGACACACAGAGATAGAGTCCTATAGCTAAATCATCTCTTATATATACCTCTAAAATTTGGAATACTTTATTTTTCAGATGAAAAGTCTGTGACTGGCTTTCCACCAGTCACAGAGCCAGATGGAACACATTTGCCATGAAATATTTCCATTTTAACTAAAGCAACAACAATGACAATAATTTGGGAAACAGGCTACCATCAATTCAACCACTTCCTTCCAGAGAAGCCCACTGGAGACTCTTAATCCCTCCTGTGAGTAGTGGACCCATAAACCAAGGACCAGAAGCATAGAAAAGTAATTAATAAATATGCTTCTGCTTCTTTATTGTAATGGCAGAGGAAAAACAAGGAATGCTGTGAATTTTGTATTTCATGGAATACATAGGAAACTACCCAAACATACAGTGTATGGAACATTATGTGTTGAATTCAGTAATAATTAGTCAGAATTTGGGTTTCTGGTCAATTTAAAAACCTTTTTGAGACACCTCCTCTCCTCCCTGTGTTTTATGAGCCCAGACAGATAATTGTCTTTATTTCCTCTTTGATTATTCACCTTCATCCTTTCTGTGAGGATTTTCACCTAAACCTTCCCTGTAAGTACCCTTCTTGTTGGGGACTCACATTCTAGGCCAGTTCCCATCCCAAAACAACAAGACAGCCCAAAACCTTTCTGCCTTTGTGCTCTGGGTCACTTCAGACAGGTGAGCTTCCTCAAAGAACTTCCTGCATTCTCCGCCACAAGTAGGCAGTACCCATCCCCTCATTTAATTTAATCAACTCCAAGCTCATGTGATCCAAGTTTGGTGTTTCTCCTGCCTATCAAGCTGAAAATAGCAGAGAGTCTTTGATGGATAATTAATTTCTTGAGCAAGAAACCTCCCAGCTGTTGCATCCCCTTCTGATTTCCCCCCCCCTTTTTCCTCCTCTCCTTCCTGGAACCTTTTCCCTTTCCCATGAGCCTGCACTGAGCTGGATAAGAGGATTCCTAGTCCTCCCAGCCCTTGGATGCTGCAAGGAGCCAATGATGAGAGGGGCTAAGTTTCAATTAATTCAAGTGCAAAAACTGGCACTGAAGCAGCTGGTTCATAGCAATTACAGATGTGCTGGTGCGGGGAGGCTTCTGCGGGTCTCCACTCTCCAATCTCTTGCTGCGGGTTGGTTGTGCCTTTGCCTTGGAAACTTCTAAGGACAGAGATAACTCACATGACACAAGCCCACATCCAGCTGCTTTACTGCTTGAGGAAAAAAGAGCCCTGGACAAAGCCTTTTGTATAGAAACCACAGTAATGCACCACAGGGCACAAGTTCTTCACTGTTCTGTGTTTGCTCCAGATTGCAATGCAAGTTGTTTTCCATTACCATCTGCATTGGCAGATTACCTTTGTCAAGGGGGCAGTTTGCCTTATCTCTCTCTTTGAGTGACCACATTCACACCTCCCTCGGGAGGGGACATCTGCTGATAACAGACTGTTGAATGTCCCTGCATGACTGATAAGAACTATAACATCCCATTGTGAGATGCTCCGCCCAGAGGGAGGACCCAAGCATTCCTACCCAGATATAATCCAGAGGTTCTGAAACACCAGCACAGCTTTCTCCACGGGATTCTCCAGAGGAACAGCAGCTGCCTCTTCTTCCACTGGCTCGTCGGAGGAAGAATACATCCTTCTCTACAGGATCCCTGCTCCAGTAGAACCACACCTGATGCTCCAGGACTGCAGCCACAATTCCAGTTGGACTGCCACCAACACCCTGACCCACTGGGTGTCAGGTTGTGTTCTGACTCTGTCAGTATTGTTCTAGTGTACTGCATTGTTTATTTTATCCTTTTATTTTTCTTCCCTATTAAAGAACTGTTATTCCTGCTCCCATATTTTTGCCTGAGAGCCCCCTTAATTTAAAATTCATAACAATTAGGAGGGGTGGGGAGGGTTTACCTTTTCCATTTCATGGCAGGCTCCTGCCTTCCTTAGCAGACTCCTGTCTTTCCAAACCAAGACAGTGTTGTAATGGAGCCCTGTGAGGAGAAATCCCAGCTGTTTTTATCTTCCTGGAAACCTGTGGCTCTCATCTGCTCAGGTACTTACTTGTTCTCGCCATGGCTCATCACAGGCAGGGCAGGCAGCACCCTCCCAAAGGGGCTCCAGAGAGGCTCATTCAGGAGCAGAGCATGCAGAGCATCAGGAGAAGATGGAAATCTGTCTGTAGGAACTCAGCACTGAAGAGGAAGCAGCTCCTGGCTGCCAAGCCCTCTTTGCTCAAGGCTCAGAACTTGTTGGGAGAGCAGCAGCTTCGTGGTGCAGGGCAGTGACCATGGTGTAGTGATCCCTGCCAGCGTTTCCAGCTCTCTGAGGCACCTCTGTGCTGCCTTCCCACCCAAAGGTGCTGCCAGACAGACAGACAAGCCAAAGGCACAGAAGAAATACCCAAAACTTGTGACCCACAATAGCTGGGGTCAGCTACCCTTTTTAAATTAATTATGTGTCAGTTCATATAATTAAAAGTGTGCCAAATTAATTGCCAGTGAAGGCTGCAGAGGATTTATGCTAAAACTGGAGTAAGTAATAATTTGGAGCAGGACAGGGCTGTGTTATCCCACAAATGTTCTTGTCATTACACATGAAACAAAGCTCTTTTTCTGACCCTTTGTTTCTTCACTTGGCATTTGAGAAGATCCAATTAGTTGTAAATTACACCAAGCCCCAAGCTCTTCTTTCTTTTTAAATATAAATTTAAATCTGAAAGCCAGCAGGGTTTCATAGACTCAGAAAGTATCAGCCTGTCTTTTTGGAGGAGCTTGATTTCCTGAGGGGGTTCCCCTCCAGCCTCACCAGTCCAAAGCAGCACTTGGGCGCTCTCATCTGTCCCACTCCTTTTGAAACCCTCTTGGCTGGCATAAGGACCATTTCTGGCAGAGCCCAGGGTGTTTTCATTTGCCAGAGTTACTCCCAAGTCTCAAGAGCTTCAGGTGGTTTCCCTCAAGCATCCAGGTGTCCCAAGACCCAGGCTGCACAGTGACACCTTGCAGCAGTTTTGGAGTCAGGAAGAGATCACGTTGTGTTAAACACAATCTGAACAAAATGTCAGCATCAGAGAGAAGAGTAGGAATAGGAGCCAATGACTCCAAAACTCCCTTGTGGGCATGGTGTTCAAGTTTTGCAGAAACAAAACAAAACAGGGTGGCAGGGGGTGAGGGTAGATACCCTGTTTCCCTAAATGACACATTTTGGAATACAGCCCTTCATGCTGTTGTAGATCCGATATTCTGTTAGGAAAGAGGTGAGTTCTTTTTTTTCCTTCCAACAAGTTATTAAACGATTCACACTGAAATCCTGCATTTTCGCTTAAAAGACTGGGGAAAACAGCTCCTGTAATATGGAAATAAGCAAAATTCCATTTCAAAGATTTACCCTCATGTTATGCAAATCCTAGAAAGTCCTCTGAAGTGCGCCACTTTCAAGCTCAGCTTTAATGTCCCACATGTTTGTCATAATTCTGGAAACCAAGCAAGATGAAAACACGACCAGGATTGCACAGAAGGAGGAGCAATGGGAGAACAGGGTATTTACTTGCAGTGTCTGCAAGCTGCTTGAAATTTCAGGCTTAGCTTTGGCCATCAGCTTGGCCTTTGTGTTTTTTAGCCTGCTGTGGTTACATCAGAGCAGAGTAAAATGTTATTTGCCTTGGCTGGTCACAGTAGCCACCCTAGGTAGAGGGCAAAAAGTAATGCACTTCATGAGTTTAGAAATCTGGGGCACTGCTGCCCCCAGATCCCTCTGTGCAGCAGGAAAAAGAAATTGGGAGTGCAGAGGATGGAGTCCTGCTCTGCCCCAGGGAAGTCCTGCTCACAGGGGTGTTTCTGCCCAAGGGATTTCTTCTGGGGGTTGCCTGATCCTTTGGCAAATATGGGAGCAGGGCATTCTGGAGCAATAGTCCAGTCCTGACTGCACAGAAACCACCCCTCTCTGCAAACATCAGCCCATGACTGCCACTAGAGCCCTGCAGCCTCACCAGAAACCAGGTGATCAGAAAGATCTTGCTGCATTTTATTCTTTTAAACCATGGGCAAAAGATGTCTATGGATGGAGAAAGACAAAGAGAGAAAGGATGGAGAAGGACATTTATGGATTCTCCATCTATGGATGGGGAAATGCTGGAGCTCCTGCATTTCCTCTTCCTCGATTCATGCTTTACTCTGAGTGGGTTTGACACCACAAAGCAGTGAATTAGTGCCCTTGATGGCCCCATCTGTGATCTCAAACTGCTCTGAGTCCATGGAGTGACTGGGGCTGGATGGCTCTGGGAAGGACAGCATGCATTTCTGGCCCTGCAGAAGGAACTGGCATTAGGCTTGTCTCAGTTTGTCACTCTCAGACCTGTGTCCAAGAGAGATCTAAGATTCACTTCACATCCCCTGTTCAGTGCAGCCAAAGATGTTTTCCAGGGATTAATGAGCAAACTGACTGACAGCTCGGGGAGCAGCAGAGACCATTAACCTTGTGGAATGCTAACTTTCTGCTACCCATCAAGGGTGTTAGCAACTGGAAATAACTCCCAAACAGCAACTAGATTTGGGGTTGTTTGCATGGGTAATGCTGCCCATAATGCTGTTCCTTGGGTCATTTGTAGAAAACCCGGACTTTTTTACTTCAGCTGCTACTGATGCCTCAGGTTTGGGCTTTTCTATTTTTCAGATTCTGTTCTGCTTTAGTGTGGGGTCTGGGCTTCATATTAGGGGATAGTAAGCTCTCTTCACAGAGCAGGGAGACAAAACCATTCCTTCTCTAGCTGGGGACCCAAGGACAGCCAATTCAGATCTCAGGCCCAAGAGCATAAACAACAGTGGAATTAAGAGAGCAAACAAGGATGGGACTTCATGGGCTAAAGCTGTAACTGGACAATTAACTCCAATATGCAAATGGACCAGAACTTATAGAAGTGCAAGACCCATGACTGGTGGTCTGTTTTTGTGGCCACTTTGGGTTGTACTGCCCAAGGTGGACCTATTGAGGCCTCCTAATAAATCCCTACTTTGTTCTTTAACTCCATCTAGTCTCTGTTCTAGGTCAGCCTTCACAAGGCATCACCACCACCTGTCCTCTGGGCTTGAGACAGCCCAGATTTGCAGGTTCCTTCATGACAGGACAAAGAATTGACTGCCTCAGTGCCCTGCTTGGGTGGCAGGAATGGTGTTTCACCCCACATTTCACACCCCAGAGTTTGCATTGTGCCTCCATTTTCATTGCCAGAAACTGGGAGCAAGCTGGGAAGGGCATGAGCCTCTGTCAGAACAAAACAATTTTGCCATCACCAGCTGTGTTTCCATGGCTGCAAAACACACTGCATGGACCTGGCCTGCACTGCTTATCCCATCCACTGGCTCACAGCATCACACACTCTGCTGGGAAGGGGCTCTGGGAACATCCAGAGGAAGGCATCCTTCAGATCTCTGGGTGGCTGTACCACCCTGGGGCAGGAATTTTGCTCAGTGTCAAATCTGATCTTCCAGAAACATCTTCTGCCTGTTGCACCTTGTTATAATGTCTATCAAAACCACCCTCACTGTAAAATCCTCTCAGGAATCAAGGAGCTGCTCCTCATTTTGGGGTCCATAGGAGCAGAAGGGAATAAGGGCAGAGATAACCAAGTACTTCACCTTACACTGGATAACCACCACCAAGAGAAACCTGTAAAATTGCCATGTGGGTGCTGAGATGAAGCACAGCAGAAGAAATATACAACACCGATATTAAAATGAAAAAAAAAGAGCAAGGCACATTAAAATTGTAAAACTGTCCTTATGAAAGTTATAAATTTTCATTTCCTGATCCTTTTTCAGAATAAAAAGTGAAAAAAAAATCACATTTTTCAAATGTTCCAGATAATACACCTTTGAGAGTATGAATCATGATTTTCTTCATTTTTATTGCTCAGGACTATTGTACTTGTTTAAGGGACTACAAAAAGTTTTTGTTGCTTTCCCACTCCTCTAGGTCTTGAGATTTTAGGTTTTTATTCATTTGTTATCTTCACAGTTAGAGGCAGAAAGCAACTAAAGTACTTTTTCTTCTGATCTCTATTTTTTAAAGTTGCAGATATTGTAAAAGCTTGCAGAGAGAGAGGAAAAAAAGAAAATCCCACCCCAGGATAATCCATCTTCTAACATTCAACATGACTGTGCTAGATGTAGATAACTTTCAAAAGCAAACTTGAAAGAGCAACACTTAGTTCAATACCAAACTTTGTTTGGAGCAATTATTTAATAATTTACCTTTTAAAAGATGGAGTCTACAGCCTCTGGTATCAAACCCAGGTAACTCTGAGGTAACCACAAAAGAACCTCTTCACTACAAATGGGAAGATAGGCTTGCTCTGCCTGTTTTTATTGCACATGTGCTGCCAGTAATAAAGCCATGAGCAGAGGCCAGAGCCTGTAATAGCCACTTCTGGAGCAGGCATCCAAGGAACAGCATGAGCCTGGAAGCCAAAATCCAGGCCAGCTTTGCCCAAAGGGATGGGTTGGCCTGGCAGAGCCACCCTTGTCTCAGCCACTGATTGATACAGGAGTTCAGACCAAGCACAGCAGAATCACATTAATAAATAAGCATTGTCTTCTAATTATCCCATCTCACAAATGATCTCTGCCAGAGCCCCAGGTTGGAGAAGAGAACTTTGCCAGCAGAGATGGCAGTGTTTGGGTAGATAAAACCCTCAGCATCCCAGCTCTGAGGTGTGAGGGCTGCTAAGCTGGGCTCAGAGGGCATTAGGACCTAGGACACCTCCTCACTGCTGTCATACTTCCCCCAGCAGTGAATAATGCACTAAGATGCTGAGTATTGAGGGCATTTCTCATCTACTGGTGCAGGATGCCCCATTCACTCATTTTCAAAAGTAACCAGCACAGGGATCAGATGGGAATCCCTTTGCCTGCAGAAAAAATGAGGCAGACATGAGCTGGAAACCTGCCCTGGGGGAAAGGCTGGGCAAGCTGACTGTGCTCCTAAGGACAACAGGGGAAATGGGTACCAGGAACTGCTCAGACAATTTGCTGAGCAAAACCTTACACATTTTGGGGAAGAGGAATTCTTGCACCAAACTGCCCCTTTCCCATCATCTTAAAAGAAAAAGCAAACTTGGAGACTTTGAGGAAAGACAAGGCACTTTCCTCACAGTTTAAAACTGGCTGATTTTTAAAAGTGTCAATGACACTGTTGATGTTTTGTGGGAGCTGGGATCTAACGCAAATGATAGTGGTGCTGGGGCCTGCTCAACTCCTCTGTGGCCCGTGGTTCTGTTCAAGTTCCCTGCAGAGATATCCAGGTCACCTGCTCTTCTTCTCCCATTTCCCTGCCTTGTTGCAGCTGCAGAGCAGTGCTCCCCTTTTGTGGCATGGATAGCAAAGAGAGCTTTCTCTTAGCAGTGTGGCCAGGAGAAGCTGTTCCCACTGCATACAAAACTTGCTCCAGGGTTTACAGACTGGCTGGACTTTTCCATTAAGCCCTGTCCAGATCTCTAGCTTTGACCCAGCATTGCAGAATGCAGGTTTGTGCATTGGTGTTGCTGTTCTTTGCCATGCATTCCCTGCTTTTCTCTGTTACAGAAATCACTGTGGTGGGATATGCTGTGCTAAACTGGTTAGATGATTGACCTCTCCATTCTCCTATAATTCAATTACATAGAATCATAGAGTCATAGAATGGCTTGGGTTGGACCTTTAAGGTCATTTAGTTCCACCCCCTGCCATGACAGGGACACCTTTCACTAGGTCAGGTTGCTCCAAGCCCCATTCAACCTGGCCTTGGGCAATTCCAGGGACTGGGAATCCACAGCTTCTCTGGGCAACCTGTGCCAGTGCCTCACCACCCTCTGAGCAAAGAACTTCTCCCTATCATCTAATCTAAATCTCTCCTCTAAAAGCCTTTTTGGCTGCTGAAAAAAAGCCCAACCAGAGTAATAAACACGATGACAGATACAGTGAGGTAACATATGGTTTTCAACTCCCTGTGCAGAGGGAATTCTCTTACTGGCCCTGAATCCCAGCTTCCCAGGCCCAGAATGTTTTTTGTGTCTTACTAAACCACAGACTGGGACCTATCACTTTTGAAACCTGTACTACCTCAATTGACTCACAACAAATATTTACCATGTGTTAAGAAATAAAGGCAGGATACAGATAGTGGAAAACCATCAGTTTAAACCATAGTGACTGGGAGACATTTTGGAAGAGAATTCACAAGCCAGGGGTGTTCTGTTCCCTTCCTTTTGTTAGTGCAGAAGGGCAGAGAAAATGGAAAAGAACTTGGAAAGGAAGGAAAGAAGGAAGGTAAAAGAAATGCTATTTTGATGATGATTATTATAATAATAACACTAATACCTCAAAAGGTAAGGAGATTTAAAAAATTCCATGGAAATAATTGACTCATGGAGGTATTAAGGTACTCACAGAAACTCCCTGACAAGGTGCACTTTTTGAGAACACAGCCAAATGGAGATCTTCTTGCATGTCCTAAAAGCAACAGACTAAACAAATTTTCTGCAGGGAAGTCCTGCAGTTCTGTGCCATGACAGTTATCACTCATCCACTGCAGGGCTCCTGATCTGCTCCTCAGAAATGGTCCTAGAGAATCAGTTCTCTACAAAAAAGATTCTGTCCTTCCTGTTGTTGAATATCCAGTGTCACAGTCAACCCACAGCATTTGCTTATATGAATAGGACCAAATAATTCAACACATATCTGACCTTTGATCCAATAATATTATTTCCTTCTGCTTTAAAGTGGCTAAACAGGAGTTTTCTTTTTGTGTTTCTTGGGGGCAGTATTAAGTGTGGGTAGTGGGCAGGGACAGGATCTGTAGGGCACAGCAGATGCTGCCAGAGCCCCACCTCTCCTGGTACCTCTAGGTGGGTTTTCCCTGAGCTCATCCTGTCTGGTCCCAGCAGCAAAGTGAGTTTTCAGCCATCAGCTGACTTGCAGGAAAGCTGCCCTGTGTGCACCTGCAAACCCTCAGTAAATGTGAGCTGACTTCCTCACTTGGCTCTGATATCCAGCCATTTGGCTGTGTGGCTCCCCACACAAGGATAATCCTTAAAATCTACCTTCCCATCGTGGTCCAAACCAAGATCCAACACCTCTGACTTCCTGGCATGAAGTAGCAGTTATTAATTTTACAGAAAGCTTTTATTTGTAATTTTGTAAAATTGGCCTGAGCTACAGGGTTTGCTTTTCAACTTTTTCTCTGTTTGCCAGGAGGTTGGATCTGAATATTGGCATCCCTCTACCTTACAAAATTTATGAAGCATAAAAATGTGGCAGGAATATTACTGCTCTGCAAACATCAGATATTAAAGTATTAATTGCTATTCTCACTCCACTTCTACTATGCACGGTTCGGAAATGAGAAATAATTTACACTGATTGAAATAGAGTTCATTCAAATCCCAACATTTTTTTAGTGCCAAAAGTCAGGTGCATGGAGGGGTTTTAATAACATCAAATGCCTCAGGACCCATCACCTCCCACTGGAGACTAATATCACACACAATTTACCTGGGCACTTTCAATCCTGAACCCAATTGGCCTCAGTGACAGACCAAAGGACAATGAGCAGCAATGTCCTTTGATCACCCGGATATTGGACTGCCAAAAGCACTCCTGCTCAGTGGGAGAGGAGGGAAGGCTGTCAATGCTCTTCAGGAGGTGGCTGCAAGATGTTTTGGATGTGTGACTGGACAAAAACCTTAACTGTTCATTTCAGAACATTGTCCAACTACCACTGAGCCAGAGGAGACACTAATCTTCCTCTTCTCAGCTCTCTGTCATGAAGAAGCCTCAGAAAATGCAGACACAACTGTGCTGCTTTACCCACCCACCCCTGAAACAGGATCTCAAAACACAGGGACCGAGGCATTTGCTCAAGGCAGCTCAAACTCTGGGGGGATCCTGTGTTGAACCAGGAGTTGAAATTCTCATTTTCTGTGCTCATAGATTTTTCAGTACACCCAGACTGTGGCTGGAACAAGGGCAACCCAAGACTGTCTAACACCTATTCGTTGTTCTTCTTGTTTTCAAATTGTGCCCATGGTTTCCTGTTCTTTCTCTGTACCTCCAAAAAAGCATCTGGAGCTGTTTCCTCTGTACCCTTCCTGTGCTGATCAAGCCCAGCTCCCTCTGCCTCTCCCAGCCCTGACCACCTCAGTGGCCTCTGCTGGACTCTGCCAGACCTGATCCAGTAGCTCAGCACAGCATTCAGATGTGGCCTTGACAGTGCACCAGGGCCCTCACCTCTCCTGCAAAGCTTCTTTCTAATCTGTCTGCCCCAGTTTGTCCTGCTGGTGGTTGGGTTCGAGCTGCAGGACTTGACATTTCCTTTAGTTAAACTCCCTCAAGTTCCTGAATAGGGAATCTTGCTTCCACATCAACATTTTTTAATGCATTAAGAGGAAAACATAGAAAAGCTGACGTTTTTCTGACAAATCCTTAATCTGTTTTATTTTAGTAACTGGCATTGGAAAAATTGAATCCCCACCTACTCAGTTCTCGCTTAGGCTATATTATTATTTTAAGACATTTTAAAATATTCTTGAATCCCAACCATAAACTGTAGAAAAAAAGGAAGATGTCAGAAAAGAGGTTACAGATTTGAGTTTCCCTGCTGTCAATTCTCCCACACACACACCTGTGCCCCACTGCTGATCTGTGAGTTATTGAAAGAGTATCCCAGGGAGACTAAACGTATATCTAAAATAAGCCACGGAGATTTCCATCCATTCAGGCAAACAACAAAAAAAAAAAAAAAAAAAGAAAAAGAAAAAAGGAAAAAAATCCATCAGGAGAAAAAAAGTAAGGAGAAGTGATTCTCCTAGTGACAAAGTCTGAGAAGCTGCAAGGCAAAAATATCAGTGTGTGTTCTGGCACCTTTTCCTTCACCAGGGTTCAATTTTTGTGTTTGTTTCTTAATTGCAGTCATGTGTAAAGCTTATCTGGCCAGAACTGCCACGATTTCACCCAGCCATTGTCCCTGCTGGCTCCTGCAGAGTGTGTGCTGTTGTATGAGCCATGGCTCAGAAGGTGCAGCCTGGACAGCCTGGGGATGAGCAGTATGGAAAAGAACTCAGCCTAACTCAAAAGGAAAACTGCCTCACCCAGAAACCCATAACTGCTGTCAACCCCCTGATTTTTACTGGTTTGATTCACTTTTGAACAGTGGTTTCCAAAGTAAAACATTTGGATAACCTGTCTATGGTGGACTTAGCATTTGGGCCTATAGGTGCTGTCAAACATCTTTTTGGGCTGTAGGTGTTGATGGTGACAAAGAACAACCCTTTCCTGTCTGTTTTCCAATGTATACCTGATATGGGCAGGGAACAACCACCCAGCCTGATGCTGACATCCATCTTTACTTGACATTTCAGACAATACACTGAATTCACAGAATGACCAGGTTGGAAGAGATCTTCAAGATCATCGAGTCCAACCCATGCCCCAACACCTCAACTAAACCATGGCACCCAGTGCCACATCCAGTCTTTTTTTAAACATATCCAGGGATGGTGACTCCACCATCTCCCTGGACAGGCCACTCCAGAACTTTATCTCTCTTTCCATGAAATGCTTTCTCCTAATATCCAGCCTCTATTTCCCTTGGCGCAGCTTGAGACTGTCCCCTCTGGTTCTGTCAGTTGCTGCCTGGAGAAGAGACCAACCCCACCTGGCTACAGCCACCTCTCAGGGAGCTGTAGAGAGTGATAAGGTCACCTCTGAGTCTCCTTTTCTCCAGGCTAAACACCCCCAGCTCCCTCAGTCGTTCCTCACAGTGTTTGTGTTCCCAGCCCCGTTGCCTCCTCTGGACACGCTCAAGTGTCTCAATGTCCTTCCCAAACTGAGGGGCCAGAGCTGGACACAACACTCACGGTGTGGCCTCCCACAGAGCTTTTTCCTTGTCTCTGGGTTGGAAGGGACATCAGGAGGCCTGGTATTCCGGACCTGCCTCGTCTTTGGAGCAGGACCATTGCCAGCACTGGATCAGGTATGTCCTGGATCTTTCTAACCAGATCTGAAACCTTCCTGGACCTGACAACCCAGCACCACACTGAGTGTGCTGCAGCTTCTCTAAACACCCAACCTAATTTCCAAACAGGACTCAAGGATGCTAAAAGTGACTATGTCCTAAACAAGCTGGAAGTGAGAGAACCCTAAACAAATCTATGAGAACTTGGGATGCACATCAATGTACCCAGGGGAATTCCTCCTCAATTTTTCACAGAATAGCCAAAAAGATAAATAGTCCAAGAGATGGGAAAGCAAAACATTGGGGTTTTATTAATGGACACAAGAGATTTTTTGCAGAAAATTCTTCTCTCTTAGAAGAATCAATATATTATTGCAATTGAATACAATATGTCTGGAAATCTTCCTTGGCTTTCCTGGAAGGAAATATTTTTTAAAAATGGTGGTATCTATCTATCTATCTATCTATCTATCTATCTATCTATCTATCTATCTATCTATCTATCTATCCATCCATCCATCCATCCATCTTTATTGGTATCTAGACTTCTGAAAAGATATATTGGGGGAGAAACAAAGGAGAAAAGAAAGAGAAAAACTTTGAAGAATAGCTCCAAAAAAATATCACATATCATTGTTACAAGAAAAGAACACACAGAGTCTTAAATATCTTTTCGTAGCATCTCTGTTTCTTGGTGACTCAGACTGGGATGTTTTGCTGTCGAAAACTGAGCACACCTGTCCAATTATTTTACTAATTTGAAGGTCTTCCTGATAAAAAAATATGCTCTGAATTTCATGACCAAAAGGGAGGCTGCTTAATTGGCTCATAATTTCTCTCAAAAGCAATGGAAATAATCAGCTGGTTGCAGTATGACCATGTCAGTGTTTCCAATAGTTACAAGAGGAAAAAAAAAAAAAGTGAAGTGGTGAAGATTTCTAGATGAATAGTTTCTTTCTTTATTTTTTTTTAAGAAAACAAATCCCACAGTCTATTTTATGCAGACAATAGAGACTTAAAGAGCTACAAAATCCCTAAAAACAACCCTCAAAGTAAAGGTGTTAGCCCTCCTGATTCCAGGGCAAGCAGCAGATGATGCTTTGCAGAGGGGACAGATTGCAGGGGGGCTTTCCCAAGTGCTGAGCACAATGAGCTCCTCCATCCAGGCACATTTCAGTCCTAGGAGCACCCCTGCCTGGCAGGTTCCTCTGGCTGTGCCAGCCCCTCCAGGGAGCAAAGTCTGCAGGACACCGAGCTGCTCTGCTCTGGGCAGGGGCTGCTTTCCAAGAGCTGGAACATGGCGCGTGGCTGTGTTACTCCAGTGGGTTTTTTTGGCTGTGGCAGGTGTTACCAAAATGAGCTCAATCTGTTCTGGGAGGGAGGAGATGCTTTCCAGTAGAAGATTTGCCATTTCCTCCCACTCCTGGGGCCTCCTGTGTAGAGTGAGCTGTTAGCAACAGGGCATGGGATGAGAAGTTTTCCAGACATCATATACTATCTTCCCCCACTCCAGGGATTGGGTTGACATCAAAGCTCCCATCTAATCACACTCAGAGATGTGCATCTTCCCTGCTTCCTTTACTAACTCACCTAGATTAAATAAAAAATCAGTGTGTTTTTTGTTTTGAAACCAATGCAATCCTTTAATCCAGTGCAATCTCTATCTCCCTGTTGAGGGAGTGATAAACATTTGAGAAAGAAGTGAATGCCCTAAAGCTGACAGAACTGAAATTCAGCTTTTTTGGGTGGCACCATGGACGAGGTTGTGCAGTACTCCAAATAAATTGACCTTGTTGTTTTGTCAGTGTCCAAGAGCTCTGATTTATCATTCCTTTGTGCCCCAGCCCTCTGCCATAAGAGCATCTGTGAATTTATTCCCAGCCAACCACCGTGTCACAGGGACAGCTCCACCAGAAAAGCATTTTGGACAAGGTAAAGCAGTCATCACTTGTGTATTTCAGGTATCCTGAGGGTGAGGAATACAGAAAATTATCACTGTAAGGAAGATTAAAGCAATCAGAGTATTGATCCAGTGAAGCAATTACATACACACTTTTTTTTTTTTTGTCAAAGCAACTAAACAAAGAGCTTGAGCATTTGGCAAAAGCTGAGCAGGGAAATCATAATTGAAACCCAATGAAACTCTTGCACCAAGTACATCCTAAAACCCTGTACATTGATCAAAATGTTTGATTTTTGATCTTTTTTTTTTCCCAAGGACTAGAAGAAATACTTCAGAAAGCTGAAATATGGAGATCAGTGTCTCATTTAGCAGGCAGGGCTAAGTGCAGGATAAGACATTGTGGCAAAGCTCCCTGCCCAGAACACTCCTGGGAAGACATTTATTTAACAAATGCAAGAAGAGTTGCAAGAGCCTTTCCCTCAGCTGCTGTAGGACACAGCAGGGGTGGTTCCAAAGCCTTTGCAGCTGACACAGGGACAAGTTAACACTAAAGTCAGCACTGCTGAAGTCCCTGAGCTCTCTCCTACACCAGAGTGGTGCTGTCTGGGCAGCTGAGCACACGCCATGGCTCCTACACTTGGCAGGACACTCTGGAGCCAACCAACCAGCCAAGGATGGGCAGAGAAGGAAGATTTGTTTCACCCCAAGCAGAACACCGGTAAACTACCACATGAATCTTATAAATGAGACACAGGGAACACCTGGGTGGGAAGGTCTGATTTGAAATCCATTTCCCGGCCCAGTCTGTACTTGGACCTTGGCTTTCCAAGTATGAAGGCTTTGTTGCCAGATGAACCTCATCACAGTCTGTCTCCTGCCATAATTGAGTTTCTGCCTCATCATCCAACAGAGAAATGACTCAGCATCAATTATGGGAGAAAAGTGTTTTTTCTCTCTTCAGTCATTTCCTCCAGCTCCTCTGTCTTGGGGAAAAAAAACCAAACCAAACCAAACCAAACCAAACCAAACCAAAAAAAGAATCTCTATTCTTGAGAGCATTACACTGTTTTAAAAATCAGTTTTGTTTTAAGTCCAGGAGGTTGTCCAGGGTATATCACATCCTTCTAACCAGAGAAAAGCCATAATGGCAGATCCTGTTTGCTGACTGAGCCCAGAGAAAATACTGCTATTATTGCTTTATTCTTATTTTCTACCTTTTTTTTTTCTTTTGGCAGAGCAGAAATATCATGTGGGAAATACTGGCTTTTAAAATTGATTGCAGTTTCCACCCCTCAAGGAAGGCTGAAACATTCCCAACCAGCTCTGCTAAGAGTAGATTTTATTTTTTCCACCTTAGTTTTCTATCAAAGCTTTGCCCATTTCTAGTAAAAAACCTTCTTAATATACAAATGTGTGGGCAGTAAAAGGGCTCTAATACCCAAGTGTCATAAAAAAGGAGAGAGATTTTAAACTCTACCAGATAATTTCTGTCTCTCCAAAGCAATATACAGCCCTCTAAAACATAGGGGTTTGCTCTGTTATGTACACAAGCCCCCTGTGACATTTTAATCTCTTGATTGAAAACCTTTTTTTTTTCCCATCTGCAAAGAAAATATTCCCTCTGCCCTTGGAGGCGGCAGCCACTCAACCCATCAGCACGAGTGGTGTCTGGCCATTTAGCACACGGCCAGCCCTGGAGCGGCCCTGGCTGTCCCTGCACCAGCCAGCTGTCCCCGAGGCCACCATGGAGAGGGAGGTGCCTGGCTTTGGAACAGAATCCAGTTTTGCAATGGATCCACTGCTGCTGCCCACGTGGAGTGAGGCGAGAGCAGATGGCCCCAAAGCAGGGTCAGCACTCACTGGTGGAGACCTGAGGGCTGGAGGGGGAAATCTGTGGTCAGAGAGACGAAACCCACTCTGACAGCAGAGTCCTGGGCTGGAAGCTGGGGAAGGAGTGTGGACAGTCAGCAAAGGAGGAGCATGGAAATGGGATCCAGATCACCATGTGCAAGGGCAGTGCTGCCCACGGGCAGCTGGGTCGTTGCTGGGCTAAATCAGGTCAGCCTCATGGAGAAAGAATTCCTGGACAGCAAGAAGGAAACAGAGCCCTTAGGATGGAAAGATAACACCTAGGGCATGGAAGATCTGAAGCTCCTTGATCTGGGCTCCAGGCAGTTGGTTACTCCTCCTTGACTCCTGGACATGGGAGAAAATGAAAACCATCCCTACCCAGGAACACAGAGCTTGCAGAGGGATGGGCAGCATGAGAAGGCAGCACACTCAGCAGAGCAGTGGCATTGTCCAGATATGGCCCTTTCAGGAAGAATTAAATTAAATAGCAGCACACAGGCTGTTTGCAGCTATGAAAATGTGTTCTGTTTTTGCAGGGGATAAAGAGATGCATGTTCTTCACTAACAGCTCAGCAGACGTTCTCTGTCATTCTTAGCATCAGCCAACTATGTTCAAAAATCTGGGTGAGATGCACCCATCCTTCTAATCACATGCTGCCAGTCCCTAAGGTAAAGCACGTATACAAACTGAATTCATCAAAACTGATCCTGTGCTCGTGCTTTCACAGATATTTCATCCTTCCTCCAGCTTGTCCACGCTTCCTTCTCTCCCACTCCCTCCCCCTCCCAACGGCAGTAATCACAAAATCATGAGAAAGAAAAATAAACCAGCACAACACAAGATATAAAACAACAGAGCAATTTAACAGGAGCAGATGGCATCCACAAGAAACTGAAATACAAGCACACATCAATTACTGCAATATTCAGCCCTTGTAAACTTTCAACAAATATGTTCACATAAACAAGATCCTACATTCTGCATCCTAATTAATTTTCACATTTGTATAAAAACACTTCCAAGAACAAGGAAAAAAATGCTAAAGGAACACTTGCTCAAAGTGGTTTTTTTTCCCCTCAAGTAACTGAAAGAAAATTCTAGTTTTTTTTCTATTGCAAAATAATACTTGAATCCCTTTCTCCAAATTTCGTAATGATTTTGAAGAAGGGCTGATTTTAATCACAGATGTGGCTCTTTCTCTGGAAGGGGCTCCTAGACAGTTGTATGGGCATAAAATTTACTTTTGCTTGGCATCTTATGGGAAGTAAGGAATGAAAAAGGGAATCTGAATGCAACAACAAGCCAAACCACAAAGGAAACACAGTTTTTCAGATAACCGATTTTCTGGCTCAGTAACTGTAATAAGGAGGTGGGAAGTGGGAAGAGTTTCAGGATGAAACCTGAAATTCTGTAAATCACAGTGGCTTTGAGGCAGCTTCTGCACTGCTATCACTTCCTGCCCCAGCTGCAGTGGTTGGCACACCAGTCCTGGTAGCCCACACAGACCAGGGGCCCACAGTCACCATTGTCAGGGCATCAGCTCCATCAATCCTTGCACATGCTAATGCACGATAGTCTTAACTGGAGTGAGGATTTCTGCCAAGACAGTGAAATAATTTCTTTTGCAGGTCAACACCTCTGCTTACAATGAAAGGTTTCATATCAACTGCACTTTAATTCCAGCACAGTGGTAGCAAACCCAGGAGATTTCTGCTCTGGAATGTGCTCAGCCACGTTGACCAAATTAGACTCCTAGCAAGGATAGAGCAGTGCTGGAGGTATTTTGGCAATCCTTGCAGTTCGAGCATCTTCTGTGCATGAATCATCTCTACTCATTGGACTACCCAACCAGTGTCACAGGCACACAGGAATTGCAGCAATGAACAGACCAATGGGTGACTTCCCTGAAGGCAAGCCTTGTGCATTTTGGCACAATATCTATTTACAAGCCTTCCAGTGTCTGAACTGTTCTGCATGGTCACAGCCAGGCACACGGCCCTGGTCCTGACCAGGCAACCCAGAGGCTGTAGAAGATGCCACATCTTTCCAGCCACTTGCACTCACTGTATCAGTGTGTCCATATCCATACCTCACTATTGTATTTGCATTGCCCCCAGATGAAGGAAGGAATGATGAATCTAACTTCATGTTCTCAGAAGGCTAATTTAGTATTTTATGATACTATATTATATTAAAGAATACTAAACTATATTAAAGAATACAGAAAGGATATTTACACAATGCTAAAAGGATAATAATGAAAACTTGTGACTCTCTTCAGAGTTCTGACACATCTTGGCACTGATTTACTAATGACTGAAAACAACTCACACCAGAATCCAATGAAACAATCACCTGTGGGTCAACAATCTCCAAACACATTCTAGATGAGCAAAACACAGGAGAAGTAAATGAGATAATTATTGTTTTCCTTTTTCTCTGAGGCTTCTCAGCTTCCCAGGAGAAAAATCCTGGGCAAAGAGATTTTCAGAAAATGTGAATGCCACACCTCACTACCTTGGATTCCACAGCCCAGATTGTGGCTGCTGCAGCAGCTGGAAGCAACCTTAAGCAGGGAGATATATCTGCCTGCCTTCAGGAGGGAGATGAGAGGGGCATCAGCAGAAGACAGCCATCTGCAGACAGCCAAAAGCATCCAGTTTGTGACTAAACAAGTGCTGCTTTTAGTAGGTTGTGAATCTCCAGGAAAACAAAGTACTAGGCTTGCTTGGCAAGGGCCTGAGGATGCTGTTTTTTTCTAGATTTCTTGTAGGGCTTTTGGGGACAGAACTAAGAAAGTGTGACAGCTAGAGTTCACAGTGCCTTTGTTTCCACTCCCTTCATCCAGGCAGCATCAACCAGAAAGTTCTCTCCAGCCCTCACTTGTCCTTTCAGTACCAAAACTCCAGTAGCACAACACAGAGCTGGCATCAGACCACAGGGAGCTCCCAGGTTCATTGACTTCCAGGCAGAGTTTAATCGAGGTTTAATGTTTGTGAATTTGGAACTAAGGGTCCCTAGACTAAATAGGACTTGGGATCAAGGCTTGCAGAAATAAGCTGTAACAAGGACCAGCATTTAGTTGTGAGAAGTTTTTACCTCAGTGCTACTTTTCCAGGCCCTGGTAATAATTTGGAAAAGAACTCTCATCTGGAGCCAGTCAATGCAATTAGAAGTACAGGAAAAGCCTGATTGTTTTTCCATGTATGAAACATTAAGAAAATGAAGTCATTTCTCTTCAGTCCAAGTATTGACTGTAATTATAGATAGCAGGCAGCCTTAGCTGCTATAAAATATTGAAGTGCTTTTATATAGTTACTGCTATAGTTTACTATTTAGGGACAGGAGAAAGGTTGCCTTTTAATGAAGTGCAGTTGCACAGAACAATGGAAAGGAGGCCATTACTACATAATACTGCTGCCCTTTCCATTATTAGTGTGAAAGCACTTGCCAGATGAATAGGAACTGGTTTAAACTTGGTTTATTATTTCTATAATGTTAATTTGCCTGGAGCAGCTCACTCTCTGTGTAATCTCTGCTTGAAAGAGAGATTTCTATCTGACAAAAGAGCATTTAGCATATTTTAGTTTCTCAGAGTTTCAAGTGGCTCCTCTGGTATGGCCAGGGTCAGAGGTGAGGGAAAATGGGTCACCCTGCAAGTGTTTCCTCACAGCCAGGCCTTGTTCCTCAGCTGTTGGCATTGGGCAGTACCCAAGAGTTGAGTCACAGTCCAAACTAGCTCTGCCACCTCCAGTTTTGTAGGTGACAGCAAGCCTTGGAGGGGCTGGAGAATCTGTGACCCCAGCCTGGACAAGCTACAGGAGCTGAAAGCTGGGGTG
This sequence comes from Emberiza elegans, assembly GCA_024865655.1. Lineage (NCBI taxonomy): Eukaryota > Metazoa > Chordata > Aves > Passeriformes > Fringillidae > Emberiza > Emberiza elegans. The sequence continues at coordinate 4,627,567 of JALJVW010003752.1, forward strand.
ACCAAGGGCACCTGGGGACACGGACCCGAGAGGTCCCTGCAGCCCAACTTCCCTGGCTGTGAAACAGCGTGTCTGGATTTCATTACCTGTGAAATAGGGATGAGGCACACTGGTAAAGAACAGGGATTGCTTAGAGGTGAATAATGATGGTCTCATCACAGATTCCTCACAGTGAGAGCAGGTGAAATTGCCCAGCAGGCTTGACAAGTTCTCCTGTGTGATACAGCAGGGCATGACCACAGTGCTGCCAATAAAAAAAACCTGCAAAAACATCCTGTTTCACTTCTAGAAGGTGGTAAACCACCCTGGTAAAGCCCTTCAGAGCTACTCAAGAAAACAGAACCACAGTCTGTGGCATTTTCCTGAAGGTGCCACCTGGAGCAGCAGTTCCCTCAGGGAGATGGATGGAAGTGTCCCTTGCCTCCCTCAGACCTGGGGGCAGCAGGAGACGGGAGAGCACCTCTCCTGCCTGGGATGGGAGCAGCAAACAGCTGGCACTCAAGTCCTACAAGGGGCAGAGACAAGAAGTTAGGAAGACACTCCAGTTTTCCTAGTGGCTGATGAACTACAGCACTCTCCATGTTGCCACAGCTGCCATGGACGGACATGTGAGGAATTCCTGGGCCAGGGAGACGGGCCCAGGAGCTCACTGCAGGAACCCCAGGGGACCCTGTCAAAGGGTCTGAAGAGGGCCTAGCAAAGACCCCATTTGTTTGTTCAGGTTGCAATCTTTCACTGCATTGTGCTTCCTTGAGTCAGCTGAGTGTTTTATACTTTCTTGGCTTTTTACACTTCAGCTGGGAGCATGATTTTAAATTTAAAAGGGAAGCACTATTAAAATTCCTCAGAAGCAGTACCTGCAATTGTACCTCACTACAATTTTGTATCCAAACTGGTGGGAAAAGTCAAGGTCAGCCTCAGCAATTTAGCACTGTCAAGGCCTATCAGAGAAAGTTGCTGAGGCTAAGGTTAAACCTGAATGTAATTAGTACCCAGCCTTGAAGGAATAAACTTGGATACTAGAACAGACTAAAGTAATATTCAATTAGGAAACACCTTTGCTGACAGTCAGATTAGCTTGAAGAGGTAAGACCTAGCTGCAGCTGTGGGTTTTGCTCTACCAAAATTATTACAAAGGACCATATGCAAAAGCAGAAGGCATCACAAATATCCTTTGATTAGCAAGATTAAAGATTACATTGTAGGGCCTTGTTTTTTCTCTTGTACTCCCAGCCTCTTGTGATAAGTAAAACAGGAGGCAAAATGGGGTGAGAGACACCTAATTCATGCCTACACTCAGCAGGCATTGGGGCTATCCAGGGCTCTGTCTTCCACTGTTTCAACATTTCTGCTTCCCTTATTCAGGGAACAGTTTGGACAGACCAAATCCAGCCCACAGCCATCTCACACAAACATCCTCTTGAAATAACATCCTAATTGTTCAGTCAATAGACATCTCAGTGCAACCAATTAGCACAGCTCAAGTATTTATTTCCTTGCTACCCAGTTAATAAACCTAAAGACTCTTTCTTTGTCAGAAGAAAATTGCTGTTTCCTTGGTGTTAAGTCAATTAAAAAAAAAAAGAAATTCTCAGGTTCTCAGGTGGTCACAATCCTGGGGTGCAGTTTTTCCCAGATGTTTGAAGAGCCAGGTGATCTTTATCAGGTCAACAGCCCAGAGCATGGCCTGGTCTGCAGCCCAGTTCATTTAAGAGGGTAAGTTTAGGTGAACTAAGCTTGTACTGGGGAAGCTATATATGATAAATTTTATTTTATAATGTATATTATAAAGAAAGATCATGAAGTTTCAATCCATGTCTGAAATACAGCAATCAATGGTTTCAGCAAAATTCCTCGGTTTAGAGAGTGGGATTTGCAGTCAGTGGACTCACAAGAGGTGCACAGGGAAGTCCTAAAGATAGAGAGTATGAGGGAGAGGGGGTGAGGGGGAGAAATAGAGGGACAGAGAGGAGCCCCCAGAGTCAGAGATCAATCCTCACGGAGGTAATGATCAATGCTCCATGTATTGCAAATCTGAGGGCACATTTATATGGGAATGCAGGGTTCAGCGAGGTGGGAACACATTTGATTGGTTACAAAGCACTCCATATAAGACAAAGAGCTAACATATCTGTGGTCACGTAGCATTGCTTGGCAAAAGTGTCAGCAGAACATCTTGCCCCATATCTTCTCTTCATGTCCTCAGAACATCCTGCATCCCTTTTCCTTGGGTACATCTTGGCAAACTTCTCTATATTGTTTGCCCAAGGGCAGCATGTCTCTGCTGTCAGGCACGAATTCAGGGTTATGCAGCTTGCTTCTATGCAGTGTCTGCTCAAAATGCTCTCTACAAAGTCCACATAAGAAAATGAGTGAGGGACATAAAAGTCCCCATAAAAGATGGGCCAGGTCAGAGATCCAGATGCCTTCTGAGCAGTTTTGTGCCCCAACACTGCACCTTCCTCACTGGGACTTTGGAAAAGATCTTTCTCTTTTCTGCTGTTTATGATGTTGGTACCTACCAGACTTTGAAGGATCCGAGTACATTTTTTTGGAAGTTAGATAAAGCTTTTGCTGTGCTTTTCTTGGAAAGCTTATCTGATGAACCAACAACTCTGTACAGTTTCCTTCAAGAAGAAATACTGGGAGCATCTAGAGGAGTAAGCAGAGTTGACTTACAAGGATGTACCCCAAAAGTGGAAGAAGAGAATTATTTCTTGAATATTATTCTCTGGATGGAAAGCAGTTGCCGGAGCAACTAGGTTTACCATAGAAAGTGCTGCTAACTTCCAGAGTAATCATCTTTTCTGTAAAGAAGCAGATCTTTTGTAGCTATCATGAAAAAAAAAATCCCACCCTCTGAAATACCAAAAACATTAATAAAATAATTTCCACACTCCAATAGTGGTGTAGCCATGGCAAATGATTAGTTTATTTTGTTTTCTTCTACTGGAAAACTGCCTTTTAAATTTTAATCACTTCTCTAAAGCAGCTGCCAGAGTTCTTCTTTTTCTATAATGCATTTATATACTGTATATTAATTTAACTGCCAGTTTTGATGCATAAAAAATGGCTTTGCATTAAAAATATAAATAAAGCACAATGGAATGCCTGCTGGAAGACAAAATAGAGCAATGTTTTCATCAGTATATGAAAGCAGATTGCAGAGTCCTCTCCTTCCTTGCGAGCATTTCTCCTGAGAAACCAAGGCAGATTTAGTCAGAGCTGAGCACAAGGAAAATGCTTCTGTGCTGGACTTCAAATACATTGTGAAACATATTAAACAGAATTTTCTGCCCTAAAAAATATCTCATATTGTGCTTTGGTGAACAAAAGACACAGCTGATGTGCACAGATGTTGAAACCCTGCATGAAAGGTGACGAAATCCATCTGCTCCATAATAGATGTTCTGATTTGGTTGCCTTTATCAAGCACATCCCAAAAGTGACTTGACATTTCTCTGGGTAGCTGTAGCCTGGTAAATCCACCCATGAGCAAGTCCTCAGGCTAGTCAAGCCCTGGCACCACCAGAACTGGGTCATTGATGTTTTTTTAAATTGTTAAATAAACAAAGAAGCTGACCTGTGGGATGGAGACACAGAACCGCTCGAAGAATCTTTTCAAAATGCGGCCATCAGTGCCCACCCCTGCCTGCCACCCCATGGACAGCAGATCAGCAGTAGCTGCTGCCCAGAGCCACGGCAGATAGTGCAGATAAAACAGACTGAAGGCAGAGTTTGGACATGGAACAAGAAGGTCTGCAGAGACATGTGGCTTAATTAAAAATTGCTCCTTTTTCCTAGATTCCTTTTGGCAGTTTCCACATGCAAAGGAAGAGACTGTTAAACTAAAAAAAAAAAAATAAAAATGCTGCACCGTATCTGCACTGAAAGAATCTGCTTAACTTGAGGTGGCTGAGCATCCCGTTTCAGAGGCAGAAATAGGTTAATAGGTTGCCTCCACAAACATGCCTGTGCTGGATGGGATTTGGCAGTTTTGGGGCACCCTTTACAGGTTTGAGGCCAGCATGTTTGCCCATGCTGGATAGAACTCCCTGTTGCTGGTGTCTGCCTGCCATGCTTTGGCTGCCAGTCTTTGCAGGAGCACGTGTGACAGGTGAGGTGTTTGCTCCTCCAGCAAGAGTTCCCTGGGTGCTTCACTGCTCCTGGGCTCCATCACACAGCTCTGCCTTCCTTGTGGGCTTCCCAGCGTGGAGGATTTGCACACTGCAGGATGAACCTTTCCCAGACTGACCTGAAAACCTCCTGGGGCTCTACAAGAAATGGCAAACAGGTTACAGGTGGAGCTCCTCCCCAGGAAAATGGCAAAGAACACCACACCCCAATGTTTCAAGGCAGTACTGGAAGACAAAATACGCTGCTTTTAAAAGAAAATCCTGGGAAATTTTGCAGTGTTGCCAAGGATCTAGCTGAGAAATGTCTCTCCAGTGGAGACCAGCTCCTGATAATGACAGCACACTTGCATCTGACAGCCGTACCCACTACTCTAAAAGGTCTCTGCTTGTTCCAAATTGGTGACAGGCTGCATTAGGGATCAAAGGGAAGCCAAGGCCACCAAGGCTCCCAGATAAGCAACTGCCCTCAGGAAAAGTGGAACAACAGCACATGGAAAATTTCCTACTGGAGAGGGTGCAAGTGATGCTTGTCTAAACAGACAAGGACCAGGAAAAGGGATAGAGCAAGACTTTAAGGAATCTTAAAAGTGAGTGAGAAAAGGGGGGGGGGGGAGGGAGAAAGCAGCTGCACACAATTTTCCATAGAATATCTTCTACTCCACAGCATCTAGGAGCCCAGACAGAATCCTCCATTTCTGACAGACAACACAGTATGACAGTGTATGAGATTTATAGAAGAAATTGTCACAGTAAAATAGTCAGTGCTGCTTTGACCAAGGGCAAGACAAGACCAGAAAACAGAGGCAAGTTTCACAGCTGAGACACCCAGTTCAGGGATTCTTGGGTGACGTCTGAAGGAGAAGCCAGTGTATGTCCGTCTGTCTTTCCTTACTTTCCTGACTCTTCAGGCATAGGCCAGCTTTGCTCTCACTCCCATATTCTGCCCAGGGATATTAAGCAGGTCTTGGAGAAGCTCCAAAAAACCAAAACCTCCCTAACATCACCAGCCAAGTGGAGAGCTGGGGTTTCCACATCTGCCCAAGGTCAGGATAGGGGTTTCTGCCAGCACATCCCACCTCTTTTCACCAGCAGGGAGTCTCATTCACTTTAACACCGAAAGGGCAGGAACAAAATCCCATAAATACTTTCCTCTGATAAGTCTGACAGATAAGACTCACACAAGCACCACTTCAAGAAACTGGGATTATCTCCACTCCGACCTCTCACTGGAAGCAGGATGATCACAAGAACTGGGCCAAAGCAGCCTCAGCTCTGGAGGGAGTCATGATGGAGGGAGCTGTCCCAGATGAGGAGAAACTCTCCTTCCAAATTACCTTTTCAGCAAATAGTCTGTCTCATCTGTGTTTGTCTCCTGGACTGATTTCCTACATTAATACCCTCCCAGAGCATCTCTCTGCTGCTTGGCAGTTTTTGCTTTCCTTACTTTCCTAATTCAGGGCTTGTCTGTTCCCAGTTTCTCCAGACACAGGGTCCCAGTAGTCCCAGTGGATTTGCATCAGGCACTAACCCTGTTCTGTCTCGCACCATCCCTCTTCCTCGGTCACTTTCACTCTCCAAATGATTCTCCTTCTCCTACAGGCATTTTCACAAACACAAAATCAAGAGTGGAACACATTCCCAGTTATATAAAAAAAAAACTTCCTTGAAAATCAAATTGCTTGACTGGAATAAAAGGATCAAGACAGATTTAAGAAAAAGGGCAGAGTTTTAAATTTATTTTTAGGAAAAGGAAACGCGGCTCAGGTGGATTTGGATTGTTCAGTATAAGGGTGAACTATTTATAGCTGGGCAGGCCCAGAATTTCTGATTTCTGTGTATTTATCTAACAAAAAATAGGAAAGGACAGAGTACTGGGACCTGGCATGATGTAAATAATATGGAAAAAGAGGTGAATGCTGTCCTGGAATCAGCAGTAGCAGGTACAGTGCTGTGTTTTGGATTTAGGATGAGAATAATGCTGGTAACACCCTGATGTTTTAGTTGTTGCTAAGTGGTGCCTACCCTGAGTCAAGGATTTTTCAGTGTTCCCTGCTCTGCCAGTGAGGAGCTGAACCAGGAGCCATGAGTTAGCACAGCTGGGACATTCCAAAGGGATATTCCTCGCCATGCCCAGTACATAAACTGGGGAGTTGGTTGGGAGCTGCTGATCACTGCTCAGGGATGGTTTGGGCATCAGCCACTGAGAGCTGAGCAATTGTCTTGTGCATCACTTGCTTCTCCTGGGGTTTGTTCCTCTCTCTCTTCCCCTCCTTTTCATTATGATGATTATTATTGTTACTACTGCCACTGGCACTGTTTTCTATCTTGTTTTAGTTATTGAATTGTTCTTATCTCAGCCCACAAGGTTTACCTTTTTTTTTTTTTCCAATTCTCCTCCCCATCTGGGGCAGGGGTGGGGAGTTTTGGTGAGTGAGTGAGTGAGTGAGTGAGTGAGTGAGTGAGTGAGTGAGTGAGTGAGTGAGTGAGTGAGTGAGTGAGTGAGTGAGTGGTTAGATGATGCTGAGCTGCCATCAGGGGTGAAACAGTGACATAAACACAGTGAGAATTAAGGCCATATTCTCTCAAAGGACATCTCTGGAGCTTGCTGGAGAAGGACTGAGAATACATTGTAATATTTTAAGGTTTGCCACGTGCCTTATTTTGCCCGCCTATCCCACATGTTCTTTGTCTGTCAAGGAAAAGATCAAAGCCTTTGTCTTGTCTCTGAGGCACAAGGAGACCAAATATATTTCACCTGCTCCAGGTTCCCTGGCCTTTCAATGGCCACTGGCTGTGATAAATGACATTAACAGCAGTGAGCTCTACATTAGGCCCCTGTGAGCTTTTAACAACTACCTCCTCCAGCAGAGATAGGACCAAAATCCCTGCTCAGTAAAAGGGTGGGGAGAGGAAAAAATAAGGCACAACAGAAACAGAAGAACAGGCTAGAATAAAACAGGGCAGAACAGAATAGAAATTTCAGTAGAAGGGACCTACAATGATGTCCTGGTTTTGGTTGGGATAGAATTAATTTCATTTCAGTAGCTGGTACAGAGCTGTGTTTTGGATTCAGTGTGAGAATAAAGTTGATAACATACTGATGTTTTGGGTTTTGCTAAATCATGTTTAGCCTGGGTCAAGGACTTTTTTTTTTGGCATCTCATGCTCTGCAGTGAGGGGTACACAAAAGAAAAGCTGGGAGGGACCATAACCAGGAAAGGTCACCCAAGGTGACCAGAGGGATATTCCACACCTGAGAACATCATGCCCAGTATAGAAACTGGGGGAGTCACCCAGAAGGGGCCAGTTTGGGTTCAAGGATGAGGTGTGTCATTGGTCAGCATATGGGGAGCCATTGTACTGAGCATCACACTTGTTGATCATCATCATCATCATCATCATCATCATCATCATGTATTATAATATTTCAATTAGTCTTCAATTATTAAACTGTTCTTATCGCAGCCCACGAGTTTTACTTCTAATTCTTGTCACCCACTGGACAGATGACCTTATTTTAGGACAAGTATACACTACCAAATACATATTTCACTGTGCATGTTGCCCTTTCAATGAAGGAACAACAGCAATTAAAAACAAAACAACCAAACAAAAAGACCAGCCTCAACAGCAGTATATTCACCCTTCTAAAAACTATTCTTTCTTTTGGTACCAAAGAAAAACACAATATGGGTCTGAAAGAAAAATATTTCTTCTTTCCTCTGAGGAAGCAAGTGGAGCTAGAAGTTCTCCCTGCAAAACTCACATTTTTGTTTTTGGTTTGGTTTGGGTTTTTGGTGTTTTGTTGTTGTTGTGGTTTTGTTGGGGTTTTTTGAGATTCTTTTACATATTCATTTCTGGGTTAAAAGAAACTGTGAAAAATCAATAGCTAAAATAAAACTCCAGTAATATGGTCTCCTGTAGATGCACTAGTTTCAACTCTCCTCTTAAATGCAATTTCTCTTGAGAGGGCTGTAGTACCACACAGCAGAAAAAAGATTACGAAGGTGGTGAGTTGCAGCATTTCTCAGAAGAAAACACTGAGCTTTCATAGTAAAGATGAACAACAGCAGAAAGAGGCAAAATACTGCATTGCACTGTCCTAGTTAATACCAGAACTGACACAGCAACAGGGTGATAAAAGGGTGTTTTCACATCATTCTGCAGCTGCTCGGGATTTTAGGTAGCTTAATATTTTCACACAGACTGTGCCAAGAGTTCAGCTGGTCTCTCCAGCCATGAACTGTGTAATTACCCTAATTTACAATTGCCACTAATTTGTTTGGTGCGGTTTCTCTAAAAGCTTTTGCATTCTGTAGCCCATAATAAGATGGGTTATTTGCAATGCTAAAATGTCCATGAGGAGGAGAGAAGAGTTGTATCCAGCTGAGGAAGTGTGAAAGATCTCATCTCAACCAAGAACTGAGTGGCAAAGAGTTAGGAGCCAAATTTAACCAGGCAAGGGGAACATAGGGCAGAACCAGTCCAGAGAAGTAGCTCCAAACCCTGAGAATTTAGAGCCTGTGAGATTGTAGGGGTGTCCTGCATGTTTCTCTCTGTTGGGGAAACCCAAGAAGCAGCAACACATTGCAGAACGAGCTGTACTAAAGCTGATATCTGTCCTAGGGATGGTCATCAGCCACCATCAGCTGATGGGCTGTCAGCTCCCTGAACCATACACCCCAGTTCTCTGAAATGCATTTACTGCCTGCTTACAGGGTGCATTTGGCTTGTAACTCCACCCTACCCCTCTTTGCCTTGGGCTCACATGTATATCTTTGTAATTTTGGGGGTTAAAGCAGCCTGCAGACAGCACTTTGATTCGTAGATTGTGTGTGATTCAGAGAGCCCAAGCAGCCTCAGAGAAATTGCTGAACCTCATCTCAAGTCTCTCAACACTCAATAAATGCTCCATTAGTACCTGGCATGGAGCAAAACACAGACTCCTGCAAACTGTTGATTTCTTCTTCAACAGGGGCAAGCAAAATAGCCACAGACCAAAGTCAAGTTTTTTTGGAAGAGATATACAGGACATGTCTAGATGGATCTTCACCAGCAGACTCAGACAGAAGTACAAGAAGAAGAGTAAAAGAGAAGCAGTTAAAGGACATGGAAAAGAAGAAACAGAAGTGTTCTCTGTACTGGACACCACAGGAGCAACAAGAGCAGAATGAGAAGCAGCAGGGCAGCAAGCAAGGAAACAAAGAGTTCTAAGGGCATCTTAGAGGATGATCTTATCTTTTACACAAAGAGCAAAGAACTGAGGTACATGGGAGACAGCACCTGAAGAGAGAGCAGCACATGTGCTCAGACAGTGCCATGGTACTTCCCTGCAACAGAAGCTTTGGGATTTCTCTCTCCTTCACAACAAATGCTTTACAAAGCATCACTCTTTTTGGGTTTTTTTCTGAGTGGCAAGAGGTGTCATCCAATGTCTATATAAACTTTTAGGGAGATATCAGCTTCCTCTCCAAGCATTCCACCTCCAACAGATGAGCTAGGGAGCAGGCTAACCCAAGAGAATTGGTGAGCAATGGATAACTACTACTACCCTCTGTGCATAAGGGAAAACCTTATTGCTGCACTGCCACTGTGAGAAATCAGAAAGTGTCCTGCACCCCTGACAGCACAATCTTAGCCCTATTTTGAGAACAACACCTCACTCCTAAGCACTGCATGTAATTCTCCCTATCAAAGGTGCAGACTGGTTGAAGGAGTCAGCCTGAGGTCACTGCTTTGATGCACCAATGTAAATTTAGTTTTCCAAAGAAATAATTTTGAGCCAAAGAAAGGTCACCAGGAAATCATCCAGAGTGAGAAGCTCACAACACAAAAAATGTCTTGCCTAACACACCATGCCCTCCTCTCCCAGCCCACCCCAAGAAAGAAAGAGCAGGAAAGCAACAATTACAACTTCCAAATTATGTTCCAGTTCTCTGGTAGAAAACCACAGTCATTCAAGAGCTGTTTTGTTTAAAAATCAGTCTAAGCATTATGGGCCTTATGCAAAAATAGTCTTAAGAGCAAGCATAGAGTGATGATTACCTGGGGACAAATGCATTTGGAAACCCCAGTTAATAGTCATACACCACACCCACATACTCTGGCAGCAATGGGCCCCAAGTGATTGATGTCTTAGAGAGACATTTAATACTCCCCTCCCCTCAATTTCTCAAAATGGCATTTCATTTAATCCCCCAAAGCAAAAGCACCCGTGCTGGGAGTGTGAATAATGAGCAGTGCTTTGGGGTTTGCAATTCAAATGGAGTATGTGTGTAACAGACCCCAAACAAGCACTTACACTCATCCCTGCAAGCTCTCAGGACTCAGACTGGCTCAAATCACCAGAGAAAATGCAAATATTTTTGACAGTTTTCCAGTAAGTTCCAGCATGTCCCATATCATGTGCATTGCCCAGCAACCCCCATCATAATTGCAATTGCAACCCCTCACTACCTGGGGTTTTCAGTGCAGGAAGATGCACTCTCAAGGTTTGCTTTCCTTGTTACCTGCTGCAAAGTTTTGTGCCTCCACGATGCACGGCAGCACTGCAATGTGCACACTCACACCGTAACAATCCCCTGGGCAGAGAGCAGGACAACAGCAGAAGGGTGAATCTTGCAGCTGAATACTTCCAGTGTGGCTGCAGTTCTTTGTTTGTTCCTTCTGTCTCCCAAGGAAGTGGCTGGAAGATTTCAGTACTCTCTACATTCAGTTTTAAAATATAGTTATTCATGGTAGATGCTAACAGGCCTATTTTAATATTGTTCATAAAAGCAGAGATGAATCTTTCATGAAAATATTAGAAGGAAAGTACAAAAAGGGAAGAGACTAATGCTAATTAATACTAACGCTTTTTTACTTGCAAACAGAACTTGAAGAAAAAGTCTCATTTATGCACAGGATTTCATTTCAGCACAGACCAGGCAATCATCAAGTTTGCCCTTTTCTATAACCAACCCCAGGTCATCACCCAACTCTGCCTGTGCTAAAATAACTTGCCAGAAGGAAGCTATACAGTTGTAATAATTTGAAGGCATCAAGAGCTGAAGGAGCTTGGAGGAGGCTTTCTTACAACACTTACTCAGTGCAGAAGATGTGTGTTCAGCACCCAACCTGAATTTGCATAGCTTTGATGTTAGTCTTGCCTACTAATTTGAGGTATCATAATTTCTCTGCATTTTCTCCCTCTAATACATATCCAATACAATAACCAAATTTTAACAGTGTTTGGTCAGAAAAAGAGCTGACTTACTCAGCTCTTGATATGTCTTCATGAAACACCCAAGACATCACCAAATCAGAACCCAAATGTTGATGTACTCCATATATTCTGAGATGAGAGGCTAAGATTGAAGTTCCTAGAAGCTGTCCAGGAGACTTTAGACACAGGTCTTGTTAAAGCAGAAGAGATATGTCTTTTCTCTCCCCAATCTTCTAATTTGGAGGATTGACAGATTCTCACAATCAATATTAATAGTCACAGAGTAGCTTGGTGTAACTCAACTGGCCTTCCTTCAAAGATAGTTTTGAAACAGATTTATTTTAAAAAACATCCAAAGGTCCATCTGTGACTTAAATTTTTAATTCAAAACCTGATCATGTTTTAGGCATGAATCATCCTTCTACCCTTCTGTGGCCAAAGGCTGGCAAAATCCTGATGCATCCCACAACAGCAAAGCAACAGAAGTGACCAGGGTTTGCACAGCTCCTGCATAATTTTGCATTTCCAGCCACAAGCCTCCCACTTGCTGTGTGGCTTTTCATTCTGTGGTCATCCAGACACATCTCCATAAGCCCCTCAGATCTCTCCTCCTGGGAAAGAGCCCCCAGAAACAAGGGGGAGGTGTCTTCTCTGGAGCTTGTAGTGGCCCTGTGGCCATTTAAACCATGTGGACCCAAGCTCTGTCTCACTGCTGATAATCAGTGCCCGGCAGATTCTCACTGACATCCCTTTCCAGCCTGCTCTCACACGTGTTGTTTCACCTTTTTCCCTAACAGGGCTTCACCAGTTTTGACAGGTGCCAAACCACCTCTTCAGATCCTTCTCCAGGGAATGCTCCCCCAGCACCAGTTCCCTTTTAGCAGAATTTGGATGTGCTATGAAACAAGGACAGCCACAACAAGACTGAGAGCACAGGGTCACTCTGCTGCAGGTCCCAGTTTCTGTTGTGTTTGTATCATCTCTGGTAAAACTGGACATGTGAAGAGAGGACAAGTTCCACAAGACAGAGGCTGACTCCACTCTTCCACATAGGACTAGAAGGTACTTGGACAATGAACAGGAAAGGTGCACGTTTGTGTAAGGAATTGTCCTCCCAGTTCTGGTTCCTTAACAAGCCAGTTTGCCAATTAGTGGAATTTCTCCCAGCATGTTTGTACTCTTGAACTTCTTCCTTTCTACTTTTACCCACTGCAATACTCACAAATTCTCTCTGTTTCACAAGACATTTGCTGCTAATCTCTCCTTTCAGCTTGCCTTGATGCTTATTTGGGTCAACTGCAAGCTGAGGCACCGAACTTCTGAGTCAATCAGGACTGTTCCTTTGCCCAACAATTTTCCCAGTGTTTGTAGGAAATTCAATAACTCTGGGAACAGTGTTCATTCAGTAGATTGATCAAGTTTATCAGCCAGGGTCAGGAATTACTGGGAGTGGAAAAAAAGTCAGACAGAGGTAATGATCATGCCAGCCTTATTCCAATAGGAAACTACAGCACTGCTAAAGCTGGGGAGCTCTGCTAATTAATGTTATCCCATTAAACCTCGAAGTCGCTCTGCAGCACTGCAAGGAAATACAAGGCTTGCTTCTAGCAATGAGCTGACAGGGGTACCCTGGGTGCCTGATTCAGCAGTCCTGCTGCAGAGAGCCAGCTCCAGCAGGCTCAGTGCATTTATTCAGACTCGCTCACACCTCTCCTCACCATCAATCTCATCACCCTGCCAAGCACGCTCCAAGTGACAGCTGTGCAGGCATGACACGAACACAAGAACTGCTGTGTCATACTCAGCTTCCAGAGGCAGATCCAAAACATGGAAAAAACCCAAGGTGGAGCTGTAGAGAGGTTACCAAGCACCCTCTCCAACAGGTCTGGCTTGGGCTGCCTGTTGAGAGGACAAACACTCCATGACAGACGCACACCCCTGGCTATTGGGGTGACCCTGCCCCGCTGCTCTGCTCTGGTGAGATCCCACCTGGAATGCTGTGTCCAGCTCTGGAGGCCCCAGCATAAAAAAAGGCACAGACCTGCTCAAGTGGGTCCAGGGGAAGTTTCAGAAACCTACATGTACAATCTACTGTGGTGAATAATAACAATGCAATTAAAATTAAAATCTAGTCATTCCTTCATCAGAAGCTTCAGACCATCTTTCAGAGTATTCTTGGTTTTTGTTAAATTGCACTTTCATATTTCATAAGAAGTTTATTTACCCATTTTAACTGTCACAATGTGACAGGGCAGTTGGGTCCTGGCTGCAAACCTCATTTTTCATCTTCAACTATTTCATGCAATTGCAGCACATTTGAGAAAGGGGCTAAGCCTCACTAACTCTTACATACATTCAACAGCATCCATTTCTGCTTCTGCTTCATTATTTACAGAATTACATTGGAAACCCCACTATTTCCACTTTCATAATCCTTCCAGTTTGTAAAACATTTTCCATCCCATCCAAAAAATTGGGAGATTGTTAGAGCAGTAGCTTAATTTCCTAATTCAGCAAAGGAAAAGATTTTATCAACTTCTAGCACTTGATCTTGCAATAAGTGTTATGTTTTTATTAATCAAGGATGTATTTTTAAAACGTGAAATTCTTAGCATTCCTTATCACCATCGTGTCCGGTGGCTGGAATGGGTGTTACATGTTCTGCTACATGCTAGGCTCACACAGTGCACTGCAAAGCACCAAAATTTTCCTTGAGAAATGATCTAGATGCTGGAAGACTTCCCAGAAGGATAGTTTTGTATGAAGAATATGCAACTGCCTAACATTAGCACCTTTGGGGTTTTTTAAAACTCTGCTCACACTAAATCACTCCAGAAACAAAACGTGCAACTGCAACATTTGCCAAAAAAATGACTCAAGAAAGGAGCAGCCAGAACTGGAAACTAGATTACAACACAGATTATGTACCACCTTCTGATCAGAAGTACCACACCACAACACCAAATCCTTCCCAGGCTAAACAACTGCACAGAAGTCAGCAGAGAGCTGAGACAGGGACAAGCATTCCTCAGAGAAGAAATCTTGGCTGCTCCTAAATTTCACAACATGATTTGGAAGCCTCTAACTGAAGACCTGGACCTAGCCCATGTTGTCTTCTTCTGCCTGCTCTGCTACCACCAAAAATATTCATATTTGTTTTCTAAATCCTGAAGAGATGGCCCTGTGGAAGAGACCCTCACTGTAGGACAACCATAGTCCATTGGAAAAAATGGTGGAGGACTGTCTCCCATGGGAGTGACCCCATGCTGGAGCAGGGGACAGACGCCTCTCCCTGAGGAGGAAGCAGTGGCAGAAACATTTGATGAACTGACTGTTCATTCCCCATCTTCCTGTGCTGCTGGCAGGGAGGAGGCAGAGAATCAGAAATTAAGTTAAGCCTGGGAAGGAGGGAGGGTTGGGAGGATGATATTTTTAGGATTTGTTTAGACTTCTCATTATCTGACTCTGATTTTGATTGGTGGTAAATTAAACTAATTTCCCCAAGTTGAGACTGTTTTGCCCATGACAGTAACTGGTGAATTATCTCTCCCTGCCCTAATCTCAACTCATGAGCCTCTCTTTGTATTTTCTCTCCCCTGTTCAGCTGAGGAAGGGAGGGATAGAGTGGCTTTGGTGGGCACATGGCATAGAGCCCATATCAAACCACCACAATCAGATAAGAGTCATACAAAGATCCACAGTCAAAATCCCCCCAAATGACCTGACTTCTTGAGAGCTCTGTGGTTGTTTTCCACAGAACTGATGAGTTGGCAATGAAGGTTATAGGCAGGAGGGGGTTTTAGTCTCAGGCCTTCTACAGGATAAATCAGAAGAAGGAAGAAACTAACAAAGCAACTGTGCTGAATCAGCTCTGCCTAGTAATTCTTGCAGGGGAAAAGCAGATGCCTGCTTTCTCAGCCCTAAAATGACATGATCTTCTCACCACCAGTCAAAGAAGTCCTGATGATTAAAACTGCTTGCTTTCCTCCCCCCACCCCCTCCCTACCCCCATTAAGGGCTAGGCACTGTTACTGCTCACACTTACTTATCAATAATTAGGATAAAGTGCATAAAGGCACCCACCATATCACAGAGCTACATAATTTGTCAGCAGGGCAATGAACAAATTAAATCAGGCTGAAACATCCTTCAATTAACATCAAAACATTTGCAGCTTTCCGTGCTCAAACACGACTTGGTGCTTTTAAAAGTCTCTTAGGACAGTAAAAATCGCTGTCCCCCTTTTCCTGCAGAGCTGATTCTGCCAGTGTGAGCTTTCTGAAGAGGGAACTAACAGGACCAGCTCATTAGTCCAGCTGAGCAGCCACAGCTCCCCAAGCACCACTGCCCTGCCTTGCCTGCAGCCTGCTCTGCTGCTCCTGTGCTCATTCCAGAGGGGCAGGGGCTGCTCTGCACAGCCTTTGCCTCCATCCACGCATCTTGTGCTGTGCCTTGGCCATTCCTGAACCTGTTTACTGAGTGCTTCTCAAAAAGTGTGCTCTCAGTAAAGTGTGTACCTCTGCCAGCAAACATCTGGGCACCAGATGAATCTCAGTGATGTGAGGAAAAAAATCCAACCCCAAAACCAAGCCAACAAAAATAAAACAACAACAGCAACAAAACAAGGAGTGTGGGGTGTGTCAGGTTTTGGCTTTTCTGCCTGTAGAAGCAGCTGGTTGGCCACACTCTTTGGTGGATGAGTTCTGGGTAATTCGCAGTTTCTTATATGTCCCAAAGCCCAGCCAGTGGCCTGTCCTTCCCAGAGCTCTACATTGCTCTGCTTCCCAGAGGTCAGGGCAAGGGCTGCCCCAGGTCCTGCTGGCAGAAAGCCCTGCAGCTCTCTGGGACACCCAGGCACTGCCAAGGGACAGGACTTTCCCTCTCCATCTTCCTCTGTGCTGCCAGTATAACAGGACCAGTTGTTTACCCATTCTCCCTTGTCACTGTGATATGTTATGAAAAATCCCTTCGCCAGGATTTTTCTCCTGAGAAGCTGAGAAGCCTCAGAAAAGAAATGTAAACAATAATTATCTGATTGCTTGGAATGTAGTTTGGAGGTTGCTCACCGACAGGTGCATCTTTAATTGGTTCCATGTGAATTGTTTTTACTTAATGACCAATCCCAGTCCAGCTGTGTCAGACTCTCTGGTCAGTCATAAGTTTTTATTATTCATTTCTTTCTAGCTTTCTGATGTCTCTTTTCTCTTTCTTTAGTATAGTTTTAGTATATCAATATAATGTAATATAATGTAATATAATGTAATGTAAATAATAATATAATATAATATAATATAATATAATATAATATAATATAATATAATATAATATAATATATAATATAAATATATAATATAATATAATATAATATAATATAATATAATATAAATAATATAATATAATATAATATAATATAATACATAATATAATATAACATAATACAACAACATAATACAACATAATACAACATAATACAACATAATGTATAATATATCAGCCTTCTGAAAACTTGAAGTCAATTCTCATCTCTCACCTCATCCTAGGGACCCTCACAATGCCACCACAACAGTTGGTGACCACACCCCCTCTTCCCCAAAATGGAAAAAAGTGTTGAAACTGAAGAATTCCAGCAGTGGACTTCAGGGAGGGGGAAAAAAGAATTCTAGATCTTCTCAAGGACTTGTCCCAAAGCAAAGAACGTGTCTAAATTTACTTTTATTTATGCCCATCTGGGGGCAGGCAAAGAAGAGACCCAGGCCTGGCTGGGTGATACACAACAAGTTTTTGGAAACCCTGTGGATCTGAGCTCCCTCACCAGCCCAAGGTAACAAAGCTGTCACACGTGGGAGTGCATTGGTGACAGCACTGTCTCTACAGTGTGGTCAGGCTCATGAAAGATCTTCCAGCTTGTTTCTAGTCAGCTACATGTAGATTTAGCAGGTGCCTAGGTTCTGCCTTCCTACAAATTATAGCACACATCAGAGGGTGCAAAATCAGGCAAAGCCTGCAATATTTCAGTGTTAGGCTTCATGCCACTGTATTTCAAACTGTGACAGAGTTGCCTTCCCTCAGAATCCTCGTTCTGAACTAATAATATCTTGGTCATTCCTGCAAACCCATGAAGCAGGAAGCATCAAAGCAAGTCCTCAATGGGAGCATTTCTGGAAAAACAGGGATAATTAAGTCATTAATTCTACCTTTGAGTGGCATATTCCACACTAGCCCAAGTGGGACACTTCCAATTTAAACATTTCTGACTCCTTAACCTTTAAAACATTTACAGAAACACAAGACACCCTGACTAATTCTGACCACTTTCCTTAACTGGTCTGCAGTATTTTACATGTAATCAACAACCTATCTTTAAAATCCTTACAGAACCCTTGGAGACTTTCTGAAGATCTGTCTATAACAATTTTAGTTAGAGAAATCTACACATTAGCATTCAATGCACATTGCTATATTTAGTTTTCAGGAAATATGACATTCATTCCACAGGAAGATTGGTAAAAAATATAACAGTGACCTATTTCTTTATAATAAATGTGTTGCCAAGGTATTTCCATTGGTTTTCCTCTGCACAATATCTTTCTAAAGCACTGTAGGGGTAAATTTAGGATCCAAAAAAAAAAAAAATGTTTCTCTAACAAACCTGAGTTTGGTCAATCAGTCATTATGAAATAAAACAAAGAAAAATAAATTACCCCACAGTCTGTCCTCCTGTGGTGTCCACAAAAATCAGATTCATTACCTGGTGTGCAATAAGCCAATAATTACACACTTGAGAGAGACACAGATTAGTTATTTCAGAGTTGTGCAGGCCTGGACGCTCTGTGGTATTCCACAAATCAAGCACACTTTGCTATCAAAACTGTCAAAACTTTTTATTATTTATACATTTTAGCAAGCAAAGGGGTTAGGCTACAAGTTACACAGTTCTCTTGTTAATTAGTGTTCTATCTTTGGTTAATGACTCTCTTGCTTCTCATGCTAATTAGTCCCCACGCTCGGGCTTTTTGTTCCTCTGAGCTGGGTTTCTCAGGTCAGTGGTCTGTGAGCTGGTGGTTGTGATCTGCCCCTGCAAGAATTACCTCCTACCCAGGCAGAGCTGATTCAGCACGGTTGCTTTATTGGTTTCTTCCTTATCTTGGGAGTTCTGCTAAATGTCCTTGGGGCCCATAAATTCTGCATTCTTTGTGTCCACTATCAGTGGTACATCCTTCTTCCCAAGCCTGGTTAACCTCCCCCTGGGTTTGAGATCATTGAAGCAAGTCCAGCCCTAAACCTTAACAAGGCAATTCTACCCACAAGTAATTTGTTTTTCTAACACATGAACATCTCTCAGAGCTTGTTAGCTGCTATCTGTTTCACTGATTAAATCTCCTTGTTGATTAGGCTTGAAAGCATGCAAAGATCAAACATCAAAGACATCATTTTTTAAGAAAATTCAGTGGCTCTATCAAAAAGGTTTACCTACAGCCTGTCTCCAATCTGAATATATGAAAAAATGGTGAAATTGTTGCAGCTACCCCATGTCATTTTTGATTAAATCCTATCCACTGTTTCAAACATTGAAATTCAGCCTATCTTAATTTTACTTAGTGATTAATTGAATGTACTACAAGATAACAGATACAGCCTCATTAGTACTGTTTACAGTGCACATCCATAACATGACAGAAGGGAGCTAAGAAATAATTTAATCTCATGTAAATGAACAAAAATAACCACATCTGAAAGTTCAGCATAAAATTCTGACCTGTGAAGCAAGCTTGTTTGGAAATCACCATAACAGAAGGTGACCATTTGACAAATTGCATAAGGTTCAGTTTTCTTAATAGACAATATTATTCCAACAGCTTTGCTTCTCCCCAGCTGGGTTACACAAACAGCTTCCCTCATCTCCTCTATCTGGGGCAGTGGTTTTCCGTCCAATCCCAAGGATCCATGGGTTTCTGAGGGATTGCAAGTGGTAACTAATGAAGCACCTACAAAGTGTATCCACGATTCCCAGTATTCCTGAGTGGTCTGGCCCTCTTCTGAGGCACATTTAGCATTCCAGTAATCTGGATTGTTTGAAAAATCATCTGTCTAAAGGGCAAACTATTAGGAGCAATGACTATAGCTTACACTGAAAATGTACCGTGATGCATTTTATTGACTGTAAAGCAACGGAACAGAAGCAAACATGAATAATGTTTCTGGACTGACAAGGTCTGGTTGGAAATCATACATATAGTTTTTCTTTGCTGATTTCCATTTTAAATAAACAGTCCCACATGCAGATGACCAATCCAAGTTCAAGTAAGCAACAACTGCCACCCTTTCCCACAGAACTTTTATGCTGACAGCATCCTTCCATTTCCCTGAAAGTCAGGGTGGGAATAGCTGTCTGTTGATATTACCTGGATTTTCAAAACAGCATCAAAGCAAGAAAAGGTGTGGAGGGGGTCAGATGCTGTGGCTTCCCTGACTGTCTAAAGGGGCTGGATTCCAGTAAAGCACTCCACCTTGGAACAACTGGTCCCAGTGCCAGCAGAGCCAGACCAGCCTAGCATGAGGCTTACTGAGCCACTGATTCCAGAGCTTATTTCAACTATTCACCTATTCTCAGTTGCATGGAGGCTGCACCCTCACCTTCAACTCATGAGACTCTCATATATAACTCTGTGCTTTAAAGCACCTCACTAAGTCCTGGATCTCCTTTTAACTACACTCCTGTAAATCAACAGGCTCTCTACTGCAGTCAATAAACCACATGAGCAGGGGTTAGTTCTTAGCATCTGGCTCAAATCCACCTCTATTTTGGCTAATTGATACCTCTAAGTGAATAACTGTGTAGAAATGACCTTTGGTGGGAAGAGACTTAAATCTCAGAAAAGTCTTCCTGATTTTACCAACCCAGGCTGCTGCCTTCCCAGAAAAGCCAGTCTCTTGTTCCCAGCATAACTAAGAGCAGAGGTATCTTTCAACAACACTATTTTCTGGTTCCCTCTTTTCTACCAAAGCCTCTTGGCTGCCAAAAAAATGCTGGATGAAGTTAAACAGATTTTTTTCTTTGAACAAATCTTAGCAAGCATCAGGCCTGAAACTCAGCAGCATCCTAGAGATGACCTTGAAAGGAAATAGTTTTCCTTTGCCCAGCTTTGAGCAGAAGCAATTAAAGCTGCCTACACACACTGCACAAAAGCTTGTTAGCAGGCACAACAGAGCTGAGCCCCTCAAATGCCATGTTTTTGGCTTGCTGCAGACATCCACCAACACCTCAGCACTGCACGAACACGTGAGAGCCTGCAGCATGTGCATTGTCAGGGCAGGTGGCTGGAAAGTTTCTTTAGGCCTTAGACCCTGTGATTGAGCAAAGCTTCTTCCAAAAAGCAGGCAGCCATAAATCAAGGGGCAGCTTTCTGACTCAGCAAAGACAGCATCACCTTAAGTGACGCTGATAAACGAGGCTGTGAGGTTTGCTTTGCTATGCTACTTCTGTTTAGCTTCCTCTGAAATTTAAATGCATAAAATAACATTAATATAAAGAGGAAGCCAAGTGTGAAATGAAACAATTCAGATGCAGTGCTTCATCACAGAGTTGTTGGTATAAAGTGGAGAATAACAGAATATTCCAGGTTGGAAGGGACCCACGAGGATCATTGAGTCCCACCCTGAAGTGAATGCCTGCACAGGGATCAGACCTGTGACCTTGGTGTTGTTAGTACCATGCTCTGACCAACTGAGTCTAAAAAGTCATATGAATTGGGGAATAAGTAGGTGTGATTTATTTATAGATCCGTTTGCTCTGAGCCACAGCACCTCCCCTGCAGAGAACAATTTACTTGTATTAATTTTCATGAAACACTTGGGAAAACTTCTGTGCAGAAAATGCAGCCCAGACCCTGACCTCAGCAGAACTGAGTGATGGGCACTGGTGCTCCCCTTTGCTGTCCCTCAGTTGGGAGCCACCTGGAAACAGCCAGATCCCAGTGCCTAGAGAGGGGTCAGTGGGATTCCATTCTGGCTCCGGGCAGCTTCCTGGGGTCACTCTGCAGGATCACAGAGCAAAACAAGCGACTCTGTCCAACTCTGGGGTTCATTGGAAGGAGAGAAAGAGATGGAAATCATGACTGAAATACAAGGAAATCATTCATTAGCGCTACTGCTAATAAATGCTGGAATTCTTTGTAGGTTTGAGATAAGCAGGTGAATAACCATGTCTCATTTTAAAACCACTATGTCTTAATGAAAGTACCATGGTGTATATGAAAGATTTTACACAAAATAAATAATTTCAGGGATATGAACTAAGTTGTGAGTTGTGTTGTACAGGTACCTTGGCTTTTGAGTTAGACATAAATTTGGGGAAGCACACACAAAAAAGGAAAACAAAAATCCGCATTGAAAAGAGGGAAATGAATTCAACTCAGAAAGCTTAAATGCAATTCACTTACAGTAGAAGTAAAGGCTACACAAAGATTTAGAGAAAAAAAAAAAGCTTTCAAAACATACATGGACTTCTGATAATATCCCCAACATCTTCTAGTAGCAGCAAGCTGGGATCTCTGCCCAGATTCTGTCTTTACTCCTTTCTTCCATCCTCCCAACTCTTCTCTGGTAGCCGTACTGCCTGGCCATGACATATTATATTTGTGAAAGCAAAGATTCAACCTTACTTGCCTTACTGTGATAGAATCCCAGAAACCCAGGATGGGTCAGGCTGGAAAGAACCACTGTGGATCATCAGCTCCAACCTCCCTGCTCAAGCAGGGCCATCCCAGAGCACAGGGCACAGGACGGTGTCCAGGTGGTTCTTGGCTATCCCCAGTGAGGGAGACTCCCCAGCCTCTGGGCAATCTGTCCCAGTGCTCGGGCACTGCACAGGGAAGTTCTTCCTCATGTTCAGGTGGAACTTCCTGAGCCTCAGTTCCTGCCCCACTGTCCCATTGCCTCTGGACAGAGCCTGGTCCGTGCTCTGGCCCCTCCCTGCAGGCACTGACAGACATGGATGAGGTTCCTCTCAGTGCCTCCTCTCCAGGCTGAGCAGGCCCAGCTCCCCCAGCCTCTCCTCAGAACTGAGGTGCTCCAGTCCCTCCATCATCTCTGTCCCCCTCTGCTGGACCCTCTCCAGGAGCTCCAGCTCTCTCTTGTCCTGAGGATGCCAGAACTGGACCCAGCACTCCAGACTAGCCTCCCCAGGGCTGAGCAGAGGGGCAGGATCACCTCCCTGCCCTGCTGGCACTGCAGCTCCTGATGCAGCCCAGGGTCCCCTTGGCCTTCCTGTCCCCAGGGCAGGGCTGGCCCACGGACAGCTCCTTGTCCAGCAGCACCCCCAGGTCCTCCTGGGCAGAGCTGCTGCCCAGCAGGGCACCCCAGCCTGTGCTGGTGCCTGGGGCTGTTCCTGCCCAGGTGCAGGACCTGCACTTGCCCCTGGTCAGTTCCAGGAGGTTCTTCCCTGCCCATCTCTCCAGGCTGTCCAGGTTCCTCTGAAGGGCTCAGAGCCCTCTGGGGTATCAGGCACTGCTCCCAGCTTCCTGGCACCCCTGAACTTGCTGAGCAGGCATCTGCTCCTTCATCCAAGTCATTGATGAATCAGTTAAACATTTCTGGGCCCAGTGTAGAACCCCAGGGGACACCCGACCCCTGTGCCACTGGTCATGACCCTCCAGCATCTGCTGCTCAATCCACCTTACCATCCACTCATCCAGACAGGAATTCCTGAGCTTGCCTGTGTAGGAGTGTCAAAAGCCCATCTGAAGTACAGATAAACAGCACCCACTGCTCTCCTGTCATCCATCCAGACGGCCTTTCACTGTAGAAGGCAGCCAGGTTGGTCAAGCTAAGATAACTTTAATGAGTGCATGCTGACTACTACTGATCACCCTCTTGTCCTCCTCTGTGTGGATAGAGATGGCCTCAAAATGAGATGCTCCATCACCTTTCCAGGGATTGAGGTGAGGCTGACTGGCTGGTGATTCCCTGGGTTCTCCTTCTTGCCCATTTTGAAGGCTGGGGTGACATTTGCTTCCTGCCTGTCCTCAGGCACATGTCCTGATCACCACAACCTCTCAAAGATCCCATCAAGGCCCATGGATTTGTGGATGCCATGTTTGCCCACGTGATTTCTAACCCAATCCTCCTTGGCTAAGAGGAAGTGTTCCTTCCACCAATCCTTTACCCTGGCCTCCTGGATCAGAGATCCCTGAGGGCTGATCTTGTCAGGGAAGACTGATGCAAAGAAGGTGTTCAGTAACTCTGCCTTCTCTGCATTCTATTTGCCTCTTACTTGTTAATTCAACAGCGTGACTGCAGAGGAAAGTTACAGGCCCAGTGCTGGAATTACATCAATTTGTAAGTTCAGTGGTGTCTATTTGGAGGGAGCAAGCAACTATTTTAAGACTGCTGGCATTCTCAGAAACAATTTCTGGAGAGAATTTCTATTTACATTAGTGTTACTACTCTGCATGATTACTTCCCACAAGAAATATGGACTGTTTAACAATAAACCAGTCATCATTTTTCCACCAAAGGAGAGCTATGCAGTCATTTGAGGCTGGTTCCTTTGGACCCATTTATTATCTGTGTTCCTTGTTTTGTACCAGAGTTTTATTTTTCTTCCAGTTGAGATCTGTGTTCCTTCTTGGCACTTTTAAAGATCCTTATAAAGTATTTTTGTACTGCACAAATTAAATCAGTTTTTAGAACAAAGACATGGAAAGATCAACTGTGGCTGGTTCTGTCCAACAAAGGTCCATAACAGTCTCCAGCTGCCTCTTCTACAATTCAGAGCTTCTTGAGATGAGGGTAGGATGGTGGGTTTTTTGTTGGCTGATCTACTTCTTTCCCCTCCAAACTCTTCTCTGTTCTCTGCCTGGTCTCTGGGTTCTCAGGCTGGACTGGGCAAATGAAGAAACCTGTGGAAAAAACCAAGGAACAGTGGTGGAACAGTGTTGAAAGAGCACACAGCACTGTGGCTGATGTTGTGGCTGTGCCAGGAGAGCCCTGGGACACAGAGCCCTGCCTGGCAGCACAGATCAAAGGGACAGTGGCACTTGGGAGGCCATTGGCAGCATGCAGCCATCCTCCCTCGCATGTGCAGGCCAAGCAGGTTACGGTTTATAACTTGTAAAGTTACAAATTGGGGTATTCCTCTGTCCCCCTTTCAAGCAAACACTCCAAACTCCAGGCTGAGCAAATCAAACCCTCCCTAAAACAAGGAGAAAGACGGGAGAGCAGAAAAGTGAGCCCATCAGAACAGTTCAGCAGGCTGCTTGTGATTATAAAATCCTGACAGAACAGGCAAGAGGCCCTTTGCTTTCATTCTGTGGCCTATCTTTAATTCCCCCTTACACAACACAGTAGTCCAGCCCCAACGGAGAAAATTGCTGCACAGACAGTGAACTCCCACAAACAATAAAATGCAGCTCAGCCCTGCTTATTCATCATATCCCCCCCATGACCTTGAGATATTTTAAAAGACAATGAAAACACCTGAGACCTTCAAGTCTGAAAAGCTCTATGCACATAGGAATCACTTTTTTTTCAAGAGGGGCTTTGTTCAAAATTAACAAAGTGTCTATTAGACATACTAAAAAGCGAGAGCAACAGATAAGTAGCAAAAAGCATTTCTTATCATCACAAAGTAGGTCACATCTAGAGTATTTTTCTTCCCAAAGTGGAGGTGCTTCTGTTCTCCTCCCTTTCTTCTCCAGATCTTTCCCTAAATAAACTTCTTGAGAAAACAAAGATCTCCTTTTCCTTCTCTAAAGGAGGGAAACACTTTTCCCAGCTCACTCTTTCTCTGCAGTTTGTTTAAATTCTCTACTGATTGCCATGTATTTGACAAGAAAGACAGCATGCAGCAGCAGAGGTGATATAAATCGTACTGCATGAGCCTGGAAAGAACAACACCCATCACTGCTGCCAGGGAATTTCATGGCAATCCCTCTTGTCCATCCTCACCTTCAGCTCTGCCAACAGGGATCTCCATGGCTGAAGAGGGATGCCCTTGAAGGTGGTGACATGAGTAAGGCTCTGGCAGAGAGGGTTTTATTCATGCATGTTTTGTCCTTTCTAAAAACATAAAGATATGAAAATGGTTTTGATTTTGAGCAAAGGGTGGTTTGTGTTACATGGCATGTGGGAGCACCTGAAACACTGGGATGGCTCCTGGGGACTGCTGCAGGGAAGCAGCAATGGATAGTTTCTATCCAGGGACTGACAGCAATGGAAAAGCCTGTCATTTAGGAGGGTATGTTAATTTATCTCCACTGGATTTCTTCAGGGACCAATAATATTGATTTAGGACTTTGGTCTGACGACAGCTGAAAGGTGTGAGCTGGGAAAATCTCCGTGCCTTGCCAACTGCTTCCCCTAATTACTGACTACCTGCAATAGCAGCCTGGAGCTCTTGCTCCTTTTTCACCTTGAGTCTTAAGACAGGAGGCTGCCAGGGACTGAGCCATCCCTCTTGGTGTCCTGCACCAGGACCTCACTATAGCTCTTGACATGTTCTGAAAGTTAAATTGGAGCTGCTTTCAGTGTAGAACTGAATACAAACTTAGCATCTGGGTTTTGTACAGCCTAGAGTACAATGTAGATGTTCATTGGTGGGTTGTGGAGGAAACCACACAGAAACACACCAAAAAAAGAAAACTAGAACCAAAACCAAATCAAAACCAAATCCAAACCAACAAAACAAGAAACAACAAAAAACCCAAACCAACTCAACCCAAACCAAACCAACTCAACCCAAACCAAACCAAACCAAAAAACCAAATCAAACCAACCAACAAAAAAAGGACAGAAACTCCCACCCAAAACAAACAAAAAAACCCAAACCAAAACTAAAAAAACCAAGGAAACAAAAACAACCCCAAACACACCAAAATAAAAAGCCCTGAAGCTCGTGTTTCTCCTTTGGGCACAGAGAACTTGTCCCCTGGGTAGAAATAGCCAGAGACACTACCTTTCAGCATATTAGGTTCAGTTATATCTGTTTGTGCCATATACAACCACACAAATTCCCTCTCTCCTTGCAGTTAAAGGGGTTTATAGCTGTTGCCCTGCTCCTCTGAAACTTGTGGGCATTTTTAGTTCCCACCTGTAGTGAGACAGCACTACCTTGGCTCCCCTGTACAGCCAGTCCAGATATTATTTGGTCCAAGAGGGTGTCCCACTGGGAAGTCACCTGTGATAGAGGCTGAAATACAAAAGATGCTTTTCTTTTGTTCTTTTGAATTGTTTTGTATATGAGAGCACAGTGCCACCCTCTTTATGTTCCATTTTAATGATTTCATTTGTCCTGTGAGATTCTTGCAGCAGGAGAACTGGACACAGCACACCAATTTTCTCTTGCAAAATGAATAATCAAAGTTCCTAAGTTTCATCCTTTGGCTTTGTAGGCAGAACTAAAGTGCATGGAACAGACACAGCCACGTTTTCCTGATGCTCTGCAGTGTTCCACCTTGCAAAGCACCCCTGAGCCACAGGGGGCTGATCTTACAGCTTAGGAGGCATTGTCTGAGCAGAAGCAGCGACTGCTTATTTTGAGGATGGGATGCGGGTTAGGCTTGATATTATAAACCTTCTCCTTAGGAAATTTTCAAATTTGCAGTATTTTTTTTCCTTCTGAAATGAGAAAAGCACAAAAAGAAGGCATCAGATCCTCTGCTAATATGTTTGATGTTTTCTGCTGCTCTTCCTGAAACTTCAGCTCTCCTTTGAAAATAGGAACTGTACAACCCTATTGCATAAGAAGTATATCTTGCAGACATTGAAATAAGTGTAGCTGGTGCAGAGCTACTTGGCTGATTCTGAAGAAAACCAGAAGCAATGGCTTGCAGACAATAAATGCTCCCCTTTCATCTCTACTCAGAGATCTAAAGCCGATCTCTTTAATGCCACAATTACTGACTGCTTTCTTCCCAAAGAAACCACCTCAGGGAGGAGAAAAATAAAATTTCCTTACACAGTCTGCTGCCCACAGAGGCACAGACTGACACTTCTGATCACACTTTTTAAACCTTCCTAGTTGGTTGTGGGCAGCTCCTCCGATTTTAACAACAACAACAACAACAACAACGACAACAACAACCACATTTTGCCTTACGCCATATCATCTTTTTAAAGACAGAGATGAACAAAAATTGCCTTTTTCTTACTCTGTACAGTTCTGGATGGGATCAGTAGGATCCTATCTCTCAGATCTTCCTCATCAAACCTTCCTCATCCAAGATTCATTGATGATTACTCAACCACCTCCATTAGCTGGTGGAAGCTGCCGTTTGCTCTAGAAACCTCCCAGAGCTGTACTGAGATACTGAGAGGGTGACTGGATTGTGATTGTACTGGCTAAAGGGGACATCATGGAGAACTTTCAGGACCAAAGAGACAGCAGGACTTTGTCTTGCAGGGCTGATGAGGTATCATACAGACCATCAGCTGAGGAGCTGACAAAGACAAGCTTCAGTTTTCCTTTGCTGTTGTGCAGAAGGTTGTAGAGTTTAATTGCAAGGCTCCCTTCTTGTTCCTATCAACTCTGAAAAATCATGAGAAGAAAGAGGTGCTCAATGAGTGGAGAAAAGCCAATGTTACTTCCATGCTTAAAGAGGGCAAGAAGAAGGACATAGGAAATTACTGACCAGTCAGCCTCCCCTCCATCCTTGGAAAGGTGATGGAGCAGATCATTCTGGATGTCATCTCCAAGCATGGTTTTGAGAGTCTCTGTTTTGGCTCCATAGGGAGTTAGGGCTACCCTATCAAGCAGAATTTTCTCCTGTGAAAAAGCAGAGCATCACCAGAGCTTGAGAAGCAGTATGCTTGGGTTTATCTGGGCCAAAGCAAATAAAGATATTAGAAAACAATCCTAGCTTTTTCTCTCTTTCCTCACTGTACTCCATCATCCCAGCATCTGGAGCACACTTGAACTCTTGAAGGCTTTCAGATTGCTCCCTTGCTCTGACGTTTCACCATCACTCTTAGAAGTGATCTTGGAGTGGGTCTTTGGTATAAAAGGCATTTAAGGGTCCATTTGAAGATGTGGACCTGAGGATTTCCCTGTGGAGCAGCAGAGGCAGGATGGCCCTTGCCAACCTAGACTCTAAATCAGTGTGAGTGTTAAATCAGGGCCAATTTCCAAGGTGTCAGGGGCACGTCTCAGGCAGGGCCAGGCTCTTTGCTGGCATGAACAATACTGCAGCCTTTCAATCCTGCACTCCATTACTGCGCACAAAATCCAGCCTGAGCTCCCTTCTGCATTCTGCTAGGAAAGCAGCTCAGAGTCACTGCAAAATTGAAACTGTGCAACTACAAAGCTAGGAAATTAATATCTGGAATATCCCTTTAGGCTACTGGGTGCCTTTGCTTAGCACTGCAGTAAATGCAGGGAAAAAAGAGGGTGAAACTCACTTCACTTACTTGAAAAAGTTCCGAGTAATTTATTTAGTTGAGTGTTGTGTTTTGATGAATAATGTGCCTGTCTTGGTGAGAGAAGCACAGTCACAATCTGTGAGGGGAAGCCATGGAGCAGAATTCAATCATTACATGGGATGCCAGCAGGGAAATTAACTACAAAGAATGGATTTTCTTCAGCGACCCCAGTAAATCTGCCTGTACCTTTCAGTCTGTATGCACCACTGGGTACCCAGCCCAAGAGCATGATGTGCCAGCAAACAAAAACAATGGCAGCCTGGAGGTAAATATTGCACAGTTCAGGACCTGCTGGGCCTGCAGGTCCTGCCAGCCATGTCCTCATGCCAGGAGCAGCTCCCCATCCCAACTGCAGCCAGTCCTCCCTGGCTGCAGGGAGCTCTGTGAGATGTGCCTGCTCAAGGGGAGAGCTCACATTGGGCCCATCCTGATGGGAATATTAACAGAGTGAAGTAATTGGCTGCTAATCAAGAGTACAGACAAAAGAGATGGGCCTTCATTTTGCACCTTTGCTCCCTTCTATGTTAGCCAGGAGCTCTCCAGGGCATGAGGCCTATTGTTCCTCAGCCAGCCTGAACCAAAGCCCAGCCTGGGATCATGCAAGTGCTTCTGTCACATCACCCCAGCCATCCAAAGCAGCTGTGCATTGCCTACAACAAGGGACAGGTAGGCACAACAGGGACACAAAGGGTTTTTCAGGCTCGTGCCCAGCAATGAGCATTTTTCAAGAGCAGCCTGCAATGCCCTGAACTCTCCTCTGACTGACAGGCGGCAGAAGCTCTATCAAAGGCATGGCTGGAGCACACTGCAGCCCCACACAAGGAGTGGGGGAGGCTTTTGGGGGCTTTTTCTCCTTGGAGTCAACTCTTGATTTACAGCCAGACCTGCAAGACAATCCAGTTGATCACTACCTGACAAGTGTCAGCAGTTCTTGTCTGTGACCATTATCCCTTTAATACAAAACAGCGGGGAGATTAAATAACCTGAAAATGCAGCCAGGCTTTGCTAGGTCTTGGAACAGCCCTTATAATGTCCTGGCCAGCTCTGCTTTATTCCATTTCCTCCACTGGCAGACAGCACAGCTCATTGTGCATGCAAGCATGTTCAAAAGTGTGACATAAATGAAATGCACTCATCTTGATGGAAAATATAAGAGCCCAGATGTGTCAGGGCCTTCAGTTGTTTTACAAGGTCCAAAGCAGAGGGAGGAGGTGCCAGTCAAAACCTTTGGTTTCTTCTGTCTCTGCCTCTCTCATTTTCTCTCTTTTTTAGAGGTTTCTTAGGAAATGAGGTAAGGGAAACACTGAAATTCCCCCTTGGATCAGCTCAAAGTCTGCAAAAGCCCAGAGATCCTCCTGCTGACAGTTCCTCCCCCCACAGCTGCTTCTCTTCTGCAGCCTGCCCTGCAGAGCTCTGCTCTGCTCTGCTCTGCCCTGCCTGGCACAAACCCTGAACCCCCAGCTGCCTCAGCACTGGCACAGGGTCATCCAGCAGGAATCCCAGAGCCAGTCCCTGGCTTTCTGAGGAGCAATCTGGCACATGTCAGCATCACTCAGCTGATCTGCTCATTGTACACAACCTCACAGACCTGCACTGGACTGCCATGGCCGGCCAAACACCCACAGGGATGGATGAAGGTCACCTGCCAGTCAGTCCAGACTGGAGATGAGGAACAAAGGGAGAAGGTTAGCTACCACAATGATCCAAATGGGAGATGTTTCAGCTAATGTATGTTTCCAAGGTGTCATGCTTCTAAGGGTTTATTTCTTTTTAGCAATCATCTGATCACTCCAGGGCCTCGCTGCAGCACAGGTTTGGTAACAGGCATCTGTAGCTCTGAAAATGGTGTGACCTAAATATAGCAGGCAGGGAGAAAGAGGAGCAGGAAGCTGCTAGAGAGAGCTGGACAACATTTTGTTCACATTAACAACTACAAAGTCTCAGAACTCCTAGCCAGGCTTCTCATCCATGCGGACTACTCACACTGCGCATCAGTAATATTTTAATTCAGACATTTTTTAATTTTTAAATTTTAAATGAAGAACTTTATCTAAAGTAACTTCATTTGGGTGTCATTTTACAGAGAAATACAAATCCACAAGGTGTGTGGCTTGCTGCTGGGAAGAGAGGACAAATATGCCATATACCAGGGAAGTGCTACTGGAATGCAGAGTGTTTGAGAGTATCGGCAGTTTCAGTTCTTGTGAACTCCGTTGGATACATTTTCCCTGTGATGATATGGATAAAATTTTCAGTTTGGAAGCTGTCACAAAGACAAGGGCCTGTAAATGAGAATATCTGCTAATGGAACATATTTTTCTACATCTCCAGCCTGCACTTGAGGATGCAGTTACCTCTTTTGTCTTTCCTCATCCTAACTGCTTCTGCAGTAATAAATCAACATCTTTGGCTGTCTATCTATTTTTGCCTCTAGAATCTTGGTTGTACAACTTGTTATGAACATATATATTAGTTTTAGTAGTAAGCTAACAGTACGGAGATAAGGAATAAAACATCCTAAATTAACTATATGATGCTTTTATTCCCCGTCATCTTGTTCTGTTTATAGTAAATAATAAGTTTTGCACCTTTAAAATTTATTCCAAAAAATAAAAAAGCACACAATTTATTTTCAAACACTACACTCACTCCTCCATATTCCTTCTCCTAAACTATATTATCTGCAAATAAACAAACAACAAAACAGAACTCTCCATTTGTTTTAGTTAGTTTTAACAAGCTAAAGCAAAAAAGTTCCCTAAACTGTAATTTTTTTTCCTTTTCTTTAAACCTATTTAAACCTACTCTAAACTAAACACCCCAAAAACCCCCAACAACTCACACATTCACATCTTCTGCTATCTCTCTATTTTTGCCTCTAGGATCTTGGTTCACAACTTGTTGTGAACAGGAAAGAGTCTATAGCTTTGTGAGCCCAGGTACAGGAATCACGTAGGAATAGCATGGAAAGTTCCTGCTGGAGTTAAAGTACAGATGGACCCACATGCCAGTTTGTCATCATGAACAAAACCAGCATCAAGAGTGAGCTCTCTTTCTTTTGTTCCAGCTGACTCAGGAATTTCCTGAGGGAAAAAAACCTCAAACATCATAACTGAGCTCTTGGAATTCATTAAATATTCAGGAATTAAAATGAGAGGTACTGTGGTTTAGGAATGGTACTCCCTAGTTTATGTTCTCATTTGTGGTGGGTTGATCTTCTCTGGATACCAGGTGCCCACCAACCCACTTTACCATTCCCCTTCCCAGCTTGGACAGGGGATGGAAAAAAAGATGGAAAATTATTAATAGGTTGAGATAAGGCAGTTTAATAAAGCAAAAGTAAAGGTCTGCACATGCAGAAGTTTATTCTCTACTTCCCATCAGTGAGCCATGTTCAGACACTTCCCAGCAAGCAGGGCTCCAGCCCCTGTAGTGGTTGCTCTGGAAGGCAAACACTGTAAATAACAAATAGCCCTCCCTTCCTCCTCCTTTCCTGGCTTTTGTATCTGAGCTGATGCCATATGGTGCAGAGCATCCCTTGGTTCACTTGGGTCAGCTGGCCGGGCTGTGTCCCTCCCAGGGTCCTGCTGGTGAGGGAATGCTGGAGAGGCAGCGCTGGGTGCTGAGCCAGCGCTGCCCAGCAGCAGCCAAAACACTGGGGTGGGATCAGAGCCTTTCCAGCTGCCAGGGCAGGCACAGCACCGGGAGGGCTGCTGTGGGAAATGTGCTCCAGCTCAGCCAGACCCAAAACCAGCACTGAAACAGCACAAACCAACTCTCTCACTCCCACCCTCCCCACCATGGGCTGGAGAGCAGAAGTGGATGCACAAAAGGGAAGTGGATGGACAGAAGGGAAAGGTCAGGGGCTGAGATCAGAACAATCTGCTGGAAACAGCAGGGAAATAAGAAACAAATGCAAACAGCAGCAATATCAATAGCAGTGTACAAGAGAGGCAAATGATCCTGGAATGCTCACCCCACAGAACATGATGTTACCCCAGCCTCTCACTGCCCACTACCCCCCAGAATGGACCCCTTCCTCCTCCAGCTGGGCATGATGTGGGTGGCACAGAATGGTCCAGGGCATGCCCCTCCTGGCTACTGCAAAAATTAACCCTGTCCTGGCTGGAACCAGAACAAGATGTTGTATCTTGTATCATTGTGGCACTTCCCACAGCTACCATATTGTAGGGTTTGTCGCATGAATTAGCACCAGACAGGTAAAATCAGGAAGACATCAAATCACTTTCCCACCCTCTTCAGAGATTAAAGCAAATATATTTCCATATGAGCAGACACACAGAGGGATATTTATTATGGACATATATTTGTATATGTAGTTTTCTCTATACATCTCCTTTTAAAGCCTCCTGAAATATTTGGAAACCTTACTTTTAAAAAGTATCCTTGTGCACCTCCCTATTTGAAAGAAAAGAAGGTAAATTGTACAAATGTTTGTACCAAATTCAAAACAAAAAATTCAAATTTCCCCCATGAATATATTATTTAGCTGGCTAAATAGAGTCTGTTTCTTTCACCAGTTGTCCTTGATACAGTTTCCAATGATCTGTCCAAACTGGCAAAAGCCATAACATCCCTCCCTCACTTTTGAAATGCTCAGGGCACATTTCACAGAATCCAGCAGGACATCAAGACTGGCCTTTATACCTTTAACTCCAAGTCAAGTCAGCAGAGAAGTGAAGCAAATTCTCAGTTTACTCAGTGAACTCAAGCTAAGCAGGTGTTTCTGTACTGGACCCTTAACAAATTCCCTAGACATGGCCTTAGGCAGAGTCTCATGTGATGCCATCCCATATCACAGCAAAGTTTTGATAAATGAAAGTTTTCTTCAGTTTCTGTTTTTCCTTACTGTCCCTCCAGTCTGCTTGTCAGCAGTATTTTTGCACTTTACTTGTAACAGTGCTGCAAAATTGCTGTGAAGTGCAGAAAAATTTTATGTGTCAATCAAAGCTGTGACATTTTTGGTGTGGTAAGCTGGAGGGGATAGCAGTATTAGTTCTGGTCTACTCCCTCTTATCCTAACTCCTGCATTTCTTCTGACATTTTGATTTCAGTCACTTCTTTCCAATGCTTTTCTCTATGGAAAAAAATATTTTTTAGTGAAACATCCCTAACCTAAGCCTGTCTGTATAGAATGGCTCATGGAAACTTCAGTGAGAGCTTCAGCACTGTTATTTCCTGTGACTATTCTCCTTTCTTGGGGCTCTTACAGGCACCCATCAGACAGGAGGACACATCACTTCATCCTGGAGCCTTGTCTGCAGAGTGAACCTATGAAGGTATCCAGACTGGAAAACCAATGAGTCACAGAGGCTGTGTGTTCAAATATTTCCATTTTCAAAGCAGTTGGGTTTTGCAAAAATCACCCCAGAATGTATCTTGTAAAAGCACATTTTCCCTTCTATTCAGTCCTGCAAAGTCCAGATGATGAGGTGTTTCACTCTGCATGAATTGAGTGTCCAAAGAAATGCTCTCCAAACCTGTGCAAGATGGGACTTTCTGTGTTGCCCCCACTGGCAAAACTGAGAGACAAAAGTGGTTCAGGGACTCATCTCGAGAGTATGTTTTACAGAATGTAGTAACTGTAAGATGTAAAACATACCCTAAATAATTATTTTAGCATTAACTGGCAGCAGATGAAACTACAGGAGATGAATGTTGCTGCATTTGAGTCACATAATCAACCAGAGCAGTGAGAACAGCAGTTAGATCATCTATATTGTAATAAGAAACCAAACCAAACCAAATCAAAACCAAAACCAAAAAGACAACAACAAAAACCTAGAGAAAAACTGGGAAGCAGAGTTGGTTTTTTTTAAAATGAGTTCCTACAAGGAACATTTAGCTTATAAAAGAGATAAATTATAGGTGTGTGCTGAGTGTGTGTTTATGGCTTAGCCCCCAGGAGACAGAAGGAAGAAAAATGGTCTCTGCTTTTTTCCATCTTTTCATCTAAGCTGCAGTAGAATGAGCAGTTGGGGCTGGTCCATAATTCACTGGCAAGTGGCTGTACAGAAAACCTTCTCAACATCTGCAAAGCTGCCAGGGGAAGGAAAACACCAGGATCCCTGTGGTGGAGTCACTGCCTGAGTGAGAGGCAGTGGGACGGGGATGACCCACAGCCAATTTAGGAATGCCTAAAGCGTTCTCACAACAAAGCCCTTGGGTTTGTCCCAGTCTGACAGAAATTCCAGAGGAACTCCATCCTGTTCTGGCTGCCTGGCTGTGTGGTTGGCCTGCAGAGCCCAGAGGAGCAGCACTTTGCCTTTGGCCAGCTGCAGGCTGGTGGCTGCAGCTGCACACACAGGGCTGTGTGGTGCAGCCGTGCTCTTCCCCTGGCACACCTGGGCTGTGAAACTGCCCCAGGATAACCAAAGGGCTTGTCCTGTATAATAATAACAAAGGGCAATAATGATAAAGGGCAATAACAATAATAACAAAGGGCTTGTTCTGTTTGCCAGGTCTGAACCTGGGGGAGGAAGAGTGGTCCCTGTTGGTGAGAACAGACACCTAATCACACTGTCAGGGGTACAGAGGCAGCATATGCTGCTGACTAAAGAAATAGAAATAGATATGGGAAGGCACAGCCTAGTTATGTGTGACAAATGACACAGTTCCCAAAGACTTTTCCCTTCTGAAGATGCCTGCCCTGCCTAGCAGCATGCCTGGGGTGAGGCCTGTGTCTCCCCTGGTGTCTCTCAGGGCCTGACCTCCTGGTGCCATGGTGAAGACTGCTCATTCCCTGCCCAAGGCATTTCACAAAATTCTGAGCTACATGGAGGCATCAGTGAGGCCACTGCTGAATTTGGGTAAGATGGGTCAAGAGATTTGAGTGCCTGACAGGCAGCAGGATCCCATGTGCCAAAGGCAAGGCTCCCAAATGGATAGGTGGCATCAGGAGCAATCCAGATATTCCTGGAGCAACACTCTGGCTGTACTTCAGGATGCACAAAGGAGAAAATGAAGGGTTTTCAGTCTGATGCTGCAAACAGGATTTACTCCAAGCCAAGGGAGTGTGCATGTGGCTGCAGGCACTTGGAAATATGTGAGCAGAAGCTGATTTTAGGAGCATTCTGTAAGGGGTTTTGAGCTGTTGAAGCTGAGGGTCAGGTATGGACACAAACAGGGGCAATTTAACTTATTGCTGATTACATAATCACACAAATACAGCAGTTCTACAGCTACATGTATAAATTGAGCCACTGCTCTCAGCTAAGGACCGTGGATATATATAAATATCTATCTTTACACTGATAGATTATATCTTGCTCACTGGCATCTTCGTAGAAACTAAGGTTTGCATAAAGAAAGATGGAAAGAAAGCAGGGGGAGCTAGGGTGAAATCATTGTGAGGCAGCAGGAAGTCAATTTTCGTGCTGCAGATGGAAAATCTGATGTATAAATGTATCTTAATGAACATGTTAGGCTTATTGCCAGAGTGGTATAGCAAATTCCAAATTCCGACTTCCAAATGTATTAAGGTCTGAGAAGTTTTAAAGCAGAAAGACAGAGACAAGTTGCTTGTTCTAGAATAGAGCAACATTAACACGGAGTTTTGTCAACTTAAAAAACACAACCAATGTATTTTAACCCAAAACATGAAGGAGAGAGATGGTGGAAGATAGTAAAAATATTCCAGTTTTTTCCTGTTTCTAGAGAATTCTATCCTACATCTCTTTCCTGCAGTGCAGAATATGAATGTAATGAGAGCTGTGTACCTAACCCCTTTCAGCTGTTCTTATATCCCTGTTCAAATACCTTAACCACTAATGTTTTCCCAGGCCCACTGATCTGACTTGGAACTTAAAACCTGAGTGAAGACAACAAGATAGAATCCAAATCTAGTTACATTGTTGTGACACTAATATAATTCCTTTGGGGGGAGGGGATTAGAGTCTTTTAATACCCTGATTTTATAGGTTCATGCAAAACACAGCATCAGTTTAGCTGGCGACATCTGGGCTCTCACTCTTAAATGAATAAAGGCTTTTTTTAATGCAGTGGATGCTCAAAGAAAATAAGTTCACTACTCAGTGAATAAAACATGGAATAAATTTAAAATGCTCATGAGGGGGAAAAAAAGCACTGCATAAAATAAATAAAAAAGATGTGAAGTTCTTGATAAAAGAATAAATAACAGAATATAACATGTGAAAGGCTATGCAGCCATGAGTAATGACAAAAGGTGATATTAAACATTGCAGAACCCTGATTAGTTTTGTAATAGTGTATAAATCTGTGAATGTGCAACTTCAAAAGAAGATTTAAATGTCCTTCTCTAAGCTGCTTACCAGAGCTCCATTTTTAAAATCTTCATTATTGTTTCTTGCTAATTTTTTTTATTCCAGATTCTCCTGCTACCTCCTGTGCACTCTGATTATGAAGCGTTAAAAGGATTAGGAGGCCATGGATTTCAAGAGCAGTTTTCTACACATTCTTTTCCCAGGAAACAAAAGCTTTGTTGCTAACTCAAAACTGTCTAACACAGGTTATCCTTTCAAAAAGTTGGGGAGAAGATGCAGGCAAGCAGTTTCTCTGCTGCTGCTGACTTTACTCCAGCCTGGATAAAGAAGAAATCAGAGGTATGGCAGATTCACCACTTCAGCAAAAATGCTGCCCTCATTTCAGGATTACTGTGAGATCATGATGCCCACCAGCACCAGTCAGTTGTTTGACAAGGAATAGCAGAAAGCAAAATAATTTCATTCTGGAAAAGCAAAATTTAAATCCCAGATGCCTTTATTATAAAGCCTGATGCCACTTGCACAGCTTCCAGTTCTGCTCTGCCCAGGTTTTACGTCTGAGCTCACAGCAAGGAATGCTCTTTCCCACAGCACAATCACTCCCTTGGCACACATGTGGGCTGAAGGACTGCTCCACATCTGCTGTAGCCCTTGGAAATTTGCTGCTGGCTACTGAACCTGCAAAATCAGGTTTTTGCAAATGTGGTATTTGGTTTGTGACATACACCATCTCCACAGTCACAGCAGACCCCAGACTGCCAGTCCATTTGTGTCCTACCAAAATGACCCAGGCCTGGAATACAAGAAGTACAAGGATCATTGCAGGGCAGTGGACAGGATTAATCTGGAAAAGCAAGAACCAAAGGGACATCTAATATAGCTTGAGTGGACAGCTGTAGTTTGGGTGGAAGTACCAAGATAACAAAGCCAAGCTCTGCTTGATAGGTCCATGGGGTGGAACAAAGGCAAAGGCCACAGATGCAGTTTGGGATGTTCATGTTGGGCAATGGAAAAACTTATTCCCAGGATGGTGGTGCACACACAGACACTGGTAAGATGGGGTATCACCCTCCCTGGAGTGTTTCAAAACTCACATAAGCAAAACCACAGCTACCCTGTGAGAATCCTGCTCCAAGCCCTTCCCCTCTGACCAGCATCTCTGTGAGTCTGTGAATAGCTGCTCCCTTTCCCATGGTGGAGCAGATATCCACCTGCAGCCCACAGAGTATGCCCTGATGGAGGAGGCTGTGACCCCATGGGAGGCCCAGGCTGGAGCAGGCTCCTGGCAGGACCTGGGACCCACACTGCAGATTCTGGGGGACTGTGCTCTGTGGAAATAACCCACACTGCAGCGGCCCATGGAGAGCTGCAGTCCATGGGAAGGCCCCACATAAGAGGAGGTTGGGAAGGACTCCATCTCATGTGTTACACTCTGGAGCAGGTCTCATGCTGGAGCAGGGGAAAAGCAGGAGAAGCTGAGGAAGCAGCAAACAAACAGGCCACAACTCTCATTCCCCATCCCACTGCAGGGTTTGGGGGGAGGAGGTGAGAAGTTGAGAGTGAAAGTGAGCCCAGGAAGAAGGGAGGGGTGGGGAGAAAATATGTTTATATTTGTTCTTATTTTTTATTATCTTACTGTGCTTAACTGGCAATAAATTAAATCAATTTTGCCCAAGCTGAGCCTGTTTAGCCTTTTAAGATCCTTGGAAAATGATCGCTCTCTGTCCTTTCTTGACCCATGTCCTCCCTGTGCTACATTGTCCCTCTGTCCTGCTGAAGAGGGGAGTGATAGAATGGCTTGGTGGCAGCTTTGCCTTCAGTTCTGAAGAAGGGCTTGTGCACCCCAAAGTGGCTCTGTTTCCTCTGAGAACACTTACTAGCCTGATAGGACATATTTGCTTTCCCTATAGAAATTTATTTACTCTTGTCCTGGTTTTGCAGGACATGGTTTTTTGGTAGCTTGCGGGGGGGAGGACAGAGATGATTTCTGTGAGAAGCTGCTGGAAGCTTCCCCCATATCCAGCAGAGCCAATCCCTGATGGCTTCGAGGATGGACATGGAGCTGGCCAAGGCTGGGACAATAGAGATGATGGCAACGCCTCTGTGATGACATATTTAAGAAGAAAATCAAAACAAGGTTAATTCCAGCCAGAGAAGAGGGAGAGGTGAGAACATGTGAGGGAAAACAACCTGGAGACACCAAGGTCAGTTGGAGAAGGAGGGGGAGGAGGGGCTGCAGTGCCAGAGCCAAGATTCCTCTGCAGGCTGTGGTGAGACCATGGTGAAACATGGTAAAGGCCATGGAGCTGTGCCCCTGCAGCCCCTGGGGGTCCACAGGAATGCAGAGATGCACCCACAGCCCGTGGGGATCCATGTGGGACACAGAGATCCACTCACAGCCCGTGGGGATCCATGGGCGGATGCAGGGATCGACCCCCAGCCCATGGGGATCCACAGGGATGCAGAGATCCACCCACAGCCCATGGGGATCCACAGGGATGCAGAGATCTACCCACAGCCCATGGGGATCCACAGGGATGCAGAGATCCACCCCCAGCCCATGCCAGAGCAGTTGGATGCCTGGAGGAGGCTGTGATTCAGTGGGAGACCCAGTGGAGGGAGAGGGCCCTGCTTCCAGGAGAAATTCACAGAGAACTGTCTCCTGCAGGAGGGACCCATGGTGCCGCAGGGGAAGGACTCATCTCCCAGAGCCAGGTGGAAGATAACCTCGGGGGATGAACTGAGCCCCAGACCCCCAAGCTCTGTTCCCTGCACTCTTGGTGGGAAGGAGGGAGGGGCTGGGGGGAAAAGGTGTTTGTAAGGGTTTATTTTCCATCTCATTATCCTGCTCTGATTTTGTTAGTGATAAATTCACTTTGTGTCTCTAAGTTGAGCCTGTTTTGCCCTTGGAGTGTTTTTCTCCCCCTCCTTATCTCAACTCATGAACCCTCCACTAAATTTCTCTCTCCTCCACTGAGCTGTGGCAGGGGAGGGTGAGTGAGCAGCTTTTGGGGATGCCTGGTGTTTGACCAGTGTCAAACCATGACAGTTTTTGGTGGACATGCTGGTGAGTCATGAGGACTTTGAGATGAGGTATTAACTGGGAGAAATAACAGGCAAAACAAGCATTAAACCGTGTTACCAAGTGGAATGATAGTAGAGAATTTGTGCTGTAATTGTAGTGAAGGGTCCAGCAGCAGATTTTGTGTAAATTGTCCATTTTTGTTCTCTATTATGATGATGTTATTGTTTATTCTTGGATTTGGTGTGGGCACCTTTTCTTCTGTTTAGTTCAGTTGGTTTTTTGTTGTTGTTCTAAGTGAAGATTGTATGTTGAATGTTGCTTTTAATGATAATTCTTAAATATGTGATTCACAGCAGCAAGGGGTGGAATGGCTCTAGTGGCTTATAAACTCCTGGGTAAAGAAGCGTGGCCTTGAGTAGATATATCACATTCTCAGTCATCCACAGGCCTCTGGGAAGACTGAAAGATATAATGGGCTGCTGAAAGCTATGTTAAGGGCCTTAGGGAATGGGACATGGAAGCACTGGGATGCAAACTTAGCAGAAACCACTTGGCTGGGCAACACTAGGGGATCTGCTAAGAGCCCTGGGAGTAGTTAATGTATTAACTAGTAGTTAAGGTGTAGTAATCAATGTTTGGTGTAGAGATGGATTAAGGGTGTAGTTTTAGCTGTGTGGGTAAGAAAGGGTTCCAGTAATGAAAAATAAATACAATGGAAGAGTTGGAAGGCACATAGATTATGTGGGATCTGAGTATGACACAAATGGTGTGGAATAAGGGGTGGAGACTGCCTTGGGCCTGACTGAGGCAGAGTTCAGAGCCCTCCCCGTGCTGTTCTTTGTGCTGGTGGCTGGAAGGGTGTTGATAACAGACCAGTTTTTGGCTAGTGCTGGGCAGCTCTGTCCCTCTGCCATTCCTTCCCCATCCCATCAAGGGGCTGGGGGTGGGCAGGATCCTGGGAGGGGGCACAACCAGGCCAGATGACCCAAAGGAACCAAAGAGATGTCCTGTACCATTTCTGGTGACACTTGAGTGTGTCCTGAGGAGGGCAACAAGGGTGGTGAAGGGCTGGGAATACAAGCCCTGTTGTAGGAGGCCCTGAATATATGTGTTATAAATGGACGAGGCTTTAAATATATATATATTATACCTGTACTTGAATATCTTTACCCTGACTAGTCCTAGTTATCCTTGATGGGCTGCAGCTGTGATGTTCTTCATTGGGCTGCAGCTGTGGTTTGTCAAGGTAACTGGGATAAAAGGGGAGTGGGCTACTTAGTCAGGCAGAACCTTGAAGGAGCTCTGACTAAGGAAGATCTTGATCCTGTGCTGTGAAGATCTGCCGCCCACAAGACAACAATGAGAGGTACAGGACTTATGAAATATAATAGCTTTAACAACATGGGACTTATCTAATATGCTATTGGACTTACGGAATATGTTAACTACAACCCTGTGAGGAACAACTGAGGGAGTGGGGGTGTTTAGCCTGGAGAAAAGGAGACTATGGGGTGACCTTATCACTCTCTACAGCTCCCTGAAAGGTGGCTGTAGCCAGGTGGGGTTGGTCTCTTTCTCCAGGCAGCACCTGACAGAACCAGAGGACACAGTCTCAAGCTGCGCCGAGGGAAATATAGGCTGGATATGAGGAAAAGAATTTTCATGGAAAGAGTGATAAAGTTCTGGAATAGCTGCCCAGGGAGGTGGTGGAGTCACCAACCCTAGATGTGTTTAAAAAAAGACTGGATGTGGCACTGGGTGCCATAGTTCATTTAAGGTGT
Organism: Emberiza elegans; assembly: GCA_024865655.1. Lineage (NCBI taxonomy): Eukaryota > Metazoa > Chordata > Aves > Passeriformes > Fringillidae > Emberiza > Emberiza elegans. The sequence goes on from JALJVW010003752.1 coordinate 4,669,392, forward strand.
TGGGGCATGGGTTGGACTCGATGATCTTGAAGGTCTCTTCCAACCTGGTCATTCTGTGGATTCTGTGAATATGGCATCAGCTCAAACATATAAGCTAAGGGACAGAGGAGGAAGGGGGACCACTTGTGATTCTTCAGTGTTTTCCTTCCAGAGGAACATTGGAAGAGGACCATTACACCTGCTGAGACCCTGCTTCCCAGGATGTGTGTGAACATTGCTGCTGATGGGAAGTGGAGCTTGACTTTTCCCCTCACGTATGGACACGCAAACTCTCATTTGTTCCTTTCTTTCACTGTAATAAAACTGCCTTATCTGACCCTGCTGGTTGTTATCCATCTTATTCTCTCCCCTGTCCCAGTGGCACAGGGAGGGATGGAGCAACTTGGTGGTGTCTTAGGTTGGAAATGGGTGTGTTTATTCTATTCCTATCTGTGGAGCAGTTATCTTCTGTTATTGGTCTGTTTCCTTTATCTCTTCCACAACCAATCGTCCCTCTGGGAGATACCTTCTGTTAATGGGCCAGTGAGTGACACTGCATGATTTATAAAATTACATCATCCCATTGGGAGAGGCTCCACCCAGGGGGAGGAGCCAAGCATTCCTACCTGGGTATAATCTGAGATTTGGAACACCACAGGCAGCCTTTTCCCACTGGATTCCCAGAGGAGCAGCTTTCTTCTCCACTGGACTCCCAGAGGAAGACCAGGCCCACCTACACCACCACTGGACCTTCAGAGGAAAGCTCCACCCTTCTACAGGATCCCTGCTCCAACAAATCCACACCTGTCACAGCAGGAGGGCTGCAGCCACCATTTCAATTGTACTGCTACCACCCTCACCAACAGGGTGTCAGGTTGTATTCTGACTTAGTCAGTAGTTGGGGTTTTTTTGTTTTTACAATTGCATTTGTATTTTTAGTTTTCCTAGTAGAGAACTGTCATTCCTCTTCCCATATCTTTGCCTGAGAGCCTTTTAATTTCAAAATTATAATAATTTGGAGAGAGGGGGTTTACGTTTTCCATTTCAGGGGAGGCTCCTGCCTTCCTTAGCAGACACCTGTCCTGTCAAACCAAGACAGGTGGGCACCTGGCACCCAGCCAGGGTCAACCCAGTACAACCCTTCAACAATCACTTCCTGAGATTCTAAAAGCTCATGCACACTGGAATGTCTTCAACATGTTCACCTCACAGGGGTGTTGCTCAGAGACAAAAAAAACAGTGTGGGGTTGCAATGACCTTCCAGGCTGATCAAAGAATGGGCAGAATTATTTTTTCCCTTCCATCTAAAGGCTGTATGATTGAATCTGACAACTTCATACTGAATTGAAGCATGTCACTTCAGAAAAGGTCGGATCCAAGATTTCAAGTGGTGCACATCTTCCCCTTTGCCTAAGAAGGCCAATGCAATATCTAGTTATCCACCTCAAAATCAAAAAATGCTCATTTCTTGAACTCTCCCCTGTGAGGTGAGCAGACTCATATTGCCAGATACTTCCCACATCTGTAGATTTTTACAGACCCACTTTTAAAAGTGAAAGAAAGCCCAAATTTTAATTAGGCAAACTGAAGACTGTCAACTGCTGTCTTTTTGAACCTCATGTGGCCATGTGGCTGGGACTGTCCACATCAGGGACTCACTTCCCTTGTCTGCTGAGATTAATACTCAGATAACAAAAGAGGTGTGAAAGGAATCTGAAAGTTCCTTTTTCTGAGTGACTTCTGGGGACAAATCCTGGCTGCCTTTAGAACAGCCAGGAGCTGCAGAAAGAAGAGCTGCTTTTATCATGACTGTGCTGGGTGGCATAATCAGAGGGTTTGCCATTTAATAAGAATTAACTCAGTTATTAATTAGCATATAAATCCCTTAAAAGTTTTATTTCATCAATAATTCATCCAGTTTTCCTAAACTCTGATTTCTCTGTCTCACTGAGGGATTGCAGACTCTTCTCTCTCCCCAGCTCTTCATTCATTTATTTCTTCCCTCCTTTTTTTTCTTTCCTTCTCCTGTCCCTCTCCTTGAATTTTATTTGTATTTTATGGTTGGCTCTGTTGCCCTTCATAAACAGTCAGGAAGTATCACTGACTATTAGTCAAAAAGATGACAATCGAGCTTGATTTCTGAAATTTGTTAGGAGGCACTTCATCACACTCAGGCACATTTAGGCAGAGAGAGAGAACAGCAGCACAGGAACAGGAGTAGAACAGATCAAAATTGAGCAGGATGGTTAAAATATTGATTGGGATGGAACAAAGGGGATTCAGAGGGAAAGACAGAGAACTACAAGACCCATAAATAATCTTTGACAAAATAGCTTTAATTTGCCAAGCAGAGGAAGACTTGCACAGCCAAATTTTTAATGGATGAATGGAACTGAAAGAGGAAATACTGGAAGTAAAAAGATCTGGGCCAAATAAGACTTGCAGAGCTACAGTTTGCAAAGGGTCTGGAAAAACATGGCAATGGTATCATCTGCTTTGGAAAACCCTTCAGCAAGGCCACAGGGTGAGAATGAGCCTTCATTCCAAAGGGAAATTGAGCATTTGTTATAGGTGAGTTGGTAGCAAATAATACTTTGTGAAGATAGACTTTGTGAGATTACTGGGAAATGGTGGGAAAGGATAGCTTGATTAGGGGCTGGGGCTATGTCCAACATTTGAGGCAGATGAGCTTTCAGTAGGTGCCAATTCAAAGCCTAGGGGGCCTTAACCAGAGTTTGGGGCCCTGGGAAGAATCTCTTTGCTCTAGGAGAGAAACATCTTGATTATGTTGGTGTCCTTTTCCCCTAGAAGTCATAGAGTAGACAAATAGGCTGTCCTCACTGTCTCCTGACCCTGCTGAACTTGCACAGATATGTCTAAAAGGGAAATAATCTGCTTATTCCAAGGGGAGGAATTTTGGAAAGGTATAAATTCTGGGCTGAGAATAAACTTGCTATGGCAATTTCCATATCTGGGTGCATGCAGGGAGGTCAGAGCTTAGCAAGCTCTTGGCAGGCTGTGACACAAGGAATGGTAGCAAGGATGTCAGCAGTGTCCAGTGGGAAATCTGTGCTTGGCTCACATCCTGCACCAGCCACTCAGGAGCAACTCTTGCACACCCAAGGGCTGTGGGATGCCAGATTAAAAGAGATCTCAAGAAGCCAAAATAAAAATCCCTGATGGTGTGGCAGGAAGGTTTAAGCTTTCCAGCTTCACAGCCACTGCTCATATCTGTGCAGCTCCACACACCACAGGTAGGCAAATGTTATCCTTGCTTGGCCAGGTTGCATCCCCCACGGGCACAGAAAAAATTCATGGTTCTCTGCACTAGTCTGAGCAGCTCCTGCTCCCCAGGGAGGTGCCTGCCCTATTTCCAGCTCTGGGACTTCTCAGCTGACAGCCCAAAGTCCTGTCCTGCCTTGCCAAGCCCTGTCATCTGTATCAAACAGAGAGTGGCATTTCACCCAGCCTGCTCAGAGCAGAGAGGGCTGACCCCTCCCCACGGAGCACGCAGGCTGTGACCCAGCCAAGTGGAACTGGAGTGTCTCTGTAGAGGATATCTGCCCTGGCTCTGAGCAGGAGGCTCTTCCAGTGGCCACACTCAGCTGGTGCAGAGCTCCAGCTCCAAGGATTCACTCCCAGCACAGCTTTCCCCTGCCTCCTGCTCAGTTAACCAGAGCAGAGCATGAAGTGTGCTCAGGATGCCTTTGGGAGCACCACACTGTGAAGAAAGGGCACCCAGGATGGAAAAATCCTGCCTAGAGTTGAGAGGATCCATCCCTATTTTTTCCCTGACTTTTGGCCTGCTGCAGGCAGGAAATTTCTTGTTTAAATTCTGACCTGACAAAACCACTTTCGAGAGTTGTTTATCAAAAGGGATTTTTTTTTCTCAGGAGGAATTTATTTTGCAGTGACAGGAAGATGCCATTGCATGCCCAGCCAAGTTTATTTGGAAAGGCTCATTTGCTATGAATCAAAGCATCTTTTTCTCTTACCATAGGCAGAAAAGTCTGTTCCAGAAGCAAAAGTCTGTTCCAGAAGCAAAAAAAGTCTGTTCCTGAAGCTTTTGCTCTTTTTGCACTACAGCTACTGTCCTGACACCCATGCCTAAGCTCATTAGCCAGGCATTATGAATTTCAGGGCAGAAAGAAAAGCCAGAAGTCTGAGTTGCAGCGCAGTACAGTCCACATTTTTAGGACTGTCCAACAAATCAAAGATCAAAATTCAGCTCCTAAATTCAGGAGAGATAAATGTGTGAATTTGCTTTCCTGTCCTGCAGAGCATCATTTTGTCACTCTTAGAGGAAGGATAGGATTTAGTAGATCTAGATATGTCTCTGTGTGTGTGCTGTTATCAACTGCTGACCTCCAAGAGGACTGAGCAAGGACCAGTACAAGGCTCCAGAGAGGCTTCACAAGAACACATCCTCTGAGCCTTTCTTTTAATAAGAAAAGTGAATTTTAGAGAGAAACCTGCTCATCAACAGCATGCATGTGCACCTATAAACATGTGTTTAAGACAGAGAAGGATGTACCCCTAATGTCAGCACACAGGGCTGCCTCTGCTGACTGCAAGTTCCAGCATCACCTTCACAGTTTTGGGAACGTGGCTGCTGCCTGAGATTATTGGGAGGTAATTGCTGGCTTGATACAGAACACAGCTACAATTAATAGAAGTAGGACTTATTTTTTGTGGAGGAAGAAATGGTCTGGGAGTTTTATGTGTCCCAGGAGGGACAGGTGAGGATGTGGTGGAGCCTCTGGCAGTGCATGGCTCACTTTGGACAGGGCTGAGCCCAGGGTACTGACAGCAGCTTTGTACTGTTCAATTATTCAGGAGTCCTTCACAGATGGCTGCAAGCAAGGGAGGTCCGGGAGAAAGTTTAGAAGAAAATGCTCAGTATTCAAGGAAAAAGTTGAGAATAAACCAGATTTTCAAAGGACTTCAGGCTAGTAAAGGGTGGAAGATTCTCCTGATGGGTACATGGGTTGCATGGGGAAGGCAGCTTTTCCTGGTTACTGAAAATCATTGCAAATGAAACTTTGTGAAAATGAAAAACCTTATCCATAAATTAATCAAAGCAAATAAGGTGGATGAGACCAAGTTAAACATTGGTGAGATGAGAGCAAAGCCACATGCTGTAATACAGCATTTATGTGGCACCTGTGACAGTGTTGTGGGGCTGTTCAGGCATCTCTGAAGAGGTGACATTTCTTTATCAGTATAGCTGAGCTTCTACACAGGTTGCAGATTAGACATGTCCCTTCCTTCAGCCATGGGACAGAAGTTTTTCTTTCAGATGTCTGAAAGAGGTAATAGGAATGCACCAAGGTCACACTCAGCCTGCAGCTTGGACAAAGGCTTAGAACTGACACCCCCAGGGACTTTCCAGAGGTGTTTCCCAAGGGAAAGCAAGCTTTTAAGGCCTAAAAACTCTCAGAGCTGCTAGGACAGTATTGATGTACAAACAGTGAAGAGAAAACACAGTGCTGGGACCTCACAAAAAGACACCTTTCCCAGAAGCAGCTCAGCACCTTCCTCCTCAGGCAGCTGTACAGAGCACAGGGCAGCTCACAGGTGACACAACCCCATCAGTGCCACCAAAGCCCCTCAGGGACACAGCCCAGTGAGCCAGCTGGCTGTCCTGAGCAGCAGGGAGGGCTGCCTCAGCAGGGTGTTCTTGTCCCCTTGGAAATCCAGAGGCCCCTCCAAGGACAGGTGGCAGGAATGTAATGGTAAATGTGTCAGAGACAGCCTAGGAGTGAAGCACACAATGGTTGAGGGTTATCCCATCTGTTTATCAGGATGTCTGCTCTCTGCCAAAAGAGACCAGGAAATCTATTTGGCTCTTTTTTCACTATTGCTCTTCTCTATTATCCTACTTTTTTTTTTTTTCCAGCTCTGCTGCTCTCAGGAGTGAAAAAGCTTAAGAAAATCTGGCTTTAGGGCCATATCTGGTCATCAAGCCAGTGAGCTGATGTTGGAGAAGGCAAAGCAATTGTTACATTTTCTTTGAGGCCTTCAGGAAAGCAGCAGCTCTGTGTTGCCAGTGGCAGAATTATAACCTGACAATGCAGATGCCAGCAAAGTCTGGCAGGGAGCTGAAAGCTTCAACAGTCTGAGCTGGTCTGGGATGTGCAGGGAGAATTCATCCTTGAGAAAGCCACTGAAACCTGTTCACACCAAATTTCAGTCCTGATGAACAACGGCTTTGCAGGCAGCAAGCGCAGCATCCAGAAGTCCTCAAGCAGCACTAATTGTAATAAGCTTTCTTTTCTTTAGTCACCTGGTGCTTTTCAGACAGAGCATTAAGGAAACTTACCCTGTGACAGTGTTCCTGCTGTGACTATAAATGTCCTCATTATCCAAATGACAAGAAGGGTAAGAAATTGTGCTGCACCTCAGTATGCCACAGGATGCTTATGCTTAATTTTATTTTATTTCAGTTCTCCAATTGAAGTAAGCCAACACCCTCCTGGATAATCCTGTATCTTGAATATACAGACTGAGAAGAAACATCTGAAAAGTGTCTACTTTGTTAACCTGTCAGCTCAAGAAACGTGGCTGACTTCAAAAAACAGCTCAAGCCACTTCAACAGGGACTACATCGTTTTTAGAGATTCCCAAACTGAGGTCAAATCTTGGTACTGTGCAAGAAAACACAGCATGCTGGCTTCAATTGCCTGAGAGATGTGAGGCTGCTGCAGCTCCAAACTCTCAGCTCCAAACTGTAGCAAGGCTAAAGCCATTTTTGCAGTAGGCACATGCCCACAGACCACGTTTCTGTATCACAGAATCACAGAATCTTCTGAGCTGAAAGGCACCCCCAAGGGTCTCAGAGTCCAGCTCTTCAGTGAGTGGCACCCCTGGTCCCACAGCCCCCTGTCCTTGCTCCTGGGGACACAGAGGTGCTGTCACAGCCAGAGCTGACCCCAGGACACCCACACTCACACACAGCCCTTGTTCTCAGTCCATGTGCCCAGCTCCCAGCCTGTTTTGGCTGGATCCCAGCTCAGGGTCACCCACACTCACTGCAGTCACAGCCTGAGCCATGGCCAGCTCCAGCTGCTGCGCTCACACCCTCTGTCCTGGCTGACTATATGATGCTTTTATCCCCAATCATCTTGTTCTGTTTATGCTGAATAATAAGTTTTGCACCTTTAAGGCTTGTTCCAGAGGGTGAAGGGGGCAGAGAAGAAGCCAGTAGTTTGTTATCAGGAGCTGCACTCACTCCTCCACGTTCCTGCTCCTGGACTGTGTTGTCTGCGGATGGACAGACAGCGGGACAGAGCTCTCCTTTGCTTTTAGTTAGTTTTAGCTAGCTGAGGCAGAGAAGTTTCTTCTTCTTGGACCTGTTCAAACCTGCTCTGGACTGAACACCAGCAGAGCACCAGCAGCTCCCACCTGTGGCCCACCAGGCCGGGCCTGGGCCACGGCATTTCCAGCGCCGGAGGGACTGATAAGAGACTGAGTGAGCTGAGCTGCAGCCCATGGAAATGACTTCCTGAGTTTGTCATCTCTCTTGGAGCAGCAAGGCGTTTTATTGTTTAATATTGCTTAGATTTTCTTGCTTAATGAACAGGGTTTTTTTTCCAGTTTTCTCCAAGGAGGTGTTTTCTCCCAAAGCAGTTGTGGAGAGAGGCCAATTGAATCTGCATTTCTGGAGGGGCCTTTGGGGTTTTTTCCAAAATTTTCCCTGAGCCAGGACACCCTCACAGGTGCAAGTGCCCACAGGAACAGCCTTCTGCCTAGGAGGGCTTGGAAAGCCATTTACAGGGGTAGAGGCCAGGCTGTGCTGGCTGGGTGCGGAGCACACCCAGAGGAGTGCACTGAGCAGCAAACTGCTCCCACCTCTGCCCCTTTTATTCCTTTTTATTCCCCTACTCCCCCATTCCTGCTCCTTCCCAAATCTCCTAACCACCACCTGCTCCGAGCTGAAAGGCACCCCCAAGGGTCTCAGAGTCCAGCTCTTCAGTGAGTGGCACCCCTGGTCCCACAGCCCCCTGTCCTTGCTCCTGGGGACACAGAGGTGCTGTCACAGCCAGAGCTGACCCCAGGACACCCACACTCACACACAGCCCTTGTTCTCAGTCCATGTGCCCAGCTCCCAGCCTGTTTTGGCTGGATCTCAGCTCAGGGTCACCCACACTCACTGCAGTCACAGCCTGAGCCATGGCCAGCTCCAGCTGCTGCGCTCACACCCTCTGTCCTGGCTGACTATATGATGCTTTTATCCTCAATCATCTTGTTCTGTTTATGCTGAATAATAAGTTTTGCACCTTTAAGGCTTGTTCCAGAGGGTGAAGGGGGCAGAGAAGAAGCGGCAGTTTGTTTTCAGACACTGCACTCACTCCTCCACGTTCCTGCTCCTGGACTGTGTTGTCTGCAGATGGACAGACAGCGGGACAGAGCTCTCCTTTGCTCTTAGTTAGTTTTAGCTAGCTGAGGCAGAGAAGTTTCTTCTTCTTGGACCTGTTCAAACCTGCTCTGGACTGAACACCAGCAGAGCACCAGCAGCTCCCACCTGTGGCCCACCAGGCCGGGCCTGGGCCACGGCATTTCCAGCGCCGGAGGGACTGATAAGAGACAGAGTGAGCTGAGCTGCAGCCCATGGAAAGGACTTCCTGAGTTTGTCATCTCTCTTGGAGCAGCAAGGGGTTTTATTGTTAATATTGCTTAGATTTTCTTGCTTAATGAACAGGGTTTTTTTTCCACTTTTCTCCAAGGAGGTGTTTTCTCCCAAAGCAGTTGTGGAGAGAGGCCAATTGAATCTGCATTTCTGGAGGAGCCCCTTTGGGGGTTTTCTCCAAAATTTTCCCTGAGCCAGGACACCCTCACAGGTGCAAGTGCCCACAGGAACAGCCTCCTGCCTAGGGAGGGCTTGGAAAGCCATTTACAGGGGTAGAGGCCAGGCTGTGCTGGCTGGGTGCGGAGCACACCCAGAGGAGTGCACTGAGCAGCAAACTGCTCCCACCTCTGCCCCTTTTATTCCTTTTTATTCCCCTCTACTCCCCCATTCCTGCTCCTTCCCAAATCTCCTAACCACCACCTGCTCCTGCCTCTTCCTCCCTTTGGTTTCCACTAGAGCATCCCACAAGCCCTGTGCAATTCCAAAACCCCTCTTCCCTTGCATCCCATGGTGTGGCTGCCCTCTTGGTGTGAGAGGTAACCTGGGGAGCTGCTGGGTTCCACCTCTGGCTTCCACACTGGGACTAATGGCAAAGACCCTTCAAGCCTTGGAGGTTTCTTGGCATCCTGCAATGCATTTGGGACCCTCCATCTGGAACAGTGCATCTCTGGTGCTCCTCAGGCCTTTCCCTTGTGCTGAAATGGGAAAAGGTGTCCACTGCCTTGCTACCTCTCTGCCCACAGCCCCTCATCCACCTCCAGCTGGCACAGCAGCCCCCCCAGCAGCACTGCCAGCATTAGCCCATCTCTCCTGGCCAATGCATTTGATGCAGCTGGCATCAGATTTGATGCTGAATTTGATGCTATTTAGGATAAATATCCACCTTCCATCCTAGTGGAAGATGGATATGTTAGTCCTGCTTGGAGACAGGTGTTGTGTTGAAAAAAAGAGACTCAAGCCCCCTTTAGCACTGCCATCTCCCTACACCCTAAATTGTGTCACTGGACCTCACTGCACTGTTTCCCCTGCAGAACCCCCCAGGCAGCTCACCTGCTTGTAAAGCAGCCATATCCTGGTCCATGCTGCTTTTACCCCAGGGACTTGGGGTGCTCTTGCCTTGCCTGCAGGAAGGAGGCCCAGCAGTGGGGTTTCTGTGGCAGCCACGTGGGTATTTCTCTGGCTGCACAATGATAAAGGTGCTTTTCAGACACTCAGTGCTTCAGTGCCCTTTTGGGACACAGTACTGAAGAGCAGTGGTGCAGCCACAGGGGCAGAGCAAAGCTGATTAGATAGCCTAAAAACCAGAAATGTGCAGGCTTTGTTTTCAAAGTGTGGCTGTGCCATCCCTGCTATTCCTTATTCTTAGTTTGATGTTGAGATTTGATGTCCAGTAATTTTTTTTCTCAACAGAACTCTCCAGAAAGTACTAATCTTGCTCTTTACCCTTTTACTAAATTTCATTGGAGATAAAACATAGCTCCTCTGTGGAGTTTGCTTCTCTGGCACAGAATTTCTTTGTGTTTGTTTTTAAAAAGAACTGAGCAAGGATTTTGTTGGATTAACTGGCTTTATCACAATAAAAGCCTTGAGTAGCTCTAATTGTATACTTGGCTTTGTTTACAACAATTATATCAGCTTCTCTTTTCTCTGTAATTTATTTTCAGTGTTGTTATCCAGCACACGTTTATGTGATTTTTTTTTCTAAATGGGCTGAATGTTTCCCAAATGCCTGAAGTTGTTGCTGTGCAAATTCTTTGGCTCATTTTTCCATGTCCTGTGCCGCTGTCCTTCTCACATCCCTCAGTAAAAAAGTGGAGAAGCAGAGCCCTACCTGTCTTTAGAGCTCTGAGTGGCAGGCTGGAAGCAGCACAAAGAATGCAGAGGATGGATTTCCCAGGTTTTGTGCCAGCAATAGCCCATTCTTTGTTCTGTTGAAATAAAAAGTTTCCTTAGACTCCAACAGAGGGCTTCCAGGAGTGGAAACCACTGGATACAACTTTGTGCTTTTGTTGAAAGACCAATACTGTGGCATTGCTTTAAGCCTAGAAATATGTCTGGAATGATGAAGCCAGCACGGGTCTCTTCATTGTGGCATTTCCCTTATCTGGCATATTCACGTGGGTGGATTAAGCTTAAATACCTGGGTGTTATTTGAGTGTGTAGTGAAATGTATGATAGTGTCTATATATAGAGGGACATCTGTAGGTACAGATGCATAAATATATTATTTTTTCTCCTTTTTTTGGAGCGAAAAGGAATGAGAATGAAGACATTTGACTTTCCTGTTCTGATCATAAAAACCCACAAGGCCATATTTTAGGCCTGGTGGTCTGGATAGTGTCAGTTTTATGAGCAGAATTCAATTTGATGTGTTTATTTCTGTCCCAAAGATCAAGACCCTAAGAACACTGCAGGTCTGAGCTCTGAGTCAGCTCCTGACACAGGAGATGTCTTAGCAGGACAAATAGCTGATAAAGACTGAGACAGGAGTAGGGGGAAAAATCTCCTTAGCAGAGAAAACTTGATGGCCCTTCCATGGAAAAAGAGAGCTGTTTCATGAGTGTAAGGCTCTTACCAGCCCTCTCCAGTCTTTTCTTTTTGAAACTGTAACAGCCCTGCTGAATTCTTGCACAGATCTTTAAGTTCTTTAAGACACTAAATGAACATAGCACCTTGATTCCTCCCCACAATTTCACAGAATGTTCCTCACCAATTTTCAGTTCTGTACTAAATGCAAGAGGTCTCTGGAAGAAAGTATTTCTCCTTGTCTTTACTTCATGCCCTGTTATCCCCATTTCAGGGTTCTTATTCATCTTACAGAGCTTAAATACTCAAGAACCTGGCTGAAGGCTTTCATCTCCTAGACACAACTACCACTTTTAGTCTCAGACTAAAATGTGATGCAGGCCAGCTCTTGGCCTTGTGGAGCTGGAGATGGGAAGAATGGGATATAAATCACTCCAGACGGTTGGGAACACACAAAACTGACAATCCTTAAGTAGTCAAACATCCTCTAAGGATATTGGGTAAACAGCTAATGTTCCTCTAGGGCACTGAATCCTCTTCCAAAGCTGGTTTTCCTTATGGCACATATCTTCTCTTCCCCCTCCAGCAGAACATCTTTTTACCTGCTGAATTCCAGGATCCTCTTCCACAAAGCCCTGGAGAACATGAGCTGCCACAAAACTTTAAACTGGAGATAAGTGCTGGGGAAAGCTCAGGGGAAGCTCCCTGTGACTGCTGCCCTTTTGAGGTGACAATCTTGTGTGTTTAAACAGCCCCAGACCTCCTATCCAATTAGTTAATTTTCTCATGCAGACACATAGATAGGATTTTGGGTGATGCACAGGCAGAGAGTATATCAGAGGGCAAGACAGACTCAAGACTCCATTTGCAGAGCTGGATGAAAATCCAAGTCTGGAAAATGGATGAAGGACTTCCCTGCCTTTCCCTCCTCAGCCTGGAAGTATCAGGCTCATGTCTGTCTATGAATCAAAGTGTTCAGTACATGAAAAAGTCCCAGAATTGTAGCAGAGCAAGTAAATATTGCTGTGAAGGTTGCTTCCACTTAGAGATGGTCCCAGGAAATGTCAATTCCAGCCTGAACTCTTACAGTAAAAAAAAAAAAAAAAAAATTACAAATAATCACTCATTTTCTGGAGAAAATGATGGGCAATAAAAATACTCCCAAAGCTCACAGCACACTGTAAAAACTGACAGATAAGCAAATGCATGCATTAATCTGTCAAACAACTCATGTTACAGCAGGGAGAAAACAGCAAGCACAGAAGCAACTACCTCCAGTACTTTGGGAGAAATAGCAAACACATGCAGTAGAAACTTCAATTATCCTGCAGCTTCCATGAAATCTGTTCAACTTAGTCAACCATGCTAAACACAGGAAAGGACTGAATGAATAAAGCTGGACAGAGCTATTGCAGCTTAATTCAAAAAGTGTCTGAGCCTTAAAATATTTATGCAAGTTTACCTCTTTGCCTACAAAACTCCTGTGAATGTTATCCAGCAGTATTTCCTGCTTTTAGCTTTTCTGGCAAGGCTGCAATCATAATAGAAGTTTGCATGTCAGAAGGAAACCAAAAAGTAGTGAGGTATGCAAACAGGGGGAAAGAACAATAAATCACAGGTTTATTTTGAGTTCATAAATTCATTCTTACCTGGGTTGTTTTTTTTTTTTTTTTTGGTAACAATTTAAACTATTTCCACTTTATCTGATCTCAAAACTCATTTGGCAGCAGAAATTCTATAGTCTCAGAGGGGGGAAAAGCAAGAAATGGATGGTTTTAAAGGAAGGAACTGTGTTCTGTCAGCCTGGCCACAGTTGCATTGTTACCTGGGGAGGGGGACTAGGGTGTGTGCGACTTCTTTCTTCCCCAGTCAAGTGGAGAGGGGATCAGAAGGGAAACTTTTGCAGCAGTCAGGGTTCCCCCATGCAAACACTCAGAGCTCTGAGCTTGGATCTCAAGGGAGAAGCCCCAATGACAGATTGCAGAACAGCAGAGCAATTCAAGAGTTGGTTCCTCTAATTAGCAAACACATATTTCCCTCTAGGGCAGAGGACCCAGGGGCTCTGCTGGTTTACACAGACATGCTGACTGTTCTCATTTGTACCCACTTGTCAGGTAAACCCCAGTCTGGCTGATCTTAGTTTCAACCCTGTACCTCAAAACTCCTGCACTCAAAGGATTTACTTCCAGTGTGGGGCTGCAAAGCACTTGTTTGGCTGTTCAGGGCTGAGCTCTCTGAGGAGAGAGAAAGGGAACCAAAGACAAGATTGTGAAGGACACAAGCTCACCCCTCAGCTGCAAAAGAAGCCACTTTAGCCTCTGCAGAGCTCATGAGGCAGAGGGTTTTCATCCTTCATTGCTGGAAGCTCCTTTACTCCCTGCCATCTGTGCTTGACCTGCATTGTCTGTACCTCTCCCTCCACGGCAAACTGGATGACACTGCCATTTCACTTCATTGCCAGTTTCTGTGGTGTTATTTATCTCTCACAGATGATGCATTTGTGTGACCAAGGCAAACAGAGCAGCACAAACCTCCTCTTTCTGCGTGGTGCCTGTGCCTGGCTGCAGATGGCCACACGTTGTACTAAGCTGTGACAATGCTGAACAGCAAGAGCCGCTGTCTCTGCCTCACATACTCCAACAGAGAGGATCAAAAGAATAGAAACTAGACTGAGTTTGTCCCTTTCCAGTCAAAATGACTGCTTGTAGGACTTTGTTTTACTTTTGTACTCCACCTTTCACTCAACCACAAAAGCCACTTGACTTCCGTGGAACAAAGTTGACCCCGTGCAAGGCACTGAAGTGAGGAGCCCTTTTTTTACACAAGCTCTGGAAAAATCACTCACCTCTTCAGTCAACAGATGAGAACAAGGCATCCAACCCCCAGAAACCTGCAGCATGCAATTCTATCCACAGCATCCTGAAAGCCAAGGAGAGCAGAGAAATGCTGGGGAGGAGCAAGCACCAAGACCACCAGGAGGGATCCACCCTGAGTGCTGTGGGGATGCTGCTCTGCTGTTATCAGTGACTCTTGTACAGCACGTGCTTCTGTGGTGCCTAAATGCTCCTGACAGCCCACCTTGTCAAGATGTGATGCTGTTTAACGTTGCCCTGACAGCTTCCTGGCTTTGCCTTCTCTCTATTTTCATTTTAGAGCATGTTCTCACTAATAACAGTGGCTGAGATATGTGTTCTCATTATGAATGAAAAACTGCTCTCCAAAAAACTAATCAAGCAATGCATTCTTGCCCGAAGCAGCATTTTAATGGAAGAAAAGCTTTATGTGCTCATTACTAAATACCATCTCTGTACAGTTGCATACTGCTTCCATTAATAGACTTTCCTAACACCCAGCCACGCTGATAAATGTCATTTTTTCATTATTGTGAGAACACAGGGACAATTTGGAGAGGTGTTGGTCAGTTTCATATGCCTATAAAATACATTGAAAAACAAAAGAAGGAAATCCCTTCTGTTCCTTATCACTGTACCCTTGTCCTTCCACCAGAGAACAGTGGATTTTCCAGACTCATATCCTCACATTCACAAACCTGCTTCCTAATTGACACTCAGAGAAATGTAAAGTGATATGGTGATGCTGTCTGCAAAGAAGCTCGTCATCTAGGGGAACTGAGGCTTGTTTCCAGCTGTGAACAGAAATGCATCAATCTCTTCCTCCTAGCACCAGCCAAAGCTACCTGCTGGCAGGGTGGTTTTATTTATAGCCATTCTGTAACTTGGAATGTGCTGGAAGACAGTAAAAGTGTAAGGGAGAAATACTTGATTCCCTCTAGTGAAGCCCTGATTTTGTTGGGCTCCTTCCAGCGAGGAATGGGAGAATTCATTCACCCTGCCACATGCACCAAGCCACACTTCTTTCTAATTCTGGGCACGGTTCCTTCTCTCTTCCACACAAGGAGAGAAGTGGTCTTGGCCCTGGCACTGGACAGGAGGGTGAGCTATGGCCCACAGCATCCCCTCCTCTCCCCCAGCCCTTGGCTCCCTCCCAGCTACAGACAGAGACCAGAGCTGACCCAGGGGGCCCTGACAGGGCTAAATTTAGAGCAGCAACACGCAGCGAGGTACAGGGGTGCTCCTGGTGCCTGAGACCTTGGCTGGGCAGCTGCAAATGACACTGCTGCATCTGCCTCTTCCCAGACATGGAGTTGCAGCCCCCCAGCCCCTGAGGAGGGGGGAACCTTTCCTCTGCAGCCAGCCCAGTGGCCCCTTGTTCCTGCACAGGACGCTGTCATGGGCTGGGCAGGAGCTGCACAGAGGGGTCCCTGCCTCCTCCTCCCCCCTCTGCTCAGCAGAGACTCTTCAGTTCTGCAAACACAAGAGAATCAGCAGCTCCCAAGAAATGAATGTGATGCCTTGTGGAGGCTGACCTACAACAGAGACTAGATGAAGCTAAAGAATAAAGCAGGGATTTATTAGGAGGCCTCAATGGATACGCCTTGAGCAGCACAAGAGCCCAGCCAGGGCTCTGCCCCAGGTGAACCCAAAATGGCCACAAAATGCCTGACCAGACACAGGGTCTCACACTTTTATAAGTTTTGGTCCATTAACATATTGGAGTTAATTGTCCAATTACAGCTTTAGCCCATGAAGTCCCATCTGTGTTTTCTCTCTTCCTTCCACCATTGTTTATGCTCTTGGGCCTGAGATCTGGATTGGCTGTCCTTGGGTCCCCAGCTAGAGAAGGAATGGTTTTGTCTCCCTGCTCTGTGAAGAGAGCTCACTGTCCCCTAATATGAAGGTCAGACCCACACACTAAAGCAGAACAGAATCTGAAAAACAGAAAAGCTCAAAACCTGAGGCATCAAATGCACTTTTTCTTTGAGCAGCCAGTGGTCCCACATGAAATATTTCAGCTGTCAGTGCCATGTGGGATGGCAAATTGCAATAATGCTCTCTAGGATGTCCACATTGCAGACTTGTTTGTGGCACATAGCTCCACCACAACTTAGCCAACTTGTAAACCAGAAATTATGGTTTTACTCTTACTGATGACACCCTCCCACCTTGTGATGGATGTGTCTTTCTTTGCACTAGAAAAACACAAGCTACAAATGAATAGCTCAAAAATAAATTCTTGAAAGGAGTTGAAAAATGGTTTTAGCTTTTAAAATACAGTCTGTATATTAAAGCAAATAGACTCTGACTAAGGTGAACAGCTGAGGAAGCTACATAAGCAAACTAACAAAGCTCAGGAACTGAATGAATGAGTCCATATGGTCATGGCACCTACATACCTGATGGCCAAAACTGGCCAAATCAGACAAGTCTTCACATACTGAGCTCTGAGCTACTCTGTGTTTGCTGTTGTGGGATTAAAAAAAAAATTTGTAAAACTGGAAATACAGAATGAGAAAAGGAACTTCAGTGCATTTTCTCAGTTTCTTAATTCTCACAGTCTGGTGCTGCTTAGCCTTGGCAGATGGCATAAAGCAGGATGCATCACAAGGAGGAACTCACTCGCTGGGGATCAGTTGTGCAAAGGCACACCTGACTTTAAAAATATCCTAACCTGTTAAGTGCTTAGAGCCATTTTAAACCTCACTCTGAGGCACAAAAAGAGGTGTTTGATTGTGTTGTAGTGAAACTCATCACCCCTCCCACAGCCTGTCTACAGCTAATCACTGAACACTCTGATTTTTCATGGCATGATAGTGGAAACCTGCTGGAGGTTCTGTCTGAAAGGAAGTGTTCCAGCACTTGTGGAAACTATTTTCTCAGACAAGACCACTTGCTAAATTCAACTCACAAATATTTTCCAGCTGCCTGAAGTCCCTTTCCTTTTTGACCAGTTTACCACTGACCAAAGTTTCTCTGCTCAGATATCCCAAACTGCCCCTCAGGCAGCAGAAAGAGGGAATGAGCTGAAGTTCAAACCTGTCTCTGCAAATTCTCTCTGGAGGGAGGGAGGGAAACTGGCAATCAGTATTGGACCTGCCAGAGAGCTACCTGAATAAAACAGAGCTGGAAAGACAAGTGGGGTTAGAGCTGGCTCTGGGGAACAGTTTGATCTTTTCCAAGAATTTTTTGCCAGTATTACCAGCAGGAGGAATGAGAAGCAAATGCAGCAGGACATTTCAGTAAAGAGAGGGACAGTGATGGCAGACTGAAAGTCTGCTGGTCCTTCTTTTATATTTCCTAAACAAAATATTACTGATTTCTACACAAATATATTTTGTTTTTAATACTACAGGTGAGTTTTTCTCTCCAAAACACTGGAAGGAAAGGACATTGAAATATAAACCATCATCTTGACTTCACATTGTAAAATAGATTTCTGTTTCTATTTTCTATGCAAAACTGCATCCAGACAGGAAAGTAAATCTTCTATGAGATTGTTCACAACAAAGTTTGACCATTACAAGAGACAATCCTCAACCAGGACCAAATTACCAAAGAATTCAATAGAAATGGGGACTGATACAGGTGAAGTCAAAGGCAGGTCTTTATTGCCACCACTCCTCAGCCAGGCTAGGAAAATGTTGGGAAGAAAAACTTCCAGCATAACTGACACTAATCTAATTTCTCTCTCTCTCTTGACCCTTCTGGGTCACAGCAGCCTGGGCAGATTGTGGGCTGGCACCAGTGTATCCATCCATAACTCTTCCCTGTGCCAAGGATTTCCAATGCTGCTCCCTGTGTTTTGCAGCTTTTCCAGGACTGGGGGAGAGCCAGCAGGATCTGCAAGTCAGGGCAGAGAGGCAGAACTCAGGAGCCCCAGGGATGTGCAAGCACACAGTGGGCCCAGCAGGAACAGCACATACAGAGCATTTTGAACCTGTCATCCAGCTCTAACACCACAGCTGTCTTCTTGGAGATAGGACCTAAAAACTGTCATGACTCCATGACAGCTCTTGGTTCCCTGGAGCACAAAAAGCAGAGATCCCCAGTTCTTTCTGCATGTCTGGTCATGTTCTTTCTCCTTTTTTGTGGAAAAAACAAAAGAATTTGATAAAAAGCTGGACTCACAGAGAGAAGCCCCCTTGAGACCTCACCACACAGTGTCAGCAGGCCTGGCTCAACCTCTGGCTTCTTCCAGGACTATCTTATTTTCTAATTTCCAAGAAAAATCCCTAATCCTGCATCCCCAGCTGAGACTGCTCATGAGACAAGACACTTCAGATTTTGGATTGTTTTGCCTCACATGTGAAATACAATCAGGCAGGACAATGAGGAAACAGCAGCCACTGTAAAATCTCTTTCCCTGGTGTTCACCATCCCTGAGGCTTCACTTGATGGCCACTTGATAGAAGATGAAGAATGACCAAGCAGACTACAAACTACAAACTCTGTCTGTAACATTCTTTTGTCAGCCATAGACATTTATCTCAAACATAAATAGGTGATACAAATGCAAGGAAATGTCTGGAACAACATGATGAAATCATCTGGAAAAAAACTCAGAGCTGCTGCTGCTGAATTTGGTGTTTAAAAAAACCCAAGCAAACACTTTTCAAGGGAGTTGAGGTATCTGCTGCAAATTCAGAGACAAGGGGAAAAGAACCAGAAAGAAATTAGTATAGACAATAACCAACTCCTTCCAAAGGCCAAGAAACAAAACCCAATGAATCTCTGAGAAAGATTTACAGAAGAACTATTTAAAAATCCAAATGTTTGAAAACCTAACTAAAATATACACAAATCAAGACATCACACTGAAAATGTATTCATTTCATATTTCAGTGCAGTTAATTTCCTGTCTTTTAAAGGAAAGACCCTGTCTGAGAAAATGAGTAGTTCTGGGAGCAGAGACATGAAAGGAGTCTTTACATGCATTCCCTGATGTCTAATAAAGGATGAATCTGTTCTCCAGTCTCTGGAAGGAATATTAGTAGGATTTCACCTTTCCACGCAGCCATCTATTTCTGTCAGGTATGTAGGGCTATGTTATTTCTTCACCTGCTGCTCCAGAATCAAGTTTCACTGAGATGGGTCAAGTATCAAAGTTTTGGACCTTTCTTAGACCTAGGAAAAAATCTGCAAGATTTCCCTAAAAAACCTTTGGGAGGGCTGAAACTATCACCCTTTCAAAATTATCATTAAAATGTCAAATGGTACTGTAATAACTATCCCCTTCTTTTCAGTGACTTACTGCCAGTCTTTCAACCAAGACACTTTTGACTGTACAAATAACCAATGGCCACACCACAAAGAAATCCCAATGCTTGGTCATTTGTATATTTTTTAAAAATTAAATGGACAGCAGGTATGTGCTCCCAAACTTAGCATATTAATAGTGCTGGATAAGACATCATGCAGTAGAAAGTGGGCTGCTGCCAAAAACAACCAAGAGGAAAGCCAAGACATCAATTAAACCACTGGTTACTCCTGGTAGGATTATTCTGATTTAAAGCAATCCTGTCAGAATGCATCCACTATCAGAACCAAGGCAAAGCAGATGAAGAAACACAGCTCAAAGTCAGTCTCCCCTTTTATTTTGCTGTTTCAAGTGTCCTTGGAGCAATTGGAAAGAGCTTGAGTCCAAAGCGAAAGCTGAAGTCCAAATAAACAAGCGTAGAGTTTATCTGTTGCAGGAAAAAATGACCTATTTTGCTGATTTCCTTCAAGTATGAAAGCAAGTTTGACTTTGCATTGTTATTGGCAAATGACCTTTAAAAATAAAACACAAGTGACTTTTCCAAGTCATTTGCAGTCTCTATAAAGTGGAAAGATTTGAGATGAATGACTGCTAACAGGAGATTGGTTTGGGCACTAAGTAAACGTAAGTGGATGGAAAAAAGCCCCAGCAAAATGAAAAGAAAAATGGATTATCAGGCAGCCTGACAGGAATAAGGCAATGCCAAGAAAACAAATGAAATGTAATAATGAAATCAAATTTTGTCTGTGATATTTCAGTCTCTACCAAAACAAGGTTTATTGTGCTTGGCAGTGGGCTGCCAGAGAGGGGAAGTGTAGCAGTTTCTTTTTCCTCTGGTCTGGCCTTCATCACAGCACCAGGAGGAAGATGTATTTCCTAGAAGTGTCTTATCTTCCAACCAAAGACAAACACTGGAGGTCTTCAAACTTGGTCCTGATCAAAGTTCATCCCAAGTCCTCCCCATTCCCTCAGCAGCACGGTGACAGCCTTGCAGGAGGCTGGGCTTGGCCATGAGGGATGGAGTGGTGGCTTAGCTGGCACGTGCACCCTGGCAGACCCCAAAAGCTCCATCCACCAGCAGCAAACCAGGAGAGTCACTCTCTGAGTACCACAAGGGCCAGTGCCAGCACAAGAAAGATCCTGCTATTCCAAAAATCCAGGCACTGCCATGATGGGCTAAAGCCATCAGGCAGAAGCTAACCTGTTCCCAGTTGGCTTCAGCTGGTTTGAGTCCATTTTTTGCCTGGAGACACAAAAGGGCCAGACAAGTTTCAACCACAACAGCCTGCAAGGACTTCCCAGAGTGAAGTACCCAGGAAAGGCTGGCCTTACAAGGAGCTGTGCCATAGATTTTCCTGGATGAGAGACAGAGCTGCAGCAGAGACAGCTGAGAGCAGCCACAGGGCACAGGCTAGAGATAAGGGATGTATTTTAAGTGCTGCACTGAAAATACATGACCTTGCTACTGCCAGGAAGGAAGGGCCTGATCCCACCCCCCTCAAAGTCAGAGGAGCCATCTCAGACCTTGCTGGATCATCAAAACGAAGAAAGCAAAAAGGTTCAGCTGTATCCTTTCCTCTGCCACTTCAAGCGCAGGGATGCTGTGACAAGACACCCACTCTCAGAGGTTTTTAATCCTCCTATTTATTCTATCTATGATTGCTTATATAATTATGTAATATATATAGTTGTCTAATCCTTAGAGGGCACGTCAAATCTATCTAAAACAGGTAGAGCTGTCACACTGTCTTTCAGAGATCACTTTTTTTTTGTAAAGAACAATCTATTGACTTAGCAAAACAAATGTAGAAATCTGCATGTCTCTAAATTTGTTCAAAGGAATGTTTTGGGGTTTTTTTGTATTTTCAAAATTCAGACTTGAAATACTTTCAGTGAGCACTGAGGCATTTGTCTTGAATAAGTCAAGCTGCTGTATTTTAAAATTATTTGTTTTGCATTTATAAGGCAAACTGGTATAGATCTTTCAGTTAATGCTATGTTTATCAGCACAGAAGGAATCCCCCAGCTCTGTGAAAATTTTGCTCTTCAGCAAACCTGAGTGACAACACTGAAACATGCCTTTCTTTGCTCTCTTGAGGTGAGATGGACACCCTGAACTGAGAGCTTCCCAGTTCTGCTAAAGGTCCCAGAACAGTGATTCAGGCTGGCAAGAGACTTTTTATTCCTCTCAGTGTTCTGGATCATGCAAAGCTCATGTGCTTCTTGATTCTTCCCAAGGCGGGGATTGTGGCGGTGGCTGGCACTGGGTGACAATTCCAGCTGCTTACAGCACAAAAGAGATTTAGCTTTGCCATTTGAAACAACTCAGCTGGGACATCAGTTGTTCTCCTGTGAGGCTGAAGAGAGATGATGCACTCCTCATTAGGTACACAAGGAGGGCTCTCACACCACCCTTCTACATTTGCCAGAATTATGTGGTTTTGACCTAATGTGTTACAATTAGACACTAATAACACTTCAGGGACTGACACAGTTAGTTAGACTCATTTAACCTTTATTATAGCTGTACTCTTCCCTTTCATCCCAAAGGCACTCCTTAGAGAACCAAGTGTACTTATTTGTGCAATTGGTTTACAACATAAACCTGAAAAAATACATATTTCCAACATGATTCTGCTCAGAGAAAGGAGGATGCTTTGTTTGCCTTTGCAATAAAACAAGACAAGTGATTTGGTGCACGCTGGACCCCACAAACAAAAGCTAAGAAGCTGAAGACACTTCAGGAACTTCAAGAAAACTTGTAATTTACCAAAGTTCAGCAGATATTTGCAATGGTTTCAGGAAAGAGGGAGGGTTCTAACATTATTCAGGAAAATGGAATCTAACTAGAATTTTTTCCCTGTCTTTGCACAAACCTACCTGGTTGTCAGCTGATTTTGTGAAGACAGGCATGAAAATTTGTGATTTGAAAAATGACATTGTGTATTCTTATCCAGGAGTTTCAATGCACCCCTAGCTATTAGATTACACTCTGCAGTGGAAAACAAAACACAATATGTGTTCTGAAGCCCATGGTAATGGGCACCAGAAATGGAACTGCTCATGGTTTAGCTTTGCTGGTTTCTTTCTTGGTGCATCATGTACTCTAACTCAGGATTTCATGCTTTGCCTAGCTACAAGACTTGGTATTTATCAACATATCTTACTGGCATGAAACTCTCTGAAGATCTTGGACTTGACCACAAGCAAATGTCATGCATATTTTGCAGCAATTTGCAAAATAAATTTCAAGTTAAATTCAAGAAAGACCGTGGGGTTTGGGTGTGAACCACATGAAACATCTGAACATCCAGTGGATGAGCTGGGGTATGTGATGTGCCCCATGAACAGACATCAGATGTGGCTATGAGTGCCTCACACAGAGGAAAAGTCTTTAGACAAAAAAATCACATCAATTACAACACAGTGCAAGGCTAGGGATCTGTCATCCAAACCTTTAAAAGAAGCAGGCATGTTTTATGTAGTTAGTTTTAAATTTCACTGCAATTATGACAGACCAAATCACAGCAGTACTGGTGTATGTCTTCATCTAGATTTTAGTTAACTGAGAATATTCTATAATTCTCCAGAGAACCTGTATTTTGCTGATCTGTAATGAAAGGTAATTTTTGTAACACCTGCTGTAGGTCACTCACAAGTGCAACTTTCATTTTAGAGAAGCTGAGAGGAAGGTAAAGAAGTGACAACATTCTTGCAAAGTGTGCATTTAAGATATTTTCTGCAGCAGGAACACTAAGTGAAAACATTAAGTTAGGTTCTGATTCCTGATCAAAGGATTATGGAATTTAAACTATGTTACATCAAATCTCCTGTAGAGAGGGGAAGGGGATAAAGACACCAGTAATCTCTTCTGATTGCACATGCTTCTCTTCCCTTTTGCCTTGGTTCCTTACATCCCTGATGTTTAAGAGATTACATTGTTCATGCATCTTTCAATCCTCCACTAATAAATATTAACTCACTAATCAACCTCACTGAGCAGCTGATGTTTCCAGCATTTTATATCCCTACATTTTTTGTGAAAACTGGCATCTGGCTAGAGGAATGCAGTCCAGAAAGTGTTCCTGCTCTCTGCTACAACTGTGCTTGGCAGCAGCTGGCAACCTGTCAGCTGGCAGGCTAAGGAGCATGGATGTCATTTGTCACTACCTACAGACATCATCCCTGACAAACAGAAACTGTCCACAAAGGAAACAGGGCAGGAAGCAGATTTTTGGAGGAAAGAAGTCTTAATTAGTTCTGCTGCTCATTGAACACCTTGTTCTATAGGACATTGACATCCTTGCGGTGTGTCCTGTCTCCTCAGGCAGCAGCAGTCAGAAAAAAAGGAACAAGCAAAATGGTAAGAGACAGGGAGTGTAAATGTGAATTTGTGATTCCCAGCTCCCCTGACCAGGTCCTGAAGGGTGGGTGATGTCCCCTTGATGAGGAAATAGGGAGAGACCTGCTTGTTTTCCAAAGCACTGGTTTTCCTTGAAAGAATGAAAGTGTACCATTCAAATGAGGACTGTACAGAGGACAGGTTTTATTTGCTTAGGTTTTTTTTTCCTTTGAGTGATGTGTTTAGGATGTGACTTTTTAATAGCTTGTTTATTGTAATGAGAGCCCTGATGACCAGACATTTTCATGGGCAGGAATTTTGATGATTGCCTGGAATGGAACAGATTGGAGGAGTCTCATAGCAGCATAACTGCCCTTACAGGGCAGGCATTTCAGAATTAGTGAAATAGTCTCAGTGGCAAAACTGGGAAAAAATACCATAATAATTAATCAACACATAAATGAGCCTACCATGGGTCAAAATGGGGAATAGGGTAAATTCACAGGAGGGATTCAAGAACATGTGAAATACCCAGCAGTGAATTTTTTTTTCTGTGCAAGCAGAGATCATATTAAAAATATTTTTGACTCAGTGGAATGCTTTCTAACAAAAGTTTTGGTGTGAGTGATCAGAAAAACCAGCTGTGTTTGGTTATGATCCACTCCCACATCTGCTTAACAAGGATGCATGTGCCTTATGTCCCTTCTTTCTTCAAAGCACTCTCACTCAGAGATTTCCTCCCATGTGATCCCATGCTGTATCTCAGGAAGAAAAGGGAAAAATTTACTCCTCAGCCTGTGAATCAGATGTGCCTTGACCCTGGAGCATGGCTGAAATTCTTGCATTCAGATCATGAAACAGTTTCCCCCTTAGCAGGATGGCTGAACCCAAAATGACTTCTGGGGTAGCAGGAACCCTTTACCAGTACCTGTCACTGTATCATACAGAGGACAGGAATTCTTCTGGTGAGGATCTCTTTGTAAAGTTCAGGGGGCCATCAGAGTGAGCAAGCACCAGTCACAACACCACCACTTATTCCACACAGCATCAAATGAAAAAAAAGTTGCTTGTTTGGCTTCTTTTTCTCCTCTGTGGAAATCCAAAGTGTGTAGGTCCAGTGTGGGAGGGATGCACTCATTATCTGTTTCTTTTCATGGATGAGCCAGCAGATATTATATCTTTAAGGAATTGAAAATAACCTCCCTTGCTTCACTTGCCCATTGTTTTGTGGTTTGGTTTTTTCCCCCGTGTGTGCCAGAACATTCATTTTGCCCATGGTAGTATCACCACCCTGGTCCCTCTTAGGAATAAAGGTCACACAGAGAAGCTTTTGACCTTTGCCCATGCAGGTCCAGCAAACAAATAATTGGTTTAATAATCCCCAGTGCCCCACAATCCTTGCTGAGGAACAAACACTACTGCCCTGACAACCAGGTAGGGCTGGTGCCCAACAGATTACAAGGCCAACAGATGAAGGAGTGGAATTAAACTCCTGAGGGGCTGAGGGAAGGCTCCAGCTAGAAGCATTATCCCATGCCATCCTGGCTGTGCCATGCACAATCAGACACTGCTGGAAGCCAGAGCAGTCTCTGACAGGCACAGCACAGCCAGGATGCCCAAAGCAGGGCAGCCAAGCAACCTCTGACAGCAGAGTCACCTGGGCACCCCACCCACCCCTGGGTGCACAAGTGCCTGGAACCTTTGGAATGGAAACGCAAATGCAAATGCCAGCCATCTGTCACTGCTCCTTCAGTGAGGCAGGGCAGAGGGGCTCATTAAAAATGAAATAAACTCACCCACAGCACAATACTGCGCTAGGTCAAAATAGATGGTGAACTCAAAACACACAGGGAAGATTCATGTGTTGCACACAAACTAGGGAGGAGGCAGGGAGCCAGAAAGGAGCCAGAGGAGATGGATGCCAGGTGGGTGCCAGAGCCATGGTGAGAGCAGAGCTCTCAGGGGAGTGCAGAGGGCTCAGGTGTGGGTCCAGCCATCCACAGGGAAGGGACCTGGACAGATTCTGGACAGCCTGAACAGCCCAGTGATCCACAGGGAAGGGACCTGGACAGACTCTGGACAGCCTGAACAGCCCAGTGACCCACAGGGAAGATGTGAAGGGACCTGGATAGCCTCTGGACAGCCTGAACAGCCCAGTGATCCACAGGGAAGGGATCTGGACAGCCTCTGGACAGCCTGAACAGCCCAGTGACCCACAGGGAAGATGTGAAGGGACCTGGACAGCCTCTGGCTTTGGCAGAAGACAAAGAACCCAGAGAGCTGCAGGAGGAACCTGCCAGGCAGAGACAAGGAGATCCTGGTGCACGGGGATGATGCTGAACAGCCCAGATGTTTACACACATCCCTGCTCCATGTGGCTGTGGGGCAGCAGCAGGGACAGCTGGGAACAGCAAGCTCCTGCTCCAGGTGTTGAGCAGGCAGCTCCTTACACCTTAGCAGGCATGAAAGGTGCTCTGCTCTGGCCAGGGCACAGGGAAGAGACATCCAAAGTCTTTCATCCCAACTCCTTCTGGGAGCAGCAATTTCCCCAAATTTCCCCAGGCAAGCCATGTCTTTGTCTGCAGCATCCTGGCAGCTGCCAAAGATGGAGCATCCTTAGGCCTCTGCTCACCTCTTCCAGCAGAGCAGGGCAGAATGAGATTACCCTGGACTCTTTCTAAGGCTAAACCCCCAGAGTCCTGAAACTGGCTCTGCTGCATATTTTGGAGGAGATGGCAGAGGGTTTTTGTGAGTTCTGATACACATTTGAAGTCAGGGATATTGTTATGCACATTTAGTTATGGATTTACATCTCTGCACTTGAAAATCTTCCCATGCCTGCTAAGCTCTGTGGCTGAGCTGGCACCCACATGCAATATTTGAGTTTGCAAACTATGAGGGGAAACTGGAACTGAAACCAAACCAAGTTATATTTGGGAGCATTTTGGTTAAGTGTAATAATGGTCTGGAAAGACAGTTGAGACATCAGTCTTCATAAGGGGCAGTGTGGAAACTCATCTCAGCCCATTTCAGCTTAATTCTTACTGTGACTTCCTTTTGGTAGCTGAAGTCTGAGTCCATGCACTGCCAAGGGGGTTTGGATTCACCCCTTGTAGGAGTGAGCACACTTACAGGAAAGCCATCTAGGTAAGGCATATTCAAAATATCCATATTAAAAATCTAAAGTATTACTAATATTTATATGAATAAAATTTGCCAGTGTAACAAAGTGCCAACAAATTCTTCTGGTCCAAGATGTCACAAAATGGGAGAACTGGCAGGAGGAAGAGAGGAAGCTTTTAGGAGGGCAAAAAGCGCAATGGCAAAGGTCAGTCCTACCACACTGAACAGTGCTGTATTCAGGTTTCCTCTCTGCTCTCACAGATTTTCCAAAGGTCAAAAACTACTTGATCATGACCAAAAACAAACAGAGGGAGATGGAAATACAGGGTCTGCAAATAATAATAAAGATAAGGCAACAAGACATAATGAATGTAATAAATCAAGGCAACAGGAAAAACGCTTTGAATTTTATATTAAAGAGCACTTCTCTTTGCATTGAAGGATGGGCTTTGAGCTGGCTTCAGCAGACAGTACCCTGACTGATTCACACCAGCCCTGGGGTTAGGGAATCAGCCCAGTTAGGGTTGTTAACACCTCACTGAAGGCTCCAACAAAGCTGCCTAGGGCAGAAAAGATGCCCATGGCACCCAGTCCCTCAGAGGAGTCCCTGGAGCCCACAATTTACTCCCAAAAAGCCAAGCCTTGGGGCACCCATTGTGACTGTCATGGGGCAGCCTAACCTTGGCCCTCCCTTCCCACCTGGGGAGCAGGGAAAGTGAAACCAGCTCTGAGGTGACATTGCACTTTGGGCATGTCCGTGTGCCTGCACCCACTGCAGTAAGACCCAAGTTTGTGCTTGAGATCCCCAAGCACGACTGCAATGTAAATAATGAATTAACATAACAATGCAGATTGCAGATAGTGCTTTAGGCTCCAGGCAGCTAATATAGCAAATGTGAATTTTTCATAAGAACATAACAATCCCACCAGTCTATAATATCCTTTCCTCACTTTTATTTTACTGAAAAGGTACGAATATCTACACATCATTTTCAATCATCATCACTTTCTGAAGGATTTTTTATTACCTCTAGCCATGACTCATAAGAGTGGGAAACAAATTACTCCTGCTCCAAGTATAAACAGTGACGGTTCGAAATGCCTTCAGTTTCTGTCTCCTGAACTGTCTGCCTCTCAATCAGTTGGAGAATATCAGAACATATTTACTCTGAAGAGTAACAGATGTTTTCATCTTAAGTTAAATTTAAACTCAGCATCAATCTCCCAGAGAGAAATGAGATACCACAGGATCTCCTTCAGACTTTTAGATATGCTGAACAAAACCCTGCATGAAGCAGCTCAGAGCTGAGACTTGGCTACACCTTGCCAATTTAACTAAATCAGCATCACTCTTGTTCAGGAAGTTTTCCTGTCTGACCATGCAGGATCACTCTGGTGGTCATCCTCTCACCAGCCAGACTTCCACTGCTGGGACCAAAGCTGATCTGGGATTTGCTCTGTATTTAAGGAAGATGCCCCTGACCCTGAGAATAGGGTTTCATATTCCTAAAGTATTACAGTTGGGAATTTTGCAGCAAGAGCTATAAGAGCAAAACCATCTGAGCCCTGACACTGCACAGGAAAAGTTTACTTTCTTCCTTCTTGTCTAGCAGTTTTCTACTTCACAGCATTTTGGAAAGCACCCTATAGTATCCCAGAGCAACAGGGACATAAACTGCCAAAACTGACCTGGACAAGACTTTCTGCTCTAGGATGCATTTTGCATTCCTGGCACAGCACAAACAGAAGCAGCTCCAGGGTGGAGGGTGGGGAGGATGTGGAATCACAGGGCAAAGCTCCCCATACTGAGCCAGCTGAGGAAGCAGCAAATTTGGTGTGAAAAGTCTGACTTTGGAGAGCTATTCTGCAGGCTTGCTCAGCTCTTGGGCCCCATGGCTTCCTCACTTTTCCTCCAGTTCCCCTCTGTTCAGCCTCCAGTGTCCTCAGACGTTCTCTCCTGAATCCCCTACAAGCTGACCCAGTGCTCCTCCAGGTGAGGAAAATCCTGCTCCTCTTCCCTCGTGGACAAGTCTTGGCTCAGCAAGTGTCCTGACCAACCCAAGAGACTTTGTCCAAAGGAACAGAGCTGAGAAGGTTTGTTGGGACACTTCAGGCACTGAATTTGTCCCAAAACCACCTTGTGTCTACCTCAATCCTCACAGTTATGGGGAGAGACTTTGGAAGAAACAGGTGGGACTGGTGAGTCTGCCAAAACTTTGGGCTTTTGAGCCATGGAAGAGACACAAGGTGTGCTGAGGGCTGATTGGATTAGTCTGAACTGATGGGAAATACACATTTGGGGCATAAGCTGGGGGGCCTGATTGAGAGAGCTTGAAACTAGAATCCATGAGGGAAGGGAATGCCAACAGCAGGCAAACCAAGAACTGGCATGGCATTACCTGAGGGGGGAAATGGCAGTGGGCACATCCGCTCTGCTCACAGGAGCACAGCAGTCTCAGGGGTGTGTCTGAAATTCTGGTATCCCAGCACACACAGAGTGAGGGAAAAACAGGGTGGACTGAAGGCATTGGTCAGTTCCCAGAGTAAATATGGAATTGTTCCTCCCAGAGTGTGATTGGTGTTGGTGAGACTGGGTGGGATGAGTGCCACAGCTGGAGTGCTGAGGGATGTTCAGCAGGGACAGGCAGGGCAGGCAAGCTGGAACTATCTCTATATAAGGGGGAGGTTTGATTGCACAGCCCTTAAAATTAGTGATGATGTGATAAAGAGGATTGGGGGGCGGGGTGGAAAACAAAAGAAATGTAGTAGGTGTCTACCACCAATACCCCAGCCAGGATAACTCCCTGATGAGTTATTCCACAGGTAATTGGAAGAAATTCCTGGATCAGTAGCTGTGGGAATCCACAAAATTAGAGGGTTTTGGGACAGCTGTAAGAGGCAGGCCTCAGAGACAGCAGAACTGTGAGTAGAGTTAAAGCAGCAGTCATGAGATAGGTCAGCAGAAAAATTGTTTAAACTGTAGAAAAGCAAGGGCAAATAGAACAGTGGTCTGTGTATTAATGCTTGTCTAAAATAACTCTCTCAGCCACAGAAAGCTTATCTAGCAAGATATTAGGAAGGTTAAAGCTTAATAATGGAGCTCTGTGCATTGTGTTTTAAGGCTTACAAGTAGGTATTGTATTTAAATAAGCAAGCATTGTTTTAACCAAAGGTACGTGTGCTTATAGTGATTCGAGAGAACTACTGTCAATATGCTTTTGCTTTGTGTGATTGGTCAAGAAGCTTACAAAGTAAGTTGTAACATTAAGTTATGTGTCTGCTGCCTGGAATGTGAGCAGCTGGCATCTTCCCATTGTCATAATCATGTAATGAGACTGATGCTGAAAAATAAAACAGCTCAAGGCACGTTCCTCAGCAGCCCCGTCTCGTTCGCGTCTGTAAATAGCTTTCAGCTTGACGGGCACCAGCTGGAAATACCATGCTGCTGTGACGAACAGGTCATGGAAATCCTTGGAGTAGGTAGAGGATGATTCCTTGTCACAAGCACTCAGTGGGCCACCTAGGAAAGATGACCCCTAGACTTGCTTCTTGTGAATAGAGAAGGGCTCATGGGGATTGTGATGGTAGGTGGCTGCCTTGGCCATAATGATCAAAAAACAGTTAAGCTGAAAATTCTCACTGTACTGAGAAAAAAAAAGAATCAATCAGAGTTGCTACCTTGGACTTCAGGCGATCAACCTTCAAAGTATAAATAAAGAGGGGGACTGTAGTACTTGCTCCTGCATGACTTTTATGGACAAGAATACTTGGTCTGACCTCACATGAGCCACAGCCTATCCCATGGACCACGAGAAATGTCTGTGTATCCAGCAGGACCTCCTGACTTCTGGGCAGAGTTGTTTACCTGTGCCACACCTCACTGTTTATCCTCTTTGCCACCCTCCAGGCAGTGAGCAAGGATAATGTCACACATCTCAGGTAACCAACAGCCAGGATTCAGGTTGCTGGCTGAACACCCACTCACAAGTGACTTGTCCAGATCATTTAGCAAATAAATTAGTCCAGCAAACAAACAAGGCAGATTCACTCCTGCAGAAGGAATCTGTCTGCTCTGGAAGGGACTAATTGGCATTATTTCTGAAGCCCACCATTCCAAAACCTACAGAAAAATGCAGAGTCTGCTCCTGGTTCAAGCAGGTTGAACATTTTATTCCTACTGTTGTCTCAGCATCGCGTGTGCATCCATAGCTTTGTAAAGAAAAAGCTGAAGGACATGGCTGGGAGTTATTGTGGCTCAGTTATTGTGTCTCAGTTCATCTGGTTTTTGCAAGTGTTTTCTGTGCTAACACCATTAAGAGCAGCTACTGAGGCCACATGGAGGTCCTGAATTCACAGCATCCATTCCAGAGCAGGAAATTCAACCTTGCACTCTTTGGGTGACACATTCACAGTTCTTCCTAGCAGGGAACAAAACCCAAGCCCACCACCACTCCAAAGCAAGCACACAGAGTTTTGGGCAGCTGGCAACCCTGAATCACCAGGGCTTTGCAAGGACCACTTCAATTTTTATTTCAGAAATGCTGTGAGCAAGAGGCCAATTTGTGACCTATTCTTCCTTACATTTCACAAATAATTCCAGTAGCTACTCTGTGCATCAATCTTGTCTGCCTTTTTTACTCTGAAACCTCTTGCAGTGTTTGCCTTCAGCTCCTGGTGCTCTGCAGCTGGAAGTGCTCTCACAGACCCACAGTTTAGGCTGGGGATGGTCTCCATCACTAAAGCAAATCCCTGTTTTCAGCATTTCTTCCTGACTATGCCAGGCTGGTTTTAGGAAGGGGATGGTCAAAATTTGGACACAAAACTTCAGAGCAAGGTGGTCAAGTCTCTCTTCTCCTGTGGGCCCACAGCTAGTTTGGCTGCACACTCCTGTGTTCCCAGTGCGTTGGGAAATGACCAGCTCTGCATTCCAGGTGCTGGGAGCCAGCGAGAGGAGGGAGCTCAGCTCCTGCTGCAAGATCCTGGCTGCAGCAGGGGATTTGCTCCCATCAGTCACAGCCTGGGCTTCTGTCACTGCAAACTCCTCAAAACATCTCCAGGTCAGAGCAGAGAGACACTGGGTGTGCACATCCCCTTCAGTGGCTTGGAAAATTTCTGGGGCCCAACGCATGGAACGAGGATTTACAAGGAATTTGGGGATTGACGTGCTCCTGAAAATCTTGTCAGTTCCACTGAGGGATTGGTTACATAATTCAGATAAATGCCAAGCTCCCTTCTCTGCATTTTCAGGATTAAATGTGTCTGTTCAGTCACAACATTTTTTTCTCTATTTTTCCTTTGAGCTAATTGTTTCAAGTAAAGAAATCAAAGCAAAAAAATTCTTATTCTTGCTAAAATTCTTGCTATTCTTGATAAAAAATCTTGCAATCAAGGCAAAAAAAATTCTTATTTTACCAATGAAAGTATAATTTCAATTTTCCATTTTCCAGTTTTTCTTCTTTTATGGCTTTAAAATCTTCCATTTTGGGGGAAAAAACCTATTTCACACAGCACTAGAAGGAGCACTGGTGATTTCCTAACTGCACTTAACCTTGCTAGGGTAAGATGAAAATTTTCATCACAAAAATTGCACTGCCTGTGAGGTAGGCTGGAGTTACTCTGTTTTAAATTAAGTATCTGTGAGGACAATAAATAAATAACTGGTAAAGCTTTATTGCAGCCACTGTGCTGCTACAGAAAGCATCACAGCTCCTTTTACAATGCCAGAGTGCAAAGATGTCTGTGAGTGGCACATTCTGGACTGCTTTCAGCATGAAAAGCTAACATTGCTGGTCTGCAGAGTCTCCCTGGAGACTCTGTGATGGAAGGGCCCTTCCCAGATGGCATTCCCACATGCCCTGGCTGTGCTGTGCCTGGCTCTCAGCCCCAGGACAATGGAGGAGCTTGCTGCTCTGCACCTGGGTGAACCTGCCCTTGCCTAAAAGTTCTCATGGCAACATGAGTTCTGTTTGAGAGCAGGTGATGAATGGAGTTGTTCTCCTGTAAGGAAATTGTGTAATAGCTCACATGGCTGAGCTGATGGGAGCTCTCCATGGATGGGGTCTGCCTGACACGCCGTGCCCTCATCAGAGACCAGCTTAGTGCCACACAGGTGGGGGCTCCCAGGGCCTGAAGGGACACAGCATCATCTCCACCACCCTCCCTTCACAATTAAAAATTTAAATTGTACCTCAATTGCTTCATTTGACCGGGGTCATAATGAAGCAGCCCCTCCTGGTGCATGGCAGCATGCACATCCCTTGTGGGCACTTCAGGATGCTGCAGCCCTGGCTGGCTGCAAGCTCAGCCCTGAGACCTCACCAAGAAACCAACTCTTCTCCTGGAGATGTTGTCTTCTACCTCCATGCCTTCCATGCTCTGGCAAAGCAAACTCCAAATTAATAGATAAAAATAATGCATAAAAAAAAAAAAAGTGTGACTAATGTTTTCAGGATTTTTTTTTTAAGTATCTCTGGAAACCAAGAGAAAGTTGCCTTGGCAACATTGTTTTCTGTTCCTCCTGTGCTCACTGTTTTCTTGTGTGCCTGTTTCTCTAGCATACATTTCTGACAGTACACACAATAAATGGAGCTCTGGGAAGGAAATCAGCATTCAGCCAAAAAAAGGCTTTTCTTCCTTCTCACATCACCAGGGTGGAACAGTCCCATCTATGATTAAGAGCAGTCAATTACAAAAGCTAATTTAGAAATTTTCAATGCTGGAAAGAATTTATATTCATTTAAAAAATGTTCTGAATAGCTTCTGTAGGACAGACAACTCAGATTAAGTGGGAGGGGTAAGCACTGCTCTGAGCCTTTTTTCGACTGAGTATGAGCCCAAAAGGAGCTATTACCTCTATGTAAATGCCAATTTTCATTAAGCAAACAGAAAGTAGTGTAGCAGCTATGAGGTAACTGGGATATAATTCAAGCTGACAGCTTTGAAATCTCTTCCCTTTGGTCAGATCTCATTGAATTTGGCAAATGGATTCAAGAGCTGTGAACTTGCAGGTGAGCAGGAAGAAAAAAGTCATTATGTCCTCTTGCTTCCACCCACCAAAAACTGCACTAAAAATGTTAAATAGTATTTAGAAAGATCAGTCATCCCTGTTTGAGTTTCTTGAACTTTCTGTATGTCACGGAAAAATAGTTTAATAATATATGAAAGTAAAAACTATAACTTAAATGTGTCTAGAGTACTTCTTGAAATCCATTCTCTGCACACTGCTGTCTTCTCCATCACACCTCATGGAATGCACTGACTTCCAGCTCACTCACAATTAATATTCCTGACCACAGTGCTTTATTTTTACCACATTTACGCAGATGTTTTAGTTAAAATGTCCACTCTGTCTTCTCAACAACTCTCTGATCTGTAAGTTTGCAATCCACTCACCCTGCCAGGAGAGGTGCAGAGGAGCTTCAAGAGAAGATCAAGAGATCTCAGTGTCACAAATGCTGTGTCCCTTCCAAGACTTTGGCCAAACCACCTGAGCTTCACAATATGGGGACAAGGCATTTGCACAAAGCTTAGAGCTGCTCCAAGGCTCTCTGCTAATGTGTGACCTGGCAGCTGAAATGCCTTCCAGGTTCAGGTCTTCCCAAGCCAGGAGATGGATTGCCTTTAACAACTTCAGTGCTTCATCCTTCTCCCCTTGATGTAGCCCACGTTTCAGAGTTCAAAAACATTTATTGCTCTCTGTAATTACTTACCAAGAGGCAGCTGACAGCGTGTTGACATAATTTTGCCAGAATTAAAACCTTTAGATTTTCTGAGAAAACACTTAAAACCTTAGACTGCCAAATATCCCAGGGCTTCATATATCTAAAACTCTATTTTACACAAAGTTTAAGGTGTTGAGTTTCTTTGCCTTGAAATTTTCCAATACCTTTGTGTGACCTTGCCTCGGGGAAAGAAAAAGAAACAGAAAGTTAATTCAAAACAGCCTCAGTCAGCACAGATATGTTCATTTCCCTGCTTCCTTTAGCATTGACAGGTCTGGCAAAGTTCTCCATCAGAGCAAACAGAGTCATCACAGGATCTCATTTGTGATGTATGGCTCCAGCCTCACTGTAGTAGCTGATGGGAGCAGATCATCTGAGTGTTTCTGTCTGAAGAGAGAGAGATTGTGCTTCTCCTGTGATGGACTTTGCTATCACTATAGCAAGCTGCAGACAGACTGTAGACTGCAGGACAGACTGATGGATGTAGGTCTGCAGCCCAGCTCCCACCTGAGAGTCGCAATTCTCTCCTGCATTACTTGGGTCCCATCACTGGATGGGAAATTCCCCCCAGAGATAAGCACAGCCCCTTAGGTTAAACTCTGACAGCACTCGGGCCAAGGGAAGAGCAATTTTTGCCTTCAAGAAAGGCAGGATTTTGCACATAATGGGGCATATCAAGGACAGATCAAACTAGCAAGACAGGACCTTAGAGCAGAAGAACAAGAAAGACCACAGGGATGAACATGTACATGGACAAGAGCAATCCAAAACATGTTGGAGGGAAAAAGTGGTGCTGGACTGGAAAAACTCATGGAGCCTGATGTCTGGTTGCACATTCACCTTGCTGTGCCTCACCCTCTGACAAAGCCTGGGGGGACAGCTTTAGCAGAGGACCTACAACCACAAATCACCCTCATTTTCCAGACAGTGCACATGATGATCACCCTGAGAGATGCTGTGGATCAAAAGACTGTCTCTGCCCTCATTGCTCCTCCAGGGGTGTGGATGTTCCATTCCCAAGTGCCGTTCGGCTGCTGAGTTACCAGATGATTTGTGAACACTCAAGGATTTCTACCTCACCCCCACACTGCTCAGACCAATTGGCACTTTTGGAGTTGTTTGCCACGAGAGTTTTGCCCTCCCTGCTTCTCCCTTAGCACTGCCTTCCTTACACTTTCAAATTACAGCTCAGAAATCTTCCACAATAGATGGTACAAACACGTCTTGAGCAACAGCGGTGGCTCAGCTTTCAGCTAACATTCCTCAGTACCCCAAAGCTGGCAGGGAGTCTGCAGAGAGCCTTTGGTCTTTGGAATGAGTCCCTGTGTTTTATTTGCAAAATATCTGTGGATGCTCCTGGTTGGATTTGCAGAGCTCCAGGAGTAGATGTGGATGACTCAGAAGACATTCAGCCCTCTGAGGAACCCTGTGGGTCACTAATGAAACGGGCAGAGTGGGACAGCAGAAGTGCCTGCCTTGGCACAGTCAAGCATTAATTGATTTGCACTGAAAAATTGGGGTTTCAGTTAAGTGATGTTTTGCAAAAAAAGTCTGGTTTTCAGCTAAACGCATTGAG
Organism: Emberiza elegans; assembly: GCA_024865655.1. Classification (NCBI taxonomy): domain Eukaryota; kingdom Metazoa; phylum Chordata; class Aves; order Passeriformes; family Fringillidae; genus Emberiza; species Emberiza elegans. Next base: position 4,705,403 of record JALJVW010003752.1, read on the forward strand.
TTTTCAACCAAAGCCAAAGTCCAATTTCTGAAAGCTAAATGAGAGCCAAAAGTTGGTAATAAAACACTGAGACTTGTTTTGGACAGATTGTACTATGACTTCATTTTAAACCAAGACCTCCTGAATCCCAAGAGGAAGGCAATTTGAGTGGCTTATCCACTCAGAGTATTACAGATTGGGGTGTTTTATACCTCCCTCAGCAGGTTTTTCTGCTTGAACAGGGCTTCCAGTTCCAGCTGTACCCACTCAGGAACCTGATGTGAGAAAGCACTGAAGGGTCTTTACACATACTCAAAGGACCCACATGATCTACCGTGCACTGCTTTCCACCTCCTTCCTCTGAAGGTACAGACACCGAGTCATCATGAAGACTCATCTTTCCCTCGTGTGAAAATCAGCTTTAGCACCAGCCTTGTGGAGATCCCTTCTCCTTGCACTTTTACCTCAGGATCTTTGGAGACTGCGATGCCAACGGTCCCGAAGTTTCAAGAAGTGCTGACTGACATCCTCTGCAAAACTGGCAAACCAGTGTGCCCACAAGCAGAACCAGAGGCTGAGGAGAGCTGAGGTTCCATCACACTATCACGGATGTTTCTAGAATTAACATCCTGGCTGTTGGAGCCTTTCCCATTGATGTTCCTGATCCTGTTCTCCTTCAAGACTCATTAATTCTATTCCTTTAGGAATTAAATTACAACAGTACCCAAGAGCACTGAAAAATGCATATGTATAAAGAACTTTTTTTTCCTATTTCTCCACTGATCCCAGAAGCAAAATATTGAACAGAGGCTATGAAAATGAGATTGGTCTGCTCACTCAAGGAACCAAAAGCCATAGTCATCTGAAGGCTGCCCTGTACAAATTAGAAGTTGTCATTATGTGTCTCAGCCAGCTCAGATCTGCTTTCCCTGAAGTGTGAACACCCATTCCAATTAATTTCCCAGCTTGTGCAGCAGATGAAAACCCTAAATCAAGGCAAATTACTCTTGGCTCTTTGTATTGGATGTCTTTGTGACTTGATGGGCCATAGCAAGAACTGGAGTGACTGCAACATATATCTAGAACAAAAAATAAGCTTTCATGTGGTGGGATTTATTATTTAATTTAGGTTGAAAAATTATTTGTTAGTTATGCAGTCATTTAGTCATAGCCCTTAGGAACTGAGATTATTTTGAGCATCTTAAAAGTCACAATTACCCTTTGTAAGTGTAATTTTACGTGCTCCAATATCAGTGCTGATCACTGTGCTATAAAAGGACATTTTTGTTGTTCCGCTGCTCCTCCTGAAAAAAAACCCTGGGACATTCCAGAGAAACAAAACCCCAGGATGGGTCAGGCTGGAAGGGACCACCGTGGGTCATCAGCTCCAACCTCCCTGCTCAAGCAGGGCCATCCCAGAGCACAGGGCACAGGACGGTGTCCAGGTGGTTCTTGGCTATCCCCAGTGAGGGAGACTCCCCAGCCTCTGGGCAATCTGTCCCAGTGCTCGGGCACTGCACAGGGAAGTTCTTCCTGGAACTATCCTTAAGGCAAAAGTTCCCATTGCACAGCACCACAGCTGCTGTAGATTGCTGCTTCCAGGACCACATTTTCAACCTTTCTGGCAAAGCAGTCCAAACTTTGTACTTTCAAGTGCTTACACCTCATTCTGTGAGAGCAAGGCAAAAAGGGAGGAAAGCCTGAATCGAAAAAAAAAGGTATTACTTTGCAATGTTTGAAACATATCCATTTAAACAAAAACCCAGGATCAAGCAGTAAGTTTTCCGTGTTTTACACCAATATTAATGAAACCACAAACATTTTTTATTCACTGCCACAGAATTGACTCCAAATTTCACCAAGGAGCAACATCTTGCCCTGAACATCAGACCCTAAAACTGCACATGCAGTGTTTGGTTACATAACTGGAGACTTTGAGCTAAACCTTATTGCCAGTTTTTGGGGCTGACCTTTCTCAAAACAAGTGTGAAATTAAACAGCTGCAGAAAAATAATAAAACCTCCTGGAGAAGGCAACACTCACAAGCCCATCCATTGAGGTGGCCAAGCAGAAAAACGTTGCAAGCTGCATTTTAGCAATCAGGAAAGAGGCAGAGGAGACTTCTACACCCTGAATACCATGAGGAAATCAGAGATGGCACACTCAAGATAAACCTACTTAATTCAAAATGACACTACAGCGAAAAAAAAAAAGTTCAAAGACTAGAGAGGCCTGTTGGGAACTGGGAACAAGTTTGCAAAATTATTTTAAACAATGAGATTTTGTGCTTCTTAAAGGCTTCTCTAAAAGAAGTCTACGCTTTGTTTAATTGGAAATAGGAAACCGACAAAGCTCACCCTTAAATATATTTAAAAGCTTTGTAAATGGATTATCTGAGCACAGCAGGCACCATGCTTTTGGTAAGTGCAAGATGATATAAGCCTTAGGGAACTTTTGAAGATAGTTCATTCAATAATTCATTCACTTCCCTCTAATACTGTGTTGAAGAAACGTTAAACACTGGCTCTGCTTTAATAAGTGAATGATCACTCAAAATGTGGTTTCCTCACAGGATTAATTCAATTTACCACCTTTTTCAAAGTAACCCTTTGCAAAGCAGCATCAGGAGCAAGGCTCAGGAGCAAAGGACCGTGCAGGCACCAGCAGATAACTTATTGCCACACCAGCACCAGTTCTTTCTGAGCTACAGATACTGAGTTTGAAGTGCAGATATTGCAGATGGTGACACATTTTCACGTCTTGGCACAACATCTGAGGCTCTCTTCTAGACCTGATGACTTGATGACGGCAGCATCCGGCACAGGAGGGAAGGCTTTCAAAAACCCTTCCAGATTTTTATTTTAGGAACCGTTTGAGTGATCCTAGGCAAAATTCAAGGGAATTGTATCGGCTGCAGGAAACCAGGAATTTGAGGACAGGACACACCATTGTGTTAAGTTTGCAAGTCCCAGCAGAACTCCTTGAAGAAGACAGCACCAGAAGGGCAGGAAAGCATCCCGATATATTCCTGCTCTGGGAAAAGGTGTACATCAGAGATGGAAAAGGGTATGTGTAAATGCTCTGCAAAATGCCATTAAAATGCAAGACTGACACTTAGCAGGTGAAGTATTTCCAAAATACTTCTCAAGTGTGCCAAAAAAAAAAAAGTAAAAATCCACAAACCAAGCTTACTTTGAGCCTTTGAAATTATAGGAGGAATTAAATAAATCAATTCAGATTATTTAATAAATTCAAAGTCTCTTTTTCTTTATGGAGAACAAGTTCTCAAGAAAATTAGGAAGTGCTCCATTTCAGAGAGCAGGTCTTAAAATCTGACTTTATTTGGGATTAACTGTCCTGAAAAAGTTGTGCTTTTGTTCATTTAGTGGGACTTCTCTTCAACTCCCTGAAATGAGCAGAGAAGCAACAAAGGAAAATAGGGGTGGTTGGTATGCAGTGGAGGAAACAAAGTGTGAAGGATTTTAGGGTATGGCAGGAGGAACTGTTCCCTAATGTTTGGAGGCTGCTGCTTTCCCACTCTCTGCATAGCGTGGAGGCCTTGGCATGGTTCTTCTTTCACTTCCACATCCCAAACAGAGCATTTCCAGCCTTGCACAGCTGAGCAGGCCATACCTCTATTGGTCACCCAGACATCACACTTAGACTGGGCTGAAGCTGTTTGAAAAACATGACCCACCCCAAAGGCACCAGAGGCCTTTCCTGGAAATGCTGGAGTTTCTGGGTATGCCCTGCCTTAAAATGAATTCACACATCTTGATTGTTAAACTGGTATAAATATGTTCTTAGGCCTGAAAATCTGTTCAGCCATTCTCTGTTCTCATGCCTCTACCTCCAAATGCTCTTCTGAGCAGCAAGTGGTCTCTTACCACTTCATGCACAGCCCTGTGGATAGTCAATACTCACTGCTTCAAATCCTTGGAGCACTTCTTTTGTCTTTTGATGCCATGTGACCCTTTGAACACTGCATTGTATTTAGAGATCATAATCTTATATCTTCCCTGTAAAAATAAGATAAAAAATCCCAAGAAGTAAATTGCCAAGCAAAGGTGCTCCAGTGTGCTGATAAGCTATCAACACCAGTTCAGATAAGGCCATCAAAGTTCCTGAAGACATCAGTGTCACCAAAAAACTACAATTTAGCTCAGCCTTTCCTTCCTGTAGACAGTCTTCAAAGCAGGGTAGGCTTTGGAAGGATTTAGAAGCGAAAAAGACTGAAAGAATTGTAAAGCTACATGTTGTGTGGCCCATATTCCCTGAGATCTGCTCCCAGGCATTTTACAGATTCCCTGTGCAACCTCCAACAGATATCAAGAACTATTAACATCTATTGTGGGCCATTCACAAAGGAACACTTCTGATACCCAAGTCAAAATTAATGTGGATGTTAATAGGTAGATTTCATTTCCAATGTCAGAAATTCCAGAAATTACTTTTTTCTTAGGACCTACTTTAGCTTGGCTTTGACAACTCCATTAGCAATGTAGTTCTGATGATATCAGGTGAATAGGGTTTGCTGTTCAGGTTGGGGTGTTCTTTATTTGCAAGGTCTGTGGATCATTTGGAAGCAGGAGCACTTCTGTCTTCATGCCAGCCATGGATCCTGTGCAACTTTGACCCAGCCTGGGAAGTCGTTCATGAAAATTTGCAGAATCATTGAGTAACTCAGCCTCAAGAGTACCAAGTCCAGCTCCCTGCTCAAAGCAGGGAAACTTCAAACCAGATTGATTGATTGATCATGCCCTTGGCAAGTTTTGAAAACATCCAATGGTTACTGTTCTCTTCTGCTTTTCTCCCTTGTTTTGTTTTGTTTTGAATGCAGGAATTTCTCAGGCTATTTCTCACTAATGTGGCGTAACTAAGCAGAACAGGCAGCTAAATCCCAGCCTGTAAATCACTGACCCTGTAAAATGTGCTGATTCATTTGTAATTAGTCATATAATGCTCCCATTTCTCAATTTCTAGGATTATTTACGATTATCAAAATGGATATTAAGGGAAAAGTGTCCAATTCAGTTTTCAGTAAGTAATGGCAATATTCCAAGATGATTCAATGTGTGTCAGGTGAGTTTCCAACACTAGAACAAAAAAAACAGGTTAAAAAAATTCCACAGTAATTACTACAATGCCACAGTTTTTACTGTGCACTAAGGAAAGTCCCAGGAATTCTCAGTGCCAGGCTGCAGCTCAACACTTTGGTGAAAAGACACAATTTTCCTCTTTGTTGTGTCTGTCCTTTCTAACACCTGAACTCAGAGGGGTGATCCAAGGACAACAGATTCCAGCACAGTTTGCTCTGCTGAGTTTGGCACAACATTAATGAGAAACATCAGCATTCAAATAAAATCAGTTATTAGAGCTGTTCACACAACAGCAAGAAATCTGATCATTAAGGCCACGTTCACCTGACTCAGTTTCCAATGACAAACCCCAAATACGCTGGTCCTACAGCGACTTTCCCTTTTTATCCCAGAGGGAAGAGGCAGAGCTTTGTGGTCTGAACCAAAGAGAAAGTGCAGCTTTATAGAACCACAGAACCATACAATGCTTTGAGTTGGAAATTACCTTAAAGATCATCAGGCTCCAACCCCTCTGCCATGGGCAGGGCCATCTTGTCTAGACCTGCTTGCTCAAAGCTCTCCAGGAACACCTCCAGGGATGGGGCATCCACAGCTGCTCTGGGCAAGCTGTGCCAGTGCCTCACCACCCTCACAGTGAAGAATTTTCTTCCCTTCATTTTATCTGAACCTGTCCTCTTCCAGCTAAAGCCATTCCCCGTGCCCTATGGCCTTTGCCTTTAGCACAAGCGGGTACAACCCAACCCCTTCCCTGTCAGCATTAGTCCCTGATCAGGACTTTGGCCATGCTCAGACAGTCACTGATCAGCTGTAATCACAGAAAAGGAAACTGTGGACACAGTGAGTGATGAATCAGCAATTGCAGCTCCTAGAAACCTGGATGCACCAGGGAAGACAGGCTGTGTAAGTGGTCCCCACCCTCGGTGGCTAGAGGTGTGACTCTCACCAGAAGACAGTGGGTATTAATGTGCTCTTTCTTCCACTGGGCTAAATGGAAACAGAAACTGATGCTGTGTCTTTGGGGTTTGGGTTTTTTGGTTTTTTGGCTTTTTGGGGTTTTTTTTTGTTTTGGTTTTGTTTTGTTTTGTTGGTGTTTTTTGTTGTTGTTTTTGGGGGTTTTTGTATTCCTGCACCCCAGCAGCTGGTAATGTCAGAGTAACAGATAAATCCAGAGTGTCTGGCACCCTCAAAACTACCTGGTATGTCTTGCTGGAGTCACACAAAAGTTGTTGCAAGGCCAGTATTTGATAAAAGGGTACATTTTGGTGGCTTACATTGTATTTCTTTTTTTCTGACGTACACACAAGTTTCTTGAGAATTTAGAATTTTAAAAATGCTCCTATTTCCTGTGTATGCCTCTGTCTCCTCTATCACTGGCCCATGCTAGCTCAAATCCTGAAACACTGCAGCTCCAAACACATGAGGAGATGGAAATTATATAAAATCTTTGTTCCATTGTTTGGAATAATAAAATTGTTATAACCATCCATGCTGAGCAAGAAAAATCTAGCAAGTTTACCAAAGGCATAGATCTGGGAAGTACTGCAGCCAGCTCTCCAAAGATGCATGCTTGTGCTCAGAGACAGCAGCATGACAAAGCATCAGGTTAAATGTGGTATTTGGGAGAGAAAAACCTGACAGTGACAAGACAAAGGAGATACAGCCATCAAACCACCCCCCTCATTGCCAGGGACCCGCCACAGCATCTTTCACTCCCACTGAACCTTTCACCCACCAGTGGAAGGAAAACCTCCCTGGCTGGAGAAAGAGCATGGCTTCTGTCTCCCACTGCAACCCAAGGAATGTCGCCCACCGAGCTTCCCTCCAGCAGAGGGGAGTGCAGCCTGTTCTGCACGAGCTGTCAGAAGCTCCAGGAGAAGGGAAGAGCTTGGCATTTTCACCCAGCCTGGAGCGATGACTTCATCTTGCGCAAATATCAGTGAAAAGCCCCGTGTTCCTCCTTCTCGTGTAACTCAGAGCTGCAGGAAAAGCAGGCTGAGGTCAGCCTGCTTCCACAGGTAGTCAGGTTTGGAAGGAAGCTGGTGATAAATGAGAATATTGCTACAGATCAGTTCCCTGTGCACAAGGATTTTCAAACAGCTGCTCACAAATTTTGGTTACAGCACCTAGTGAACATTGAAGTGCATTTGTAGACTTCTTTGCTGGGTCAGACCCACCATTCAAGCTGACTCTGCCCATTTTACTTTTCCATTAAGTATCTGCTCTCTACTCTTGCACTTGGACACATTTTTAGTGAGTTTTGTGTGTGAGCTGTAATGGATTCACATTTTCCTCTTCTGTACTGCAAAGCATGTTCCAGAACATTTTCTCTTCCTCTAAAAAGATACTATGCAGCAAAATATACCTTAACTTCCAGCCTTTTGGTATAAGCAGGTAAGCTCATTTGTCACAGCACAGCCTTCTGAGGGAGTAATAATCCACATCAATGTGGTTGAGGTCACTGCTAAAAGTTTTGCAGGACAAAAGCCAGACAAGACTGAGAGAGTCAAGCACACACTTGCATGATTTTTCCTGCAATTTTCATCTTAAAAATTGATTTTCAAAATGCATTTGCTTCAGTATTGAGCTATATTGTCTCATTATTGCTGTTTCAAGATCACATTTGTCCATATCAATCACCATAATTGCTGTACTGTAAAGGAAGTCTATTAGAATTATGTCTGCAAAGATTTCACAATTCAGTGCTAGGAAGAGCCTGGACTATTAACAAAGTGTAAGAGTAGTCTAAAATCCAAATGTGTCTTGGAGTCATTGTCTTTGTCCTTGGGCACATTTCACCTGCTGCCTCCAAAGGGGAAGAGGGGAATCCTTTCTCTCATGCCACTGAGATTGTGCTCTTATTTAAAGCCTTTTTCCTACCTACCACACAGCACCATGACTTGGTTCTGCCCTGCCCATTTCCTGACCTGGGCTCCCCTCTCTGCTTCACTTGCTCAGTAGAGACTGAGTAAATCCGTTTGCTCCCAAGGGAACGCAGCGTCAGCAGATTTAGACACCGGCTGTGGTAACTTTAGTTTCATTTTGCTCTGGAGAACTGGCATCTGATCCAGCGCATAAATATGTTTGCCAGACTTCTTCACCGATGAGGGTAAGAGGAATTGATAGCTCTCATAAGAAATACATGTCAGAAAGGCAAGGATGTTATTAATATGGAAAAAGTAGTAAAAGTAAGAAGCCACATGGAAGAGTTACCAGGCAGAAATCAGTCCATCAAAAGAAAAGCAGAAGCAACACAATTTGTTCCTCTGTCTTCAGGCACAGGACTTGATAGTAAATTACTGTACCATGAAGATAAGTTATTTAGATATTCTAAAGTGTTTAACTTTTCTCACATCTAGAGCATCTTTTAAGCTCCATTTCTAAAACATCTTGTGGAAACAGGTGCTATGGTTCTTGGTGTCTCCCCCATTTCAAAGTACGAATATAAAAGGCCCCAGAAATGAATCTGCAAGTCTGTCCATCACAAATTCACCACCTCTTGTGTGTATTACTTTTTTTTTTTTAATAAAGCATTAATTTTGTCACCACAGCACTGAGGCGATACTACTCCCAAATTATCAAATGAAAGCTGTAATAGGCATTTGGCTCCAGAGAATGAAACAGGGATTAGGGATTTCCTCTCAGGCTAACAGAGGAAGAACACATTTGAAGTGGCACGGGCTCACATGCCTTGTCTCCTCTTATTTGATCTCTGTCTGTGATACTTTGATTCACTCTTTTTTCTCAAGCCATCCCAACCTCCCTCCCAGCTAGCTGGGGTATGCCAGCCTCTTCCTCTACCCATATGCCCTTTTCCCAGCTCTCTCTCCTCACCTTCACCTCAAAGCCAGACCCTTCTTTTGCTTCCCACCAAAATCCTCTTCCCATCCTTTCCCAGCCTATCACCTCATCTGTAGCATCTACCTTTTATAAAACAGTCTCCCTTTCCCTGGGGGTCTGCAGGGAATTTGTTATCCCTACCTCCCACACCCACGCTCAGGACCAGTAGATCAGGATGTGCTACTTGCCCCCTGAGCTGCCTTGTACCCAGAAACATCATCTTTTAAAAATCTGCTGAATATGTAAAGGCAAAATTCTCCCTGTCAAGCAAAGGGAAAAAATAAAGAATGCAAGGTTTTTCCCCCTTTCCACCAAATGGGCAAACAGTAAACAAGTTTGCTTTGCAAGTGAAGCAGATCATAAAACAGATCAAAGCACTCCCCAAATCTCAGCAATAGTACGGATCATTTCTGAGTAACACATCCCATGGAGAGAGCTCTTTGCAGGGGCTGCACCAGCCAAAACAGGATTAGCAAGTGGTAGAAATAAAAAGAAATTTTCACACTTTCACTCTAGCAGTGAAAGCAGTCACTGCTAGAGTAACTCAAAATGTGCAAAGTGTTTTCACTATAAAAGATACCAAGACTGAGGAAAAAAATATTTGGGATGGGATCCCATGCCACCAAAACGCTACCACTTCTGAGAACAAGCATTGAAACTGTTAAAACACGTTTCACATTCTTGTTCCAAGTCATTCAGGGGCACGTGGAAAATGCTGACTGCAAGGCACCTTGTACTTGGGCTCTGGAGATTATGTAGAACAGAATAGATTCATTGTCTCAAATATACTGCAGAATCTGATTGTCACCTGTCCTTGCACACTACTCTGTTGTTATCCTTTGGAGGAATCCAACCCAAACAGAGCTTCCCATACATATTTCTGTAAATTCATAAAGGAACACAGCCTGAAAACTCAGTGGCAGGGAGGAAAATACAGGAAGGAGGTAAAAAGTTTTCTTCCAGCAGATACATGGACCAGACACAGTCATTATATCTCTGTCTGCACCTTGTGTGATCATCACATGCTGGGGACAAATTCTAGGGGAGACACACAAACACCTCTCCCTTGCCATATTTGCCCAGCACATTGGCCAGAGTGCAGGCCATAGGAGTTATTGCCTTGTTAGACAACCTTTGACAAATCATCTCTGGGAGAGTTTTCTAATTATTTTCTGAAGCTTTCTTCCATTTAGATCTTTAGCTTGTGCAGCACTTTCTGGCAGGGAACACCATGGCTTCACTGTGCAACGGGATCCACGGAAGAGGGTCTTCTCTTCAGTCTCTTTTAATATCTCCTTAAAAAATATTTGAAGGCTTTTCAGTGATGAAAAGCAGCAGCTGCTGTTTCTCTGCTCTCACCCTTATTCAAGGAGGACCTGATCACAGCCCTTTCAATTGTTTTCTTTTATATTTATATTTAAACTTGTATTTAAACTCTTCTTAAAGAGCATTCACCCATACCTTGGTTCCCAGATTGCTTCTTCCTGTCCCTCCACTGCTTCCATGGAATTCTCCGAGGCAGAGTGCACAAAGCTTCGTGCCATGTGCAAGTCTGAGGCACATGTGGGGTTTATGCAGCAGGATAACCATGTCATCTGCTTTTCCCTGGATATCTTTCCTAATAGTTTCTCACATCCCCTTTTCAATTTTGACCACGCTGAGCTGCAAATTGATGTTTTCACAGTGATTTGCAGAGTCTCACAAATCATCAGACCCTCTCTGTAATTGGTACATGATAATTTAGAGACAAACGGCATATATGCATATTGAAGGCTCCCCCGCATGCACAGATACAATTTTGCAGTTTAACAAAATGAATTTTATTGGCAAAGTTCATTTTTCCTGAATCTCCTCAGTTAGTTTAGGTAATTCAGAACAGTTCTGTATCAGCAGCAAGCTTGGCCATATCCTCCTGAATGCCGTGTAGGAGATTCCACAGGCAAGTTCTCTCCATGGAGAAAACAAGCATTCATTCCCTCTTTACCTTTTGAAACTTTTGTTAATATGCTTTCCAACACAGCTCCATTTCTTATTTCTATGCCCCCTCTGATTCTTTTCTTTCTCATGATTTCTTATGAATGTGCTTGGCAGATCTAGTCCCTTGCACCACCATCAAGTCTGCAGAACATTTCTGAGGTCTCTGCAGCCTTTAGAGATTTCTTCACCAGCCTAATGTAGCTCCATCTAATTTTTCTCCCTCTTTACCATGCAGCATGGATGCCAATTTAACAACCTGACAATCATTAAGATCTTTCAGAGCACTGCTCATGTTACCAGTTATTCTCTCCTTAGGTAGGACATGAAAGATCTCATTGGTTTAATCAATGAATGCTTCTGTCACCCAGCATCTGCCCTTCCCTGCCCCCCACAGGGAAGGGGAAATTAAAAAAAAAAACTCAAAAAAAAAAAGCTGAAGTTCTTAATTTAGGCGGGGAGGGGGGAAGGAAATCATACCATAAAAGTTTATGAGGAAAGAGCAAATGAAGGGGCTGCTCTGGAGAACATATGTTCCTTCTGCAGAGACACCCCAGCTGACGCCAGCAGAGCACCGGCTGCTCCCAGGCTTATCTTAGCTCCTGTTGACTCAGTTCCAGGCAGAGAGGGAACCTTAGCACCACCACACTGCAGTTCCACTCTGCAGGGAAGTTGGAATTATTAACAATCTCTCACTGCGCCCAGATACACTGGAAGCACAGGCTTGAAAATTTTTGGATATTCTAAAAGCAGAATTCTTGCACTTCTGGCAACCTCAAGAGCTTAGACCATTAAGAAAAACTATGTGGGCTTGAAAAGAACAAGTTTAATCTAGAAGACCTAGCTAGAGTTTAAGTTAAGGCTAGAGTTAAGTAAAACCATAACCTTGTTGCAAAAAAAATCCTGTTGGGGTTTATGTGAATTTTAAAATTGTATTACTAAATCCACATCAGAAGATACCACATGTCCTCCTCTGAACTGGCAAACCTGCTGCTGTAGAAAGAAACATGTTATGTGGTCACTCAGGGCTCCAGGAGGGCCATCCCATGGCCAAAAACCTGTAGGACTGTTGACCAGGACTGGTTGTGGGCAGTGGACTGGCAGGTAAGGTGGGCCATTTCTAAACCTAGGGCTAACATTTACAAAGAGGTTTTGTTAACTAACATCTCTTTCATTAGTGGAAACAATGTACCCAGGGAAGGGGAGGCCAGGACACTTACACAAGAGCTCACTGATGCAAAAGCCTCAGTAAAAAGGTTTTTCAAGGGCTGTGAACAGGGCATGGATGCCCATGACCTACACTAAAACAGAAAACCTACTGGTATCAGGGAGGCCCAGGCATTTTCCTGAAAATTTTACACTGTCTTGGAGATATCCCAGTTCCCTGCCCTCTCCCAGTCATGGGGTGATGCCTGGGCAGTGAAGCATCCCAAAAATGAGAATAGGCATTGCCTGTGCAGGATTGGGATGCTCTAGGGCTATACCAAACTATTGCCCATGTGACTCCTTGGAGTTCATGCTTCCTACAATATTTTTCACACATTCCAGCTGTGGCTGGAAGAAAACTTGTATCCACCTCTTTGGAGAGAAGGAGAACTTTCCTGCTACTTTGCAAATGTTATCCCACTGTCCTTGCCATAGGAGGGAGGGGAAAATAGTGCCTCTTACTGCCCTTCCTCCCAAAATACAGCTGTCTAAAACCCTCCTCGGGCAGAGGCACAGCACAGAAAATTTTAGCCCCAGAGGTGAATGTCTTGGAAGGTTATAGGGAAATGAAAACAAACGGGATTGAATAGAATCTGACTCATGACCTCAGTGCCAGTGGTTGCTACAAGAGCCCAGAGCAGGGATTGCTTGTGACAGGCTGAAAGCAATCTTCCTCACACCACTCACACAGATTAATCAAAGACCTTGGAAATTTTGATTTATAGATCATATATTCCTAACAAGGATGTATTTATTATTATACATCAGAAAGCATCCATACAAATGAGACATTGCTAAACTAGAGCTGTCAGATATTTATTTTTGCAGTCAATAGAAGTAATGTTATTAAACTATCCAAAGGCAGCCTTCAAAAGCAAGAAAAATAAATTCCAAATTGGTTTAAATGAATGAATTCATAGTAATCACAGCTGAAATATCAAGTGATCAATCTCTGTCTCCACTGCCTTCCAGTGCTGAATATTTAATTAGCAGAAGATGAAACACAGTGTGAAGGTTAGGGTGTCTGATGGGGAGGTAAATCTGGAGCCAGCCCACCCCCACGAAAGGAGCACTTGGCTCTCTGCTCTGGGCCTCCTGCTGGGTAAACAGCAGTCATCAGTGCCAGACAAGTTCCTCTGTTGAACTTCTTGGAAATACAGGGAATTACAAGATAATCAAGGTGGGAAGGGACTGTGGCCAGGCTCAGATGAGGTTGCTCAGGACCATGTCTGGCTGTGATTTGAGGGTTCCAAGCAGGGACATCCTACAGCCTCTCTGAGCTTCCACGCCCATGTTTGAACATCACAGAGAAAGAAGATTTCCTGGCAAATCTTCCTGTCTTCCTCTGGCTGCTGACACTCTCCCCTTTCCTATGCCTCAGGAAGAATGAGGATGTTTCTGACAGACAAAAGGAAGCAGCAGGCAAAATCATCTCCCTTCTCCTTCTTTCTGCCCTCCAACTACGCCCAAACAGGGGGTAGATTTAGATCAGGTGTAAGGAAGAAATTTTAGGGGGAAGTTGTGGATATACTATCCCTGGAAGTGTTCAAGGATAAGCTGGATGGAGCTTTGAGCAAGGTGGTCTAGTACAGGTGCCCATGCCCACAGCAGAGGGTTTGGAACTGGATGATCTTTAAGGCCCCTTCTAACCCAAACCATTCTGTGCTTCTGTGGTTCTATTATTCTGGGCAGATAATCCTGAGGAAGGGGAAAAAAATGAGGACACTTAATCAATGATGGGACATGCCATGCAGGACTGCTGCTCTGCCAGCCTGGAGCTCACTTTCAGACCCCTGAGAACATGCAGGAAATTATTAATGATTACCTAGTAATTATTTTAGTTGCATATTAAATCTCTCCTGTGTTGTATGAAATGCATTAACAGCATTAAGGAGCATCTTGTGAAGTACAAGCAGTAATAGCCAGCAGTAAGAAATTCTGCTTTCTCCTCTGTTTTCCTTTCTCTTTCCAGGGAGGTGGTAAAGAAGGAAGCCACTCATGGAGGCTGAAGGTAGGAAAAGAGAATTTTGGGTTACCCCAGAGCTGTGCACTTGCAGCTTTATGGCCCCAGCACTGGCAGTGTGGATAATTTCATGCTTGTTGGGGGAAGTGATACTTTTAGTCTTTGTATTTCTGTTTTATTGGCCAGACTTTCTGAAATGTTTCACCCTTGACAGGTTTACGGACCTGATATCTTTCTTTCATATTTAGTCATGTTCATGCACAAATTACCTGATTCCAGTCACACCAACACTGACATTACACCCTTGCTTTGCTCTCTGGGTTTGAATATTTATCTACTCCAGTTCATACTGTCACAACAGGGAGGTGCAAAGAACTGCCTTTCCCCAGCCCCCATGGGAGAAGCTGCTGCCTTCAGCAAGGCTTCAACATATCCAGGAGAGTCTGGAGACAAGCCCTTCCACAGGGAGACCAATAAAGGACATCAACATTGTCACCTCTGGACTTCTCTCTTGACCCTGCAGGTCCCTGAGAGCCCTGGAACATCTGTGGGCCGCACAAAAAAAGGGAGAAAAATCTGAATCTCTTCAGCAGGGCAACAGGATCTGGAATGAGGGGCCCTGCAGGGAGCAATGGGCAGCTTCCAGTTTCTCCAGCACAGGCATGGGCCTGGATTTCTGCTTCTGCTCTGCCTTCCAGGAGCCAAAGATGCAAGAGAGCCTGGCCAGAGGACAGCACAGGGGAACACCCCTGGCACACTGAGGAAAGCAAGACTGGAAAATGTGGGGGATGAGGACCAATACTCTGCTGTGGCTCCACAGAGGTGCCAGCCCCTCTGACAGGGAGCATCCTGGCTTTGGATGCCAGCATGGAGCTAGTGGATAACAGTGGCTTTGGATCAAAATGCATTTTCCCAGTAAAAGCAATTTTGCTGAATTTAGACTCTTTAATTTCAGCAATACTCATCAGAGGCTCTTCATCCTGATTACAATGTTCATCTCCAAAAGCACTATTTCCACAGAAGTGCTGATTAATGTTATCACACCAACAAGGTTTCAGAAATGAAAACACTCTGGAGAAAAGTTGTCAAAATCCCATCACCTCAACATGACTGCAGATGCAAGGGAACCCCTGAGCTACAGGATGGGAACTCCTTCCTAAACCCAGATGGCTCAAAATGATCTCTGTGATTCCCTGGATGACAGATACCTTCAGGCAGAATTCTGTGACCAAGCTTTCTTCAGATAAAGCACTGCTTTTATCCTGGCAGCTCCACTGGCCTGGGTGAATCTGGTCATGGTTTCACAACAGGGGAGGAAATCAAAATATGGGATCTCCTTTCTACTCAGGACAAAGGAGCATCAGGCCATAAGCAAACTGTAAAGATGAGAAATTTCTGAAATTCACAATATTCAACTATTCAGGGCTCCAAAATCCCCTCTGGCTGCAAGGAAGATTGGCAGAGCTCTGCTAATGACATTCAGTTGTGGCTGAACCAGACCTTCCTCTGGGTGGTTTGCTGTGGTTAGAAGTGTGAATCTCCACCCTGTCTGCCTTTCTCTTGCCTTCATCCATCATAAGACTGTGAACATTTTGAAACCTTCGACTGTTGTGTTACTACACTTCTGTCATGTTTGCTTCTGTTTTCTGGGACAGGCGCTGTTTCTTTTTTGCCATAGCAGTTTTGCCATGTGCATCACTAGTGAGGAAAAAGAACTGCTTTCCCTCACTGCATTGTAGCTGTACCCAGAACCCAGCAGAATCAGACACTTGTGTCATAAATGCCTCCATACCTCCAGTGACAGACAGAAGTTGCCCCATCAGTCCAAAGAGACACAACAAACTTACTCCATTTCTGCTTTGCACAGGAATGAGCAAGAACAGAACAAGATCATACCCAGTTTCTGCTCGCAGGCTGAGGTTCCAGATGCTAATGTACCAGGTAGCTGTGAAGATCTGGGGAGATTTCCATAGGAAACACTTTCCCTCCACTGTCCTTGTGTGCTGGCTGTATGAACAACTGGACTGCAGGATCAGCCAAGGCCTGAGGCTATGAGTTGGGCAGGGTTTATAGGCAGAGGCAGTGAGTTGGACCAAGCCAGCAATCAATTCAGCAGGAAAGCCATGCAGAGCAGAACCTTGATCTTGTCACTTTTTGCAGGTTGAGAATGATTTTTTTTTTAAATTACCCAGACTCATACAAATTAGACATTTTAGAGAGATGGGCAATCACCAACTGTATGAAGTTTAACAAGGGCAAGTGGAAAATTCTGCATCTGGGATGGGGCAGCCCTGGATGTACAGCCTGGGGAATGAGAGGCTGGAGAGCAGTGCCATGGAAAGGGACCTGGGGATCCTGGTCCATGGCAAGCTGAACATGCGCCAGCAGTGCCCTGGCAGCCAGGAGGGCCACCTGTGTCCTGGGGGGTATCAGGGACAGCATCCCCAGCCAGGCAAGGGAGGGGATTGTCCTGCTCTGCTCTGCTCTGGGACAGCCTCACCTCGAATGCTGGGGGCAGCTTTGGGTGCCATGATATAAAAAGACATTAAATTATTAGAGAGTGTCCAAGGGAGGCCACAAGGATGGCCAAGGAAGCCATGTGAGGAGTGGCTGAGGTCACTTGGTCTGTTCAGCCTGGATAGAAGGAGATTGAGGGGAAACCTCAGTGGGGCTTTCAACATCCTCACTGGAGCAAGTGGAGGGGCAGGTGCTGATTTCTTCTTTCTGGTGACCAGTGACAGGATGTGAGGAAACAGCATGCAGCTGTGGCAGGGGATCTTTGTGCTGGATATCAGGAAAAGTTTCTTCACCTGGGGGGTGGCTGGGCACTGGAACAGGCTTTCCAGGGCAGGGGTTACAGCACCAAGCCTGACAGAGTTGAGGAGGCATTTGGACAACAATCTCAAGCACAGGGTGTGACCCCTGGAGTGTCCTGCACAGGACCAGAAGCTGGAACTCAATGACCCTGATGGGTCCCTTCCAACTCCACATATTCTATGACCCCATGGTTCTATGGATTTAAGAGCACAGGGTGGTGTTTGGGCAGCACACAGGAACATCAGAGAGGAGGAAGGTGAAGAAGGGGCTCAGATCACAGGGTGGTTAGGGAAGAAAATAAAAGTGTGGGGATTCTCCCCAGGTCCCTCAGGGGCAGCCGGACAAAATTCCTGTGCGCTGTACAACCAGCAGCTCCTGTTTGCCAAGACGCACTGCAGGTATGAATTCTTGCTCCTAGGCTCATCTTTTGATGTCATGTTTGCAGATCTCCCTTGATGATCACGATGAGAAAATGAGAAACAAAGGGACTGTTTAATGCAGAATGTTCCCTCGCTGGTAACCAAGTGTGCTGTCCTTTACAGACTGTTTGTCTCTGTTTGTGCTATTGTACCAGGGTTTCTTGGCTTGCCTCGCATAGTTTCCGTGGTGCGCTGGGTTCTTTTGAAGCAGATTGTGTTACATAAAGCAGCTCGGTTTAGTGGCGTATGAATGGTGCCACCGTCTCCGTGCCCTGTGCTCCGGGCAGCGATGTGATATGAGAGGGAGATGATGCTCCTGTCACAGCCAGCTCCGAGCAGCCTCAGAGGGCTTTTATCAGGCAAGTGACGGGGCTATCAGCACCTGATCAGGTGTAAATGGCTGCAGGCCCCCATGACAGGCTGCTCTAGGCAAACAAAATAAAATAAAAAAAAAAAATAAAGGAAAAAGGCAGGAGGATTTTTTTCTCCTTGCTTGGCAACCAGCAGTTCATTTTTTTTCCAGCTGTAGTTTTCGAGTTTCAGATGACAACCCAAATATTTTCACTGAAAGCAAAACTCTCAGGGAAACCCTCTGTCTCCTTTACTTTTTTTTTTTTTTCCAAAGGCAAAACTTTCAACAAAATTGTTGAGCACATCCAGTGTTAAAACATTGTCTGGATCCTCTGCTTGCTTCTGCTGGCTGGGAGTCTGGCCTGTTGAGACCTGAGGTTTCTTGCAGACAATTTCAAAATTGTCATTTCTCTGATGTTTTAAATAAATGTAGGCATCTGTCTGAGCCATACATCTCCCCTAGCCAAAATATTGTTAATTCCAAGTGGATTTGCTCCATTATAAGTTGCCTACAAATAATTTTTAAAAGTGTCAGTGTTTCTTAAATTATCTTAGCTCTTTAAATATTGAAATGCATCAAATATTAATGCTTAGCAATTCAGAGTATCCTTAGTCCTGGTTCCTGCAATATTCTGATCAGCATTAGAGCCACGTTCTGCCAGCTCTGGGATCTGAAGAGGGGGTCCTACCCAAGGGAAGGGTCATGACCACCACCCTCAGGAGCTGGTGCCCTGTCCCAGGGGTGTTTTTGGAAGGGGGAAATGGGGAAGGCCAAAGAGCTGGGCTGGTTCCAGCAGGAGTGGAGCCAAGGAATGAGCAGGCACAAGCAGAGCCAGGAGCAAACAAGGACTGGTGCAGGCACCATCCAAACGTGCTGCTGATGGCATGTCTGGCCCCAAGGCCAGCAGAGCAGGTCTGGAGTGAGGTGGTACCACCAGACCCAAGCTCATGGGCTTTTCAGCTCCTGTTTGGCCATAGAGCCCTCAAAGTTCCATGCAAATTGAAGCCCATGTAGCTGTTTCTGAATTCATGAATATCACAGTGCTGTGATCCTCATCACTCCACCTGCAGAGGCAGCTCTGTCAGAAGACAAGGAAGTGTGAGATATAAAAAAGCACTGCATGTGGATTTGGCATGTCACAGCTGGAAAAGCTGCACCTGCAGGAGCTCGAGTTCAAATGAACACTGATAATATCAGAGCAGCTCGTCCTTTCCTCCCAGCAGAAAGCCCAGAACAAAATTCATGTCTTCTCTTTTATAAGCTGAGGAGAAGGTCTGACTCAGCTGCCTGAGGTATCTCATCTGGGAGTGCTGATATGCCATTCTGCATGCACGTTCCCAGGCTGGTGTCCAGTGGAAGGGAGCTGGGGAGACAAGGCTCCCTGCTTTCTGTATTTACAGATCCCATCCAGGAAATGGGAATTTTCACAACTTGCTCATCAGCACGTTTTCTGCGTGGCAGATTGCCCCAAACTCTGATCCTCAGCAGTGCCACAAGGCTGGCAGCCAAGCAGAAGAATTGTCAGGGAATCAGCAAGAGGGTTTTGATGGATTCCCTCTTTCCTCCCTCCCACCCCACCTCAGCTCACCCCGTGGCATTTGAGGCTCAGCAAAATCAACATGTTCTTCTGGAACATTTCAACTTTGACTAATCAGGAGAGTTTCTGACAGAAAAATGTTCCACTGGAAAATTTTTGACCAGCACTAATTAGCATTTTTTCTATTAGCTTTGTCCTGAAGGCACAGTAATTTATGCCTTGGTGAAATAAACAATCACTAAGAATTGGACACTCCCCAGGTTCAAGGCATATTTGCTTACCCTAAACAGAAAAACGTCTTATTTGCTTGCAAACTTTACATACTTAACACAAGGAAAGAATGACTGCCTGACTTTCTTGTGCTTTACCTGGGCACAGGCCCAACTGCATTTTAATCACTTTGCTTTAAAAAAAAAGGGGTAAGTAGTGGATTTTCACTTGCAGAGCAGTAAGGTTCAAGCAACACTGGAAACAAGCCATGGATGTGGAACAAGAGCTGAGCCACACTCAATGAGCTTGAAGGTAGCCACAAGAAACAAGAGGAAGACAGAAAATGTCGCAGGTGCCCTAGGAGCTCAGATTTCCTTGCTATTCCTCTACCATATGGTTATATCCTAAACTGAATGTCTCACTGAACCACATGATAATTAAGGCTGTGAGGGACCTCTGGAGGTCCAGCCCCTGCTCAGGGCTGGGCTGGCTTCCACGTTAGATCAGGTTGCTCAGAGCTGTGTCCAGCTTTCCTGCTGTATAATGCTACATAAATGCACCTGAGCTACACATCTGAATGTGCTGAAGGCTGCCCATCCATCCCTTTTCCCCAGAAAGCCTTCATTTTGGAGCCCTGTGCAAGCCAAATGCAGAATGACAAGTCCCTGGCGGTCTCTGGGAAGCGGCTGTGAATGCTGGGCAGATGGTGCAGCCTTTGCTGCAGTGGGAATACAGCTACAGGGTCTCCCAGGAAAGCAGGCAGCTATATTTAAATCACTCTTACGAAATCCACATTGATATTCATAAAAGACACTTCAACACCTCTTTGGTGGCTCCAAACTGCAGCACACAGCCTGGGGAAGAGCACACGTGGCTCTGAAGACCAAGGCCTGCTTTCATTTTGTGGCTACAGCGTTGATAGTGGCAGGCAGGAAGGACAAAGAGCACAAAAAAGCACAGCCTCCTGGAACACAGTCCTGGAGAATCAGCATCTAAATGCTGTGGGAGAGCCTGGGGAGGATTTTCCCCAGGAAGGGGTACGGCTCTGGGATGGGACTCAGGTGCTGGGGGGCTCTCCAGGGGGCCAGGCTTCAGCAGATGAAGCCCCAGCACCCTCACCTGGCACAGACATGGATCCTGGGCCAGCCCTGCATCCACCAGCACTCCTGCAAGTCCAGCTGGTGCCAAGCCTGGCAGAGCTGCTGATGTCCCCTGCATGTCTCACCACCAAAGGTGGACTTTATCCTCCTGGTCTGCTTGTTCTGCCGAGGAGGAGAGAAGTCAGTGGGCACGAAGGTCAAAGGTGCTTTATTTCCATCTCCCTGAGGCCCTCTCGGTGCTTGGCAACACTGCTGTCTGCTCTTTCTTTTGCTTTAGGAAAATGCCTTTCACCTTATCTCCACCCTGATACAGACTTCACCTCTCCCAGCAGGGAAGAATGGAAAAACCTCTCGGCGGAAAATCTGAGAAGCTCTTTGGCCACTCTCTGTGGGGAGCAGAGTTTAAAGGGGGTGGTGTCACCCATCTAGAGGGTGACACGGCCACTGTGCCAAAAGGCAGATCAAAGCCAGAAAACAGCCTACCCCCTTGTCCTCGTAGCTACTGAAATTCTGAGTGCAGCTTTGTCATGTTATTCTCAAAGCCACCTAGGTTTTTCTTTGGCACTGCAAACCACAGACACCTGTGGTTTTCAACATTTCCCTCATGGAAAGGAAGACACATGCAATGAACTGAGGTTTTTCTCATCTTAGCCCATTTTTGTTGGCCCTTAGACCTCCTAGGAGCAATACCTAAAGTCGAGGCATTTGTGAGATGCAAATACACTCACGTGTGAGTGCCAAACCTTGTTTAGTTTTTGTGCTGTTTCATGGCAGCTTCATGTCCATATGTGGGCAACCTAGTAAAGCATAGAATGAAAATCACATGAGTAACCCTAGAGGAATCAGAAGCATTATTCAATATTTAAAATTAAGCAGGAATTTAAACACTCTGCTGAATCATGTTCTCATTTGCATTAGAGCACAGACCTCCCGAGTCACCAGGTGTGTCTAACATGCAATGGTGATATTCCTGTTCAAGCATCTTCCTAGGATGAGCTTGGCTCCTGCTCTTGAAAGGCTGGAGAAACTTCAGGGCAAATTACCAGAAGGAATTTTTCTCATCCCATTCCTCTGCACAACCCCAAACAACACGGGGCTGTACACAATACAGCCACTTGGAAAATGTACTGAAAACTGAAGGGTCTCCTTTGTAACTACTTATCTTTTCCAAAAGACTCCTTTTGCTGCCTGGTGCATGCTTCCCCTGGCCTTCAGCTTGCTCTGGGATGTGCTCCCAGGGAAGCTGTCTGCTCTGGATGCTGGGGAGATGCTGGGAATCTCCCCAGATCCCCATTTATACACACACTCCCATGCATATTCCCTCCAGTTTCTGAGACAGCAAACAGCAGGAGTCAAATATGTCACCAGAAGAGGCATTTCTAATTGGGCAATTTGTTAATGTAGAAAATGTAGTTTAATATCAATTGTAAAGGTGGAGCTGGTGAGCTCTTTCAAAAATTTTTCTTCCGCCTGGTGTTCAACAGATGTTTAGGAAAAATCTCAAACAGTCAAGGTCATTGGTGTGTGGGAATATACAAGGAATTTCCATCTCCTGCAATGAATCAAAGCCACCATGTTTGAAGATGCCATTTTCCATGCAAGTGCCTGAATAGGGACACCTACATTCAGCCTTAGATATCTTAAGTCTCTCTGAATACGACTTTTACCAGTTTTCTTTCACCCAGAGAGCCCAGTATGAAGCAATCAATTAGCTCACTAATATCTCTTCTACCCCCAGCTGCCACTATAACAAACAACAATAAAGACATCTATTTAGTGTTTCCCTTTCACTAGAGCCCTTAACATTTCCATTTGCACAGCAAAGATTGCAAAGGGCAGAGTTAAGGTTAATTATATGACTTCTTTCCTGACCTGTGCCACAGGGCGTCCTCCCATTTTTGTTCTTTATCAGCCCTTTCTGATGCTGAAATCGAGGAAGCAGGAAAGTACCTAGAAAGACAGGGAAAAGAGCAAGGAGTGATTTATTCATAAATAGATCTGCAGGAAGCTTCCAAACTGCAGCTTCTCTCTTCAGAGTTTCAGGCATGTCCCACGGTGGCTACTGTAATATCAGAGGAATGCTTACTTCTGCTACTGCTGCTAATCTGGGAGCAGTCACGTGGCTCGGCTGTATTCTCTCTCTCCAAAAATTTGACTTTTAACCTTCCTTTGCTACAGACATGATGTATATTGCTTTGACATGATTCCAAGTAGCAAACATGCAAAACTCTGACCTATAAGCAAAGCAAATGGAAAAAAAAAAAAGATATTTATGAGAATAAAATTATGTGAGCCTGCGGGAAGGGGAGAGAAAAATCTGCCTGGGTCATTTCTGTTTGCTTTCCCCTAGGAATAACTTTGGGAAAAACAGCAAAATGCTAATCTGGGAAGAAGGAAAAAAAGAAAAGGTGTCCTGAGATGCAAATCAAAAAAAAAAAAAAAAAAAAAAGAGAGACGGCAGCAAATGTAATTATTTATTCGCGCTCATTTACGTGTCAGATGAAGCTGAAAGCTGCCAGATAGCTTCTTTTCGACAGCTTGGAGTTACTGTTGGGAACAGATCCATGTATGGAAGCGAAAGCAGAAAAGCATAGATAAGCTGAGATCCAGCTATGCAAACCATCTTTAGAGACACTTAAAGGACAAGCACCCCAGCTCCTTTCTTTCTGGTAAATATAGAGACACTATCATATGAGGGCTTTTTTCCATCCTGCATGACCCACAACTGCTGAGCCTCGGCTGGGGTAAGTGAAAGAGCGACTCAGGCATTTCTTGGGAACACCTGGGGATTCAGTTGGACTGACATCCTGGGAAAAGCCGTAAATCTGGGGCAATGGGATGGCTCCAAGAGCTGGATAATGGTTAAGCTCTCTGAGTAGGAAACATGACATATAACATCTCTGCCACTGGAGGGATAGGAACTTTCCAAGTGTCTGAAGGAGGCCAGAGAAAAATGTTGGAAAACAAGAGTTTTATCACTCAAGAAGTGGATTCACAGACTGGGTGATGATAGAGCTTCAGTGGGCAGGAAGGATCAGTGGTGGTTGCCAGTGTCAGAGTCTCTCTGTGTTTCTATTTAAAAGAATTCATTTCAAAAGTCAAGGGCTTTTTCTTCCCTGCTCTGCGCTACTTTCGTTTTGAGAAACATGTTTCACTTGGGTTGAGCTGACTGGACATTAGGAAGAGCTTGTTGTAAACGACTGTTGTTTTTCTTGGCACTTAAAGGCAGTTTCCCAATGTTTCTCTGTAGATTTGAGGTTGATTACATCCTGTGCAAGGATTTTTGGTTCAGTTTAACTGCCATTACAGTGTTGTGAAAGCCAGCTCCAGCAAAAACAGCTGTGTGCTGTTGTGAATATTTCCAAAGTACTGAAGTAATAGGTCTCCTTCAAATTAGCACAGAAATGTGTCAGCTCTGGGAATTGGGCACTGTCACAAAAACAGAGTATAGCCTTGGCAGAGAGGCTTTCTTCACCAAGTGTTTTGTTAAAAAGAACACAAAAAAAGCTTTTTATAGCCTTGGCTTAAAATCTGGTTGGAGTATGGTGGTACAGTTAAACATGAGGTTTTTCTTTAAATGCTAGAAAATTGTTTTGGGTTAACATTTCGTGTGTTTTCAGGTGTTATAATATTGTATTCATAGTCCCACTGCAAAGTTCTAGGTAAAGCATTGTCATTTTTCAGGTGGTTAATAGACTGGAAAAAACCATCAGAGCAGGTGAAGTGAAATTATACAGAAAGAACTGAAAATAACGTGAGGAGTATGATTGGAATTGTAGGAGATTTCCAGAGATATGAAGGATAATCGTAAAGGGAAATCACTCGACCACAAATGTCATAAACATTTCCATTCATGAATGAAAATGCCTTCCCTTGTCCTTACATAAGAGAACCATAATGGAAGTGTTTGCTTGTAACCCCATAGTAGAGTCTGAAGTTGAAAGGGCTAATGGCCTCATCTTCCCTTATTTGGCCAGTATTTCCACAGATATTCCCAGTTTCCTCAGCTTTCACCCTCACTGAAATACACGTCTTTGTCTGGTTTCCTTTGTCTGTGCTAGGCAAACTTTGATTCTTTTGAGAGGTACCTTTTAAACACATGCCACCTCTCTACAGGAATGCTAACACAGAAATCAATCTTTAAATAATTGGGGTCAATAAATAGCTTTTAAATTGCTAGTGAGTCACTAACCAATAAACCTTTTAGCTGCTAATGCTATGAAATAACATTTCTGCATTTCATTCTTACTCAGATTGCTTCCATTTTCTATTCCATATGGTCCTGGTTCATAGGTTGCTGTGAATCTGCTGATATAAAAAATTTCTTCCTCAAGTTTTCCTTTGTCTCCCCACCCCCCTTCCCCAGATTGTGAGCTTTCCCTTCCCCAGGAGACACAAAGAGCAGCTGATCCGTGTGTGGTGTTACCCGACAGCTGTGCTGGGCAGGCCAGGAACAGGATGGCAGGATGGAGCTGGAAAAGCTGGGACTTATTTAATTTGCTGTTTCCATTTGGTGCAGGGCCTGGGGCAGGGAGGCCTGGTAGACAAAGCCCTGGTGGCATGAGTCATCTCCTGGTTGCCAGCCCCAAGGCAGACCGCCCTTCGTGCCCCCCTCCCTCTATCAGGAGCATTTTCAGGCATTAGTGTTATCTGTAATACTTATTGCTATTATCAGTGTGCTGGCTGCTGTTAATATTTACTATTGATTAGCCAGGGTACCGCTGGGATGTGTTCAGCCCCTTGTGTGCAGCGGGTGGGATCTCACTGAGAAACCCCAGCCGTGAGCACAAGGAGCCCCAGGAGCACCAGCGATAGTATCGCTAACATCTCTGAGAAGCGACTCGTCATTGGGAGCGCTGCAGTCTCCGAGCATCCGCCCGAGGTCCTCCCACGCTCCATCCTCTGCCAGAGTGCAGGCAGGAGAGGGGGAAGGGGGAGCTCTGCTCTTCCTCACCATCAGCCTCAGCAAGGCTCACTCGGGGCAGCACGTACACCGGGAGTGAAGGGTCAAGGGCAAAGCTGAGCTCTGTGCCTATTCCTGCTGTCCTTGCCCCCGTGGCACCTGGAGGGAGCAGGAATATGTTCTGTGTCTCATGAAAGGAGCCAAGGCACACAGGACTTCTAGATGCACTGGTGGCTTGTGCTCCCAAACCTTGGTGGCTTTAAAAAAACAAAGGCAAACACAGCTGGGTTTCAGAGAACACATCTGAAGAAAGTCTTTGCACCAGGCATCCACAGTTAGTCCCTGAATTCAGACATTTGTGTGAGAAGGCAAAACCACCTTTGTGGTTTACAGGGAGCCCAGGAAGAGAGCATCCCCAAAGAGAAATCAGCAAGGAGAGCTACACCCTGAATTCACTCAGTAAGGATTTGACTGGCGCTGACTTGAAGTAAGCCCACTGCACATTCTCCTCCTCCGGACACCTCAATGTTTTTATGGAAGGGTGGTGTTTGGACACCATCTCTGTCTTTTCTCTAGGAAGTCAGAAGATTGGAGCACATTCTGAGGACATGCTGACAGACTGCTCCACTTCTCTGGCCAGATATTCATTACTGCCCATGTCCTAGCAAAATGGGCTTTGTGCAGTGGCTCTGTCTGCTCTCAGCCTTGAAACCTGCAGACCCATTTGCCAATTGAAATCTGATTTGGCCCAGGAATTGAGGCCTCTTCAAAAAAAATCTGAAAATGTCCAGCTCTCTTCTTTGGTTTTCTCACAAAAACATAATCTTCCTATTCTTACAGGAAGAGGAAACAACATGACAGCTTTTAGTAGTGGTGGTGTTTTCTGATAATTTACAAGTAAAGCAGGGAATTTATGAGCGGACATTCATTCTGGAGTTGATCCTTTGGGGGACTCACTATTATTCTGGCAGCATATAGGGGAAAAACAGCAACAGTGCAGTAAACCTGGAGGTCTTCAAAACTCAGTTTATTCCTATTTAGGGCTCCAGCCGTCACTGTTATCTAATCATAAATGTATTCTCATTGCATGGGGTCACTGCAGGGCAAAGCTTAAGTTATTTTGATTTCCATTCTTCAATATATTTGGATTTCTCTTATATTTAATGCTGAACTTCCTCCTGAGTTTGGGATGTTTGTTTTTAGGATCTTTCCCAAATCCCTGGAATGCTGAACTCCGACATTGCTATCATAAAATGCAGGTTTCCATTTGTGATGTCTCTAGCTGAGTCTTTTACAGGGAGAGGGAGAGGGGAGAGGGGAGAGGGGAGAGGGGGAGGAGAGGGGGGAGAGGGGGAGGAGAGGGAGAGGAGGGAGAGGAGGAGGAGAGGGGGAGGAGAGGAGAGGAGAGGAGAGGAGAGGAGAGGAGAGGAGAGGAGAGAGAGAGGAGGAGAGGAGAGAAGAGAAGAGAAGAGAAGAGAAGAGAAGAGAAGAGAAGAGAAGAGAAGAGAAGAGAAGAGAAGAGAAGAGAAGAGAAGAGAGGAGAGAGAGAGAAGAGAGAGAGGAGAGGAGGAGGAGAGGAGAGGGAGGAGAGGAGAGGAGAGGAGAGGAGAGGAGAGGAGGAGAGGAGAGGGAGAGGAGAGGAGAGGGAGGAGAGGAGAGGAGAGGAGAGGAGAGGAGAGGAGAGGAGAGGAGGAGGAGGAGAGGAGAGGAGAGAGGAGAGGAGAGGAGAGAGAGGAGAGGAGAGAGAGAGGAGAGGAGAGAGAGAGGAGAGGAGAGGAGAGGAGAGGAGAGGAGAGGAGAGGAGAGGAGAGGAGAGGAGAGGAGAGGAGAGGAGAGGAGAGGAGAGGAGAGGAGAGGAGAGGAGAGGAGAGGAGAGGAGAGAGGAGAGGAGAGGAGAGAGAGGAGAGGAGAGGAGAGGAGAGAGGAGAGGAGGGAGAGGAGAGGAGAGGAGAGGAGGAGAGGAGAGGAGAGGAGAGGAGAGAAGAGAAGAGAAGAGAAGAGAAGAGAAGAGAAGAGAAGAGAAGAGAAGAGAAGAGAAGAGAAGAGAAGAGAAGAGAAGAGAAGAGAAGAGAAGAGAAGAGAAGAGAAGAGAAGAGAGAAGAAGAGAAGAGAAGAGAAGAGAAGAGAAGAGAAGAGAAGAGAAGAGAAGAGAAGAGAAGAGAAGAGAAGAGAAGAGAAGAGAAGAGAAGAGAAGAGAAGAGAAGAGAAGAGAAGAGAAGAGAAGAGAAGAGAAGAGAAGAGAAGAGAAGAGAAGAGAAGAGAAGAGAAGAGAAGAGAAGAGAAGAGAAGAGAAGAGAAGAGAAGAGAAGAGAAGATTTCACTCTGGAGGACTCCACATCAGTTTATTTATGGAGAAAGGTGGGCATAGGAGAAGGAAAATGCTAATAGAATAGGTATGCTGCAAAATGTGAGTATTCTATAAAAGTACAGTGGGAAGACCAGTTTGGATTCCACTCAGCTTAACAATGATTAATGACTTATCTCTAAATAACCAAAAAGGACAAATGCTCAGGAACTTCTGCCACAGAGAGCTGTTCAGGTATAGATTTTTCCCTGCCAGGCAGGAGATTCAGCACTTGGGTTGCTTTACTCCCCACAGGAATAAAGTGCACTGAATAGTATATAAAATCCTTTTCTTGCCATCAGTCCCCCAGGGCTCTCAAGCTCTGCTCAGGATGAGTTTCACCAGAAGTTTTGTCCCTGTGGTATTTCCCAGGTTATCCCACAGACCACAGTGTGCCCTGGAGGTTGCAGACTAATCCTGCATGACACCACCACACATCATTTCCTGCTCTTCCAGAGAAATGTTCCTTCTTTCACTGGAACATCAATTTGGAGTTTTTACCCTCTTATATAAGCAAAAGCAGGAAAAATAGAGGAAAATGTAAAAGTAACAAAAGATGGAAAGTGCAGGAATGAGGCCTGCAAAACTATCGCTGCCTTTCTATATCCCCCCAGGCAAAGGCTTCCTTGAGTCCCTTTTGGAAACGGGACAGGAAATGCTCCCTTGTTGTGGTTTAGGAATGGTATTCCCCAGTTTAATACATCCACTAAAATCACTCTGTGCTGCTCCCTCTCCCCTCCAATTGGAGGCACAAAAGGCAATGATCCCAGGTCAAGATAAGAACAATTTACTGGGAACAGCAATGGGATAAGAAAATGAACAGTTACATCAATAATACTGAATGTCAGAGGAGATAAGGAAAGAAACAATTCACGTAGAACCACCCCCTTGGTAACAGTGGTATCTGACGGCTCCCCCAGCCACATTTTCTCCATCAGGATGAATCCCTTCTGCCCAGGACAGTTTCCCTTCCCCCTGCTCCTGGCAGTGATGTGAGGGGGTACGGAATAACCTTCCAGTCCTAACCATGTCCCCTTGTGGCTGCTACACCCCTGCAGACACCGAGGTGTCCCAGGCTACAGGGAGATCTCCCATCTCAACAAGCCTTAGGAAGCAAGGGACAGCACATGAGCTCAGTGGAGGTGATGAAGGGGCCCGGCCCACAGTGACTTCAGCCTCAGGCAGGGGAGGCATGGAGGAGTCAGGAAGCAGCTGATGGGCTGTGCATGTCCACTAAGGCACCCTTCACCACCCTCAGGATTTCTGCAGGGGCCTAGGGTTTTGTGGAATGTATCTCTTGCCCTACAACCCCTCCACCCTTCCAAACCTGCTCGGTTTGACACCTGTTTCTAAAAGAGCCAACCACGCCTCCAGGCTTCAGTGTGGGAACAGGGATCCCATCTCCTTGGAAGAGTCCCCTCCCAGCATCAGCGTTTGCCACATCCACACACTGGAGCGAGGAAGCAAATCCAAGGTGACAACTCCTTTCCCAGCCTCTAATTCCCAGCTCTCTGCTTTTGCTGCAGCCTGGCAAGCAGGAGAGGAGAATTATCCTGTGTTATTTTTTTGGCTTACGGAAAGGCTCCAAGCGGAGATCTTATGCTTCTGCCCGAGACGCAGCAATAAACTTCTGGATTTGCTGCTGCTGTGCTGAGACTGCCAACATGTACACAATAAAAGTAAAGCCTTCCTGTGGCCACAGACCACAACATGCTAGTGATCCATGGTATTATCCTGTTATTTAGTGAGTCATCCTTGCTGCTGTAAAATACACACAGCCCAGTAAGTTGTTAACAATAACACTGGATGTGAGAGACTGGTGTTTGTTTTACTCCAGTGTAACTTATTCCATATGGTCCTCTAAAGCATGCTAAACGTTACATGGCTTTGGGCTGCCAACTATTATTTCAAGATGAACTCACAGATCTAGAACATAGCTACTTGAAGTAAGGCTATGAAAGCATTCTCTGTCCAGGAAAAATGCCCAGTTTGGGAGCAAGACAGATGGTGGGGATTGCCCTCTCTTTATCTGGATAAGCAGGTCCCCACTTTTATTGAGTGGCCACAACACTGATGTTTACTGCTGCTCTGCTGCCTGCTATGACATCTTTCAGATGTAAGCCACATGCACAGGGCAGAAGCTGTGTCCTGACCAAGGAGATAAGTTTAGCTTCTAGCATTTACCTCTTATGCATGTTTTTCCAAGTCGCTGATGATCCAATTCTTTGTGGAATCCTAGTATGTTTTCCAAATCTCCTTGGTAGCCTTAATTCATGAGAAAAATACTGCAAAAAGAGAGACATGCAGCTGTGAGAGGCGTCCTCACTTCACTCTCTGGCCACAGTACTCAAAGGTTTAACCCAACAAGGTCCAGCACCACAGTGTCCTTGTGTTCCTGCCGTGTTCTATCCTGGACTTAGCCCACAGCACTGCTTGGAAAACAAACACATTTAAAAGTTTCTCTTGTCACTAGGGGTGTTCCCCAGGCCTCAGTATCATGACGAGTCCTGTTTATTTATTTAGGAAATGGTGGAATCACCATTTCTGAAGGTATTGAAAAGATGTGTAGACATGGCAGCTGGGGGACATGGTTTAGTGGTGAACTTTGGTGTGTTAGGTTAACAACTGGACTCATGATCTCAGAGGCCTTTTCAACCTAAAGCATTCTGTGATCCTACATTTTTAGCCACTGGTTGAAGAAAAGAGATGCTCCACAAAGCATCTTTCTTGATAACTGAGAGATTTGCCTTTTGGCTTGAGTTGATGTAATCCAAAGTGAAGTTTTGAGAGCAAGAGTAACTGACACTTAGAGTTTTTTAGAGCCTTGCTGATAACCTCACCCTTTTCCTGAAGTGTGACATGTGTCCAAATTAATCTTTACAAAAGAGTTAATCTTGAAGGTTCTCTGCTGTGAGTGTGTACAAGGACCATGGAGATGTGTATGGGGATCATGTGAAGGAGAATGGTGTGTGTGGGATGTGAACCTTTCATTGTCAGAGAAATCTTCAGACTGCTTGCCACTGAAAATCTGCTTAGTAGGCAATGGTTTGTCTGTTAAATTGTCAATCACCAGTTAGGATTCAGGACAAATAATGACTACTTTAGAAAAATTACTCAGATCCTTTCTAGATACTTCAAACCTCCAAAATAAATCACCAAAGACCCACCTGAGGATCCATAATTTGGTGAGAGTCATTGCATTTTTAGAGGCCAGGACAAGTCTGTCTATTATGCACCATCTTCATGTGTACCTGGAAAGGGCCTTAAGGTGTTAAAATGCCTGAAGATGTTAACATGCCTGAAGATGTACCTCTACAATAATGAACTAAAAAATATTTCCAGCCTTTTACCCTTAATTTCAATGTTCTTACCTTAAAACTAACCAGGCAGACTATTTTGAGCATGCCTTGAGGCACAGACCTAGAAGACTGCTGCAAAACAAGACAAGTTTGTAGGCATTACAAGCTGTGCCACGACCAATGTTTTCTAGACATTTTCTGTCCCTGTTGATAAGAACATGCCAAATTTTAACATCCTTCTCTTTGAAACACATTCTGGTTATCTTGAAACGTACCTCGATGTATGCAGCTTACGGAAAATCACACAGCAAGACAAGTTTGAAGGCTCTAACCTTAATAAAGTTGATGTTTCACTAGCACAGACTCCCTGCCTTCATCCCAAGTTGTAACTTCATTTCTTGCCTTTGGCATGGTTGTCATTTGACGCATGTCCCTTCTTTGTGGCAGTGTCTTGTGCAGACACTGCACTTCAGCAGGGTCTTGGGCACACAAAACCATCTGCAGGAAAGTTCTGTGCTGAGTCAGGCTCTCTGAGGAGCTGGGGGTGTGCTGGATGTGGCAGATGTTCGTGACCTGGCTGATTTCAGGGACAGCCTCACACCTACGTTGCTGTGGTGGTTTTGTATAGGAGGTATTTATGGCAGTGATGTAAAGTTTTTGTGTAACTGACAATCTGTTTGAACTACTAAAATGTTGTATATGCTTTTGTGAAAAATACGTGTTAAAGATGGAAGAAACCTGTGAATTTTTTCCTTCTTTTTTCCTGGTTGGTAAAGAAGTAACACGGCTGGCCCAGCCCTTGTTTTGGTTAGGTTAGCTGGGCAGTCCCTGCTGTGGGCACTTGCTGGGTTTTTCTTATCAGTTGCTGAGTAAAGGGAGAGGAGAAGTTACAGGTTCTTTCTTTAGTGTGTTACTGCTGCTTATAGTTTAGATACTAAGATCTTTGTTACTTTTCTTTAGTTGCAAGTTTGATCTGTAAGGTACTGAGCCCAGCTAGGGTTAAGTGACTGTTTGTAAGCCCTGGATGAGACATTAACTTTTTTTAGTGCTTCAATCTTCTTTTGAGTGAGAGAAAATAGTAACATCTAGGCATGTAGAAGAACAACATAAAAACACTGAAGTCAGTAAAGAAGTCAAGTCCCAGATAAGAAGGATGAAGAAATGCCTTTAGTTTTAAGGTAAAATCCTCTTGTAAAAACAGGAAGACTCTTTTTCCCTTCAACACATGAAGGTATAAGGTAATAAAAGTGTTCAAATTATAGGTATCGAACCAAGGCCTCTATGCTAAAGCAAGCAAATATTAAACCAAGTGTAATCCTATGAGAGGTTTGAACAAAGAAAGACAGAAGAGTAATGAAGGTCCTGTAACCCCAAGAAAGGTAAGGAAATCTCTGTTCCTAAAGATGAAAATTACTTCAGAGGTAGATAATGAGAACTTTTACCTTTCAACAGCTCATCTTTAAAACAATACCCCATAAGTTTAAATACCCCATAAACACAGCTGTAAGAAAAGCTTATAGAAAATGGGAGGGATTTCATGATTACAAATCTCCCTGGGCAGCTGCTGTTCATGAAAATTAAGAGCCACAAAAGAACTGTTTTCTTGTGGAGAAGTCTCCATAACATTAACAAAAGAGACTTCTCTCCCTAAGCAAACTGAAGAAAGACTATTCTAAAAGTAGTAAACTAACTGAAACTTTAGACATAGTTTCTTTACATTGCCATTAGGAAAGAAAAAACTGTGAGGAGAAGAAAAGTGTCCTAAGAGTTTTGTTTTAATTCTTATAACTCTTTCTCTTAGTTACTATTAATAAATTTTTCTTTATACCCTTTTAAAGTTTTAAAGCTACTTTACCTTTCTCCCAGTCCTATCCCACAATAAGAAATGAGTAAGTACATTCCAGTAAGTTCAATAGAAACTGGCCAACATCAAACCCACCACAGTTGCTGATTTGTCACGTTGCCATAATCAAGAATGCAGCTGACCAAAGGCCCCAGATCAGTCTGGCTGTGTCACTTCCTTTACCTCTCATTTTGGTTTTGCCTCTTTTTTTTCTTCCTGGGTTCTGCTTCTTTATCCAGTCCCTCTCCCTCAGATAAGCCAGTGATTAAGCTGGTACCCTGCCTTTGTTATCAGCAATGTTTCTCTTTCCTGCCATTTTTCCTGCTGCTGTCTAGTCAGTGCAGCTACTGATCAGACACAGTCAGCTGCATGTACATCACCCCTCTTACAATCTGCAGGCTCTGGTAGCTTCTCATACCTTTATTTCATGTTGTTAGACAGCTATAAGTCAGGCTTAACCAAAGATATTATTTTCATAGAATCACAGAATCACAGCATGGTTTGGATTAGAAGGGAGTTTAAAGATCATCCACCAGTTCCAAACCCCCTGCTGTGGGTAGGGACACCTTCCACAAGACCAGTTGGCTCCAAGCCTCATTCAACATGGCCAGGAACACTTCCAAGGATGGGAGGGCATTCACAGCTTCTCTGGGCAACCTGTACCAGTGCCTCACCACCCTCACAGTAAAGGATTTCTTATTAACATCTAATCTAAATCTCTTCTCTTTCAGTTTAAAACAACCAGCATTGTTCTATCACTATCTGCCTGTGCAAAAAAAATGGCTCTCTCATGAGCATATTGGCATGTGAATCACTCTCTCTCTTTTGTACACTTTTAAAATTAATAGTGTGGCTGTTACCATTCATTTTCTTATCTCTCTGCTGTTTCCAGTAAATTGTTCTCATCTCAGCCCATGATCTGTGCCATTTGTGTTGGAAGGGGGAGTGGGAGCAGCACGTGGCTTTAGTGGATTATTAAACTGGGGAATACCATTACTAAACCACAATAGCCTGGAACAAACCTTGACAGGACATAAGTGGGATACACCACGGGCTCCAGAGCAGCAATCAGCTCTCTTCCCTGGTGTCCTATGAGCTAAGTGGCTCATTCCCCCAGGAAATTGGCTGCCAGCCTGGACTGAAGGTCGGTCTGCTCCCAGGTTGTGTGAAATTGGATGGTATTGCCACCTAGACTTTGCTATGCTCTCCCAGCATGGCATAATTTCCAAAGTTCTGACTCTCCAACAACACCAAAGTTTTGTCCCAAGCCTAAGGGCACATCTTCTTTCCTTTCAGCCTAATCACAACTTCGGTGTTCTCTTTGTGATGTGCTCACTCTCTTCTGATTGTTCATCTCAAATTTTTCTGGTGAAATGATGTTGAGAACTAGGTCACCTGCACCTGATCTGAGGTTTGCTCATCCTGATCTTAAAACTTTTCAGTGATAAAAGACACACTTCTTCCTCTTTACAGACAGCCCAGTTGCCTACACCATTCCTCTCATGGCTATGGAAAGCTTTTCCTTATGCCAAACTTCAGTGTCCCTGCCTATAGCTTAACCCCCTGACTTCTTATCATGTCCACAGGAGGAATGGGAAGCATCCACTCTTTCAGATGTGCAAGGATATATGTCTCCTCTTGACTTGTCAGTTTGCATTCCTGCAATGTTTCCTCTTGAATCATGTATTCAAGACCTCTCACCCCTCTTATTTCTTATGCAGCTGTTGCCCGCTTCCCTGATGCCACTGGTCATATAAATCCAGCTGTTAACTCTGGAATCCACTGATGGCAAATAAAATCCAGGTTCTGTTAGCAGCCCTGGCACAATGACCAAAACACCACACTGGTATCTTGAGGTGCAGGGGGCAGAAAGGCTCTGAGTGACTGAGGTGCACGTGGAAGGGAGCTGAGTGAAAAGGGAAAGCCTGGATTCCCATCAGGCCTATAAGACATTGCCCTACCAAACACACCAGCAAACTGCTTCTACAGCCTCAGAACCAAAACAGATTTCAGAGAAGCTGGGTACAGCTTCCCCCAAGAGCAGAAGATTTCCTTAAGCGACCTGGGGAATTCTAACCATGAGGCAGGTGGCAAAGAAGCACCTTCAATCATTTTAAAGCATCATCACAATCCAGAAAGGCATGATAAAAGCATTCAGCTCAGGGCAGCTTTTAAACAGTCCATGTTTGAAATTGCAAGGGGGAAACAGATTAGCACATGAGAGCATGGAAATTTGAAAGGAGAATCCAGTCTTACAAATGGTGCAGTTTCATATCTCCAAAGTGTCCAGCAAAACCCCTAACCCCATAACCACTAAGCAATCAGGAAGTTGCATCTGGTTTTCTTGTCTCTTTTTCCTTTTTGTAAATTCTCTTTACATGCAAGGCTTCAATTCCTACATTTAGGGCATGCAGCAGTGGTTTCTGATTCAGTACTGCTCGAGCAAGCAGCACAGAGAGGATGAGCATTTTTGGTTCATACATCTTCAGACAAAAACAGAAGAACTGGAGCAAGCTGTGCCCAGACAGACAGATCTGTGTGTGCACCAGTGTGACTAAACTGTGGGGAAGGGAACTGGGAAAAGAACCCAGCTGCTGTCCCAGCTGTCCCAGGGGGAAAGTCAACCAGGAGCAAGGACAAAGGATTTCTGCAAGGTGCCCTGGGAAGGCCAAGGAGCACAGAAATTCCAGCCTAATGGGTCCTGTGGCCTCAAACTGACTGATAACAGCAGACAACATGTTCCTCTGTCCCCAGGACTGGAGGACTCATCTCTGGCAGAGCTCTTCTGTGCGAGAGGGACACCTCGCCAGGCAAGGCCGCTTGGAGGTGAAACAAAGCAGAGCTTGGTAAAGTCAAAGCAGCAAGGAGTCAGGAAACATTTCTGACCACCTTTAAGGACAGCAGATCAGAGCCCTTTACAGAGAAGAAAATTTCCCTTTAGGAGAAATCACTGCACAACTTCTCACCTAATGGGCCTGGCTTTTGCAAGGTGTTCCACCAGCCTTCTTGATCTAGAAGACATAAATAAAATATCAATACAGTGCTTTGTGCAGCTGAGGCCAGTCACACCTCACTTTTAATAAAAAAGGCCATTTTCCCTGGAATACCCAGCCTTGCTGAAGGCTGGCAAACAGATGACACAGAGGAGGCCAAATTACTTTCACAACCAGGGGCCACAGCCAGAACCATGCACTACATCTGATTTGCCTTGTGCTCCCACTGGTAACTATGGGAACCTTGCTCATGGATCAAAGGAGGAAGAGGGCCAGAGCTGCTGGGGAAGCCTCACAATCCCCAATTTGCAGGACGCAGCTCCCAGGCTCTGCCACATGGTTCTTGCACTTCTGTTTTTCTGGAAGTCCCAGCTCCTGGACTCATGTGATTACTATTTCAACATTCTTAGGTTTTTTTTTTAAACTTGCTTCTGGTTGCCAAGTAAATTGGAAAGCACCAAACTCTAGGGCTCAAGAGCAGAAGACAAATCCAGAGAACACACTATTTGTTACTTTATAATTGTGTACTTATGAGGGATTATTTTTTTTTTCAACCAAAATTTTTCCAAGCCTTGGGATGGTGGTGAAGAGGGCTGGAGTGTCAGCTGGAGAGTGCTAATGCCTATCTGATGGCAGTGCTACCCCAGGGCTGGCACACTGCACTTCCACGGTCCTTTGCAGGGAAGCAGCAGGGTCACTGGGCTGTGGCTTTCACTGGAAAACAAATTTCAGTCAACCTTGCATCTGCATTTTGAGTCCCTGCATTCTGAAGTCTTGTAACAGCAAAACAAAGTTTCATTGGTGTCATGGTTTTGCTAGGAAAAGATGCTAAGGGAAGCCAGTTCAGCAGGGGACACCTGGCCCTTCATTTTCCAGTGATTCAGTGACTCCAGCTAGGAGCTGGTTTTTGCTTGAGAAGTGGGAGTGAGATGCTGGTGTTAGCATGCACTGCTGGTGAGACAACTGACAGCTGCCAGAAGGCTTTTTTGTCTCCACCCCTTTGAGAAGAGTGAGGAGACAGTTTGCACCTTGTACATCTCTCACAATAAGCCCAGCTGCTGAAGTCATTCTGTGCACATATTGAAGTTTTCCTGTACATTCCTGGTGGCCGGAAAACGATTTTTTCCACAAAGAAAAGTACGACTATGAAGCAGAATTTGAAGAGAGAATGTGCATCTTGTTTTTCAGCCTAGATGTTTGCAAAATATGTGCAACTCTCCCCATTTCCAAGCTTCCTAAATTCAAGTCCAGCCCCTCTAAGTACTCCTTTCAGTCCCCATGCAGCAGGTGGTTTCCAGTGCAAATGTACTTTTGTGTCTGTTACACACAAGCAGGGCTCTGCAAAATTTGGCCAGTCGATGCTTCTTCCAGGAAAGCTCTCTCCCAAGCTGTTAAATGCTATGCTCATGAATTACTGTTCTGGATTTATTGTTTAAACATGCATAAAGCACAGCACAGAGCAAATATCTGGGGGGGAAGCTCTAAAGGGGCACAGGCTTGGTTTCTGCATTTACTTCTGCAGGCTCTCAAAGCAGGGCAGTGACAGCAAATCACATGCTGCCCACTTTTCACAGGTGTGCCCAAACATTCCATCCAACACTGCCTCCTCCCCAGGGTGCAGTCTGTACTCTCAGCTTTCAGGGCAGAAGTCACCTTTCACATCCAAGCCCCCTGGCTGGCTGATGGACAACCGTGGTGCAATCAGACCTCCACGGGATCATCAGGGCAGACTGCACCAGGTACTTGGAAACAGCTACAGAGGCACTGCCTAGAGAGCTCAAAGAGAAATATATTGATGTCCAGCACACAAAATTGCCCTTCCTACTCACTGCTGTGTCCCACTCCATCTGCCACATTTCTAAATGCCTGATTTATCCTCCCAACAGCAAAGGCTGGTTTGAAGGTGTCAGTGAAAGGAAGTGCTCAAATTGCTGGAAACGATGTTTCTAAGCATCTTTTTTAGAAACACCACTCTCCAGGGATCTCCAGGTCTCTGCCAAGAACATGCATAGGAGAGCCAGAGAATGTTCAGGGAGCGCATGCTCAAGCCTGCTGCAGCAAGGAGCAAAGGCAGATGGATGGCAAGCAGAGGTGACAACCCATCTGTTTCTGCAGGACCTCTCTGGCATCTCCTGAGGGACTCGAGGAAAACCATGGCCAGAGATAACCAGTCAAAGCAGACTCACTGGTTATCCTCCAGCATCATCTGAGACCAAAGCATTCCACCGAGGAGATGGTCCAAAGAGGGATGACAAAGGGTGGTAGGACAGTTCCTCAGAGATGAACATGCTTTGGCTGGGCTGAGCATTGTCCTGACCTCTTGTCTCTTACAGGGAATACAAGGCAGAAATTTTTCAAGCAAAAATTTCCTGAGTCTTTGGGTCCCCCTCCTCTAAACTGTGCAGCAGTTCAGATGTCTTTTTTTCACAAGACATAGTGCAGAGAATTGGCCTGCACCGTTCTGTCCTGTGCTCAAGGCTCCACAGCCCACTAACCCCAATCTTTGCTAGGAGGAATTGCCTTTGTGCTCTGCACATGCAGACAATACCCAGAAACCTCCTCCAGCAACTGCAGAGGGATGCAGGCTGCTGTCGGGGAGAGCTGTGGGTGGGCATGAATGAATGAGGGAATGAATGAGCCCTTCTTACTACTGGCATGAGAATCTCCATGATTTGGAGATGAGGAATCCGTGCTGTAAGCATGGCTGCAGTGGCAGGTGCTCTCTTGCATGGCTGCAGTGGCAGGTGCTCTCTTGCATGGCTGCAGTGGCAGGTGCTCTCTTGCATGGCTGCAGTGGCAGGTGCTCTCTTGCATGGCTGCAGTAGCAGGTGCTCTCTTGCATGGCTGCAGTGGCAGGTGACATGGCTGCAGTGGCAGGTGCTCTCTTGATGGGAGCAAGCAGGTGCTCTCTGCATGGCTGCAGTGGCAGGTGCCTGCTCCCAGTAGAGGCAGGCTGCAAAGTCTGTGAGGTGCAGTCTGAAGCACGGATGTGCCCACACGGTGACAGAACTTGCTGTGTCAGGACAGGAGCAGTCCTGTTGGGTTTTTGCCTGGAGCACCAGGCAGAGCGCAGGAGCGTTGGCTCAGCTCGCCCAGCAGATCTCACAGCCCATGCAGAGCTCCATTCTGTCACAGCCACCACTTCAGCTAGCTTGGCTGAGAAAAAGCAGGGTGAAGCATGGCCACTGCAGTGGGGAGCAGTCCTGGAACACAGCTCCTCTCAGCAACTGGACTCACTGCCTCTCCCACTTCCTGACTTCCACCCTTTCCTTCAGAGCCCATCTCTTCCTTCCTCTTGGAAACTGTAGGAAATGAAGGTCTAAATGTGCCTGGAAAGGGGTGTGTGAGGGACCAGGGAGTGGGGCACATCTTCTCCAAGCCTCCCAGCCTCATGTTCTTCCTAACCAGTCACTTTTGAAGCAGCCAGATCAAAGCTGCTCCCATGTTCAGATGGGATAGGGCTGCTTCACCTTTTCTGTCCCAGTGCCATTAGGGCTGGGTGGGTACAA
Source organism: Emberiza elegans (assembly GCA_024865655.1). Lineage (NCBI taxonomy): Eukaryota > Metazoa > Chordata > Aves > Passeriformes > Fringillidae > Emberiza > Emberiza elegans. The sequence goes on from JALJVW010003752.1 coordinate 4,744,787, forward strand.
AGGGCTCCTGGACTAATGAGAACCACCACCAACACTGACCAACTCTTTGTTTTCTCCAGCTCCCCTGGAATGTCACAAAAATCCCGCAGCTGAAGCAGCCTTTCTGAGGGGCTCAGCAGGAGGCACTGGAGACAGGAGCACCACGGCAAGCTGCAGAGAGAGGTGAGTTTGGAGGAGCCGTGGGTGTGCCTGGCTCTTCAGAGGGCAGCTCACCAGTGGATGTCCATCAGCACAGCCCTGGTGATCCAGAGGAGCTGGGTACTGCATTCACTGAAAGAGCTGGGAAGTAGGTCAGCAACATTACTGAGGGGAATTAGGGAGTTTTAGGGAGAACTCCATGACTAAAATTTGAGTTCCACTGCTTACTGGTGCAGTGATTGGATTTCAGGGTGCAGGGTGAAAAGCACCAGCAGGGATTGTGTTTGCTGCACCCATGCCAATTTCTGCTGCTCACACTACCCCTTTGCCATGGCAGCTTGTGCAGTGCCTTCCATCCTGCAGCCCCTGCCAAACCAAACGCCACCGATCCACATCCACTGCTCTGCTCAGCTCCTGAGCCCAGCACAGCACTGGGCATGCTGCACACATTTAGCTGGGCTCGTTTTATATCAATGGCCCTGCTGGGAGAATTGAGTACCATCAAAGTACCACACACGGCCAGATGCAAACTTATCCCTCCTCTAAAGAGTTTTAAATCAAAGAGGTGAAGCAGAAAATCAGAGTTAGCTATTGGACGCAAAATCCTGTTTTTTTCTAAACCAAATTCTTATATGGAAATGCCTTTCATTCCATATATAGGCAATAAGCTCTTAAAGTGAGACCAAAATAAAATAACACCCATAACTGCTGCAGCACTAATTATAAGTAGCTGGTTTTTTGGTTGGCCAGCTCATCACAAATTGCTTCACAAAGGAGTTTTGTGACAGTGTCCTCACTTTGAACAGAGAAATTTAGTTTCCAACTCTGCTGAAAAACATGGTGGTGCAAAAATCTTCCTTTTTTTTTTTTTTTTTTTTTTTTAAAGCAAGTAAGAAAAACACAAATGAAATTCACAGGTAAAATTCCAGGTTGCTGTCTCGCCAGTGGTGACCAAATTTACAGGCAGAGCTGACACGGTAAGAGGGAGAGGGTGTGAGAGGGTGCCAGAGGGTGCAGGAACTAAAATAATGTCTCTGCTTCCCCACAGTTCTTGTTGCACCTGGGGATCTGGGCACAGAGGGTTCATCAAGGTTGCTGGGAACTTGCACACCAGTGTGTGAGCTATTAGCTCTGGTCCTATTTTAAGTTCCCAAAGTCACAGAGTTTTGCCTGGAGGGTGGGACAATGGGTTCATCTGCTCCTTGCTGGAGCCAGCGAAGGGTGGAGGAGTCATTCAGGCATGGTGAAAGGGGAATTGCCCACAGGAAGGACGCTTTGGTCAGCCTGAGGAGCAGCAAGTCCTTCTGTGCCAGGCGGCTGCCTTCCTGCAGGACCCTCCTGTGGGGACAGGAGACTCGGGGGGCTCAGGGGCTGAGCCAGCTGCCAGATGTGAGGCCAGCTCCCAGGAGGGACCCAGCTGACCCACATGCTCCTTGCCTGTCACCCCACGTCCCCTGCTGACCCTGGCCACAACTCTGAGGATGTGAGAGGGGGTGAACGTCAACCCAGGGCCCCTTGGGATGCTCCTGACCTCCTGCCTCCCCACAGCTGCCATGGGCAACACTGTGGGGCACGGGGACAGACACAGCAAGGCACTCCTTGTACACACACTGTACACACACACACACACACACAGACACACACACACACAGACCCATACACACACACACACACACACACACACACACACACACACACACACACACAGGGACACACACACACACACACACACACACACACACACACACAGGGACACACACAGACACATACACACACGGACACAGGGACACACACACACACACACACACGGACACACACACACACACACACACGGACACACACACACACGGACACACGGACACACAGACACAGACGGACACACACATGGACACACGGACACACACACAGACACACAGACACACACGGACACACACACACACACACACACACACACACATGGACACACACACACACACACACACACGGACACACACACGCGTTTCCCTTCGCTCCATGTTCCCCAGGGCTCTCTCCCTCCTGAAGGGTGCAGATGGGTTCAGGATAGCCCTGGCAGGCTGCAGGTCGGCCGGGGGGATGCGGGCGGGAGCCGACCGACCAGGGTGGGGTGGGCTGTGCTGGAGGCAGGCAGGGCATGGACGGGGACTGTCCCGGGCAGGGCTGGGGGCAGGCAGGGCAGGGCTGGGGACTGCCCCGAGCAGGGAGGGCAGGGCTGCTGGGGGTGGGTCCGCAAGCAGCCCTGCCTTTCAAAGTCCCTCGATCCGAGGAGGAATTCAGGAAATATTTCCAGCAGCGGGAGGACGAGGAGGAGGGCTGGAGCTGCTCCCCGGGAGCAGCAGGGCCGGCGGCCGAGGGATGCGGCGGGAGGGGAGGCTGCCTGCGGGGCGGGCCGGCTGAGCGCATCCCCGGGGCGCGCCTGGCCGCGTGTGTGCGCGCGCGCTCCCTCCATCCATCCCTCCATCCCTCCCTTCCTTCCTCCCTCCCTTCTCCCTCCCTCCCTCCCTCCCTCTCTCTCTCTCTGCCTCCCGCCCGCCGCCGCAGCCGCGCACCGGGGCTCCGCCGCCCGCCCCGCCGCGATGCCCCGCCGCTGCTGCTGAGCCGACGCCCGCTCCCGCAGCCCGCCAGGTAGGACCGACCGAGAGAGCGGCCGGCCCCCGCCCCGACCCTGCCCAGCCTCACGCTGCTTCCCAGAGCGCGATCCCAGCGCCGGCGGGGGCTGCCGGGGGGCGGCACGGGGCACCCGAGCCGTGCGGGAGCGATGGGGAGGCGGGCGTGGGATGCTGGCGCTCGCCGCACACGCCCGGGAACGCTCCCTACAACCCCGCCGCGGCACCTCCGGGCGGGCGGAGGGGCTCGCCGCCCTCCCCCGGCGGCCAATCGCGACATGTCGCGACGGGAGGCGCGGCTGCGGCGGGGGTCGCTCCCCCGCCAGCCCGGGAGCCGGGCATTGCCGGGCATTGCCGGGCAGGTGGGATCCGGCAGGGGCTGGGGCTGATCCCTTTCCCGGGGGGCTCGGGGCGCATCCCCCGTGCGCGGCGGGGCGCGGTGCCTCCGCCTGGCGGGGCTGTGCGTGCCTCCGGGCAGCGCTGCTCTGCCTGCCTCGAAACGCTGCCCGAGGGGAGTGCTCGGAGGCACCTGCAGCCACGCCGAAATTCCCATTTTCCTCTCGAGCAGCGTGCGTTAAGGGCTGGCATTAAGCAGCGCTCATCACGTAGGCTTTGTCTAGGTGGAAGCATGGCTGGGGCTCTTCCGTCATCTTGAGTTTAATTCTTTATTCACAGCCTTGTTGCTTCCCTCCCCGCCGAGCCATGCAAAACAACTCCACACACTGCTCTGTCTCCAAGGCGAGAGCAAACTGCCAGAATGTTGCAGAAATGCAGCAAGCGCTAGGGAGGACTGGAGTCTGAAAATGAAAGCTGTAGTAAAATCACAAGGTCACGGGTGTGAGGGTGCGAGCGTGTGCTTTCGGGGCTCCTTTTTGCTTGTGCTTTGCAGGAACCTGTTCATTCCTCCAGCCCCAGATGTTGCAAATTCGCAAGTCAGGCAATGGAAATGAAGGCTGAGAGAGGCTGGGGTTCTCTGTGTGCTCCCCTGGCACCTGCCTAGGAATTCACGTGCTGTTTGTCGCCATCGCAAAGAGAAGGGGTGTGCTTTTGTTTAGAAAAGGGAAGCTGGGACACTTGCGTATTAATGTGATGGTGGCATCCAGGAAAAAAAGAGCTGTGACATATGGCTTTGGTTGGGGACGTGGCTATCATCAAAGAAAGGCATTTGTGATCATTTGGGAACGTCTATTAGCTGTTCCTTTCTCCCCTTTTCCTTCTGATTGGTTCTGCAATAGCAGCTTTGCCCCTTGTCCAGCACAGACATTAAGGCCAAGTAGGGAAATAGTGTGACATTTCTAGGACCATCACCTGCCAGCCAAGCCATGAGCCCCACCACCAGCTCCCAGGAAAGCTGCCTGACTCCTCTTACACCCCCACCAGCTCTGTTGACATGGACAATTCCTAATCAGTGCTGAGGAGCCAAATTGGTCAAAGCTTCCTCTCTACCTCTCTACCTCTCAGGCTTTGCATTCCAGATACCTGAGGAGGTTGGACACACTCTCTGTGTCCAGCTCCCCTGAGTGTCAGCAGCAGCACAGCTCTAACCTGATGAAACTTTGCTAGCTTCTCCTTCCCTCACTTTCTCTAAGGTTTATGGAATCTCTCGGCTGTGAATGGCTCCTGAAACTTAAATGTTCACTGTCCTGTACCTGCCCAGGCTGTGCCTCATCTTCTCACCCGGCGCTGCTGCACATGACATGGCACAAACTTTGGTTTATGTCCTCACTCTTGGGAGCCTCTACAGCACCTTAAATGATGCTGTATAGGCACAGCCACTTCTCTGCCTTTTGTAGTGTCCTGATACACTCAGGACGCTCAGGGTTGTGATTTTCAGGTGTTACATCTGAGACAGAATTTGGGTTTTTGCTGTGGCTTTGAGGGGATATGGTCCTGATTGCTGACTGGGGAAAAAGAAGCCCCTCTTCTCCAGCATCCTAATGAAACTTAGATCCTGTAATAAAGCCCAGTGCCCTGCATGATACAAGCACCACTGGGCAATCAACCAACAGGTTGGTCATAGACAGCACAAGTGACAGTGGCTCTCCTTGTGACTGGCACAGGGAACAACCTGGAGCTCTGTCCAAGCTCCTAGTGCTGGGATCTGCACGTGCTCCCAGCTCCTGGCCATCAGTGCACACAGCTGTGCAAATCCTGGCTGCACCTGGGGCTGCTGCAGGCTGATGTGCTCTGGCATCCACTGTAGGCTGAGCTCCCTGACTGGGCTTTCCCTTGCCAAGGGTGTGAGTGGTATCTCTCCAGCTGCTTTCAGGAACCTTGGAGGAACTTGGCTTTTGCTGTTATCTCTATCCCTCTGGTGATTTCAACTGAAATTGGAAAGAGGAGGGAGCCATGTGAACAGACAGACAGACATGGAAACTGTGATTTCATGTGCCTGGCTTCCTAAGGAAACCTGGCTACAAATAGAAGTGAGATTTGGTGCTGCAAAGAGCTCCTGAGGAGACAGAGAAGGCGGGGGAGTCTGAGGAGAAGGAAGGGGTGGCTAACCTTGTGTGTGAGGTAGGTAAAGAAGGGCTGGCACACACCTGGGCTTAGAATCCCTTGCCTGAGGTCTGGGGGTCTAAAAGCTGGCCCTCTGCTCGGCACTAGCATCCAGCTCCCTCTAGAGTCAGCTGTGCCAGAGCTGTGCCTGTGGACGTGGCTCTGCTGGGAGGTGCTACCACCCTTCCCCAGCCAGGAGCAGCCGCACAGATGGATGGAGCATGCCAGGGTGAGCCCCAGCCCAGCCCAGCCTGCCCAGCTCCTGCCTAGTACTCTGCCTGAATTGCTCAGGTCAACAACCTGCATGTCCATCAGTCTTCCCCCACAGCCATCCCCATGGACATCTCCATCTCTTCATCCCTGGATGTTCACAGGGAGCTGGGGATGGGGATTTATCTCCTCTCCCTTGAAGATTTCTGTTCCTGCCCAGGGGAGCATCCCGCTGCACAGAAGACCCATGCACAGCTACAAACCCAGTGCAAAAACAGTCCCAGAGGGAAGAGAGGACACAGGCAAAGGGGAAAGCAATAGGCCTGTTAATTCCTCCCTTCTGGCCCCTTTGGGGCACCTCTGGGCAGATACTTCCTCCCCAGGCTGCCCAAGAGCCTCAGGCTTATTAGCAGTGTTTTATTCTCCCAGCACTCGCAGGAGATGCTCTACCCGTGTTACACAGAGGCATGGAGCACAGGGAGATGCTGGGCTGCCCTGAGATCACACAGGGAGTCTGCCAGCCAGGAAGCCTCAGGGCCAGCTCGTGGAGAACAGGCAGACTGTGCTAAAGTCAGCAAGGGAGATGCACAGGCACAGAGGAAGGCATCAGCAACCCAAGAGGAATCACAGGGAAGAGCCTGATGCTGCTTGATAAAGAAGAGATCAAAGGCAGGTGGTAAAGGTAAAGAAATGGTCTGAAGACAGCAGCAAGTAGGAAGACAGTTGTTTGGGAAGCAGACACACAAACAAAAAAACCCCAGTCCCAGAGAAATGTGGCATTTTCCCCCTTGCTTCTTATTTCCTGGCATATTCCTTGCTGAGATCTCGAGTTGTGGGAGAAAGGGACAACTTGACACTTGGTCTCCATGTGTGAAAAGCAAGACTGCAGTCTCCCTGACAAACAGTTCCAAGCTCATTTTCTGCAAGCTGCCCCCAAATTCATCCACTGCAGTTGAAATTTTATATCAGAGATGTTTTATTTTCTCTATTTTTCCATTTATTTTGGAGAGCTGCTGGGGAAATTGTGGAAGGAGATTGGATGTTTCATTGAAGAGATAGGATACTTGGAAAAATCAGTTGCAGACTGATAATTGTTCTTACTTTTTAATGTCCTTTACAGAAACCAGGGTGGCCTGATGTGTGTTTTACTTGATCGGCTTCATGGAGGGCTTGTGCCTCTGACTATATTTGGAAAGGTTTTGATGTTTTTTTGTACTGATGCAATCAGGATGCTGATGGCCTGGAAATCATTTTCCTGATGTGGAGATCTCCAGGGTCATGGGTAGGGGATGCCAACAGGCTGTGCCTGTTTTGGAGTGGCAGAGCTGGGTGAAAGGGAGCAGGAGCCAGGCAGAGCCAGAGCAGGGAAGAGAGCCAAGGGTTTTCCAAGCAGTGTTTAAAGTGCCGTCACGCTATGCAGCCCCGAGTGGCAGCACAGCCTTTGGACTTAGCAGCTCTCCTGCGCGGTTTGGATGCGCCAGTGCAGCAGAAGGGTCCTTTCCCTGCCCTGAGAGGTGAATCTCACAGCTGTCAGGAGCTCAGTTTTACCATGGGGTCAGCACCAAGATGAGAAGCGAAGCCAGAGGAGCCTGTGTCTGCCCAGACAGATCTCCAAGCACCCTGTACCTCCTTGCAGGGCTCTTGGCATCCCTTTTGTGTCCCTTGGCTGCAAGAAGCTGGACCTGTGATGGTCAGAGACCAGATGGCTCGTTTGGGTTATTTTTCCCTATAGCCATGTCTTTCCCCAGACCAGGCTCTGCCCAAGCTGTCTGCTGGAGAGCAGGCTGCTGATTCCAGTGAGCCTGCGCAGGTGTACAGCCTTGAGCACAGCCAGGCAGGGCCAGCAGCAGAAGAGAAGTTCACTGTTCCTCCAGAGATGGGGCCATGGCTGTAAGTGCCCTGCATGGAGGCAAGGCATGCAGTGCTTCTTCCCAGGAAGATTGCAGTAGGTTCTTCTTCTCTTGGAGGGGAGGGGTGCTGTAATCTGGGGACTTCAGGTCTGACTGTGGGGTAGGAGAGTTTCTGTGGTTTTGGGGCTTGCTGTCTTTTCCCCTGGGACAGGGTGGGGAGCAGCTGATCTGCTTTGAGCCTCTTTCTCTGTTGTGCAGGCTGGCTGTTCCTTGCAGGGACCACTAGCTGCTTCTTTGGCAGATTTTGGCCCGTCTGGTTGAAGGCACGCTGTCTTTCTCCAGCCTGTGACACCAGAAAAGGGTGGCTTGAGCTGCCTTCCCTGTCTCTCCATATTGCACTCTTGCTAGGAGAAGGTCCTTTCTTGTCTAGCTCTGACTGTAGGATGGGAAACGACTCTTTGGGAATCCCCGTGGTGTTGCAACACACTCCTGGTTGTGCTCCCACAAAACAGCCGCTCTCATGTGAAGAACGAATTTTACTGGTCCCAGCAAGCAACCAGGCACCCTGTGGGGAGAGGGTGCTGCTCCAGCCTCCTGCATGCTGGTGACAGCTGTGGGGACACCTCCCATCCCAGCTGGCAGTAAATTGGCAGGAATGATGCTCATGATGAAGATGATGGTGTCGCAGTGGGATGGGCACCGTTGGGGGCTGTGATGGTGTGAACACTGCTGTGTGCCAGCTGCTCTGTGCACGTTTTCTGTGGGATGCTGGGAGAAAATTTCCATGTGGAAAGCCTCTCAGTCTTTCTTTGTGTGGCCACTCATTCCTCCTGAGTCCGGGCCATTTCATTCCTTGCCCAGTCCTTTTCTAATTAAAGTGTCTGGACCAGCAGTGGTTTTTTAGTGCTCTTAAAAATAATGGTGCTTCTAGTGTGTTGCAAATTGTCATAGACCCGTGTGTGATTCAAAGCTTTAGGAAAATAACAGGGAGGGTCTTATAGTGGGTATTTCAAAGCTAAAGTGCCCTGATGGAGATGGGACTTTTGGGAAGCTGCTGCAAAGAAAAAGCTGTGCTTTGTTGAAATGCAGAGCAGCTTTCAGGCTGGCTTTGCAGGCAGCAGCCAGTCAGCCTGGAGGATCGATGCTGCCAGGGAAAGATCAGAGGAGAGTCTAAAAGGCTGTTTCCTCCCCATCTGGCAGCTCCTCAGCTGGGGGGCAGGAGCATGAGCTGGCAGCAGGAGCTCTCTCCTACCAATTTGTAAAACCTAGAGCTCCCATGTCCAGCAGGAAGGGAAATATCTCTACAACCCTCCCAGCCCTGCTGTGGGTAACAGCTGCCCTCCTGGTGTTTGACAGCACCAAGGGGTGGAAGAAAGGCTGGACTGACAACCCTTGGCCAGAGCTCCATCTAAACTGAGCTTGTTCTGGAGCCTCTCCCAGGCTTTCCTCCCTGACTGTGCAGAAGCACCTGCTGGCGCCCCTGTGGAGCTTGCCTGGAAAGGGAAGGGGGCTCAGGAGAGCCCAGGCTGGGCTCTGTCTCTCCTGGTTTTAGCTGTCCCTGAGAGCTCTCCAGCAGCACCAGGACAGTTCCCCTGCTGCAGTGGTAAGAAGGGCTGAGGGTGCTGTCCCTGGGTGTCAGGTGGTGCTTGTGTGCAGGGCAGTGCTGGCATGTTTCACCACACGTGTATGGCCAGCACCCAGCCTGAGGGCAGCCTGAGCCCCTGCCCTGTGCTGCCCTGATCCCTCTGTCCCCAGAGGCGCTGGGGCAGTGCCACCAAGGCCATGAGCACCGGGGCAGGCAGGGTTTGCCAGGGCTGCCAGCCTGGCACTGTGCATCAGCTGCTGCACACGCTGTTATTGCTGATGGCCAGGATGGGAAATGCAATTGAGACCTTAATGAAAAGCTAACAAAGTTGGGTTTGGAGGGAGGGCTGCTCTTAGGTAGCCTTGCTTCCCCTTGCAGCATGTTGGAAATTATTTTTCTGGGAATATTCCTACTCTATGCCACAGTGTGCTGACTGTGAGCTGAGACTGTAGGCAAATGCAGAGCAAGAGGGTCTTTGGGGACCAAGCTGTTTATTTTGGATTGTACAAATAAAGAAATGCTGAAGATTTAATAGCAGGTGCTTCTCAAGAGATATTTTGAGTGTCAGGCTCTGGCTGCATGTGTGGAACTAGCATGTTGTGGCCAAGCATTTTCTAGCCCTTCATAATTCCTGAGCCTCACTGTGAATTGGTTTAAGTAGGAAAGCTGGTCATGATGTGTGAACCTTGCTTGATGACTACACCACAAAATGCCGGAGGAAGTACAGCAGAGTTGGAGGATGCTGGTGCTGCCCAAAGGATGCACATTGGCATGGCTGGTGGATGTCTCTTCCAAAGCTCCAGCCATTTCTTATCTCTCTCCAGAAAAGCTCCACATTTCTTACCTCCTGACATCTGAGGGAAAAATATTATTTGTACATGGAGTACTGGTTGGGAATGCCAGAAATATGGATTGCTCAGATGCAAGCCTCTAGGCCTTTTTTCCTCCTGTTTAAAGTAGTATGGGACTTGATTTCAAACAAGCACACAAACAAACAAAAACAAAATAAACAAACCAAAACAAAACCCAACTTACATTAGAATGTTTGAAAGGGGAAACACATTGTAAATAAAGTTCAAATTATTTATTAATTTGATTTCGTGGGTGTCTGTTTTTTTTCTGAATGAGACTTCCAGTACCCAAATCCTTTTAAGGCTGGAGAGTTGGTCCAAAGTGTGATGGGACTCTTCTATTCTTCATGACCTAAATCAGTGACCCAAAGCATAATATTTTTTCTAGAACCATCTGTTTTCTCTTCTTGCCAAGGGGATTTCACAATGCCTGATTGCTCTGAATAATTGTACATGTGCAGGGATATGACTTGCCACAGGGAGAAAAATTAACTGAACAAGGACAGGTAGATGTTCTTGAGTTTTCTGAAGAAACTACTACCCTTTAGAAAGAAAGGGTGAAGAACCATGCAACTGAGTAATATTTTATGCCCACCATGAATTTTTTTAAGGCTACATATTTAAAAAGGAAACAAAACAACACTTAGGAGCTATCTGGGATTAACAGAGTAGGTACCAAGTCAGCCTGTGTTTTGACAGCCCCTTTATCAATGTCTCCGTGACTTGGTTTGGAGCAGTGTGAAACACAGGAGTACAGATGTTGGGTGACTAATTCATGCTTCAGCTAAATCCCAATGACCATGAATGCACATCTGTTTCAGCTTAGCCATCCACTGAAGGGTGTGCAACAAGGTGCTCCTCTTTGCAAACACCATGCTTGCATTTTTTTCACTTTGGGCTTGTAAGCAGTGGCTGGAGCTCATATTTGGGGAGCAGAAGGTACCCAGGCACTATGATCAAGGGGGCAATGATTCTGGTAGTAAGAGCTTTTTGTAGCATTAGCAGGATTCCTAATGCAAACAACTTTCTTTTAAATCTGACTTCCTACAAGAGACTTGCTTTTTCTTGTTCAATTTATCTGTTCTTATCACCCAACTCTCTGATTTGCTCACTTCCTCCACTATGTATCTTTTTATTTTCTTAATTGCAATACCAGGGAGTGGGGGGTTGGAGGCAGACCAACAGTTCCTGGTAAGAAAATGCCATTTATATGAAACTGTCTTGATAAATTCTCAGTATTAGCCTCCCAGACTAATAACAGTGCTACAGCATCCATAAATAAAAGCCAATGGAGGAGAGGGCTTTGATCCACCATTACAGTGTCTCTTTGTGGAGCAGATCCCATAACATGGTGTGGGATGGTACCCACTGATTCCTCCAGCCAGTTGTTCCCTTGCACACAGCTCTGTCCCTGCATGATATGCCCCTGCCCTAACAAGGAGGTAAAACCTTTCATGGCTGAGCTTTGTTTTTTTTTTCTTTCAGGAGTATGGGGTTTTTCTGAGGAAAATCAGCTCAGTTTTTTGTATTTCCCAGTGAAGTCGAGGTATTGACGTGCTCATTTTCCTCTCTTCATAGAAACATTTTTAAGTACCATCTGATTAAATTAACTTGGATTGGAGAAGCGTGGTATAGCAAAGGCTCTCCTTGAGGAGAAAATACAGCTTTAATAACTAGGGATCTAGCTTTATTGGCTGGTAAATTTGAGAATGTAACACTGAGCATGCCCAGGATTTTTTTTTTTTTTTTCACTAAGCATCTCTTTGTACTTAAAGGCATCTGTTCTGTCGGTTTATGCACTGTTAACTAACTGCAAACCTCTTTAACAGCTCCTCTATATTGCTGGAAAATCCTGAGGCAGGACAAGGGCAAGAACGGCTGTCATGCCTGATGACTGATGTTGTAAATGGAGTGAGAAAGGCCCTTGAAGGGGAAGCCGTCAAAGCTGACCTAGTGGGAAAAGAGTGTAGGGACATGTTTCCTCTAGAAGCATGCCAAGAGAGCCAGGCTTCCATGCATATGCTGGCTCTTTCCAGTTTTGGGAAGGTGCAAAGTGATGCACTGTGGAAGGAATGGCTCCAAAATCATTAATTACAGGCTGCCCTTCTGGTGCACCTTATGACCAAGTTACTGTTAAGAGTAAGGTTTTGCCAGGGCTCAAGCTCACTTTGTGCAGATTTCCAGTGTGGAGCAGATGCTTGGGAGGACTGTGAGCAAGAAAAGACTGTGAAATAGATAGCTTACAGTGATTAAAAAAGTATAAAAATATTTTTTAAGCATGATGAGGAGATAGTAGATTCCCCTGTCCTCTCCTGCTCTTACCCTGAATTCCAGTGAAGTGAGTGAGTGCACTGTAATTTTGAAATGGGAAACACTTCTGCCAGCTGTGAAGCAGAATGATGGGCTTTAATTAGATTAGAGGAACAAGAAAATGCAATTGAACAAATAGATTTTCAACAAAGAGAAGAAACATCATGGTAGCTAAAGGGGGTAGGTGCTAGCTTGCTGGTACCATCTGAATCCATCCTGGTTCAGATGACTGAAGGATTTCTACATGGATTTCTGATGGAAAACATCACCAATCATAACAAAATGGACTCATCTGCAGCTTCTTGAGTAACAGGATAACCTGATCATATCTTTGGAGAGGAAAATCTGTTATCCCTGGTTGGCCTCACTTAATCTTTGCTTTTTGCCTCTTCAGGTTGAGGATGTTCGGGACCCGTCTGGTGGAAGCGGCCATGTCGCGAGTAACTCCTGCACACGCCTCTCCAGGGAGCTTCCCTCTGCTGAGCCTTGTCCTGGTGCTGCTCCTCCATGCAGAGGGCACACATGCGGAGAGCCCCAGTGAACTGCCCGCCAACGACACCGAGGAGTGCGCTGGCTCCTACATCTGCAAGAAGGGAGTGATTTTACCAATATGGGAACCCCAGGACCCCTCATTTGGGGACAAAATCGCTCGGGCAACTGTGTATTTTGTAGCCATGGTGTACATGTTCCTGGGAGTGTCCATCATAGCCGACCGCTTCATGTCCTCCATCGAAGTCATTACGTCCCAAGAGCGGGAAATTACCATCAAGAAGCCCAACGGCGAGACCAGCAAAACCACTGTGAGGATCTGGAACGAGACTGTTTCCAACCTCACGCTGATGGCCTTGGGCTCGTCTGCTCCGGAGATCCTCCTGTCTGTTATCGAGGTGTGCGGCCATGGCTTCACAGCGGGGGACCTGGGGCCAAGCACAATCGTGGGGAGTGCTGCCTTCAACATGTTTGTCATCATTGCAATCTGTGTGTACGTGGTGCCAGATGGAGAGATAAGGAAGATCAAGCACTTGCGAGTGTTTTTTGTTACAGCGGCCTGGAGCATCTTTGCCTACACTTGGCTTTACATTATTTTATCTGTGTCTTCTCCTGGGATTGTGGAGGTTTGGGAAGGCTTGCTCACCTTCTTCTTCTTCCCCATCTGCGTGGTGTTTGCCTGGATAGCTGACAGGAGGCTTTTATTTTACAAGTACGTCTACAAGAAATACCGAGCCGGCAAGCAGAGAGGCATGATCATTGAGCATGAGGGTGACCGGCCCTCCTCCAAGGCCGACATCGAGATGGACGGAAAGGTTGCTAATTCTCACGTGGAGAACTTTTTGGATGGGACACTGGTGTTGGAGGTGGACGAGAAAGACCAGGATGATGAGGAAGCCAGAAGGGAAATGGCTCGGATCCTGAAGGAGCTGAAACAAAAGCACCCAGACAAGGAAATTGAGCAGCTGATAGAGCTGGCCAACTACCAGGTCCTGAGCCAGCAGCAGAAGAGCAGGGCCTTCTACCGCATCCAGGCCACCCGGCTCATGACCGGCGCTGGCAACATCCTGAAGAGACACGCCGCAGACCAGGCCCGCAAGGCCGTCAGCATGCACGAGGTCAACAGCGAGGTGACCGAGAACGATCCCGTCAGCAAGCTCTACTTTGAGCAGGGCACCTACCAGTGCCTGGAGAACTGCGGCACCGTGGCCCTGACCATCGTCCGCCGGGGAGGGGACCTGACCAACACGGTGTACGTCGACTTCCGGACAGAGGACGGCACGGCCAACGCCGGCTCCGACTACGAGTTCACTGAGGGGACGGTGGTCTTCAAGCCCGGAGAGACCCAGAAGGAAATCCGCGTTGGCATCATCGATGATGACATATTTGAGGAGGATGAGAACTTCCTGGTCCATCTCAGCAATGTCCGTGTGAGCACCGAGGCCTCAGATGAGGGCGTTCTTGAGGCCAGCCGTGTCTCAACACTCGCCTGCTTGGGATCACCGTCTACTGCCACTGTCACCATTTTTGACGATGACCACGCCGGCATCTTCACCTTCGAGGAGCCAGTAACACACATCAGTGAAAGTGTGGGAACCATGGAAGTGAAAGTGTTGCGAACCTCTGGAGCACGAGGAAATGTTATTGTGCCCTACAAAACCATTGAAGGCACGGCCAAAGGTGGAGGAGAGGACTTTGAAGACACCTGTGGGGAGCTGGAGTTCCAGAATGATGAGATAGTGTAAGTCAAGGTTTTATTTGTTTCTTACAGTCTCTGTTTCTCCTGAAATGAAATGCACTTAGCTCCCAGAGCTGCACTGGAGGTGTTTGGGTGGCAGTGCATTGCAATAAGCCATGAGTGGCCTCAGGTGCTGTGGGGAGCCTGAAACACTGTGTCCCTGCCTTGCCAGCAGACTGGAGAGTGAGGCCTGGTCAGGGGCACTCCAGCCTTCCAGCAGCAGGGAGGTGGAGCTGATCTGGGAGCTGTAGCCATGCGCTGAGCAGATCTCTACAGCCTCTGCTGCAGCTTCTGCTGCTCTGCAGTAGAGCAGAGAACAAACTGAGGTGGCTGTGACCACCCAGGAACGAGGGCCTGAACTGCAAAGGGCTTGAACTGAGTGTGTGAATTGTGGTACCTGCTTCCTGTTTCCTGTTGAGGTTCAGATCATCCAGTACTGGGTCACAGCTGTCCTGCTGATGCTGTGCTCAGGGCTTTGGTGAAGGCTGCTTCACCTCTTCCTCTTCTAAAGGGCGCAGGCCTGGGTCACTGTCCCATACACATCTTGAAAAGCTGCTGTCATGCAGGGAAGCCTCATGGCTAGGATGTAACTGCAGCCAGATTCAGCTGCTTGCAAGTTAAAAAAGGAGGCTGAAAGCTGTTGGAGGCTGCTCCTGAGTGTTGCTATTTGGATGGTGGGGAAATTATTAGTGCTGTAGCCTTATTACAATATGTGGAGAACATAAATTTGCTCAGTAAATCACAGTAGAAAACATCTATCCTTGGGTATGTCATGAAGACATTTCCTTGCCCAGCTGGTGCTCTGGGAGGAGGAAGGGTTGGGAGCTCTGTTTTTCCAGCCTGAGGTTCTTCCTACAGTGAATTCTGTGTTTGCAGCCAACAGGGACTAAGTTCTGTAGCACAAAAACACTGCATAAAACTGAAACAAGTAACTGGTAAAGGGCACTGCTGTGTAAAGGGAGAGCGAAATTTTGGCTTGGATGTTATTTATTGTGCTGCTGGTCTCCCAGGAGCTGAGACAAACCATGGTGAGTGCCCAGAGTGGTCCTTGTATTCTGTCTGTCACCTGCATCTGCTGTGTCTGCTTAGGGAGGATGAAACTTCTTCATAAAACTTGTTGAAGTAGATGGCAGGGGGAAAAAAGTGATTTGTAGTTCTCAGGCAGGATTTATACCAGTTGGGATTTTGACTTCCCAGGAAAAACTAAGCAAAAAGTTCACAGCTCTACGATGCTGTAGCTCTGGAGGCTACAACATGTTGCTCACACAGGGGTCAAGAGCACATGGCTCCTGACTCCTGAATGATAAATGTAGTAGAGAGGAATGCAGCTATTTGATGTTTTTTTTTTATCATTTTGGGAGAAGCAGGGAGTTGTCTGCAGAGATGCAATGAACTAGGCTATAAGGATATCTCCCAGAGGCTCTTTGCTTTTTATCCAGGTCACTCAGCACTACCAAAACTGGGCTAGTGGCAGTTAGCCTTTGCCGTTTGTTCCCAGCTCCCATGGGATGTGACATGTTTACATGGCAGGCCAAACACACGGCCACAGGCTCTGTAACAGTGCTCAGAGGGGCTTGGAATATGCCTTGCCTTGGATCCACCACTGGGGCCAGGATCTCTGTACTGCCCCTTGGTGCTTGGGCTGTGATGAGGTGAGGTGTTCTCTGCTGCCTGCTTGCCTCTGGTGTGGCCTTCCCTCCTCTGAGCTGCTCACTGCTGGCCTTTGCCAACAGCCCAGTAACCAAGGGGTGTGCTGGGAGCCAGCTGACCACATCCTGTGGGATCTGTGCTGGTGTGCCCTCACCAGGGCTGCAGGCCTCCTCCTTCCTCTTCTTACCAGCTGCCAGAATGTGCACAGCAAGGAGGAAACAGGGGAAAGCAGCTTTCTCAGAAACCCGAGCATACCTTTTCTGTGCAGATGCCATTGTATCTCTATAGTCTTTAAACTGCCTCTCCCAGGAATCACAGTGAGTGATGGTACCTCAGAAGTGTAAGGAGGTGGTGGCTGCAGGGACAGATGTTCACCAAGGGGCTCTCTCCATTCAGGTGGGAGAGGACATTGACAGAATGAAACCAATGGTACATAGTCCAATCTATCCATGGGCTGAAAGGAAGTGTTAATCTAAAGCTCAGCTATTAATCTAAAACTCAGCTGCCACAGTCCATGTTCAGGTGCTGGGTGGTACAATCTGACTGGCAGATTTCCTGCCAGGTCTATGTTTTGCTTGGACACAAGTTTAGGACGACACAGAGGCAGAGGGTTCCTGGTGCTGAGCTGCTGCTTACAGGCATGCTCCTCTGGAAGAATTTGCTCCAATAAATATATACTAGCACAATATGTGGATTATGGAGCTAAAGACTTTTTGCTCTGTCATTGCTTGATAATGTACTTCAGTTAAGCCACGGTTATGTGGAATGGTGCAATTGCCTAGCACACTGGATTCAATAAAGTTCTAAAATTCCAGGTTTTCTCATGCTCTGATGGCCAAGAGATGTCTTTGCTGCCCTTTCTAAAGGTCTTTAGTGCCTCTTCAGTTCTGCCATTCAAGTCTGAATGAATCAGCTTGATAAAAGTGAGTAAGATGTGTTTTTCTGGGGCAGTAATAGCAAAGGTAGGGCAGTACAGGGAGACATGAAGATGAAAGAAAAGCATGCACAAGCCTCTATTATTAGAGGGCTGGCTTGCTGGTAAGTCCCAGTAAAATTAGAAAGCGCTGGGAGGGCCCTGATCTTCTGGAGACCTTCCTCTGGTTCCCAAAAGGCCTAATTACATAACATGTTGTTTGTTTGCAGTGTCCAGAGAGACTTTCTCGTTTTGCAATCTGTTGATGTCCCCCCTTCCCAGAATACACAAAATAGCAGTTTAACTGCTGAGGCCATGCTAGTCCTGTGCATTTAATCAAACATCTCATTCTGATGCTGCCAAAAAAAGATGTGTAGTGGAGAAGATGCTGGTCCTCCTGTGGAACATTTAACCCAGCTCTGTCTCTTGGAGTGGTGCTTTTCTGCTCCTTGTTCCTGGAGCACAGCTTGTGTGTTCAATGGATGCATGTTAGGTGAAAGAAACAGCTTTTAGGTGGGGTTTGCATGACACATTGCTCCAAGCTTAGTGGGAAAAAGTGTCTGGCTGGGGTCTCAGCAAGGTCAGTGTCAGTGGTGCTGCACAGGTACCTGGGGCTCTGAGATAGCAGTGTGGGTGCTGTGATTTAAAGTGTAGGAGAGCCTTTCCTCTGAGTCCAGCCTCAATAAGGTGGCTCCAGCCTTGTCTTGCATCTCCATTAATGATTTCTGCAGGAGAACATGGAGAAGATGTGCACTTGTAGCCCTTCCTGCCCCCGAGCTACTACAGCTATTGCGATCATAGAAGAGGTCACTGGTTCATCCAGGCAGTGTATTTTTATCTGCTGACTGAATGCTAAATAATTCAAAAGAAGTCCAGCTTCCTATATTAGAGGAGGAAGCAAGCTTTCCCTCAGCTGATATCCCATCAGCTCTTCTCCTTTCTGTCTCAGCATCAGGAGAAGCACTTCTTCCAGATGTGACTGCAAAGCCCTTTGAAAACAGTGTGTTCTTTCAAGTTCAAAAGCACAGTTTTTCTAGGGATAACATTGCAACTAGAGATCTGTTACAATCTGCACTCCAGATGTCTGCACACACGCCCCAAAAGATTTTACTGCATTAATGTCAGTGAGGAAGATGGTACATATGGACAACCAATTAAACTCATATTTCACCTATGCAGTCACACCTGTAAATGCTTGGAAAATCTGATGTCAAATGGTCTTGCTGTTCATAATATGCAGTTTAGTTGTTTTTATAAAACATGTCTGCTGCAGATTTAGGAAATGACACTCTTTGCCCACTGAATTTTACTTGTCCAAGTCAGTTTTGGCATTTCTCTGGAAGCATAAATATAGGAGCTGAATACTAAAAGAGACACAAACCATCAGCTACATTCTCTGATTTTTTTTTTGGGAAAGTGTCCTCGGAAACCACATAGGCTCCTTCCCAAGAACCCTTTAAAAATGTCAGTGTCAATAAATAGAGATGGTGGCAGGAGGGGAACCAAGTGGTACTGCTTTGTTAAGTGCCCCTTTTATTTTCTTCTCCAAAAAGAGGTTGGGTCAGGTATTTCTAAAGAAACAGCAAAAATAATATCCTGACTCAGCCCTGGAACCCCTCTATATCAGTTTTTCATCTGTGGCCTGCAGCTTCAGAGGAAAAAAGTAAAGCCTCCAGCATGAGCAGCCTTACAGTAGGATGCAGTTGAAGAGCGGGATGTCTTCTGATGTGGCAGAGAGAATGCTGTAAACCAGGCTGGAAGGGAAGCAAAGAAACATTCCCCTTTTTCAGGTTTCACTGTTGAGCACATTCCCTTCCTCTTTGTGGTCCCACTCTGTTCCCCTGGGCCAATGTGCATCCCCTGACTCCACAGCCCCAGCTTGCACAGGGTTAATGTCTGGCAGCACACTGTGAGGTATCAAAGGAGACCAAACAAAGATTAAACTCTTGCTTGGCCTGCTTCCAGGGCCCAGCATGGGCTTTGCAGAGTATTCTCCCCTCACCACTGGAAGTCTTGCCTGGCCCAGTGGGGATGTGTAGGCAGTACAGATATGGCCAGCTGGATCTAGGGCTTGGATCCTTGGTCCAGTGGGATTTGCAGGCAGTACAGATATGGCCAGCTGGATCTAGGGCTTGGATCCTTGGTCCAGTGGGATTTGCAGGCAGTACAGATATGGCCAGCTGGATCTAGGGCTTGGATCCTTGGTCCAGTGGGATTTGCAGGCAGTACAGATATGGCCAGCTTGGATCCTTGGCAGAAGCACCCAGTATTCCTGGCCCATCCGGTACAGATCCCCCTTGGGGAGCTGGCCCTGGCCAAGGCCCACAGCAGGGGTCTGAGCAGGTTTGTTGCACCACGCTGGGACGTGGATGGGGCCTGTTTCCCTTTTGAGGAGGAGAAGTTCTCTGGGCCTGAAATGTATAATTTCTTTGGTTCCTGAAGGCCAAAAGCTGGTTGTTGCCTCTTCAGAGGGGAAGATACAGCTCTAACAGGGTCAGCTGTCTTTTCTTTTTTGCCTCTTCATTCAAACAATGTTTGGTCTTTCCTGAACACTCTTAAAATATTGACCTTAATATCTCCCAGGCATGGGCATCTCTCTTAAACTGCTGTGCTCCTGCTTCAGCTGTGCATGGTCAACCATGTCTCTGTTAGGAGACAGCAAGGGAATAAGGCCACATGATGTCCACAGACCTTCCCCTTTGTGTTGTGCCCAGGATGTGGCAGGTGCTGAAAAACTCATTCCCAAGTGCCAGGTCAGGTCTCAAGCACCTGAAGGGTAAACTCACAGCTGTGTCTCCTTGTGTGCCATGACTTCATTTGCTTGCCAGGGTGAAGCCACCGAGGACTCTCCTGTGGCACCCACCGTGGTGGTGTGGGACAAGTCCTGCCCAGGGCTCCCTCAGGGAGGGTACAGAGCACGGGATGCAGACTGTGCTGTTTGCCCAAATAAGTCAGGAAATCCAGGAACTTGATTGCATGATGTCCCCTGTGGAGGGGATTAGGCAGTGAAGTCGTGCTATTGGACAAAGCAAGTTGTGCCAGCGCATCACTGGGGGTGAGTGGCGGGGGGGAGAAGGGTGAGGACAGGAGTTAGCTGAGGAACTGACACAGTTTTTGTCCTTGAAAAACCAATGTTTCCTTATTTGTAATGAACTGTTGTTGGCAATTTACCGCTGCCAGCTGCATCTCTGTGGTTGATTAAGGGAGCTTGGATCTTAAATATGTAATAACTCCCTGAAAGCCATTGAGAGGTAGTTATTAGCTTCATCAGGGCCTGTGCACATATCCGCTGCGCTCCTTTACAAAGAGACTACCTATTAAATGCATTGTAGTGATTCACAAAATGGATCTAGTCTTGTTTTAAGAAGTTAAAACAACAGCCCTAACAAAGCTTGTTGGTGCAGGAAAGTTATCTCAGAGTGAAGCACTGCTCCACAGCTCCCCGATGGGGAGACAAGAATAGGAGGTAGGAGGAGTCCTATTCCTTTTTGCAGACCCTTCTCTCCCTGGCCTGTGCTTGAGCACTGCTGGGAGCAGCATTGGCACCAGCAGGTATTTACAAGAGAACAGGCATCTATCCCTCTCCTAGCTGTGCACACGAGATCCATGGCTGTGGCCAGCCCTTGAGCAGGGAGAGGTAATTCATTGTTACACAGGATCCCAATGGAACTGGAGTTCAAGTTGGGCATTTGCCTTGGGAGTAGACTTCTCTCCTCTGACACTTTGCCCTTGGGTTTGAACTCACTGGATGGCACTCGGTATTCTTCCAGCAGCAGGGCTGAATCCATGGGCTCAGAATGAGAGTGACAGGACAAAAAGCAGACAGCTGACCACAGCCAGCATCCAAGCATCTGTACAGATGGGCAGAGAAACATCTGCTGCCATCCAAAGCCAAACAGAGAGGAGAAGCCGGACCTGGCAGACTGAGTCAGAAGCAGCCCCTCCTCAGAAGGAGAGGCTGAGCCTGGAGGCAGTATCCCGCATGCTGCAGGCAAATGAGTGTGATCAGCCAGCTCTTTGCTCTCAGGGGGATGTGATGCTGCCCTGCCCTTGTCAGATGCAGTCTTCCATGTCTGGAGCTGGTCTCTGTGTGTTTCCACTGGCTCTGTTCACACCAGGGACAAAATCATGTGTCCACTAGCAAGGACATACACATCACTGCCGTGCAAAGGGAAAGTCACCTATCCTGTCCCTTGTCTCTGCTCCTTCCCCTTCTCCAGCACCACAGGGGAACTGTTTTAGCTTAACCTTCACAGTCTGGTCTTGCTGACCCACCTGTGTTTTCCCAATACTCTTGGATGAAGAGCTTTGGTTAGCAGTCTCTCACGGCCACAGTGTTTGCCATGGTGTGTGCATGGCCTTGCTGCACTGGTACTATGGGGTATGTGTTCCTCTTGCAGTCCTGAGCATGGCTGGAGTTAGGGTCACTCCTCTCCAAGTCATAAATGCCAGTTAGCCTGAGGACATCTTGGGAGATATCAAAAACTCTACTAATAAAGTTTCTGACAATGACATTAGAAGCACTGTGCTGGTTTCCAAGAATGGCAATGCTGGATCCTGGGTGACAACAAACAGTAACAGCATTCTCTGTTTTAAAAATATCTTAGTGTAAGAGAGAAAATATTCCCACTGCTGTGTAAGAGGGTGACCAGCATGAGCCTCCTCTGCCCAGTCCCTATATGGTTCCATTTCCATAATGTCTGGACTGCTTCCTACACAATCAAAGTAACAATCAAATGTGTCTGGCAGTGAGAAGCAAAGCAATAACAAAGAACGGGGGGCATGGCTGGATCCCTGTCAGCTGGGTGCTGGAAGGAGAGACATGGAACTGATGACATATGCCTGCCCCCTCAGAGCAAAGTCCTTTCCAGGGAAAGGTCCCCTGAGTGCAGATGGCTGGGGGCAGGGATAGGGCACAACTGAGTGGAGTCCAGTGCAGAGACGCCACCTTTGGAGTTTTTCAAAGAATGGTTTAAATTCTATGGCATTGTTATCAGGAACCTTCTTTTGAGGGCTTGAGTGATTCCTCTGGTTATTTGCTCCCATTAAAACACTGATGTGTGGCAGTCACACACTGTGCTATTTTGGGGCCATGCAATATGGCTCTAATTCAACCACAAGCCACAAGCCCAGTACACCCCACAGGAGACCCTTGTCCCAAGGGCCAGATGCATTGTCACCAGGTGGCAAAGCTGTTGTCTTGCTGGCTGGGACATAAGAAGGACATGAAGACAAAAAGGGATTGATTTCCTCAGAGTTCTTTTCCAAACTTGGTTGCTTGCTTCCTAGTAAGAAACCCATTTTGAGATGTGCTTGCATGCTCCTCCGGGTTTAATTTGTCAGTACACGTGATCCTAAAGAACAAAATAGTTATGTGTGGGTTTTTGCAAACAATTTGGAGTAGAAATCTGTGCATCCATGAGCACACAGCAGCCCCCAAAACTGCCAAGCAGGCTTTCAGCATCCCCCCTGCCTGGCCCTCTCCTCGGTGCTTGCCCTCCCATCTCTGTACTGCTCATGCGGCCGTGGCTGTGCCACCCTCTGCCCCCAAACCTCCCCTGTGCATCCTGAGCTGCAGCCTTGTGACAGATGCCTTATTCTGGCATGCCTTGGGATCAGGGCAGGCAGCAGATGAGTTCTTCTGGCATGCCTTAGGACCAGGGCAGGCAGCACTCCTGTCTGGAGCCTGTGGACGCTGTGCTCCCAGGAGCTGTGTGTCTGTCCTCGGCCACAGCCCTCGCTTGGCCCTTGGCGGTGCCACCGTGCAGCCCAGGCTCCGCTGTCCTCATGCTGCACTGAAATTCACAGCCCTGTCACAGCGGGTAAGGCAGGAAAAAAGCCAGTTCTGCAGGGAGTCTGGAATGAATTGAGCTGCAGAGAGCAGAGGAGAGACGCCCTGGTTTCATTGAGAAGAGGATTGATCTGAAACAAAACCTGTTACTTTGGCTCAGGCAGGTAGGGAGCAGGTTTTACCTGCACAGGAGCCAAGAGCTTGATTGGTTCAGTAGATTTCCATTCACACTTTAGGTTCGGTTATTGAAATTTATCTTCCTCCTTAGTGACTGGGTATGTGACAGGACCAAGGGGAATAAGATATCACCCCTGCACAGGGCAAAAATAATGTAAACATAGTCAGTATCAATGCCCCAGGCACATATCATCCTGGGAATAAGGAGGGAAGTGTAGCAGGAGATTTACCTGACTCATGAGCTCTCTGGTGACCTGGAACGCAGAAAGACTCATACAAAAATCTGAAAATGGGTCAGTTTAGTAGGGAGGATTGTAACAGAGAAGTGTGGGAGGGTTGGGTCAGAATCAGGCAGAGCATGAACTGGACAAGAACTAGATGGGAAGGAGATATTCTGGACTTTGATGCCTTAGCAATGCAGAGGGAAAAGGGGAAGGGAGCTGAACAACAGCTTCTGCTAAGAAGCAGGTCCCTCTGTGTTGTCTGTGATCGTGAGGCCTGAGGTATAGGACAGAGGTGACACAGCATGCCCTGCCCCCAGAACAGGAGGCACACGGAAATCTGGCCTCGTGCTGTAAGGGGAGTGCATGGGGGGCTCTTAGCAGTCCCTCTGGAAGGTTTCCTGGCCAATAGGTGACATGTGCAGGCAAGCTCAGAAGCTGCCTTCAAAAGCAGCTCAGCCAGATTAGGTCTGCTTTTGTACCTAAAAGAGCCTAGAATAAATCAACACGTTATTTGTAAGTACCTCAAAGATAACAAGGAGATGAATAACAGCCAGCATATATTTGTCAAGAACAAATCTTATCAAGCCAACCTAATTTCCTTTTATGCCAGCCTTTTGGGTAAAGGAGAAGCAGTGTTGTCATATCACTGAGCTTCAGAAGGGCTTTTAATGTTGTCTTGTTTAGCACTGTCATAAGCAAGCCCTGGCTAAATGGGCCACTGGGGTGAAGGGGGCTAATCTGTCTGGAAAGAGAAATGTGTCACTGGATGGGGGTGAAAAGGTGTTCAGTAGGTGCTTGTCCTGAAATGGAGCTTGTTGGGCATGGGAAAGAGAAAATTGGTGTTTTAGCCTGCAGATAGAATAGTCTGAAAGTGTTACCAGAGGTAGGATGGGGCTTTACAGAGATGTGAATTAGCCTGAACAGAAGCAAGACACTGTAAAGCGCTTGTGTAAGAACAGCCATAAACACAAACTCAAGTGGGAGGGGAACAACCAAGTCAGGAGGTGCTGTTATGACCTGGCAGCCAAATCTGAGCTCAGAACACTGTGCTCTTGCAATGAATGAGACAGATGATATATCCTGAAGATTTCAAGCTGAGGGTAACCATCCTCGTGGCTCTCTCCCGGGGGAGTGGGTGGCCTCTGTCAACAGCAGAAGACAGCTTAGAAGGTCCGGCCCAAAAACTGACTGAAGGTATCAGATGTATTGTCTCTTTCAATACACCTTAGGTCAGATGAGGCCTTGGGAACTCCTCCTCTCCTCTTGCTGTGTGCTAGCCAGGCAAAAGTGCTCCTCGTGTGAGCTGCACTTAGTCAGGTGGCCCCTTGTCCTGCATGGTCCTCTGCCATGAACCTGTGAAGGGATAACATGCAAAGCAACCTACAGATGGAGCAGAAAGACCACGTGCCCACGTGGCACAGCTTCCCTGTGGCCACCCATTCTGGGCTCCTTGTCCTCAAGGGACACCTGGGGCAGGGGCAGTGCCGCCGTCTGTCTCCTTTGCTGATAATTAGATGCAATCCAAGGTTCCCTGCAGGAGAGCCCTGTCCCCGTGGGGGAAGAAGCAAGGCTGCACACATTAAGGAAGCTAATTAGAGGAGAAGAGAGCATTGGTACTGAAACCCCAACAGTAAACTTTGAAATCTAGATAAGGGAGCAGTATTTAATTATATACAATTAAAACACCGTATCTCAGCCCCCTGAGAACTGGCAGTCCTGGAAAGCCCTCCCAAAGGTGCTACTGAACAGATCTGAAGGCAGAGGTAGGCTAGGGGCTGTGCTTATCAGACTTTACCTGGGAAACAAACCTGAAGAGAAGAACTAGGAAAATTCCCTTGGACCACCACGTCCTTATTGCTGCACGATGTCCTCCCTCTCCTAGATCAGGTAATGGGAACCCAGTTTTTGGGAACAGAAAGGGAGATTGCTCTGCTCTTCCATGCAGCTGAGCAAGGCCATTGCAGGCACTTAAACAAGGAAAGTCAAACCTGAGAATGTAGGGGAAGTCAGAGAGTGTTGTAAATACTTGGTCTGAGAAACAACCTTTGCGCCCTTTTCTCCCATTGTGCAGGAGAAAAATCTCCTGCCCCTGTGCCTGCCAGCCAGGGGTATCCTAGAATCTCCAGGGAGCACCATGCCAGTGTTCCCCTTTGCTCCACAAATCCTGCTAAGTTATCCAGATTATTTTCCTACAAGTTCCCTCCAGCCACTAAAGCAGCCACTTCCCCTCCCTGCTCCTTTGCTGCATCCCTGCATACAGTCCCTGACTTCTGATCCTTTCACCCGTCCTTTTCAAGCCAGGAGGGCGGTTTGCTTTCCCTGCAAAGTGCTTTCCCTGCCTTGTGCCCAAACATTCCCTGTCAGCTGAGCCAGCAAGCTCCATGGACTGCAGCAGCAGCTCTCATCCCATGGCTGCTGCTGGGTGTTAATGCAGAATCACGACGAGGGAAAGCTTGGATGGATTCATGTCATCTGACAGATTAGAACTGCAGAACCAGCCTCAAGTTATCCGAAATTCCTCTTCCTCAGCAACTTCAAACCCTTAAGGAAGGCTTTTAGTTCAGCCTTGGCTGCCGAAGGAAGTGGTTCCTGTTTTAATTTGTAAATATAAAGTGCCAGAGGGCTTCTGCCTTCTGAAGGCAGCAGCTTTGAAAAGCACAGGTGGAAGCCTAGGGCTCCTTTTCCTGCATCCTTGACACCTGTTCTTGTTGAGGAACACACCTAGTGCAGGTCTCTTGTTGTGCAGCTCCAGTGGGAGCTGCAGGTTGTGCTCGGGGTTGTGCTGGAACTTCAGGCAAGGGGCCATGACCTGGCACCAACCCTGTGTCTGACAAAGGGGGGACAGGAACCTGCAGCAGTGCCTGGGGGTGGCCAGTCCCCTGGAGACTCTACAGAACCCAAATAAACAAGCAGAAGACCCCAAACAGTTACCAAGTGTAAGGGCCATAAAGAGCACAAGGGGAATGGGGGCACAGACTATAAGGGTGCAGAAGCCCGGAGATTCCTTCACTGACCCTGGAGGCATCAGCTCAGGCTGTTGCTGTGTGGCTGCACCTCGATTCAATGAAAAGAACCAGACATCTGCAGGAAACCTGGGACTGAGACAGTGAGAGAATCTGACTGTGTGAGTGGGGCGTGAGGTGTGGGGACCAAGCTGGGTTCACTGGAGCCTCCTGCTGCCAAGGGGCTTTGGTCCCAGCAGGGGAAGCCTTGGGTGGTGCAGTTGTGACTCCCACAGTGGCCCCTGAAGGGTCAGACAGCAACGATTCCTTAACAATCTTTTGCCTGGCCTTTGCCCCCACATTCTGCTCGTGAAGAGCCTTGCTCCTTTCAATGTGCAAAGCCCATGAGTCACATCTGTGATGTTGTCACAAACAGCCTCCATCCCTGGTGATGCGGCTGCTTAAAATGTTACAAGACCCAAAAGTGATGCCTATGCCATTGAGGCTCATTTTATTTGTCTGAGCCTTTCTGGTGATGTTTTCCTTTGCTGTGCCAAGAGCTAAAAACCTCAGGGCATCCTTCACTCATTGTGTTTTAGGTGAAAATTAAATTTGTTGTTGAATCCCAGGGCTCCAAGAGCTGTGGTCATAAGAAAAATGCTGACTAATATCTAGTGTGCCCTGTCTGGTCCTTGGTGTGCCAGGGAAGAAGCTGCCATGCTTTGGGAGAAGAATTGCTCTTTATTGTCAATCCTCTAGAGCTGGAAGGAAAGGTGGAAGGCTTAAGTTGCTTCTCAGTTCAAGCATTCCTGCATTAGTATGAATGAGCATGTTGGTGTCTTGCAAATACACAAACAGATTTCCACAAAACACTTGCTAATGAAGCAAACCAGCAGTCTGTCCTTTCAGTGATTTGTGGGGAGTCGGTAAAAGACTCAACCTGGGGAGCTCATTACCCTGCTGAAGGAGTGCATTTTGAGGGGAGATGCTGGGAAGCTGTTAGCTGCCAGCTGTGAGCAGGGCCAGAGGCTTGGCAGTGCTGGGAGGAAGCCTGGGAGAGGAGATGCCCATTGCCTTTGTGGGCACGGGCACAGGGCTCGCTCACATTGAGAATAATTTCTCTTTCTGTGGTTGTGGGGCACAAGAGGGGCTGATTTCCACCCCCAATCACTGTAATCTCAGGGCCAGGCACGCTGATACTGTGCTGGGGTTTCTGGTGTGAAATGGAGAAAAGCAGAGTCAGCACCAGCGCCAAGGGAGAGCCACAGCAGCCTGCTTAACCACACACGTGGTATAAACCAGAGGCCTTCTGAAAACACAGCCACACTCCCAGGGCTTGAAAACCAGGCACTTAATCCTATAAATCCTATCTATCAGAGGGAGTGTGGCACTGCTCAGCCGCTGCTCTGCCTCACGGGCACAGTTCATTTGTCACCTGCATCTACTGCACAGCTCAGCCAGGTAATCCACACCACTGCCTTTCCTCTGGGTGTGAGTGGATGGGCTCAGGCAGCAGCTGCAGCCACCTCCAAAAGGGATGCAAATACCTCGAGGTGCACATGTACCTGAGGGCTGCCCCTGCCCATGCCTCAGCAATTGGGTGGGTGAAAGGATAACCAGAGAAATGCAGCTGTGGGGATGAGGTGGGCTAAGGTAAAATATGAATAACTGGAAAAGGAGTGGAAGGAAAAAGTGAAAGAGAAGCCAAAATCACAATGGTTTTTATGAATGCCTCCTCTTAGCTGCTGCTGAGCACTTGAGAGCTGCAAAGTGCTTGGTTCCCCTCAGAGCCCCCCGGCCCATCAAACCTTAGGGGAGGTTGTGCTGCTCAGGTTGGCAACAGGTACTTTGAAAAAGCTGTCAAGTGTCATGTTCAGTGTGTTTGCAGGGAGAACCCTGGCTTGGCACTAGGCATCAAAGGTAAATGCAATGAGGAAAAGAGAGTACTTCTAGCCTTGCCAAGAAAAATCACTTGTCTGGGAAAGGAAGAACTAAATTGATCTGAATTTTCCTGCTATTCATCAGCGTTTTGGTGCCAATGCGGTGCATGTGAGAGAGGAAAGAAAAAGGATGAGATGAAGAGCTCCATATTTAATATTGTGTTAATCTCTTCCCTCCCAGCTAGAGCAGAGGTTTAAAATACCTTTCCTGTATGTGAAGGAAAATGTACTGATCTGTGTGAGTGTTATTATTTAGGGAAGGAAGATTTATCTTTCAGGAAATCTGCAAGCTGAATAAACCAATTTGCAAGTCTAAAGAAATTAATTGAAGTTCAGGGTTGTCAGTTTTTTTTTTTTTAGTTATTTCTTCCTTCGCAGAAGATTCATTTTGCATTTTGACCCAAACTTTCCTTCACTGACTTGGGAAACTGAAGCAGGGGGGATACATTTCAGGCCAAGTGTTTTGGGAAACCCTGCTAACAGCAACTGCAACAGAAGGTGAAGCAACAACACTTCAGCACCTCAGCTTCTCTGTGAAAGCCCATACATTGGGAAGGTATATATTGGCAGGCAGCTTGTGCAACAGCTCTTTGCAAGTAAGGATTTGCTTCTAGCACCCCAGTTATGTGGTGGGAAATCCTGCAAAGGAGCAGGTGGAAGTGGCAGAGCCACGTGCCAGTTTTGGACCTGGAGATCGACGTGCCAGTGACCTCCCCCAACCCCCTTGGGGAGTGGGGAGCAGTGCCTGGGTGCAGGCGCTTTGATTTGTGGCATAAGTTCTATTCATTTCTTTCTTTCTGAGCTGAGGCTCATGGACTAATTAGAGGAGAGCTGGTGAGCTCAGCTAACGCATTTGAACGCTGGTAGCTTTAGGCTTGCATTTGGGTCATTAAAAATGAAGTAAAATGATGTTCTCTTTGCACCAGCTATTGTGAGCAGGGGCCTTGGTTTGGCAGCAGTTATCTTCCCAACACCACTGCACTAATGACCGCCAGCACAGAAAGAGCATTTCTTGTCATTAACGCAACAGGGTGGGGGGAATCTGCTCTAGGCAAAGCAGGATCTGGGACAGAGCAGTTTATGTCACACCGGTAACAAAGCTGGCACCAGCAGGCTGAGTTTAAACCCTGAGGAGGCTGGAAGGCTCCATAAGGGGAAGCCCTTCCCTCGGGACCATGCTCCCAAGGGTGTGGGCACACTGCAGGGGGACTGAAGTGGGTCTCTGAGGGCCTCGTCTGCTGCTGGTGAGTCCAGCAGCCTGGGCGACCTTGGTATTTGAGCAAGGCTTTCTTCATTGTTCTGTGGGGTGTCTCTGCTGGCTGCAGGCTGGTTTTGGTTGACATGGAGGCCATCAGTTTATAACATAAAAGGCTGTGGAGAAAGGCTTCATCTCGAATTCGTCTAAAGTGCAAATGCAACATAGCTACATACGCCAAAGCAGCTGGGGATGGCCTATGAAGATAATTTGGCTTACCTCCCTGTGGGACAGAGGTTGTATATGTTTGTTGGTTGTCATTCCTACCACAGCAGAAACTGAGGAAATGTTAGATTGAGGATATCCCCCACAAGGACCTTGCTGCATTTTCTCCCCTCAGTGAAAGTTAGGAAAATTGGAAACTCCACAGAAACATGCCTGCTTTTCATTAAAAAAGCTGGAGGAGGAGAAACCATGTAGATTTAGAGGTGTTGTTTGCTTGTATTTTAGAGTAAACACCTGGTATGAAAGCAAATGTCTTTTTTGCCTACTTCAGTCCCTGATGACAGAAACCTGCATTGCAACACTAAGGATGAGTGACCTGCAGAGATTTACAATGCTGGGAGGGCCCTGGGCCATTGTCCTGCTGTGGGGGTGCAGTCACATTGCTCCAGGTTCCATTGAGAGGGAGGTGGAGGTTTGCTTGCGTGCTGTGACAGTGGAAATGGCTCACATTTCTTGAGCTGCAGAACAAAATTACTTTCAATTTCTTCCTCAGTCGCTCTGTGCCTTGTAGCAGTGCTCTCCAGTGGTGGTTGCAATGCAGGCATAAATAAAATTTGGCATGCACTGGGACTACACATACCTGGAGCCATAACTTAATGAGTTAAATCAGAGCTTTTATTATCTAATTTCTCATTGTCATCCAGTTTCTTGCATCTCTGTAGATAATTGACGTGGAGAATAGTTCTTGCCTTCTGGAAACTGGCTGCCTTTTAAAATGCTCCCATCAGAGATGCTTTTTTCAGGCTTGTACTTCTTTCTTCTCATTATCCTGTTAATATGTCTGACTGGGCCAAGAGGAGGAA